>CM046446.1:8489702-9167202 GCA_025506515.1 Flaveria trinervia
CGCCTCCTCACCCGATCCACCACCACCACCTACTCCGCCTCCGCCGCTGCCACCATCCGCCGCCCTTACTCCACCGAGGTGTCCACCGATGCTTCCGCCGGCGACAGCGCTTTTGCGGAGGCGTGGAAGAAGGTCGCCCCCAACATGGATCCGCCCAAGACCCCGATCCAGTTCATGGAGCCCCGACCTCCTACGCCCTCCACTTTGCCCTCCAAACTCACCGTCAATTTCGTCCTCCCTTACGCTGCGGAGCTCTCTAAAGCTGAGGTTTGTTTTCGGTTCTTGGTTGTGTGGATGTTGTTTGATTTGAGCTGGATGATAATGTGGTTATTTGAATCGTTTTTCATTGTATTGTGAATGTTCTAGGGTTTGGTTTTTTAACAAGTGGATTTATTTGGTTTAGATTCGTACAAAGTTATAATGGTTTGAGTTATTTCTTTGTGTTCTTTAGGTTTTGATATATAATATTGTGGTTATTTATGCTTTCTGAGTTCTGACTTTAATTATTAACAATCTTTTGTTGACATATATACGCATTACATATGGTTGAGATATCAGGTAAATATGGTGTGTCTACGTTCAACTTACTAGATGAATGATATATGTGGGATTCGGTTCTTTTTACAAATTTTGTACTTATGTTTTCACATTTCAAGTGAGCGATTTTATTTGGATTTTATTGTTTTACAAGTTTTAATGCTTAGTGAGTATATATCATATGTTGTTTATTTCTATCATGTATTTTCACATTCTAAAAGTGTGATCACATTTGGAGTTTTATTGATTTTATGAAACACTATTTGAGCTATCCAGTAGAATATTGTCCGTCTATATCGTTGCTCACACACTTCCACATTCTTAATGTGTGATTTTAGGTGGACTCTACTTATTTTTTTTGTGAAAATTTGAATGCATATGGATGATTTGCTCTGCATATCGTTGAACTTATCAAGGGTACTTTCAATCCTTTCCGTTTGAGATGTTAGAAACTTAGAATGCATGTTCCCTTTTGGACAATGTCATAGAAAACATATGATTTCAGCCTTTATTGTATCTGTACAGATTTTTTTAATTACAATTTTCCACAAGGATGTTATATTATTATTAGTTTTTTAATCCAAGTTTGTCAAAGCCTTTTTACAAATTGTTTGGTGAATAATTCACGTCCTTTTACTGTAAAATGTTTAGGGCAAGGTCTTCTGATAGTTATCTATAGGGCTTTTTTTAGATCATACTGCGAAATGATAAATTTCATATTGATCTTTTTTTCCGTTAAATTTTGTGTGACCTGTTTATTAACTGTTAGAAAACAAATGGCACAAAAACTAACTTTCAAGGTAGTCAGCACAGATTTTATTAAGAAAAACAAGTAGAGAATTGGTACATCATTCTCATTATTCTAGCATCTATTTTTAAGGGAAAGAAAACATCAAATAAAAAAGGAAAGATTGTAATTGATAGACACAAATCAATTAACTTAATTCCAGCAATATTATTCCTCAATCTTTGATTGCCTTGATTTTCTTGATTGCTGAAATCTCGGAATTAACCAACACGCCCCCCCCTACAGGAGTGTTCAAGCTCTGCCACTAGGTGAGAGTATGTGTTTAATATGATGTGACTAGTGTTCTGTTATTAATAAAATTGATGGAAATATCTCATTAACTTATTAACATGAAAGCATTAAAACCCATGCCAGAGGAAAACATGGGGCCACATTCATTATGCACCTAGTGAGATATGTATGACTCTATTCATTTATCGTGCTTCAGAAGTGACTGGTTTTGTTTTTACTTATATTTGTCACACAATGAAAGCTTGGTTTTATCTAGCTTATATGCTTGATTTATATTTTGAGATCTATAACTAAGTGATTAATTTACTATTTCTCTGAATTTTTTTGCACTGGAAATGATTATTCTGGGTTTTCACTAATATGCTAGGTACAGGCTTCTTATTAATGTGGTGTGTGTGTTTTGTTTTACAACATTTCAGTCCCTTGTGAATTTCTATAATAAAGACCAAAGTTCTTGTATGTGCTCTTTGTTGATTGTGAAGTTCTCATGCTTATGAGAAAGTAGTCAGTTAAATTTAGTCATATGCTTTATAGACTCCTTTCTGTTTTGAGATATGAAAATCTTTTTATTGTAGTTTTAAAAATTTATATCAACTATACTCGTACAAAATTTTGAACTCTTTTGTTGATTGCTAATTCGCTACGTGTCGAGTAATTCAATATTTGATGGCTGATTGCAGCTATATGCCTATATTAAAAAAAATTATTTATGCTGATCCAATTTTATCCAATATGATTTGTCCGTGTGCTCTTTTTTTGCTATATTTAATTTCTAATGAAATTCATGTGTAAGTCCCACTTGTTGAGGGAGCAACATGGACTAATTGGGACAAAGGTATTAGGTACTACGGGACTTAGAAAAGAAAAAAAGAAAGGTACTTCTAGGTACTATGGGTATTAAATAAAGTCATTATGGATTTTGTTAATCATTGATCGTGCTTTGATGTGGCTGTTTGGTATCTATAAACCAACATACATGGTTAGCTACTAGGGCAGTAAGCCAGTAATTAAGCAAAAGTCAATCTGATTATGCTTGAAATAGCTGTACTTTGTGCTGCCCTAGTGCCTTACACCTTGGAAGTTGGGATGCTTGTTGAAAATTAATGCAAGTCTCTGTGTCATTTTTGCTCCTTACAAAATTTTTTGTTCTTTATGACCCAATTATGGGCATGTTTGGCAATGCTTCTAAAAAACAACTTATTAACTTATTTACTTTTTCAATAAGTTAATAAGTTAGTATGGAGTGACTTGTTAACTTATTCACTCACAACAATCATATTAACAAACGTTATAAAATGACTTTTTAACTTTTTAAAAGTTAAAAAGTTAAAAGTTGATAAAAATAAACACTCCCAAACACCCACTATATCTAAAGTTTTCTCTGTTTGTGGTTTTACTTGCAAAGTTCATTGCTGTAAGTTATCCTGTATTATTTGAAAATATAGGGGTGTTCATTTAATTTTATCTGTTCAAATCAACCTATCAGGTAAGTCACTTGGTTATCGGTTACTAAAAATTGAACCAACCGTCAAAATAATTTAAAACGTGAATCAAACTGAACCAAATATTGGCTATGATTTGATATCTTATAATATATTGTTCAGAATTATATAACAAAGCTTGAAACATCCATGGCCTTAAGGTAGTATTGATATTTATAATAAAAGATCATATACAACCAACATATAGACACTATTACATTCATAAGAAACTCTTATATGCAACCAACGTTTAAAACCAAACAAATTTTACAATTCGGTTCTAGTGAATGGTTTGGGATTCTCTGCCGGGATGACTAATGAGTAAAAGCAAAATTAGGGTGACTAATATGGTATATATATTTTATGGTAAATTATGCCAATGAGTAAAAGTTGACAACAATAAAACTAGTCATCAATATGTTTGGGTGGAATTTCTTTATTTTTGTAGACGTGATAAACAATGGAACTGACAAGGATTTTCACTATCCCCAAACAAAGTACATGCATTCTTGCAATGCCATTGCCTTTATGGGATGTTATGTTGAATATGTTAATCGTATAGTGCTTGCTCAGGATCTCAAACCCTAAAATTTTCCCATACTAAGCACTTAATTCTGTATGAGTTAGTGCTTTTAGTTTTGTGTAGAAACATAACTTTTTTGATTGCCTGATAGGAGCTTGTTTTGTATGTAGTACTTGAGTTAAACATCCATTAGTCAGTGATGTTCTTTACTTCCTTTAAATGTTATTTCACTTGCTGATTTTAACTCAGGTACTATGCTGTATTTTTTTACAGCTTCATTTGTGCAGACCAACTTTCTATGGGATATCACTCTTCTAGTTGTCGATCAAAGTAGATTACTTGAAATGTTGTACAAATTTTATAAAATCTAAAAAAACAAGTTTTTTGTTTCAAAATACGCATCATATTGTGTTTTCATTCACATGTCTGTAATATCATTTGAATTATGATCACAAGTTTGCTAGTTGTACATGCTGAAACTTCAATTCAGTTGCTTATAAATATGTCAATTTAAGATATGTTGTATCTCGAATGAGTCAAATCTTAAAAATAACAAAAATTAGCTAAGAAAGAAACATCTAAATGGGTCAGAAGTTGCAACTTGCAACTGTGATCTTAATGTTATGCTTATAACCTTCTAAATGATTTTATTTAAAAAGTTAGAAATTTATTCAAATAACATATATTATAATCATATCTGACACTTGTTTATAAAAAACTTAAGAGTCCTCTGACAATAAGTGCTTTGGGGCACCCTGACCTGCTACCAGTCGCCCATTTTGTCAATATGTTTATGATTGATCCCTGATGGCAAGGATGGAAAATTTCATAAAAAAGCCAGGTATCCTATGAATTTTATGTTAACTTCTTTTTTTCTTTTGTGATGTTATTAAAGGTTGACATGGTGATAGTTCCAGCAACAACGGGCCAGATGGGTATTTTACCAGGACACGTACCAACAATTGCAGAGCTCAAACCGGGCCTTCTTTCAGTCCATGAAGGTAATGATGTGAAGAAATATTTCATAAGCAGCGGCTTTGCTTTTGTGCACTCGAATTCTTATGCAGACATATTGGCTGTTGAGGCTGTACCCCTTGACCAAATTGACCCTGCACAAGTACAAAAGGGTTTAAGTGAGTTCGCACAGAAGCTGAACTCAGCATCAACTGATTTGGACAAAGCTGAAGCCCAGATTGGAGTTGATGTTCACAGTGCTCTCAACTCCGCTCTCACTGGTTAAGAGTTCTCTCCTCTTTTTTATCTTTATCTTTATTTTGACTCAAAAATAAGAGTTTTCTCTTAATTTTCTTTATGCAAATGGGGAAAACCTTGATAGAATGTTTTTGCATTTTTTGGGTTTCTTCATTTTGAATTAAAATTATAGTCGGTCGTGTTTGATATCAGACTTGGTTTTCCTGAAAGTTGGGCATAAATTCAAGAAAATGATATTTAGTTGGTTGGTTACTGTTACTTAGGGAGGTTGTTTGAGATGATGATGAAATGATAGTATGATTGTTAGAGCATTCACAATGGAGTTTTTATCTCCATTCTTATAATTTAACCAAAAAACACAAACCCTTAAATTTATATACCAATTCTTAAAATATTGTCACATCTTATTCTTTATCTTTATATTTATATTCTTTTTTTTATTTTTTTATTTTTCTTTACTTTACAATATCAACTAACAACTATTTTGTCTTATTATCTTATTTCTTCTAAAATTGAATTTTATTTAATTTTAAAGAAGTTTTATATTATATAGTTATTATTTTTGAGTTTCGAGTTAAAAGTTTAAAATGAAAAAATAACACTACATAAATTTCATATAATAGCTAAACAAAACTAAGTTTTAATAGACAATGAAATTTAAACATATTACGTTTCTTCAACGTAAGACATCAAACAAACGTTAGTAATTAAATTGAATTAAATTAACCCTGCTAGTAGTTAATTTGACAAACATGTTATACTATTGTGTTTTCATATGCAAACCCAACATGCTAGTAATTAAATTGACCCAATTGAAAGGACCATAATACCTTAGCCAAAATTACCTAACTCAAAGTACCACAAACACAAAAACATATGCAAACCAACATGCTAGTAATTAAATTGACCCAATTGAAAGGACCATAATACCTTAGCCAAAATTAACCTAACTCAAAGTACCACAAACACAAAAACATATGCAAACCCAACATGCTACCAATTTAATCATCATATATCAGTAGCTATTCTAACAAAAATCTCAATTTATAGAGATGCTAGTGAAGACATAATCCATCATAAAGTTTCTTGACAAATCACAATGATAATATCTAGTAAATTTCAACATCACATAAACCACCAAAAGTATGAGCCAGCATCAAGTAATCTGGTATCTCAAAATCATATGTACTAAGTTCTTAGCTCATCAAAGTTGATTGTTTCATGCATGAGTACGTCTAGTCATGATTTCCCTCTGAAGTTCCTCAAAATATTTTCGTTGCATTTCTGGCATAACACTCACATCCATCATCATAATCCGTTGATCCGATTCCTTTGTTGCAAGCTCCATTTTCTGGGACTCGAGCTTAAACTTCTCTGCCTCCAATCTCAGCCTTTCATCTTCAAGTTGTAATTTTTTCTCCTCTTTCACCTTGTCGTACTCCATCTTTTCCGCCTTAAGGCGATAAAACTCATTCTCTTGAGCACGTGACTCTTCTAAAAGAGTATACTTCATCTTTCTAAGTTGGATAATTTCCTCTGCATGCATGCCTTGGGTATTTCGTTTTCATTTTTTTGCTTTTCTACCCATTGGTCGGTCCAATTTAGCAACATCATTCTCGGTCACACTCATCATCTCAAGATCAAAACCTGAATCATCTATATTAGCTGAACATTGAGTTAGGGTTAGGGTTGGTGATGGGAACAATGCCTTCCTTTGCTTTGTGGCGCGTGAAATCCACTTAGGTTGGTCCTTTAATATGTGCCAACAATGCTCAAACTGGAAGTGGCCTTTTTCTGGTGACCGGTACATAATCTTCGCTTTCTCAAGCTTGCATTAAAATGAATGTAATACATGTTAGCAAAACGAAAGAAAAAAAACCATGCTTAAAACAAAAGTGTGGAATTTCTATCTTATCTTGCTCAGTCATGCCACTCTGATTTAACCCTTTAATTTGGGCTAGTTTTGCGCAAAACTTATTTGTGGCCTTTTGAATACACGACCATCAATGTATTAAAGATTTTATTGTCCGCTCGGTTGTTGTTTCTTTATGTTGCTGAAAGTAGTGAAAGATTTTTTCCCATAGTTGAGAGTGTTTTTGATCCGTTCCTTGAATGGCATTAAGACTACAATTTAACCATGCTGAGATAAGTAACCTATCCTCTTCTGGGCTAAAATTTACACCCCTCGGACCCCTAACAGATTTGTTAACATCTGTTGAATTATTAGGGGGTAACGGAGAATCGTCAAGGCATACATGAGAGTTTCCATTTTGTCCACCGTAAGTAGGATCACAATGAGGATCTTGGCTAAGAAGGTTAGTGAAATACATATCTTGTGAATCCATATCTTTTCAACTTATTCACTATGATATGCAGATTAGTTAAGCTGAAGTTTAATCAAATATTAGATGATGACCACAGATAGCAAATGTTTATAGCCAAAAGCCTATTTTTTCATATATATTTGAGGTTCTATCATATATATTGCAACAAGTCATGTATTTAAGAACAACAAATCATCAAAGATCCATCAAAGTGGTTATGTATTTCACATCGTATCTCAACTCTGTTCGAATTTAACTAAACCAAAGGTAACCACAACAGCCCCACCAAATCAAGGGTTGGTTGGACCAAACAAAGCAAAAATAAGAACAAAAATATTTTATACCCAAATCTCAACCTTACATTAAATTTTCATATGATGAAGCACACACCCATAAACACAATCTAAGAAGATTCTATTACCACACAAGACATTGTCACATTTTGCATCAAACCATTTCATAATATAAAGAGATGGGAGTTGAAATTGAGGGATTCAAACCTTAAGAATATAAGCAATCGGAATCGCAACTTCTCAAGTCGAATCAAAACCTCATGGATTTTGTCGCAACAGATGTTTCTTGGACCGTCACTTTCACCTTAGTTTGAAGGGGAAGGCCAATTCCACCAGAACACTTTGATATTTTGGTTATAAGGGAGAGCCCGATTCCATCAGGTAGAAATCGATAGGAGCATAGGAGAAGATGCGGGAAATGGGTGATGGTTGGTGGAGTAGAGATATGTGGAGTGTACAGTGAATCTTCATATATCAAGAATCACTGTAGCTTTACAAACCTATTTGTATTTTAAGGATTTTTTTGAAGATGTTGATGGAGGAGTTAAATAAGACAAAACTTTACTTTTTTCTCAAAATTTAAGATAAGGGTTGATATAAAAATTCCATTGCGAATGCTCTTACAAAATGTGTGAAGTTTTTTTTCATGAAAAAATGAACTGCTATTATCATATTGCTGTGAACGCAGAACATTGCTAGCTCTGTTGCTGTGGGTTTGTTTCCTGCAAGTACATGTGTATAGATAGGGAGAGAGTGAGAGTATTTGCACGTAGTATTTATACGAGAAGTTGGAGCATTTATTACGAATACTCAAATAGTCGCATGTGTTGCTTTAGGTTTATATTTAAGGGGTGTCTTGTAACACATACTATTTGGATACACTTTGCTGTCTCATAGCGTACAAACACACATGTGCGAGAACATTGGAACCCATCATGGGGTCCCACTTTCGACGATTGACTAAAGATATATGATTCATCAGAGGCACGACTAGGATTAACGGACTCATGGGTTGATCACCCACATTGTTTAGGGTTTAGATTGTGAGGATACTGAAATCTGAAACTCATAGATGACATAGGTATGGATCCTATGCTTGGTGTATATCTCTTGAGGTTTAATATACCAGAAGTGAACAAGGCCCTGGTTTGCATACGGCTATATCATCAGGACTAAAGTTGAGTATATCGGTCACAGTAAGAATGAAATAAAAACATGGTTGGCTTGCCTAACCTCTTAGGTTATAAAACAGGAGTTTGCATTGTTAATTAGGGGAAAGGTGGGTAAAAGTTTTTCATTGTGGTTTAACATTTGGGAGGATTTGTAAGGCCCCGTTCCCGGGACGCTTACAGCTGGGTTCTCATCGCACATAAAACGTATAATTACATTTGTATTTCATAAAATCACAGCGGAAAACTAAAACAATTTTTTCATTTCCATGTAAATGCTTTTGCAAATTAATACAACATTCATTACAAATAACTTGTTCGCATTACAATGCAAAAACATTAATCAAAAGAATGCCATCCCAAAAGAGCTGAGTAGTCGTCCGTGCCATCCTCAACAATCATTACCTGCCAACTGGAAACACATCAAAGTCAGCGTTGCTGAGTGAGTTCTAGTTTTATAAATAAAACATACTTTACTTTACATTTGTTCACGATCATACATCATACGTACATACAGATAATATCAGTATTATCCTCATCATTCCGTTCATTAACTTACTCATTCACGTGTTACATTATCGTTCGTTTCTCTATCTAGATCCGGTCAGACTTTACCCTCTTCGTGGTACTCAGCCACGATTACTGAGGTCGACTGACAAGGATCTTATTCTGTACATTATTCCGATCATTCATTTACGTTCATTCATACTTCGTTCTTTCATACATAATCTTTTGTTCCTTTATACGTTCGTTCCTTCGAGTCTGTTGCGACAACAGGGTCGCTCACCTCATTAACAATCCCAACGACTTCGCGCGATCCGAGTCTGTTGCAACCATATAGTTGCTCACCCCAACTGCCAATCTCAACGATAGCATGCTTTCCGAGTCTCTTGCAACCATAGGGTTGCTCACCTCATGGCAACTTCACAATAACGCATTGTCCGAGTCTGTTGCAACAACTGAGTTGCTCGCCTCCTTTCTCTGGCCATCTTAATGATGCCTATGATCCGAGTCTTTTGCAACCACACATTGCTCACCCCATTGGCAATCTCCATGATTGCCTATGATCCGAGTCTTTTGCAACCATATGTTGCTCACCCCATTGACAATCTCCATGATTGCCTGTGATCCGAGTCTTTTGCAACCACACGTTGCTCACCCCATTGACAATCTCCATGATTGCCTGTGATTCGAGTCTTTTGCAACCACACGTTGCTCACCCCATTGACAATCTCCATGATTGCCTGTGATCCGAGTCTTTTGCAACCACACGTCACCCCATTGACAATCTCCATGATTGCCTGTGATCCGAGTCTTTTGCAACCACACGTTGCTCACCTCATTGTATGTTTGCAAGCCTTTCCTTCATTCATTCGTCATTCAATAATGCATGCATTCTTACTTTATGTTCCTCTTTCATTATCTTTCACTTTACGTTACATAATACTTCATTCATTCATTAACATAACACGTAAAGTCACAAGAAAGATAAACATACATCGTAATAAGGAACACATCATACACATTCATCATCATCATACAGGGCAACACCATACATATATATAACATGCATAAACATGCAACATCATCATCATGCCCAACATGCTTTCTAAGGCCTAATCGTCATCTTACATGCTCTTACAGGAACCCTTACGTCAAAACTTACATCTGCACTTTTCCCCGAAATTCAGAAGTCAAACTACACTTTCCTCGGGTGTGCAGCCCTACTCGGGCGTATGGACACCCTTCAGTCGCATGGCCTCCATGCGACTGAACCTCATGCGATTGAACTAATGCGGATGAACACCTATGCGAATGAACATCCAGTCGTGCGAATGGACAATGCGGATGGACCTCATGCGAATGGGATTAATGCGAATGAGATTAATGCGAATGAGCACTTATGCGACTGGACCTTCAGTCGCATGACCTCCATGCGACTGGCCTTTCAATCGTGCGAATGGACATTCAATCGTGCGAATGGACATTCAATCGTGCGAATGGATCCCAATCGCACCCTAATCGGCCGTATGGCCTCCATTCGGCCTCCAGTTGGTCGCCTAGCCCTAACTAATGCAGAATGTAGTTCATCCCGACTGCAGCCGAGGGTTTTCGGCCTCCAAACTCATCTAAACCCATTTTAAGCCCAAATCGACCATCCTAAACCTTAGGGATGCATACCACGACACCATTCAAGCACACACAAGCTCACAATCAAGTCACAAACGCATCATACATACACATACACATACACAAATGGGTCAACTTACACACATACGAAAAACCCGATTTCAGATGTTTTCTAGCCCCAAATCGTTTGAAAACAAGTAAAAGAGGGGTCTTAGAACTCACCTAAACGAGCACAACGACAAGAGCTTCGATTTGTCTTGCTTCACGACGATTTTGGCGACCCGAACCGACACTTTTCCTCTTTTTCCTCTCTTCTCCTCTCTAAGAACCTGAAATGTGGGGTGTGTGGGGAGAGTGGGCTGCCCTCTCCCTACTAATATCACCGCATTTCCCAACTTTTCTTCGTTGGCGAGTTTGGTCCCTCGACTTTTGGACTTTATTTTCTTTTTTTTTTTCACCGGCTTCAAAATAATAAATATTCGGGTGTTACAGGATTAAGACGAAATAAAGTGATCAAAGATAGACGTTTGATTCGTAGGATGTTTGTGAATGACCTGGAATGTTTTGAAGGAACTAAAATAATTTTATTGAAAAAATTTATGAACCCCAACATCTTCCACCCAAAACTATCATTATTGCCGTTGAGAAGACTGACCAAGAACTTGCAAAGAATCCAACCACCCAATCATATCCATGGAATCTTCTGATATTCAAATCTTAAGTTTTGTTCACCAAATGTATCCGGTCACCATGTAATGTTTTGATCTTTGAATCCATGCAATGATTTAAGCACAAACTTATGATATTTGTTCACCTGCAATTCAATCTTCAAAGATAAATCTAATCCATGGGATGTTTTGATCTTCGAATCATGGCATTTGTTCGAAACCTTTAATCCGTCACTCTAGTGTTTCTTCGCTTTACAAATCCGTTCAAAATCTTAGAATCCATTGAATATGTACGAACATTATTAGAATAAATTCAGTTGGCCTATGCACCCAAAGTGAGACAAAGACATAGTTTCAATACGTCTTTCGTCCTCAACAAACCAAATCCAATTTAAATTCTTACTAGTACAAAGAAACCTTGAACTCCTTGAACTAATGGAATTTAATTGAATATTTTTCAATTCCAATAATTTCATGAATCAACATGAAACTAAGTTTTTGATTTTTCTATTGTAGTTTCTTTATAACTACTTTTGGTGAATACAAAATATATTAGAACAAAAAGGAGATGAGGTGGGATAAACCTTACATGGATTTCACCATTACTATGATACATGTGGCTCAATTTTCATAAAGATTTTGCTTGGATCACAACATCATGAAACAAAGTTTTCATAGGAGGTTAATATTAGTGGGTGGTGTGCACTTTTCTTTTTCTTTTTTCTTTTTTGGCTTGTGATCAAGCCCTATTATTTGTTAAAATAATTTACCTTTTGAAAATGATCTTCAATCGTCAAGTTGTTGTTTATTTATGAATTCACTATTCGTTTTCACCATACGTTACTTCAAGCTTGGAATGATGTGTGTGAATGTGATGGTGGGGGTAGTGCTTTTTATTTTAATTAAAAATATGATTTGGGTAGTTTTGGGTTGAAAGATGTCACCCTCTTTATTTTATCTTTAGAGTATTTTTAGGTTTAAATAAGATGACTAAGTGTATCTTTGGCAAAAACTTATTAGAAGTTACTTTTTACTTATTAACTTTTGAAAAGTTAATAAGTAAAAAAAATATTTGTCAAACTTAAAATTATTTTTCAAACTGACTTTTCATATTAGGTTAAAAGTAGGTTTTGAAAAGTAAGAAGATGTTACTTTTTAACTTTTGAATACTATTTGTCAATTAATTTCGTATTATACCCTTTTACTATCTTCTATTAACTTTTCTAATTTTTAAATTATGTCTTTGTTTATCATTTTACAACGTTTTAGTTTATAAGCTAATCCAAACATTTTTTTAAAAACTCCTTTTGAAAATTCATAAGTTAATAAGCATTTTTTTTTGTCAAAAGTCATTTTCAACCAAAATAAACAATCCCAAACATGTTGTAAGTATCAAGTGTGTGGTTTTTAAGGTATTTCATCGAGTAAAAAGTAGATGCCCTCCACCATAAAGAAGTTTAATTGTCTTTAATAAAACATTTGTACCTCAAATCAAAATTAATTTAAGTGGGATGCTTACTCTAAACTTTATAAAGTTTGTAGACGTGATATGAAAAGGACGTTGCATGACATGTCCTTTTCTACTGGTCTTAGAGATGTATTAGTTGTTAATTAAACTATTAAGAGGGTTTTTTGTATATTCATAAAAACTAAGGCCCCGTTTGTTTTACAGAAAGGACGTTGGATGATATGTCCCTCGTACATGTACCTGGTTCGTATGTTGTTTTTGTAAATGTCTCTAACTTTACGAACATCCCACATGTGATCAATGTTCTTCAACTACAATACGGTACTACCAAGATGAAGCTGCCATTTTTCATCATGTATTCATTTATCATAAAACCGCCTTCATCTAGAATCACAAAAGAAATCACTTCATGTTGTTTCATTGGGTCACCAGGAGATCAAGAAAAGTTAAAATGTTGTTGGAACTCTTGGACCAACGATTATTCTCTTACTCTTATCTCATTAGCTAATTAGTTTCGTTGTGTATTCACGTTGTTTTTTTCCTTCTCGTACCGTTTGGGGCTTTCCAGTCTCCCATTGGTCTCAATTCAAATCATTGTTCGTAACAAAGCTGAATAAAACCCTATAACGAGCTTGGTAAATTCACAAAAGTAAAATACCAAGTTTATAAAAAGTTAAAATTTTATAATGTAACCATTTAGTATGGCATAATAATGCTATAAACCTAATAAATTTCATGACTTTATAAATGTTATTAGATACCCTCTCACCAATTAAAGAGATATAACTTTGGGTCTCATTTCTCAAATCGAATGCGAAAGGACGGTTTATTATATATTACCAAGAGTTATGATATTAATAAACATCACTTTCCACTTTTCTTAAACACATCAAGGGTAAATTTGTCATAGAAACATAATTGATCATGAAACATCATGTCATGTCATCATTACTTATCGATTATGACAAAACTTACGAGATAAAGTTTATACTATAAAGTGCAATTTGTATCCATAATAACAAAATAACTTGTTAGATACATAATAATTTATAGAGTTAGTAATTAAATAACATTTAGACCCAAACTATTTTTTTAAGTGCAAACCCAATATTCAAAATTGGGTCTCTTTAGGACCTTTAAAGTTTCAACTCTTACTACTCGACCAAATTTACAATGATACACAAACTATACTTAAACAATTTCAATTGGTACATTAACATATGTTATTCAATCTTTGAACATAGTTATTTAATCGTACACCTAGAGTTATTTTTCATTACTCTCTCGATAATAGGTGATAAGATAGGTCATTTTATGTCTAATCCATCATCTCAATCACACTAACGTGTTAAATAGTTGTTCATAGATGCTAGACAATAAGCATATCCTTCTTTCCAAACCATCAAATGCCCATGATGTGTGTATTTAGTTGTATAATCGTCTAACTTAGGAGCTCGTCACTTTATTAGGGTCACTGATGTGATTTTATAGAAGCTTTATTCGTAAGGGAGACACTACTTACTAGACAATAAATTAATTAATCAATAATTAAATAAATAAATCCAGCTGATTGTGCTAACAGTCATTTTTTGGCATGCCATTTCAATGGCTTGTTTTGATCTCAAAATTTAAATATAAATCTTATAAATAAACTATTTTTCATAATTGTATATATACTTATTTACAAAGGTTGGTGGCATATGTCACCGGCCAAACAACCCCCTCAAATTTTTTTATTTGACACTTTTTACCCTTAAACTTTTTTGTAAAATTTTAGGAAATATCACTTTTACCTCCTTAAGTTTTTAAAATTCAGAATTTACTTCTGTAAAATATAAATTCGAGTCCATCACCGTTAGGACCTAATCAGATGTGACTCGACTTAACTATTTTTCGACAAACGCCTACGTTTTGGCCAAAAAAACCCCTTAACTTTCTTTATTTGACACTTTTTACCCTTAAACTTTTTGTAAAACTTTGAGAAGTATTACTTTCACCCCCTTAAGTTTTTAAAGTTCAGGATTTATATAAAATATAAATTCGAGTCCATCATCGTTGGACCTAATCAGATGTGACTCGACTTAATTATTTTTCAACAAAAGCCTACGTTTTTATGTAAATTTTGTTCAAATATTAGTTGAGTAAAATTTAAACATTTCGACGTAAGTTTTGTTTGGGAACGCGTCGGATCAAATATAATATATTTTTGTTTACTCTACGTTTCGACGTAAACTTAATTCAGACACTAGTCAAATATAAATGTTTCAACGTATGTTTTGTCTGGAAAAAAGTCAGGTCTAATATAATACGTTTTCATTCAACGGTATAAATTCGAGTCACTTTACATATTGCCGTAAATATAGTTCGAAAACGAATCGGATCGATTGTAATTTATACATTATCACGCAACGTACGGTGTCACGGAAACACACGACGGGTAAAAATGCTAATTCATCTTATCTATACAAGCACATTCTATATTTTATATTTTATATTTCTCTTTAATTACAAACTTTACGCCTCCACACAATTACTATAATATGATTGGACCCGAGCTACAAGCTATCCTACAAATGAAGGAGGAGATAGCAAAACATCATAAGTAGGAGTAATTTTTATTTACTATGTTTTATATTATTATTTATCATATTTTTTATTTTAATTTTTAATATTAATTACTAGTGAAATGTATTTCCTTTTTTAGTTTATATTTTTTAATAAATTTAATTTTTATTAATTTTAAAATAGAAACCTTTAAAAAGATTGAAACCACCACAATGTTTTAGGGGAAAAAAGTAGGATGTAACATTGATGTGAAAAAAGAAAAAAGTATGAAAAGCGTGGAATGTTAGGGACCATTCCGTGGTCGCTAAGGGACTCGAACCCCATCTTTCTAGCAACATAAAATATATTTGTGGAATATCTAAATGCACTCATACCAATGATTGTTAATCTAACGGGTTAAGGTGATGTACACATGACATGTAAATAAAATAAAAGTTATGAGTTCAAGTCTTACTCTGAGCAACATGCTTAGAGTTGAGACAGAGGGTTTTCTCAGCAATGAGTTTCCTCCGAGGGGGTTGGAGGTGCGGTCCCGACTGGGAAACGAATATTAAAATAACATCTATCTTCCGAAGTAGGATCGTACATTTGCTGTTAAAAAAATCTAAATGCACTCATGTTTAGAAGATGTATAAACTATTATGTGATACATTACAAACTCATAATCGTTCTAGGACTAGCCGATTGAATAAAGTAATAACTTACTTTTTCGTTAAAGTTATTAAATTTCTTGTTTTAACTAAAGTTTTTAGAGGGGGCCTTCCACTATATTTGGTGTTAGGGGACACGCTGACTTCACAATTTTCTTTTCTAACAAAAAAACTTATTCTCAAGTGTATGCTTATCACTTTTAGTAATGAAGTTGTATAAATGCAGTCAATATTTTTAAAAAAATAATAGATGCTTATATGGTTATATGAACAGATTGTTGGGTGTCTACACACATTTATAAAAGACATATTTTGAATGTTAAAAATGTAAATGTGTATATTAATATTATTCTAAGAGATGTATATCTATATCTATAGTACTATATAAATCATAACATTAGGATACAAATGTAATTTCACAAAAAAGTTAAGACACCTACTATAATTTTTTAAACATCTATCTATACCTATACTACTATATAATACATATAAGAAGTATAATATGGTAATTTTATTCAAAAGTATAAGACTTATACAACATTTTATACATAAAGTAAAAGTGTTTTATGTAATAGTTCTACTTGTGCCCCCATTTGATTAAATTCTTTTAATTATTGTATTTTTTAATATATATTTTAATACATTATTTAATAATATGATATTATTTAATTCATTTCATTAAATTTTATTTTATTTATAATAATATAAATTGACATTTAAATTTATATTTAGTAATCATATTTTAATAAATAAATACTATTTAACTTAAATATTATTTTATTTAAATACTTATATCTATACTACTATATAATACATCTCTTTAGATAGATATATAATTTTACCAAGCATATAGATTTTGAAGCAACATGTACAAAAAAGTGCAAGTCATTTAACAGGGGTAGAATATGAAATTGATTAATATTTTAAAACACTTTAGGGGCAATATACTAAATTTATCCATTAAATTTAATATACCTTGATATTTTTACCATTGTTTCTTTTTAATAATATTATATTATTTAATTCATTTCATTAAATTTTATTTTATTTATTATACTATAAATTGACATTTAAATTTATATTTACTAATTATATTTTTATAATTAAATACCATTTAAATTAAGTATTATTTTATTTAAATATTTAAGTATATAACTTATATGTATCTTCATATTTATAATAAATATAATACTAATATTTTTAGGGACATATTGTGAGTTTAATAATTTTAATATATTATTTATATTTTTATAATAAAAGTGAAAGGAAGAAAGAATAATAATTTTATATATATATTAAGACACTCGTATGAAAATTTATGCTTAAACTTCAAAAAATTAACTATTTTATTTTATTTATGCTTTTACAATAGAGTATAACATGTTATGCATATAATACAAATGTTAAAGCATATATACAAGTGGCCAAACAAAACCACTATTTACTTTCAATGGTACTCATCCATTGCGATTGAGCACTAATTCCACTTCCCTTTTTTCTTTCCGGTTGTTAACAGCTCAATAAAAATCAAAATGATAATCTATGGTGACAATTTCTTCATTAACTTTCTCCGGTCTATGCAAATCACCACCCGAAACTGTCTCTGATGATCATAAAACTTTAGCATACATTCATAAAAGAATACCCTCCTAAAATCTAGGTAACAAATGGATTTCGACCACAAATACCACCCATGTTTTCACTGATCTTGTTAGTATAATATAGTTGTCTTAAATATTTTTGTAATATACGTAATTGTTTTTTTTCATTCAATTTTTTTAATAATTATATTTTGATTTTTTTAATCAGATCACACCGAACCGATACTGACTAAAGTTGAATTACCAAAATCGCGCAACAGCCGTACCGCCGCAACGCGAGGTATTTCCGCTAGTGTCTATAAAATAAGGGTAGCTCAATTGCATTGGATCAAGTCAAAATACATGTGAAAGATCATGTGTCAAAGGTGATCAAACAATTCATTGGTAGCAATAAGGTCATTCCACGATTGGTCTAGTTCGACTACTAACCTTCTGTCTGAAATCGACCAAATACCATGCATGGTACGTTCAAATCGTCGAATGATCGACCATGTCTCCTTTTGATAAGTTTTAAACACTCAAACTCAAAATTCAATCAAGCAAAGCCATCTATAACTACGAGATCATCATGGCAACAAGGTTCTGATATTAATTATAGTAACTCGTGAATGTACATTTTTGAACAAAACATATTTTAAAAACCATATAAGCTTTTATTAATCATGCTACAACTTTTCTATAAAATTTGGGTAAAAAGCATATATGTAGCGTGTAGTTTTAACTTTTAGTTAAAATGTATATGTTCATTTTATGAAGTTTACCCTAATTAACAATTAGGGTAGGTTTATTTTAAAAAAAGTATTTAATATAAAAAGCGTAAAATGAATTGTGGATTTAACATGTGTCATTCTATTGTTTTAAAGAGGAGGGAATTTTCATGATTGTGTCAAGTAGGTCAACTCATTTTGTCTTATACGTTCGTTTTGTCAAATATCAATTCATTGTGTTATATGTTTTACATCATTTGTTATATTAATTTATCATTGTGTTTTACGTTTTAAAACATTTTATGTTATTTTTACCTTTATTTCTATATATTATATAAATTTGTAATCTATAATTATGTTATTTAAAAGTACACAATGGTATATGTTCACCAATATATTTTTCAAAACATATAGTATTGAAGATAACACAATGTGTTATCTTTGTTATTTTTAATATATTATATAAACATGTTATTACCTATCATGTTATTTTATAAATATAAGTACACAATAATGTTATATCACTATTGTATTTTTCAAACTTATTGATTCAAGATAACACTATGACCATCCAAAAACATAATGAGCTTTTGTTTTATTTTGTCATTATATTTAGTGTATTAGATTAATTAGTTGTTAATTTATTATTGTGTTTTACATAGTAGAGATACATAACAATGTTATTCCATCATTATATGTTAATAAAATTTAGAGTTAATTACATAAATGGTCCCTGTGGTTTATCTAAAATGTCATGTTTGAGTACTAAGACTTTTTTGTAATAGGTTAGGGTATTATGCTTTGAATTTTGTAACGAGTTAAAGTACTAAGACTAACAGACATTATTTTTTCTTCTAAAAATGAAATGACTAAAATATCCTTTGAGGGACTATTTTTGTAAATATATTCCTTTTATCCAGGGACCATTAGGGTAACTTTATAAAACCCAACCCCATTTCCCCGTCAACCACCATCTACCCACTACCACCACCATCTACTCACCGTCACCACTGTAACATCATGTACTTTTGGTTAACTAGTGTTATTTTTCGTTAAATTCTTGTATTGTTGTCGTATATGAAACTTATGGGCTATTTATGCTTATCCTTTTTATTGTTTAATTATTTAGCTTGAAATTGATGATGCAATATATTACGTATTAAATAGATAATAATAATTAAGGATAATAATAACAACAATAATATTATTGTTAATGATAATAATTTATAAAACTGTTAAACTTAAAAATGTATAAAACTTGGATTTAAAAAGCCAAAGGGGCATAATTGTTAATTTATAAACTTTAAATGTAAAGATTGGTGCATAAAATAATAATAAAATAAACCAGAGGGACCAAACTTGTAAAACTCAAAAGAAACCAACCCCCACCCTCTCTCACCCCGTAATTCCGGTCGTCGGCCGGCCAAGTCCGGCGCGGCGCCGGCGACCCCTAAATCCACCCGAAACCCCTCAAATTTTGATACCAAATCATCCCAATCGATTCGCAGGCATGTTTCGAACTCAATTACAGTCTTTAATTGAGTTTAAACAACCGTTATGAACTAAACACGTTGAGTAACCGTCGACTTCATCAATGGATCCGTTCGAACATTAATTCTCCATAATACCCTAATTAACTCAACATAAACAACCATCTGGATACCTCTAAACGAATATTGGTCTCAATTACACACGAAACAAACGCGAACCTCATCTTCGATTCCTTTCACTGGCCGCGACTTACAACAAGTCGAACATCACTCTCCGAGTCTCCAATCTTGTAATTGATTGAGGGCTTTGATTCGTGGGTGTCTGAAAAAGCTTCACACGAAATTAATTGAATTATCATCCACGAATGCCTATCGTTTGCTCACTTTTCGGCCGCGGGTTGTTCTTCAAAGTGGGTATCTCCAATCGATCATCAAACGGGTAATTGTTTACATATACATGATCGTTTAACCATGGGGAGCAAAAGCCCCATGGTTGATTGGGTTAACAACAACAAATTGGTGCTCGATTTGTATCAAGAACGAACTAGGGTTCTTAGAATTGGGGGTTTTCTGGGTGTTTATGTTTATAACATTTTAAAACTGGAATTTTGCACGGCCAAGGCCTTTAGTCCACTGGTAAAGCGCTTGCATCTCTTCTAAGAGGTCCCGGGTTCAAACCCGGGCCACCTCACATATTTTTTAGAGCCTTTTTGGGTTATAAAACATAGTGTAAAAATTTATAAAAATTATAAGAACTGGTTTTGTAACTTTAGTTTATTTTTAAGTTAATTACTTTTTTTCTGTAAATTTATTTATATTTTTTTAACAAATATTTATCAACAAATATAGTGTTTACTTATTCTTTATAAATTAAATTTTAAATAACAATTTAAATCATTACATTATATTAATAATTCTAGTGATGGATTAATCATAATATTTTAAATAACAATTTTAAATTATAACTTTTTTTATATATATAAAATGGATTGAACCCAATAATTAGTAAATTCTTCTTGGTCCAAATACCTCTTTCAAATAGTTTGATTACAATCTTATTTAAACCTTATAAATTATTGAAATAGTTTCTTTTCACGTATTCGAATGTAATGTAGATATATAATTGTACCAAGAATACTTATTCCATTTTGTTAAATATAATTATTTGACAACTACCAAATTGAAATCTTAGTTTTAGTTGTTTCGTTAAACTCGTTATCATTAGACTTTAACCTTGTATATATATATATATATATATATATAATTTTAGGTACCTTGTGAAGGGTTTTGCGTTGGAACGTTTATTTATATTTCTTAATAATCACCATTCCTGTACTTAGTTGACAAGTGAGTATTTCTATACCCTTTTTTCCTATTTTCACACTTTAGGGTGAAACATGTTACATTATAACCATTGCACTTGTAAACGTTTGATTCTTGCAAACTTATGGAAATTTACTTGTGTGTTGTGGTTAGTTGAACTTGGTAGCTACCATGTAATGTCGAATATTTGTACAATCATTAACTATTACTAGCCTGACGATGTCATAGATCTATGGGCCTAACAAGCCTGCTTGGTTGATCCAAGTACACTTAGTATATATTGTAAACGTTTGAGACTTGTAGAAATCTATCAAGGTTTGATTGTGCATTCTGTCTTACATCCCTAGTTACTTTGTTCTCTAACTTAAAACATGAATTGCCATCTTTTATATACTAATGTATTGAAAACTATGGAAATCTCACCAACATTATTGTTGACCTTTTATTTTTAACATGTTTTAGGAAATACTCAAGTTTGATTGCCACTTTTAAAGCTTGTTCACACCTAGGAATGAACCTAGTTAAATAAATGAATGAGCTTGTTATATTTCTTATTATGCTTGTTAATTTCTTTATTTGAGACTTATGTTTGTAATGTTACCTTTGAAACTTATGAATAATATATTTGGATTTATAATAGTGTTATGTAGTTTTGAACGATCTTAACTCTCACATCTCGATGTTTCCGCCGTCAAGGTTGGGGTGTGACAACCACCGCCTAACCTTTCTCCCACCGGCCACCAGTGAACACACACGAAGACCACAATCACCATCATTGTCTTCCTCCTATTTTAGACCACAATCACCACCATATTCTTCCTCCTCTTTCAGACCACAACCCCAATTAATCCACCATCGCCGCCACCCACTATCACTGCCGCTCATAATCATTGACGTCCATCGTCCTCACCACCACCCTCGTCTTCAACCCTTAAGTTTTATCTCAAAACCCTAAAACTAAAATTAGGGATTTTTGATATTAGGTCTTATGATTATAGTTTTAAACCCAGGGTTAAGCCCCACAAAACTGGTGGTTTGATGGAGATGAAGTGGTAGTGGATGGTATGATGTGGTGATGATGGTGAAGGTAAGATGGTAGTGAGATAGTGGTGATGATGCGATGGTTATGTTGGTTATGCGATTGATATTGTGTTGGCGCTAGTGGGGGTGTTAGTGGCGGTAACTATAGTGGTGGTGTCGTGGTGGTGGATTGGTGGTGAGGATGTCGATGTTTGTAGTTTTATTTAACAATATGAAAAAGATGGTGGTGGTGAGGATGATGTGATAGTGTAGTGGTTGTGGTGGAGGCCGACCGTGATGGCTACCGGTGGAGTTCGATGGTGGTGTGAAAAACCATTCTTCATACATGAACTAAGAGGTAATATATATATATATATATATATACATATATATACATACATACAGATACACATGCATATATAGACATACATATTTATATATAGTTGTTAAATTTCCCAAAGCATCCTATATTTATATTAAATGACACAAATAGTATTTTTAAGTTTCATTAGTAGTCCTTACACAATGAAAATACAAAAATACCCGTAGATTTAACTGAAAAACTAATGTCTGTTAGTATTCGTACCTTAGTTCGTTACAAAATTAAAAACACAACACCTTATACCTCAACATGTTACAAAAACCTATTAGTACCCGAACCTATTAGTTTAGATAAATCACAAGGAGCATTTATGTAATTCACTCTAAAATTTATAATTTTAAAAAAACACAATAGTATTAAAAAAAACACAATAACTAACAAAAATACACAATGACATGCAATAAAGACACAGACAAGTAATAAGCTTAAAAATATAATAAAATAATATTGTATTTTTATATAACAATATTATATTGGTTTTAAAGATAAAAAACACTTGTTTTATAGTGTAATGTTTATAAAAAATAATATCATATGTAAAAGTTATGAATATTTAAAAAATGAGAGAACTTGGAAAAAAAATAAAAAAAGTCTATACTTAAAATAACCTTCTAATAAACTTTTGATATACAATTTGATCTCAACAATTAATTAAGTAAATTGATGGTTGATTTACCTTTAACATTTTTTAGTTTTAAAAGTACATTTATTTAAGATTAAATTCTTTAGGTACCTAAGTTTGTACGAGATGCATAATTTAAGCGCAACCCTAACTCATCAAACATTTATACAACATAAAAAGAAACAACCCTAAGCATAAAATTGGACACCAAATATCATATTTGAATGAACAAAAACAACTTTTAGATCTTTTAACACATCATATATCATTACACATGTAAAAGGAAAATAAAGTTTTTACTATGGAATCATATATCATAAAAAGAAGTATAAAACAAATACTTCATCTAAAACTAATTTCGTTAGACATGTATGACCCCGTTATATATGCATAAGGTAGTCAAAAAAAACTCTAACACATCAATTAGAGCCCATGTATATGACCTTAAGTATTTATTTTGGCGTTATACGTTATACAAAAAATTAGAAAAACATATTTTACTTAGAACCAACCCCGTCTAATGTAGGAGACCGTTCATATAAAATAAACATTCAAACAATTTTATTAATATAAGCAATAAAAGAGAACATAAATAAACAATTATCAATTCTTTTACAATGGACAATTTACAGAAAAAGAAGAAACAGAAATGTAAAAAGCTGAGGATCGTGTTCAACACGAGGCCCTTAAAACAAATTCCGAGCCTCCCAAGAGAACTCGTTTTGTTTCCCAGGGTACAACAGCCGAAGCAGTTTGTACTGCCGGGGTTGATCTAGAACCCGAACTTGTTTGAAGAAGAGAATCCAGAGAGATAGACAACCTGATTTTCTGTAGGTTTCGAGTTGTGTTGGTGTGTCTTTCTACTGAGCCACACTTAGTATTTATAGTGGAATTCGAATCATAACAGCCACCCAACCATTACTCAGTCATTAATCCGAAATCGTAGCTGCTCATTTAATTCGTCAGTAACAGTCATCGGTTTCAGTCAACGTGTAACGGAAACTGTTACGAGTCACAACTCGGACCTTGCACCAAGGTCAGTCGCTCCTGACCATGCTCTCGAACCAACCTTCAAAAATACTAAGGTGGCTCGCGGTGATGCGAGCGTGTGAAGTGCAAAGTGCGCCATCAAAGCGCCACATTGTGCCCACATGCCCACGCCGCGCGCGCGCATGCGAGTGCGAGTGCGAGTTAAGGGTGCTTCGCACCCTTCGCGAATCCATTTAGTGTGACACCTTAGAAAACAATATAAACAAGAGGTTATAGAATATAAACTATTTTATATTCTTTCTCTTCTCTAATGTGGGACGACTTCCCACACAATTAATTCCTAATGTCATTACCACATTAATTTTCATTCAACACATTAATTTATTGAATAAATATTAATAACCGTATTAATATTATCAATAAATTTCCAGCAATCTCCTACATGAATGAAAATCACTTCTCCAAAAAATTCAACAGTCAAGTGTTACAGGATAGGTAGGTCTTCCCTTTTAACCTTCCTTTGTGATGTATCCTTAGTCTCCTAGTGGTGTGTAGACATGATGTCTTTGAACAGACCCTGTTTTATGTAGACGACAATATACAATCACACAACGTTCTTCCTGGTTTGATCAACCCCTCATTATCATGTCCGTTAATGGTCATGGAACACTTTCCTAGTTCTGCGAGAGCTCTAGGATTTGCGCCTCCCCACAAATCCATCCGAAGCGACCCCACTTCTCTCTAACATAGGTGATTCGATGAATCATTAAAAGCATCATAGTTATATTGATTCCCACGAATCGTCTAACCTTAATGTGCTTAACCTCACTTTGGTCACTTTTTCGGGGTACTCCCCCAGAGTGAATGGACTAGGAAGTTCGTCACTCACTTTAAGTTTTAGGGTACTCCCCTATTGTGACACTGTTGGTCATATGATTAAGTTGTCCTATTGAACCTAGATCTTGGGATCTCCAGTCAACTAAGTTAGGTTTCCCTCATATTCCCCTTTTCCGTGGGCTTTAGTCCCATTCCTCTTGACAACTTATAAACCATTTCCGTGCTTAGGCCTTTTGTTAACGGGTCTGCAATGTTATCTTTTGACTTGACATGGTCAATCGTGATAACACCCGTTGATATTAGTTGTCGTATTGTGTCACACCCCGACCAACGGCGGAATCATCGGGGCGGACGAATGGAAGACGATTGCTCATAGCACATGGAACTAATTAAGTTAAAGTAATATTAAATGTCATTATTTATTAAAAAAATTAGAAGACAAATAAGTTCATACAATACAAAAGCTTCAAACAAAGCAGTAACATGTTAAGTTAAACTAGGTCCACGTCTTGTATGAGCACGAAGAGAAATCCACAAGTAACCTGAAACATGTTAAAAATAAAAGGTCAACTTTGAAAGTTGGTGAGATTTCTATAGTTTTCAATACATAAGTATATAAAAGATGGCAATTCATGTTGTAAGTTAGAGAACAAAGTAACTAGAGATGTAAGACAGAATGCACAATCAAACCTTAACAAAGTTTTACAAGTTTCAAACGTTTACAAGTACATACGATAGCTAAGTGTACTTGGATCAACCAAGCAGGCTTGTCAGGCCCATAGATCTATGACATCTCCATGCTAGCAATAGTTAATGATAGTACATATATTCGACATTACATGGTAGCTACAAAGTTCAACTAACCACAACACATAAGTAAATTTCTATAAGTTTACAAGAATCAAACGTGTACAAGTATAATGATTATAATAACATGTTTCACCCTAAAGTGTGAAAATATAAAAAAGGGGTATATAATACTCACATTGAAATAAATAAGATATGATAAGAAAATAAACGAGGCTCCAACGATTTCTCTTACAAGATGCCTAAACGTATATGTTCCAAAATTAAGTTCGATATTAAGATTATTGTAGAGATTAATGAAGAGGTTGATGCAACCTAAACATCTTTAGTCTTTCCTACATGCTACACACGTGCATTGAAGTGGAATGCTTCGGAAGTTTCATATGTGCAACATAAATACTCTAAGTGTGAAATCTTCCGAAGCCAAGACCAACATCTTCCGAAGCCAAAGATGAAGTCTTCCGAAGCCTCAGAGACAAAGTCTTCCGAAGCTTCAAGTTCATGAAGACAGATTTCTTCCGAAGACTTTTAGTAACATGCTTTATCTGATGTACTGTTCCATAAAGCTGGACACCTTTCCGCTATAACTCTGCAAGTCACCAACTAACATGGTTTGGTGAAAAGGTCCATGCTTTTGGTACTGTACATTGAGGTCTTGAGTCTGTAACTTTCTACTTTATGTACTTTATCCTTTTTGTAAAAGATAAGATGTGAGCTATGGCATGTCATAGTCACTAGTCAAAAGGCAATCTGCCTTTTGACTCTACAATTGATTTTGTGTGTGTCTAGTCAATTGTATCCAGCTGGCTTTCAAAGTATAGCCGGCTGTAGGATATTGTATAAGTATCTCATGTTCTTATATCTTTCGAATATGCTTTTGTAACACTTGTAATAGAACATGGAGAAGGCAATATACTTCATTCTTGAAAACCAAACACTTGTGTTCTGTCTCATATATTACTTGTGTTCTTAGTGTCACCACTTGGTTGATCCAGTTTACTGTTTGATCTAAGTTTAGTTTATCTCCTCTTTGTGTTGTTGTGTTGTAACTCTACACCCTTCAACGATCCTGCATTTGGTATCAGAGCATTCCAGACTCTTGATATAAGATCTCACCATCTTTAGATCCCTCACACACACAAATACTAAACTTTTCAAATGGCAGCCATTTCCAAAACTGATATGGAAACTGGAACCATGAACAAGTCCCCACTGATCACTCTTGATGTGTTTGACACCTGGTGTTTAAGAATGGAAGGTTTCATCAGGTCTCTTGATTCAAGAATGTGGGAGTCTATTGAGAATGGACCTTTCATACCCAGCACACCTCCTGCTACTGGTGCTGGTATGATCCCCAAAGATATGGCTAACTACTCTGATGAAGATAGAAAGAGAGTAGAGATAGACAGAAAAGCCATGACAGCTCTTCAAACTGCCCCTCCAAACTCTGTGTACAGAGGTTTCAAGAAGTGCAAAACAGCCAAACACTGTGGGATGCACTGAAACTGATGTATGAGGGTTCTTCTGAAGCCAAAGAGAACAAGAAGGATCTCCTAAAGCAGCAGTTTGAAAACTTCACCTTCAAAACAGTGAAACCATGACTTAACAGTACTTCAGGTATGTTGAGATTGTGGATACCCTAGTGGATGGAGGAGTTTCTCTTGAAAACAGAGACATTGTAAGGAAGTTCATGTCCTCACTCCTAGGCAGTGGACACACTACTGTGTGGTGATCAAGAGAACTGAAAATCTCAAAATTCTTACTCTGACAGAGTTATATGGGATTCTCAGTGGCTACCAGATGGAGATGAACATGCAAGGTTCATCTGAAAACTCCAACAATCAAATGGGTTCAGCCTTACATGTGGTTGAAAGGGATAGCATAGAACCCAAACATCATCTCTTATGCTACCCTAAAACTCAACCAAGGGTCCTTTCATCACCTTCCTAGAGACACCAAAGGAGAACTACACTCAAGAAAGCCCATTCCAAGAGACTAGCTCTTCTCAAGCTTTTGTGTCTTCTGATGAAAGTTGTGGCAACTCTCTTTTCACTCTTGAAGACCTAGACTGTATCCTCTAGATGATCTGGAATACATAGAAATAGTCCAGCAGATGGCTCTTCTCACTCATAGAGCCAAGAAGTTCTACAAGAGGACTGAAAGGAAGTTTCCAAGCAATGCATCCAGTGGAAAGTTTGGACTGGACAAAGGCAAAGTCAATGTTACAACTGTACCTGATGGGCCACTTTTCCAGAGAGTGTAAGGCACCTAGAAAAAATGGTGGCCAAACATAATCCAGACCAAACTACACTGACAAAGCTCTCCATAATGAGAAGTCAAAGCAGCAAGCTGCTGTTGCTGTTGAAGAAGGAGGCTTTGACTGGAGCTTTCAGGTGGAAGATGCCTCTCCAAACCAAGCACTGATGGCAGATCATGATGAAGCCAAGGTATTGGAACATCTCTGTACTCCTGAATGCATTGCTAAAGTTAACAGGTACAGGTCCTATAACTTGGAACTGAGATCTGATGTTGAGTCCTTAAACATTTTAAAATCTGATTTTAAAAAGTCTAAAAATGATTATAAGCTGAAAATAGAGGACTTAGAGAAAACCATTTCAGTTCTAAAACATGAACACACAGATTTTAGGACTCAAATTAAAGATCTTATAACCAAGTTAACTGTGCTAGGCTAAGCTTGTGATCAGCAAAGCCAGGGCAGAAAAGAGTGTTCTTGAAGAAGAGACCTTCAAGAACATGATATCCTCATCCCTGCACAACAAAGTGTGCTATCAGAACAGACAGGGACTGGGATCTAATGAGATAGCTCCTCCACACACAATCTTGTCAGTAAGATCTCCTAGGTGTGGAACTTGTGAAGATGATCTTCCTCTCATAGATCCTATGAGTGAGGAGGATGAAGAAGAGATAGTGAAGAATCCTTCTACAAAGAGTGAAGAGAAGGATTCCAAGAAGGGCCACTATCCTTCTGAGGAGAAAATGAAGACTGTGATGACCAAGTCCATGAGAAAGAACTTGATCAGAAAGAGCAAAAGAAAGGCAAGGAAGGCTCAAGAGATCAAGGTTAATTTTGACTCTAAGCAGAAACAAATTTTCATTTCTATAGGGTTTAAAGTGGTAGGGACTGAAGACATCAACCAAAACTCCTCTGCTAAGAGTTTTGGTTCTTGTTCAACTCATCTCAGCAGCAAGAAGAAGACTGATCTGCTGTGTACCACTGCTGCACAGCCTGGTCCATCAAACTCCAAGCACAGTTCTCAGCCCAAGAGGACTGTCTCGGCATCTGCAAAGATGAAGATGGAGAAGGGAAGTGACCAAAGACAGTCTTACTCTCAAGACAAGGTTCTTGTGAAGAAGAAAATGAATTGTGTTATGTGTGACAGCACCACTCACATTGCAAAGGATTGTCCCTTCAATCCTAAAGGTACTGTCCATATGGCCTAAACAAAGGCTTCAAAGAGCTCTAAGAAGATTCACGCTTCGAAAGGAAAACCAGTTTCCTTTGGAAGTTCCAAATCTAACAAGAAGGGAAGTGGAAAATTCTCTTCGGAAGAATATTTGGTCTCGAAAGAAAGGAGTTCTTCTTAAGCACTAAATTCTGCTGCAGTGTTTGCAGAATCTTCCGAAGGTTCAGTCATCAAAACTTCTGAAGCTCCAAAAGCTTCTAAAGTTTTGAAGGTCAAGTCCAAGACTCCAAAGGTGGTGTGGACGTCTAAGAAAGACCAAGTGACTGAAATTTCCCCATCAAAAACAGCTCAAGATCCTCTTAGTACAACCATAGGGTCTATTACTGTTAAATTACCTTCTGCAAATGAGCCCAAGACAAGCAAGATTGGGTTTCCAGATGTAACTAATCTTTCTCTTTTGTGCAGTGACAGCTGAAGACAAACAGAAATATCTGGATCATAGACAGTGGCTGCTCCAGGCACATGACTGGCAATAGATCACTACTCCAGAACTTTGAAAGGATTGATGGAGGACCTGTTGCTTTTGGAGAAGATGAAGGTGGTTATATTTCTGGAAGGGGCAAGGTCACAAATGGTAAGCTCAGCATAGAAAAGGTAAACTTTGTAAAGGAGCTTGGATACAATCTTCTGAGTGTATCTCAATTTTGTGATCAGAGTCATAACATGCTCTTTACTGAGCATGAGTGCATTGTTCTTAAGCCTGATGTGGTCATTCCTCATGAGCATATCCTGCTTAGAGCCCCCAGGAAAGGAAACATGTACAAGATGGATTTGCAAGAAACCTCTCCCTCTGGAGAAGTTTCATGCTTTCTGTCTAAAGCCAATAGTGATGAATCTTTCCTATGGCATAAAAGAATGTGCCATGTAAACTTTAAGAACATGAATAAGTTAATTAAGCATGACTTGGTAACTGGAATGCCAAAGAAAGAGTTTACAAGTGATGACCACTATGTTGCATGCCTAAAAGGGAAGCAACATAAGGTATCTCACAAGCCTAAGGAAAAGAACTCAATCACTACTCCCCTACACTTGTTACATATGGATCTCTTTGGCCCCACCAATGTAATGAGTTTAGGAAGGACCTTATACTGTTTAGTGATCACAGATGACTTTACAAGATTCACTTGGGTTTTCTTCCTTAGAACTAAGGATGAGACTCCTGAGATTCTAAAAAAATTTATCTTGAAGATTGAGAATCAATATGATCACAAGGTCAAGATCATAAGATGTGATCAAGGAACCAAATTTTAGAACCATATCCTTGACACATTCTATGATGAAAAGGGTATTACAAGACATTTTAGTGCTCCCAGGACTCCTCAGCAAAACGATGTTGCTGAGAGGAGAAACAGGACACTGATTGAAGCTGCAAGAACCATGTTGTCTGACTCTAAAATGCCCATCACCTTCTGGGCAGAGGCAGTCAACACTGCCTGCTATGTGCAGAACAGAGTTTTAGTAGTTAAGACTCATGGCAAAACTCCTTATGAACTTTGGCACAAGAGGAGACCTTTCATTGGTTTTCTTAGGTCATTTGGATGTCCTTGCACCATCTTGAATACCAAAGATCAAATTGCCAAGTTTGCTGAGAAATTAGATGATGGACACTTTATTGGATACTCTTCCCAAGCTAAGGCTTATAGAGTGTACAATCTCAGAACTAGAATTATTGAGGAGTCAGCCAATGTGACTTTCAATGAACACACACCTTGTGTTACTAGTTCTGGTCCGGATTGGTTGTTTGATCTTGATTTGGTTACCAACTATTTAACAAATCTTGTGAGAATGTTTCAGGATCTGCAGAAAATTTGAATACAGATGATCCTGATCCAAGATTTGAGCTAGGAAGATCTTCAAGACATATATCTTCAGCTCCAGTTGGAACCACTTCTGCAAATGAGGTTTCTATCAGCCCTACAATGACAAATTCAGCTGATACATCTGGTATGCTTTCAAATTCCAGCTCAGAGGCTCTACAACCATATAAGAACACCTCAACTATGGAAGAAAACAATGGTGATGGTGATGGTGATAGTGACCAAGAATTTCTTGATGCCACCAACCACACCACAGATGAGAACATCAATGATGTCACACACTGCTTGGATCAAGTTTCACTTGAAAAGTGTGCCGATGTGGTGGGAGAAACATCTATGCCAGATCTAAATTTCTCAAATTTAGATCTTTCTCAACAACTTGCTATGATCCCTCAACTTAGGATCCACAAGTCTCACCCTACCACAAACATCATTGGAGATGTTGTCTCAGGGGTAAAGACAAGAGGACAAACCCATGAAGCAAATGTTTGTCTTCACTCTTGTTTTCTATCCCAGATAGATCCAAAGAAAGTTGATGAAGCTCTAAAGGATGGAAGTTGGGTTGAAGCTATACAACAAGAGCTGCTTCAATTCAAAAGGAAGAAAGTTTGGAACCTTTGTCCTCTTCCTTCTGGGAAGACTACCATTGGAACCAAATGGGTGTTTAGAAACAAGAAAGATGATAGAGGCATCATCATCAAGAACAAAGCTAGACTGGTTGTTCAAGGATACACACAAGAAGAAGGGATTGACTACACTGATGTCTTTGCTCCAGTGGCAAGATTAGAAGCTGTTAGGATATTCCTGGCATTTGCTGCATCCAAGAACTTCAAGGTTTTTCAACTTGATGTGAAGTGTGCCTTTTTGTATGGAGTGATAGATGAAGAGGTTTATGTCAAACAGCCACCTGGTTTTGTAGATCCTGATCATCCTGATCATGTCTGCAAGCTTGACAAAGCTCTGTATGGGCTGCATCAGGCACCCAGGAAGTGGTATGAGACACTGTCTGAGTATCTCTGTAAACATGGATATAGGAGGGGTACTATAGATGGAACTCTCTTCATCAAAGGACAATGAAAAGACATATTGCTAGTTCAAGTATATGTGGATGACATCATCTTTGGTTCAACTAATCCAAAGCTCTGCAAAGACTTTGAGAAGCTGATGAAAGACAGATTTGAAATGAGTGCCATGGGGGAACTCAATTTCTTTCTGGAATTCAAGTGAAGCAAGTTGAAGATGGCATCTTCATAAGTCAGTCAAAGTATGTTCAGGACATACTCAAGAGGTTTAATATGACTGACTGTAAGATTGCTAAGACACCCATAGCTAGAAACCACTCTCTTGGTCCTGGTCTTGAGGGGGAGTGTGTAGATGAACATTTATACAGGGCTATGATTGGATCTCTTATGTATCTTACTACTAGCAGGCCTGATATCATATTTGCTAGATGTATTTGTGCAAGATATCAAGCCAACCCTAAGATGTCTCACCTTATCACTGTTAAGAGGATTCTAAGATACCTCAAGGGTGCATCAACACTTGGCCTATGGTATCCCAAGAATTCTGACTTCAATCTGTATGCCTATACAGATAGTGATTATGGTCGTTGCAACATGACTGCAAAGTCTACATCTGGGGGATGTCAATTTCTTGGTGGAAGGGTTGTCTCATGGCAATTCAAGAAACAATCTTGTGTCTCTGCATCACCTACTGAAGCTGAATACATTGCTGCTGCAAGCTGCTGTGCTCAAGTACTTTGGATTCAAAATCAGATGCTGGACTATGGATTAAACTTCAAGGAGACACTCATTCACATAGACAACAACAGTGCTATCTCAATCACAGAGAACCCTGTGCAGCACTCAAGGACAAAGCACATCAATATCAGGTATCATTTAATAAGAGATAACTATGAAAAGGGATTAATTAAACAAGTCAAGGTTCACACAGATGAACAATATGCTGATCTGTTTACAAAGGCTTTTGATGAACAGAGATTTAAATATCTTATATCAGCTATTGGGATGATAAACTTTGAGTAAGCTTTTCTTAAAACTAATTCTTATTATTTCTTAAAATATGTGTGTCTTAAGTTGTCTAGTTCATCACTTTCATAAGCTCATGTTTTCTTTGGATGAAAATTTCTTTTTTGAAGATTTTCCTTAGATTCTTTTTAAAAATTCTGATACTTCGGAAGTTTTGTTTTTAACTTCGAAGTAAATCATGCCTTCAAATAAATAACTGTCTGAGAAGTTTACCTTCGGAAGAGTTTTCAAATTTATCTTCCAAGCTTAAATATTTGTCTCAGACACTTACTCATTTTAAGGACCATTTACTTCCGAAGCAAAATTAACTCTCGGAAGCTTTGTCTGTTTACAAACAAAGCATTCAAGCTTTAATTTTTCTTCCGAAGCAAAATAACTCTCGGAAGCTTTGTCTGTTTACACACAAAGCATTCAAGCTTTAATTTTTCTTCCGAAGCAAAATTTTCAAATCTCTCAGGAAATTCTTCCGAAGTCATTTTAGCTTCGGAAGCTTTTTAGTTAAAACTTCCAAAGATAATTAACCTTCGGAAGCTTTTTGACTTCCCAGAAAACTAATTTTTTAGCAAAAAGTAAACTACTTTTTTAGAGGTGGGACCGACATCCAGATTTCAAAGTTTATCCTCTTTCATTAAACTTTATCTGAAATCCCTCTCACATATAAACCAAACGATTTCCCCTTCTTTCTATCATCTGTTCTTCCTCCAAACCTAAAAACCAAAATTTCTCTCTGAAATTTCTTTCTTTCTTCTTCCTTCGTCCTTAAGCTACTTCAAAATGGCCAACCTTGTTCACAAAAATGATCCCAACTTTACCATGCAGCTACACAGACAACACAATCAAGCTGCTCTTTTATGCTCTGAGAAAGATCCTCATTTCTAGAGGTTTGTCGTTTCTTGTCTCTGTCAATCTACTTCACCTCCCTCACCATTGATCCTCCACTCTATGGGGATCAGTTGCTTGAATTCTAGAAGACTTGCCAAGAGGTCATTATGGATGGGGAGAAGGCACTGTCTGCCATAGTGCAGGGGAGAACAATCTTCATCATTCCGGCCATCAACAACCGACATATTCAGCTGGATGATAAAGAAGGTGAGGTGTTCTTTCCAAAAAGCTGTTAATCATTCCTTTGAGCAGATGGGGTATGAGAGAGATTTCTCTGTAAAGACCTTCAGGAAAGGGGAGGTCTCATCCCAATGGAGATTCCTGCTCCATGTGGTCATCCACATCTTATCAAACATGCATGGTGGATGAGACCAGATTCCTGAAGATCTCTCCTTCATAGTCCATGGAATGGTTCAAGGGGTCAAATTCAGGTACTCTTAGTTTGTTTATACAAATTTGCTTGCTAATTTAGACTCCTTAGAATATTACATGTTTCCTAGATATGTCCAGTACATTCTTAACTGTGAACTGGGCTCACAATTAAGGGAAACAGGTAACATTCTTAAATTGGGATAGATGAATCCCGGCATCTTTAAAATATTGAGAAAGTCCACTGTTGGATTCTCTGGGGTAGAAACAACCCTAGTCCCAAAAATGTTAGAGCTCATTGCTCAAGATGACAACCTAGCAGCACAAGCTAGTGTTGAACCCACACCTGTTACTACCCAACCACCCACACAGCCTCAAATCTCCATCACCTACCAAAGAAAATACAAACGAACCCCTACTCAGACTATTCAGTCTGTGGAGGTCCCCATATACTCACCCATACACGAAGAAGTGGACATTGGAGCTGCCATTTCTCCTGAGGAGCAGACCACTCCCATCTCTTCAAGAATCAGTGCTGAGGTTCCTCATGCTCAGTCTGATGAGCTCATTAGCCCTACTGCCTTAAGCCATCACTCTGAGTCTCAACACTCAAGTGATCAACCTTCAGGGGACTGTTACCATCCCCAGCCTATAGATCTCAACCAACCCATTCTCAACCTTGACTTCTATACTGATAAAGATATAGGTTTCAGTGAGTTAATGAATATCTCTTCTTTCCCTCTACTCAAAGAGAGATGAGTACTACTGATTCTCCTACATCTATCCCACATCAGTCACCTACAACTGAGATGGACACTACTGAACCTGTTCAGGATGTCCATATGGAAGAGGCTCTCACTTCTGACAATGATTACATCATTAAGACCTCAACCATGGCAACTCAGCCCACTGACATCTCAACTGAGACTGCCAGTGAGCAGAGGAAATCCAGTAGCCAAGAACTTAGAACTGGTCATGAGAGAAAGGACTCTAGTCCAATCTTCTCCACCCCCAGTGATTCTTCTGATGAAGATGAGGGGGATCTGAGACTAAAAGTGCAAAAACTGTCTAAAACATGCACTTACCTAGTCTCAAAGGTCAGTCACCTTAAATCTCAGGTGACTACCTTACAAAACAGGATCAATGATCAGCAACTTGAGATTTCATATCTTAAGGAAAAACTAGCTGGGAGACCCTTAAGGAGAGCTCAACCAGGAACACAAGAACCTGTGGATGTGATTGACCTATCCTCCAGCTCACCTATGCAAGTGGGTGATGCTACCAAAAAGGGGGAGAAAGTCATTACAGCCACAGAACCTGGGAGTTCTTCCGAGATAATGGACATTGAGGAATCACCATCCTTACTTGCAACTGTGCATTCTCAGCAACCTCCTCTAGTTCACATTGATGTGGACTACACAAACTCTTTTATACAGAGTCTGTTTGAGGATGGGATACCAAAAGCTATATCACCTTTATCATCCTTCAATCACATTATTGGGTGGAGGTATGACAATAATAGGAATGCCCTCATTATCATAAGAGTTCAAGGACAACAAGAAGTCTTTAATTTTCAGAACTTGGACTACTAAGAAGATCTGGATCTAGTCTACATGCCACTTGTTAACCCAAGCCAATCAAGACAAGCTGACAGGCTGGCTAAAAGAATCTAAGACAGGATCATTGCAGAGTTCAGTCTAAGAAGGAGACTAAGGCAATCAGGCAATGTCATCGGTCAACTGGATGTTGAGGCAGACCCTAAGATTAGCTTCATAGGGAAACCTTGACTGAAGGCCCAGTGACAGAACCTGAGAGCCCTGTCTCATCATCTCCAACTGCTGCAGAGATCCATATTCCTCCTGAGACACCTGCTGGTGAAGGTGCTTCTCAACCTCTCTCTGGCCTGAGCTCAGATGCTGCAACGAGCAATGAAGGCCAAAGCTCTCTCCACCCTGAGTCACAAAGGTCTGAGAGTGACAAAGGGAAAGAAAGATGACATCTGAGGAGATTGAGGAGGAGGAGAGAGAGAGAGGAAAAGGAGGCTAGGGGAGAAAGTTCCTCTACTGAGTCTCGAAGACTCATGAAGTCTGCAATCAGGGCTGCCCCCAGACCAGATACTCAGAATGATGAGTTAAGGGCAGTCATGATCAACTATCTGCAGACTAGGAACTATGACATAGATAATATCATTTCTCTCCCCTTGGATGAATTGAATGAGCTGGTTGATCTGGAAAGGTCAAGAGAGAAGAAGGAGGCAGAAGATGCACAACTCCTAGTACAAGTCAAAGAAGAGAGAAGAAAAAGACTGTACAAAGGTATGCCTACCCTCTCACCAGTTCAAGAAAGTCCTGAACAAGAGGATGTGATTCAACAAGAACCTTAGGTAGATAAGGAAGAAGACAGAATCAAGATGATTAACTACCTGAGTGCCACAGGCTTTTATCAGGCAGATGCACTCCTTCCCTTACCTTATGACTATATTGAGTTTGAGTACTTAAAATAACTCGAGCTTGAGTTAGTCAAGGAAAGAAAGACAACAAAGAAGAAGCTAAGGGAAGAAGCTGCAAAGTCAAGAGCCATCATCCAAAAGAGCATGAAGAAGTCTGCTGATAGGCAGAGGATGATGAGCTTCTTGAAGCTATATGGATTCTCTGGAAGGAGACTTGGACCCATGTCTCTATCCACTATGGATGAGCATATCAGGGTAATCAAGCAGAAGATTAAGAATGGAGAGCTCACTGATTTACACTCCACTCCAAGTCAGGCCCCACCTGAAATGGAGGTTAAGGTTGAACAAACAGACACAACACAACCTGGACCTCCTGCTAATGCTCAGCAAGCTTCATCTTCTGATCCACAGCAGGGTCAACCTCCTTCTCTATCTGAACCTGAGAGAGATGAAGTCCCAACTGAGAAAGACAGGGAAGATCAATCTGGTGCTGCAGGCCAGTCTTCTCAGTTAAAATTTGGAAAGAGAAGGAAAAGGATGGCTTCTAAACCAAAGTCTAAGAAAAAGAAGAAGCCTGAATCCCCTTCTGAACCTCAGGATGAATCAGAACAGCCTGAGGATGTACAGCCAGAGGAAGCTCAATCAACTCCAACTTCAGTTGCTCCTCTAGTATCAGGAAGACCCATCTTGTCTTGGACATACACCACGAATCCAGAAAGGTGGCATGTTATTAGAGATCAAGGCATTGAAGACATCTATACATGGCAAGATATGTTTCAGTTGCCTCTGCATGACCTTTTTGACATGAGAAGACACTTTGACAACATGAAGGATCCTGATCATCTTATGAAGAAAGGAATGGTGATCATCCTAATGAGGAATGTTAATATCTGAAGTTTTCTAAATGTTTTGGTAGCATCAGCCTCGGGGGAGTTTGTAGAGATTAATGAAGAGGCTGATGCAACCTAAACATCTTTAGTCTTTCCTACATGCTGCACAAGTGCATTGAAGTGGAATGCTTCGGAAGTTTCACAAGTGCAACATAAATACTCTAAGTGTGAAATCTTCCGAAGCCAAGACCAACATCTTCAGAAGCCAAAGATGAAGTCTTCTGAAGCCTCAGAGACAAAGTCTTCCGAAGCTTCAAGTTCGTGAAGACAGATTTCTTCCGAAGACTTTTAGTAACATGCTTTATCTGATGTACTGTTCCATAAAGCTGGACACCTTTCTGCTGCAACTCTGCAAGTCACCAACTAACATGGTTTGGTGAAAAGGTCCATGTTTTTGTTAACTGTATATTGAGGTCTTGAGTCTGTAACTTTCTACTTTATGTACGTTATCCTTTTTGTAATAGATAAGGATGTGAGCTATGGCATGTCATAGTCACTAGTCAAAAAGCAATCTGCCTTTTGACTCTACAATTGATTTTGTGTGTGTCTAGTCAATTGTATCCGGCTGGCTTTCAAAGTATAGCCGGTTGTACGATGTTGTATAAGTATCTCATGTTCTTGTATCTTTCGAATATGCTTTTGTAACATTTGTAATAGAACATAGAGAAGGCAATATACTGCATTCTTGAAAACCAAACACTTGTGTTCTTTGTGTTCTGTCTCATATATTACTTGTGTTCTGAGTGTCACCACTTGGTTAATCTAGTTTACTGTTTGATCTAAGTTTAGTTTATCTCCTTTTTATGTTGTTATGTTCTAACTCTACACCCTTCAACGATCCTGCAATTATCAATTGGACATGAACTAGGATTTCAATTGGAATTTGGGGGTTTAAACAATTAAGTAAAATAATGAATCGTTTTTGATTTAATAAAGATAATATGATTCAATAAGTTTAAGTTTAATCATAAAAAAATGTCTCAACAATTTAAGTTATTGATTTAATAGGAATTAGGTTTAATATGTGAAAAGAATTAATTAATTTAATAATTAATTATTTAAAACTTGATAAAGAGAATTAATTAAATACTTCTTTAAATGATGTTAAAATTATTTAAAATGAGTTTATAAAGTTTTGGGCTTTTAAAAAGATTTATCATAAAGGTTTTATAATACAAAACCCAAAAAAAAGATGTGTAAACATTTAAAAAGATGTGTAAACTAATAAAAATCATTATATATTTTATCTTTATAAAAACACAAGACATATGAATAAATTGGCACGTTTCCACGTTACGCGATAAAATTCACCGTTAACATTTAAATTGTGTAAACACATAAGCATAACACAATAATCATCTAATCAATTATAAGGAATAAAAATCATTATATATTTTATCTTTATAAAAACACAAGACATACGAATAAATAGGCACGTTTCCGCGTTACGCGATAAAATTCACCGTTAACATTTAAATTGTGTAAACACATAAGCATAACACAATAATCATCTAATCAATTAGATTATCAATAATGTAACATTATTAATTATTATTAGTTCACCATCATTAAACGACAACTAGTGTGTGTTTACGACACGTGTATGCAAGACTTAACGGAACTAACGGAGTTTGATAACGGAAATTTACCGGATGTCACACTAACCCTATACTTTACAAAATCCAAACATTAAATGATATTTATATATTTATAAAAGCATTATAAAAATTATAGGTCTTGCCAAATATTTATTATTTAATTGTTAATAATATACATATATATATTTTATCTTTTTTTTATTCTCTTAGAAATTTTAAAGGTTTAATTTATTTTTTATATAATAACTAGGATTTATAAATGATGTATAAAACCTCACAAGTTTACCATTATACTTTATAAAATTTTATACTTTATAAGTTTTGTAGAAACTTTGGAATATAATTATTTTATTTATATTAACTCATAAAGAACAATTAAAACTATATAAATCTATAATTCTTTACTTTATAAAGTATAAAAAAATTATTATAACCTGTTTAAATTATTTAATAAATAGAAATTAAGTAAAGAAATTTTTAAGGTTAAACCACACTTCTAATTCATATGATTCATTAGAATATATAAAATAAATTTGATAATGAAACTTTCTTCGTAGGAAAGTTCAAAATGGGTTCGGGTTTTGATTTATAGTTTGAAAATTGGCGGATGTTACAGTCTCCCCTACTTTAAGAATTTCGTCTCGAAATTTAATCACGAGTACACTAATTTCAAAGATACGAGGAGACTTGGATTTCATTTCATATTTTCTAGTGAACTCTGGACAACATTTAAACTCAACAAGAATAGTATGACGTTTTGATATGCTTAAGTTTGTTAAGTTTCATAATTCATGATTTCATATGTTTCTTGACAAGGTTACAAGATTATTAATCTAGAATTTTTAATTGGTAAACTTTTGTATTTTAAATGATTCAAAACAATTGGGAAGGTTTTGTCACGAGGGAAGCCCAAGTATTAGTGTGACACGAGACTCGGAGATAAGCTCAGGATGCTTTTGGATGGAATATGAAATTCATAAGAGCTTTTCAACAATTAACATTAACAAGGTTCTTAGATGATCAATTCTTGTTTACTATTTCGTTGAGGTTTTCAAAGTTTCATTAGTTTAACGTTGATACGAGAATCGTGTTTGTTATGATTGAGGATTCAATTTCGAATGAGAGCATCATTGTAATAAGTTTTCAGGATAAGTGTGATTTTTAGGGGAAGACGTTTAGAAAGATTTTTAAGGGTCATTAAGGAAAATGGACTAATGATTTTTAAGTTTCAAGGGTACAAAATCAATGATGAAACGATTCAAAATAACAAGATGTTTCGAGTGTAACGTTCGATTTACAAACCAAAAACGTTACGTTGACTTATCAAAGTGTTAGGTCAACTACAACCTTAATGAAGACATGCGTACCTATAAGCGGATACTCCCCCAAGGGTTCCCAGGTAAGGTAAACGGATCCATCGGTTGATTTGGATTTATATGAATGCCTTGCCTAGACAGAACACCTCGAGATGCAGGCATCCTACTCTTCCAGTATTACATATTTCAAGTTATAGGACATATACTTTGACGAGACTTTGAAAACCACGAATAACTATTCAAAAGCACATTTTTGATAACCATTTAATTCAGGCATATAATACCTTAGAATATGATTTAAGATACGTGTGTGCATTAATAAGGTTCAAAGTATAAGAATAAGCCCATAAGGCATGTAATCACATAATCAAGTATAAACATGTAAGCACATAATATCCTATCTAAGCATATAATACATGAGAGGACTCATGTGTAAAGGTACTAGTTATAGTCTAGGTCATTCTATTTCTAATAACCTAAATCCCTATAACCATGGCTCTGATACCAATCTGTCACACCCCGACCAACGGCGGAATCATCGGGGTGGACGAATAGGAGACGATTGCTCATAGCACATGGAACTAATTAAGTTGAAGTAATATTAAATATCATTATTTATTAAAACATTAAAAGACAAATAAGTTCATACAATACAAAAGCTTCAAACAAAGCAGTAACATGTAAGTTAAACTAGGTCCAAGTCTTATATGAGCACGAAGAGAAATCCACAAGTAGTAACCTGAAACATGTTAAAAATAAAAGGTCAACTTTGAAAGTTGGTGAGATTTCCATAGTTTTCAATACATAAGTATATAAAAGATGGCAATTCATGTTGTAAGTTAGAGAACAAAGTAACTAGGGATGTAAGACAGAATGCACAATCAAACCTTGACAAAGTTTTACAAGTCTCAAACATTTACAAGTACATACGATTAGCTAAGTGTAATTGGATCAACCAAGCAGGCTTGTCAGGCCCATAGATATATGATGTCGCCAGGCTAGTAATAGTTAATGATTGTACATATATTCGACATTACATGGTAGCTACAAAGTTCAACTAATCACAACACATAAGTAAATTTCCATAAGTTTACAAGAATCAAACGTTTACAAGTGCAATGATTATAAGTAACATGTAACACCCGGATATTTATTATTTTGAAGCCGGTGAAGAAAGAAAAGAAAATAAAGTCCAAAAGTCGAGGGACCAAACTCGCCAACGAAGAAAAGTTGGGGAAATGTGGTGATATATGTAGGGAGAGCGCTGCCCACTCTCCCCACACTCACATTTTAGTTTACAAAGAGGAGAATAGAGAGAAAGAGGAGAATAGAGAGAAAGAGGAGAAAAAGAGGAAAAAGTGTTGGTTCGTGTCGATTCGGGTCGCCAAAATCGTCGTGAAGCAAGCCGAGTCGAAGCTCTTGTCATTGTCCTCGTTTAGGTGAGTTCTAGGACCCCTCTTTTACTTGTTTTCAAACGATTTAGGGCTGGAAAACATCTGAAATCGAGTTTTTCGTATGTGTGTAAGTTGACCCGTTTGTGTATGTGTATGTATATGTATGACGTGATTGTGACTTGATTTCTTGCTTGGTTGTGCTTGAATGATGTTATGGTATGCATCTCTAAGGTTTAGGATGGTCGATTTAGGCTTAAAATGGGTTTAGATGAGTTTGGGGACCGAAAACCCTCGGCTGCAGTCGGGTTGAACTGCACTCTACACCAGTTAGGGTTAGGCGACCGACTGGAGGCCGAAGGGAGGCCATACGGCCGATTAGGGTGCGATTGGGGTCCATTCGCACGATTGGGGTTCATTCGCACGACTGGAGGGCCAGTCGCGTGGGTGTCATGCGACTGAAGGTCCATTCGCACGACTGAAGGTCCAGTCGCATAGGTGTTCATCCGCATTGTCCATTCGCACGACTGGATGTTCATTCGCATAGGTGTTCATCCGTATTAGTTCAATCGCCTGATGTTCAGTCGCATGGAGGCCATGCGACTGAGGGGTGTCCATACGCCCGAATAGGGCTGTTGAACCCGAGGAAGGTGTAGATTAACTTCTGACTTTCGGGAAAAGTGCAGATGTAAGTGTTGATGTAAAGGTTCCCATAAGAGTCTTTAAGATGACGATCGAGGTCTTAGAGGCATGTTGGGCATGATGAGGGTGAGGATGTTGTACGTTATGTATGTATGATGTTGCCATGTATGATTTGATGTTGATGCATGTTTATGTTCCTTAATGTGATGTATAATATCTTTCCTGTGGCTTTACTTGTTATGATGAATGAACGAAGTATTATGTAACGTAAAGTGAAAGATAAAGGAAGAGGAACATGATGAACGAATGAACGTCTTGCACACATCGGATACGGGGTCCCTCTTGGTGATTGACCCCAAATGTAGAACCTCTACCGCTCACCCCTAGTACTGTGGCATACGTTTAGCTGTCATTCGTTGACTTCGGCCCAGTAGCTAAGACTGACGGTTACTCCTAGTACCGCGGCATACGTTTAGCTATCATTCGTTGACTTCGGCCCGGTAGCTATGACTAACCGGGGTGTAGCACATGGTATTGGTTCGAGATGATGTCCGATGCGCAAGTAAGGTAATGAAAGAAAGAATGAACGAATGAGGAAGATAATAATGATATTATCTATGTGTACGTATGATGTGTGATCATGTAAAAGTACGAATGGTTTTATCTGAAAGTAAAGTATGTTTTATTTATAAAACTAGAACTCACTCAGCACGCTGACTTTGATGTGTTTCCAGTTGGCAGGTAATGATCGCTGAGGATGACACGGGCGACTACTCAGCTCTTTGGGATGGCATTCTTTTGATTAATGTTTTTGCATTGTAATGCGAACAAACTATTTTTGGTAATGAATGTTGTATTAGTTTGCTAAAGCATTTACATGGAAATGAAAGTTTGTTTTAGTTTTCCGCTGCGATTTGTTAAATACAAATGTAATTATATGTTTTATGTGCGATGAGAACCCAGCTGTAAGCGTCCCGGGAACGGGGCCTTACATAACATGTTTCACCCCAAGTGTGAAAATATAAAAAAGGAGTATAGAAATACTCACATTGAAATAAATAAGATGATGATAAAAAAATAAACGAGGCTCCAACGATTTCTCTTACAAGATGCCTAAACGTATATGTTCCAAGATTAAGTTCGATATTAAGATTATCAATTACACATTAACTAGGGTTTCAATTGGAATTTGGGGGTTTAAATAATTAAGTAAAATAATGAATCCTTTTTGATTTAATAAAGATAATATGATTCAATAAGTTTAAGTTTAGTAATAAAAAAAATGTCTCAACAACTTAAGTTATTGATTTAATAGGAATTAGGTTTAATATGTGAAAATAATTAATTAATTAATAATTAATTATTTAAAACTTGATAAGAGAATTAATTAAATACTTCTTTAAATGATGTTAAAACTATATAAAATGAGTTTATAAAGTTTTGGGCTTTTAAAAAGATTTATCATAAAGGTATTATAATACAAAACCCAAAAAAAATAAGAATAAAGTAAGTAAAAGTTAACGAATAAACTAATTAACTATTTATGATTTAATATGGTTAAATAAGTCATTAAATAATTATTTAAATAATCATCTAAATAATCATTTGCATAATTAATTATTTAAATAATCATTAAACTATAATATGTTTATAACATAAATGACTTAGTAATATTTTTTTATAACTTTTTATTCTTAAAAAAATATTAATTAAAGCTAAGAATTATAAGTTTTAAAACCTTTAAAAAATTAACTTGATATTTTCTGCAATAATTTAATTAAATTTTTATTGTGATTTATTAATATAATATTAATTTTCTGAATTATAAATTGTACAAAAAAAACTAATTAAAACAAAGATGGTAGAGGTCCGGTTCAAACCCGGGACCTCCTGCTTAAAAGGGTTGTGAGTTACCAGTTGGGCTATAGCCCGAATTTGCTTAGGTTTTGAAAATAATTTTATAAATCCATTCCCCAAATTCACATGAACCCTAGATTTAAATTGAATTCAATTGAGCATCAATTCGATAACGATAATGGAATCAAACTTAGGGCTTTTGTTCCCTAAGTGAAACCGAGTGTGTGTATGTGTTTAATTACCTGATTTGATATGGAATCGATAGTGAAGAGTCGAGAGTAAGGTCGTGACATAGAAGCGGTGATTTGAGGTGATTTTGTTAGGGATAACTCAATTACTTGAAGGGTAATCTTCTGTGAATGAAAAGAGACAAAAGCCCCCCTCTAATAATTATAACCAATATAACTCAGAACGTGTTTTACGAAAGAGATGCAAGTTCGAACCGCAGGAAGAGGTCGTAGAATGATTTATGTGCCTTGTAAATGAAATTGAGTGTCAATATAGTTAAACCATTTACAATGTTTGCCCTCAATCATATAGCATTGATTTGATCGGTTACACTACGAATGAGTTAAAGTTTTGTATTGATTAATCGGTTTCGAGTACACACTCCTAATGAACGACATAACTTCATTTGGAATCGGTATAGCTATCGAAACTGGTGTAGGATAGTTAAGAACCATTTAATTGAGTTAATTCGACGTTTTGTTGAGGTTAGAAATGCGGTTTTGACATCCATTTGATGTACTTCCAAATTTCTTAATGCCGCAATAGCAAGAACCATTCGTATGGAGGTTATGCGAGTCATAGGTGAGTAAGTATCAAAATAGTCTAGACCTTCCTTTTGTCTAAAACCTTTGATTACTAGCCTTGCTTTGTATTTATCAATACTACCATCGGTTTTCATCTTCTTTTTGAATATCCAACGATATCCAAGCGGTTTACAGCCAGGAGGAAGATCTACTAGCTCCCAAGTATGGTTGTGAAGAATTGAATCAATTTCATTCTTGATTGCCTCTTTCCATTGAGGTCCTTCCGAAGAAGATACTGCTTCACGGTAGGTATTAGGCTCACCCTCAACCATATAACTTACGAAGTCTGGACCAAAGGATTTCTCAACCATTGCCCTTTTAGTTTGTCTAATTTCTCCCTCTTCAACCTCGGGTCATTCATGTTGACTATCATGAACAATGTCATCAATTTGTGTTGATGAACTTTCACCTCTATCATCAAACCTTGATGATGAAGATGCATGTATTTGTCCTCGCATTGGAAACACATTTTCAAAATATGAAGCATTCCCCGGCCTTATCTCCATGATAGTGTTCTTTTGTACATCGGGATTCTTGGACTCATGTACAAGAAATTGATGTGCATTACTGTTTTGAGCATATCCAATGAATATGCAATCAATAGTTTTGGGTCCTAGTTTTTGATAGGTGGTGGTACAATCACCTTAGCTAGGCACCCCCACACTTTGAGATAATTATATGATGGTTTTCTACCCATCCATAATTCATAAGGGGTTACATCCTTTTCTTTGGTGGTATTTTATTTAAAAGATAATTTGCCGAGATGATTGCTTCCCCCACATGTCATGGCTCATCCCAGAGCTTATCAACATGGCATTCATCATCTCTTTTAAAGTACGGTTTTTCCATTCCGCAATACCATTTGATTGTGGTGAGTAAGGTGTCGTACATTCATGTATTATACCACTTTTTGCACATAAATCGGCAAATGGTGCAACATATTCACCACCTCTATCACTTCTCACGACTTTAATTTTCTTGTTTAGTTGATTCTCAACTTCATTTTAATACAAGATAAATTTGTCAATTGCCTCATCCTTACTTTTAATTAAGTATACATGGCAATATCTAGTGCAATCGCCAAGAAAGGTGATGAAATATTTGTTGCCACCTCTTGTTGGGTGTGCTTTTAAATCACATATATCGGTGTGAATTAAACTAAGGTTTTCGGTTATTCTTTCAACCGGTTTAAATGATGATCTTATAAGTTTTGCCTTAATGCATGTTTCACATTTATAGTTTGTGTCAATATGGAATGTAGGTATGCATTTTAAATTTATTAAATGATGAATGGAATTATAATTTACATGTTCTAGTCTACCATGCCAAACATTTGAAGACTCAAGCATATAAATAGAAGTAGTAGTTTTATTCATTTTATTTTTGATAATGGTTACATTCATCTTAAACATACCATTGAGGGCATAACCCTTTCCTACATACATTCCACGTTTAATAAGGACAAACTTGTCCGACTCAAACACTAAACGAAAACCAAACTTATTAAGCAACCATCCCGAAACAAGATTCTTACGAATCTCCAGGACATACAAGGTGTTGCTCAAGGTGAGTTCCTTCCCGGAATTCATCTTCAAGATCACATTTCCTTCACCTTTGATGTCGGCCGTAGCTTTATTACCCATATAAAGCTTTTCATCATCCTTAACCTCTTTAAAAGTGCTAAAGAGGGTCTTGTCACCACACACATGACGGGTAGCTCCCGTATCAATGAACATCCATGCGGATTGTCTCCCACGAGATTGACTTCTTCCACCATTTCCGATAACTCGGTGATCATTGCCACTAACGGTTCACCGTCTTCATCCACCATATGCGCACGCTCACGCTTTTGTTGCTTGCATTGATTAGCATGGTGCCCCGTCTCATTGCAATTGTAGCAAATACCTTGGAAGGAGGAGGTGGAGGTTTCTTGTTCACAACTCCTTTCTTTGGTCCAAGGTTCACCTTTGGTTTCCCAATTGCCTTTTTCCCTTTACCTTGATAACCCCTTGACGATTGTCCATGTTCAACCATATTTGCCTTTGCCATCGGTTCCAAACGGGTGCCTTTTTTAGCCATTTTGTTGTCTTCTTCATTTCAAAGACGAACAATAAGTTCATCCACAGTCATCTCCTTTTGTTTGAGCTTAAGGTAGTTCTTAAACTCTATCCAACTTGAAGACAACTTTTCAATCATGGCTGCAACTTGGAAGGTTTCATTTAGAGGCATTCCCTTAGCATGAATTTCATGAAGTATAACTTGTAATTCTTGAATTTGGCTAATCACAGTCTTGTTATCAACCATTTTAAAATTCAAAAACCGAGCCATAATGAATTTCTTGCTACCGGCATCCTCGGTTTTATACTTCTTGTCTAAAGACTCCCATAATTCTTTGGCAGTCTTTATGTTGCAATACACGTTATACAATGAATCATAAAGACCATTCAAAACGTAATTGCGACAAAGAAATTCCGAATGCTTCCAAGCATCAATGGCACTCAAGGCTTGAGCATCATCCCCTTCTTTAGGTAGGGGAGCAGTTTTCTCCAAGAACTGTGCTAAGTTCAAGGTTGTCAAGTAGAAGAACATCTTCTGTTGCCATCTTTTAAAATGGACACCCGTAAACTTTTCCGATTTCTCGGCATGGTTTGCCATAGTGGTCTCTCTCACATTGGTCGCAACTAAAGGGGCTGATAAAGAGGAACTCATAGCACTTGAAGACATGTTGTTGCTGATTTGAAAAAAATAGTTTAAGTTAGAACAATTTCCAATAAATTGAAATAACTATCAAAATTGACAAGTAAATTAAAACTATTTTCACAATTCCAAAAATTTAACAAGAGATGTTCTAAGTCCAACTTTGAAGATCACTTGTGAATAAGAAGCGAAAACAGTTATAACCATAAACGAATTTAAAAAAAAAAATTAAGCTACTTTCAGAATTCAACGATAGATGTTCTAAGTCCAACTTTGAAGATCACTCGTGAATAAGAAAGCATAATCAATATAACTAAACTTAACCTTTTAAAAACACAAATTAATATATGAACGGTGTTTTTAAAATTTGATTTAAGTTTGTAGGAGACCGTTCATATAAAATAAACATTCAAACAATTTTATTAATATAATCAATACAAGAGAACATAAATAAACAATTATCAATTTTTTTACAATGGATAATTTACAGAAAAAAAAGAAATAGAAATGTAAAAGCTGAGGATCGTGTTCAACACGGGGCCCTTAAAACAAATTCCGAGCCTCCCAAGAGAACTCGTTTTGTTTCCCAGGGTACAACAGCCGAAGCAGTTTGTACTGTCGGGGTTGATCTAGAACCCGAACTTGTTTGAAGAAGAGAATCCACAGAGATAGACAACCTGATTTTCTGCAGGTTTCGAGTTATGTTGGTGTGTCTTTCTACTGAGCCACACTCAGTATTTATAGTGGAATTCGAATCATAACAGCCACCCAGCCATTACTCAGTCATTAATCTGAAATCGTAACTGCTCATTTAATTCGTAAGTGCAAAGTGCGCCATCAAAGCGCCACATTGCACCCACATGCCCACGCCACGCGCGCGCGTGTGCGAGTTCGCGAATCCACTTAGTGTGACACCTTAGGAAACAATATAGACAAGAGGTTATACAATATAAACTATTTTATATTATTTCTCTTCTCCAATGTGAGACGACTTCCCACACAATTAATTCCTAATGTCATTAACCACGTTAATTTTCATTCAACACATTAATTTATTGAATAAATATTAATAACCGCATTAATATTATCAATAAATTTCCAACATCTAATATGTATAAGTTGTTAAAACAACACCAAGTCGCTAAATATTATAAAAGTGTAAAAATTAAACAAGGTCGGTGTATTCACTTTAACACTAATTTCATAAGCTTGGCAAAGTTTAATGTTTATGCTAAAACTAACACCTATTGGCCCGTTCAATGTTGTGTTGCTCATTATATGTCCATTGATATTTTTATTGAAAAAAATAGAAAAAATAAATAAATAAAACACATTCAACTTGGGAAAAACAACTTAATAATCTACGAGTTTTTAAGGGAAGACGAGATGTCATGAATCTCCTTTATGTTTCTTTCTCGCAAGAGGTTTTGTACACTTGTGAATCACCCGACAAAAATAATAGGATTTCGACAAGTATCCCTAAATTTGTTTTTTGCTTAGAGTTTCGACACATTGAAATTCATTAGACAATAAAATCTTACCAGACAAACATATATATCTTGTAAAGTTTCACTCGAGTAGTAAAATCTTTACTAAAGATAATATGTAGACAAAGGATGATGAAGTACCGATTGTCCTAAACAATTTTATAAATTCGAATATATGAAAGTTCATAAACATTAAAGCACATAGGATCACGGGCCTTATTATTTTATAAAAAGTTTTATTAAATAATCTGATGGAATATACGTGGTGCATAGCAGCCGTCGATAACGAACCAGTGAGATCTCAACCGTTGAATATGGTGATGACTGATGAGTCACGAAAACGACGTCGTTGGGAACGTAGGACCTATGAAGGTTCCTTTATAATGAACCATGACGTGTAGTGTCGGGAATTATTATATGTTGCTTCGTTGTTCATTTCTAAAATTTAATAATTGCATCATGTTAATAAAAATAATAGCCCATTAACTAAATTATTAAAAAGTATATAACACGTTACTTTTTTTAAATGGGACGTCAAATAAAGTTCCCAATTGTGTTTGTGGGGCAAATGGGGCGCCACCAACCTAACATTCGTATTATTAGAAGACCATGGGCGTGATGTATAGTTAACGAGTAAAGCTAGTGATAACTTTGTTTGAGATGAACTTTAAAGTTTGAAAGTACGCTTGAGCGTGAATTTTGTTCATCGAGTTTGATTAATTTTGCGGGCATAAGCGAGTTTTTGAACTATATGACGTAACATTATTTGTTATAATATATATAGGAAAAGTTACGGTGTAAAGTGATGAATTCGTGTGAAATGTACAAAGTTATAACAACCATTGATCTAGAAAATTTACGGTTTGGATTAGATATGAGAGTAATCACACAAGAAAGCGATTAGAGGTATATTTGAAAATAGTCTACAATTGTTACATTTCTTCAAATTCCCTTAATTTTTTTAAACATATATAACTTTTTATACAAAAATATTTCATTTAAATAAATTTCACCATAGAACGACTATTTTATTATCTTTAATTTGAATAGAGTATCGTTTTACTTTTTTTTAATCAACATGTTTATAAAAAATGTGATTGGGTTGTGCGTATAACTTACATTATTCTAATTGCGTTTATGAAAATACCTTACGTAATTATCATATAACTTGCGTAATTGTTATATATAAATTGAGTAATTTTAACTTGCGTAATTATAATTATAATTCGTATAATAATAAATATAACTTACGTAATTATCAACTTTATATGAGTAATTATGACGCAGATGAATTAAGATTTTCCCAAAAGACACTTGTCACACCCTCATGACTTTATACACTTTGTATAGTAATCTTCCTCGTAATATATAATATATAATTAGAATATTATTATAAATGACATAGTATTTTGATAAGAATTTAAATGACAGTTATTATTGTGTTTGTATATATAGTCATAAATAAGCTATGTATTTATCTGTGTGCGGGTGTATAATATAAATTAAATAAAAAACAAGTCGAGTACGAGTAATTCTAGTTTTAATTTTCTAAGATTACATACAAAACAAATTCATTTTTAGACTCTAAAGGAGTGGCCACCGATGCGCAAGTGAGCACATGTAATTTTTTTAAAATTAAGAAACCTTTTAAAGTATCATATATTTAAAGAAAAAGAATACTTGTTCTTATGCTATAAAATTTTTGCAATAGAAATAATACATACATATAAAAATGTTACAGTAATTTAAAAGTCATGGGAGAGTTAGTTTAAAACATAAAAATTAAAATCATATGTTTAAAGTATGTATAAAAATAATGAAGGTAGTTAAGTAGATTAAAAAACAATTGTTTTCCTTAAACTTTTAAAAACTAATGTAAACTTTAATATAATATAATATAAATACAACAAATAAGTTGAGTTGGATTCGAGTCAAACTTGAGTTAGTCTCACCTAAACTAGACTCACTTAAATCTTTTGTGTTTTATAAAAGCATATTTAAAACGGATACATTATTTTTTTTATATTCGATCGTTTTCAATAATCTATAAATATTAATAAAATAAGATTTCTTTTGTCACTTGTCATTTTTTTAAACCACATTTTTAACACTTGTCATTCATCTAAATATAATCACTTTATTTTCTTTCCAAAATAGTATTAAAGTAATTTAAACACTCAAACAATTTCTCTCTCTTTATAAAAGTTAATTTGGTTAGTTAATATATTTTTTCTCTCTCATCTACATTTTTTTAAAATCAAATTATGTTTTTAAAAATAAATTTTATTAAGAAAATTAAAACTCATATATTTTCTAAAACATTGAACCTTTTGAAACAAAATATATTAAATCAATCCTTTTTTAAAATAATGATAAAAATATATAATTTTTTATTAAAACAACTATAATAATTAGAAACTTAATTTTATAATAAACAATATTTTTATGAACAATAAATTTTTATAAAAATATCTAAAAACAAATATTTAAAAATGAAACTATTTAGATAAGAGATTTAAAAATAGTATAATTGTTTTATCTTTTAAACAAATACGTATATATAATTTTGTACATATTTTATATTAAAATATCGTACTGTAATTTTTCGTGTTTATTACTAACTATAATCCGTTTAATAAATGAGTTTCTAAACTATTTATTTATCTATATATCTATTTGTCTATAATTATCTATTGTTTATTTACTTGAAATAATTATTTATATACAATTATAATCATATTTTATCTTCAAACATGATTTTATAATTCATAATTTTTTACTACTAATATTTATTATTTATTAATTCAACCCGTGTAATACACGGGATAGTAATCTAGTAATTAAATAATAACAAATGAAAATTGAACACTGCTACCCGTTACGGGCAGATAGGTCTCGGGCAGGGGAGACAATGACATTATGACAGAACCCAATGCTGCTGGCCCACTAGACAAGTGTCTCAATAGTTGCTGGTGAACCCCACGCTTGTATTTTTATTATTTATCATTTGTATATATTTACACTTAACTTCCTTTGAGATTTTGTTAATAATAATCAACCCAACTTGTTCACTATTATTTTTATTTCAAGTGGCTTACTGTTAATTACATTTAGACGTTATATAAAGATACATAATTATAAAAAGTTATAAGGTAAAGTATACACTTTTTGTTCTGATTTAATAGGTTTTAATAGAAAACTTAATCCGCTATGTAATCGTCTTCTCATTTTTACAATACTACATACTTATTTGATACATAATTACACATGTTTTACACACGCATATCAATATAATTTACTTGATTTATAGTTAAAGAATGATCTTTGAAACTGTAGGTTAAGGACCCTTTCTAACTGTTTAATTTATTGTTTAGAGTTTGAGGTCGAATAAAGGAAGCTGAACAAAACCTATAAGATTACCATGAACACTACCAACTACATAAGTATTCTTTCTATCACGATCACCATAAGTGCATCCATGATGTTTAAGTGACGAACGCCGAAAGTCGTATATAGACAGTTACAAGCATCAAAACACATAGACATCACACTGGGGTACGTTCATGGGATGTTTTTGACTTCACGTTTGTGGGGACGAAATTCGGGAACCCGATTTACTTTTCATTTCTTCTTCCTTTAGGTTATACACAATAAATATATCAATATCACATCTTCTTTTAATCCTACATGATATATGTAATAAATCTATAGAATTATTGATCTAAGAATTTTAATAAAGATTAAGAACTCATATAATGTATAACTATATATATAAACTTATGATTTTTAGTTAAGTTTATTAAGTTAACAGTTTAAATAAACCTTTTAGTGTTTTCGGATAAACATACCTTGTTCAATCGAATGGTTTAATATATGTCCTTGCCATCAACATCGTGTGATATGATGGAACAAATTTAAGACCTTGAAAATTAATTATGTTTATATTCTGTAGTACTTTTCTTAGTAAATCATTTAATGTTCATACTTCTTTAAACATTTGAATTTCAAAATTTAAAACTTTCTATGATTGTATAATATTTATACATATATTATTATTAGTGATTCACTAATCATTATTACATTCTTATTTTTACTTATTCACCTGGTATCTAAATGTAATTTATTAACATTTTTATACGTAACAAAAAGATTAATATTTTAGTATAATGAATAACTTGATCATAAAAAATGAGCACGGAAGATAATAGTGGTTTTGAGACATATAAGGTTGAGCGAACGATAGATGGATTGCTTCAAAAAGGTTTATGGCGAAAAACAAAGATGTTACTAAATTTATAAGAGAATAATAATAATTACCAGTTACACTTTTAATGAAAATCGTGCACTCACTAATCACACACAATGTTTAATGCACAATTGGCAATTATATGAATAATCAAGGGGGTCTTTTGCATATCCTGAATTCTACTTTAGCAATGGGGCCCACGCCTCGTCACTCCAAGGTGGGAGAATTTAGAGTTATAGAAAAGGACAGGTACGCATTTGACCTTTTCTATTTATTTTTTTATTTTATTTTTGCAACTTATTTTTAACCACTAAAATTTTTTAATTCACAAACTTGAGTTTTATATTGGTTTTATAACATGATTACTTCTAAAGAAGTAAAAGATTCCAAAATTAATCAATATTAAACATGATATATGTTATTTAATAATACAAATCTATTTACATATAAAACAATTCATATAGTTACCGGATTTTAAAGGCGTTCATTGTGTTGTTTGTATCTGATCGATGGGTTGACGTGTTATCTAATTGTTTCAAGCTGGTTAGTTGTTTGGCATGTAATAAGCAACTTTTAAACGTGTTAATCGGGTTTATGGTTTGTAAAACATAGATTAAGCTAGTCACAACGTGTCAATGAGTTGACTAGTTTCATCAGATAAGTTAATGAAATAAACGATTTAACCAAACAAATAAAACAATTCAACTTACATAGGAACAATATTTATAACAAATTAGATATAGCAATAATTAGGTCATGTCTAAAATTACAACTCCTAAAACAATTTAATCATTGGCAGCTTGGAACCTATTTTGTAACTTTAGACCACATTTTAGCAATAATAACAATACTAACATTTCAGATGTGGACTGATCATTTGATGAGGGTCCAAAAAGTGCAAAAGTGCTGACGTACAAGTTTTCTATACATGTAGTACACTTATGACTTATATAAAGTACAATTAGTCATCAAATTAAACTGAAGCATACAATTATGTATAATATGTTATGTATAATTAAATGGTACAAGTTAATTATATTATAAGTTCAGCTTGTAAGCCACTCAAACCACTCGTAAGCTAATTGGATCGTTTATGTTTAAAAAATTAAAAGTGTAGAATAGATGTATTTTAAACAAGCTTGAAGTTGATTTATATTATATCATAAATCGAGTTTTGTTTGACTTGCGAGCCTGTTGAAGTACAACTTATATCAATATAATAGTAAGTATATGATGTAATGTATAATTATGAAATAAAAACGTACTATTGTGTACTGTTATGATTGAAAAACTTATCATACATATATATGTGTGTGCCGAAACCCATTAAGCTTGTAACATTACTCACGAAAAAAATGAGTTTTAGACGCATGGTTAGTAGTGACTCGTTTACAACTAATTATATTTCTATAAAAAAAAATCAAAAATAGCAGTTTTATACGGTTTCAATAGTCGAAATACGTTGCTAGCATGGACAATATTTTAAAAGTCTTTTTCCGATTATGACGTAGATAAGATGATTGAGTCATGTACAATGGTTTCAACAACATGATTGACTGAACTTGATGATTGAATAATGTACAATGTTTTCTTATTTTCAAAACTTTTAAAAAGCATTAGTGATTGTAGTTTCAACCAATTTAATTAATATAACCAAATAAAGGTGTCAATGAGTCAAAAAACTAAGATCTAAGCTCGGCTTAGTTACTTAAAAAAGCTTGAAATCAATTCATTTTTACCTCTATGTACAAAACTAAAGCTTTGCTCAAGTGAAAATCTATTTTCCACTCATTTATTATTTACTTACTACTAAAAGGTATTTTATATATAATAACTAAAAAATATAAATACAAAATTCATATCAGCATAGTATAATTTAATTGTTATAATAACACTACTATGTATATTGTATGTGTAATTACTCATTCAAATAAACAATTCAACTCGCTTACACTCGTAACTAAACCATCATAATTCTTGAAAATGTGTAAAATTGTAACTAACTAAAGTCTGGTGCATAAAATGTAAAATCCAGAAAATTAAAGGACCAAATATGGAAAAAGACAAAAAGCACCTTAAATAATTAAAACGACTGGCCACTAGATTCAGGCCTCGTGGATTTTCGAAAGCAAAAGCGGTGATCAAACGAGTACTCATCCCCTGCATCGCACTCCACTCTACAACCCCCTGGACCCACTCGTTAACACACGTGTCAACCATCCAACAACTCAGAACACATAAGATCCATGCTCCATCGCGCACACGATCCCAAACACCTCTCCTCTAAAAGTCTATATATGATCGTCTCTATACGGCAAGTTTTCCTTCCCACAGTCCCTCGATCCTTAACCTACGCACCCCACGCTCATATTAGCACACTCCAGCGCCTCTTAGGCAAATATACACACAATGGGATCTGATTCGCTATCTTACGCCGGGTTTGAAGAACCCCATTTTCTTGAAGCTTGTACTCTTTGCTCTAAGCCTCTGGGTCACAACAGTGACATATTCATGTACAGGTATAAATCTTTTAAACATTGTTTTTTTTACAATATGTGCTTCATTGACTTGTACCTTAGGCTTTGTTAGTTGTACCTTGACAAGAATCTTTATGAAACTAATATGGAGATCCATGTTTTTGTAAAGATCACTGATTCATGGGAACAGATCATGTGAATATAATTGGGTTGTACTTTATGCATAAAGGGGTGTACTGTGTGCATAAAGGGTTGTACATGTGTATGTTGGTAAAGAAAATAACATGAAAGTGGTCAACCAAATGAATAAATCAACTAGATGCAGGCTTTCTAAAGATCTGTCGGTTTCTGAGAAAATAAGCCGTACTGTTAAAGGGTTTGTACTTTGTGCAAAAAAGAATTGTACTACATGGATTAGAACTTAGAAGTGGTAAAATGTGAATTCAGTTGTAATTTGTGCATAAAGACTTGTACAAGATTACCTTAAGTTGTTATAGTAGGCTAGATTCATTGAACCTCAGACCAAATAACTTCAGAACTTCCAAACTGTATTGTCCTCTCTCTCTATTTGCATACGAGGATTGTAGTTTATGCATAAAAAGTGGTACCCGTTTAAAGATTCTTTATCTGGATGCATCAAGGGTTGTACTTTACGCAAAACAGTGGGACACTTATAAAGATTCTTGAACTGTAATCATCAAGGGGTTGTATTATACATAAACAGTGGTACCTACACTTAAAAAGATTTTCAACCCTTTAAAAAATTTCTTTAACTAGATGCATCAAGACTTGTACTTTATGCATCAAGACTTGTACTTTATGCATCAAGACTTGTACTTTATGCATCAAGACTTGTACTTTATGCATCAAGACTTGTACTTTATGCATCAAGACTTGTACTTTATGCATCAAGTGATGTACCATGGCATGTGAATTCTATGGTTTCAAGATTTCTGATGGGTATTTTTGCAAATTTCAGAGGGAATACTCCATTTTGTAGCCAGAATGCAGGCAAGAACAAATTGAAAATGATGAAGCAAGAGAGAGGAGATGGAAGCTTTCATCAAAGAAATCAAAAGAGGCTTCCAAGAAGCCTGCAACAGTGCAAACTGGAACTCTTGTTGCTTCCAATTAGCCAAATTTTATAAAAAAAATATTATGTGAAATTACATAATTACCCTTCTCTGATACACCATATATGAGGGGAGGGGTATATGAGTAAATTGAAGGAAGGTTGGGTTTAACTTGTATAGAAGTAAGAAGTTAATGGTGGGGTGTCAAGAATCAAGATGCTTGATGGTGATGATAAAGGGAAAAAAAACAAAGATACCCTTTGAGATAAATTTTGCTTTTTTTCCTTTTTCCTTTTTCTTTTTTTTTGTTATGTGATGTTTTTTTCTATTTTCTTTTTTTAACCTTCATGTCTTTGGGTTTTTATATTCTATAATGAAATGAAATATATACCCAACTTGACCCTGTTTGGGTTATATGTGGTAAATTTTGATTTATTTGATCGGTCTCTGTTTAAGGAATAAGTATTACATACCTTTTGAAAATAGAAGTATTTAGATATTAATAAAGTATATAAACAATCATTTATATTCAAAAAGAAAAGAAATCAAAATCAAATTCTAACAATTTATCTTTGGCCAACCAAACTTTAACTAAAACCAAATCATTAAAATAAAAAAAAATAGAAATTGCTTTTTCATGTCATCAACAATTTTCTATAAATAGCTATCATTGCATGTAAACCTTATATTAAAAACTTGAGCGTCATATAGATGATATTCAACGAAGTTTTTGCTCATGAACAAATACTCCTATATATGAGCTTGTATTTACTTGTCCACTTAGCTTGTTGTATCATCAAAACAAGGAACAACGTTTAAAAGATTGTTACATTCGTAGGCACTTTTTGAATATCCATTTGAGCTTATTATGAAGATTATATAGTTGTTGATGGATCCATTGGGTAATTGTAGAATTTTGTAATATTGGTGTTTGGAGTATAGAGATTTACACGAAACTGATATTAAAAATAAGTAAGTTTATCAGGTATTTATATATTTAATTTATTTAAGTGAAAAAAGAAACCGTTAGAAACCCATTGAAAAATAAATTGTTGTGAGCATCCCTCTCATCCCGTAATGGGACATATTGCATATGGTGGGGTAGTGTTTCTTTGCGTTACCACATGGTCCTATCGACATCCGTAGCCTGTCCCGAAAGCATTCCCGCCCCCTTAACACTATCACAAATTGTTGTAGATCTTTAGGATGGAATACATACAGGACAACTTAACCTTTTATTTTAACCTAATGTGAATTTTGAAATTGAGGTCTTTATCATATAACAAATGTTCGAAGTTACTTGTTAACCTAACAACCATCATTCTTTTTTAATGTTTGGAATGATGAACTAAATATCTTATAGTGGTGGCCTTGATATTATATATTAAATTTCTTTTTCTAATAATTACTTACTTTAACTTTATATATGTAGCACATGTATGGCAGCGCATGCCATTCTAGTTTGATGCTTACAAATAATGCATTTGATTGTTCTTAGTGGTTGAGGCAATCAATAAATACACAAAATGTATAATAGGAGTAACAATAATAGATGTTCATAATAAAGAATTATAGGTGTCAATTTCAAAGCTATTTATTTGTTAAGGAGTAGTGTTTTTTAATGTTTAATTTGATCGTTGACAGACCATTGATCTATTTAATCATCTTCATACTTAAATATAGAACTTGAGACCATCATTTAAGAAAACTCACATTATGTGAGAAAATTTCATTGTCCACCTAAAACTCTTTTTTTTTGTCATAGATGAGATTTGAACCTAAGACATCCATCTATTTTTATGAGATATTGAGATACCTCAATTTAACCACTTAAGCTAAAGATAATTGATTAATGGGTTGTGTTTTAACTCTAGCATGTGAAATGGGTAAGGAAGTTATATTTTTTTTTCACAGAGTATTTTTTATTCTAGTGAGATTTGAACACATCACCTCGGATTCTTAGGGTTTTCTTTATGAACAACGAATGTACGACATTGCTTCAAAAGATAGTTGTTATCTAAATCGGGCTCATCTATCTGTTTACCAGTCGGGATCGCACCCCACAACCTTCTCAGAAGGAAACACAAAACTAGAAAAACGCTAAACATTGTTGTTCAGAGTAAGACTTGACCAAGACATTTCCAGTTTTAAATTATCTTTAGTGTCTTATCTAACCACTTAAACTAAAGATCATCAGTAACACGAATCCATAAGTTTTTCAAAATGTTTTGTCTCTACCATCGACCCCCAAACCCCGGTGTTAAAGAAAGAAGCTAATTAAGTGGGTCAAACAGAACAAATTATTTTTATCCCCATTAAGTTTTGGGGAGCCTGAGGTATCAAGAGAAAACAATTGAATAAAATTGGGCTTCTATAGAAAGACTTTCTCAAACCAATATGAAATGTCATTATACCTCACCTCAATAATGAAAGATTTTTAAAGTGCCTCATGACTTACATAGTGACATATGTGAGTTCTTGTTTTAGAATTGTATCCACCTTCTCATATTTAAAACCAAATCATTAGTCATTTTCCGATCAACTAAATTCTCTATATATTAGAAATATAAGTAATTGAGTTTGTCTATTAAGTGTGAAAGTGATTATTCACCAACTTAACATAAATAAATATATCTATCCCATATTAATATATTTATTACTTTCTAGGTTTCTACGTTTGTGTTCTACTACGTCTGAGCTCTACAACGAAGCAAACCGCATCCAGAAAAGAAATAAGATAAATGAAACATCAATGTTTAAAGTTGTGCATTTGAAATTGTAAAAACAATGAAAATTGATAAAAGGAAGAGTGTTGGATTCATGTGCACAAGCATGAAACTATGGTTAGTGGACTAATGTTTTAGTGGGCTATTAAATAGTTAACGTGGACTAGTGTTTTAAGTGGACTAATGTTTTAATGGGCTATTAAATAGTTAAAGTGGTTCGTCATAACTCAGATAGAATAGTCAAGTCTAGTTGTGTTGTATAAGAAGAATTTGAATTCTAGAGGACAAGAGTTGATAAAGATTATAAGGAGAGGACATTTTGGGTATGAATAAGATTTTTTAGTTCTTGATTCACTTACGTGTGCGCTCATGAACATTGAAATGAATTCACAGGCATTGGAGATTTTGCAAAGAATTGTATGGAAGTTATTCAGAAAATCTGGCCTTTAAGTGTCACATTCAATGCGACGATTCATGCTACGGGATGACCAGATGAAGCCATCTAACTGGTCTTGTTGAGATCGTGTTTGTATTTATTGCATTAGTATTCAAATTTTCTCCATTGGTAACAATATCACATGGTAACAATTTTTCTCCATTGATAACATGAAAGTAGATATTTTGTTCAAATTTTCTCCATTGGTAACAATATCATAAGCATCTGCATGCAGCTTTTGTATACTCAATGATTTGATTCAATAGAATAGTGTCTAAAAGCATTTTTAATTGTTATAGGACTACAGGAGTGTTATCTATATCACAGTTTTTTTAGAACGACATTATCTGTATATACTATAGCTATATCCTGTCACATGGTTATCATGTAATTTCTGTTTCACAGGTTCAGTCATAGCAATCCCTTTTAGTGGGTGATTTTAAGATCAATGAACAATCTAGGACTTATAATATATATTCACTATGTTTACCATCTAATACAACTTGTACAAGAATATAACCTAACTGGGTCCGTAAGCTCATACTAGTAACCCTAATAATATTGTCTAATATCTACATCTCATATACTGGCACTATTTGGACCGTAAATATATATCTAATTATACAAATCTGGGTCGATACTGTTCATAGGTTCTATTATCTTTACTCAAATCTATCACATTTTTAAGGCCCTTTAGCTGATCACTCCACCAATAATTTACTTAACATGTGTCTTCTTTAGGTTGGTTTCCTTCTACTAACAGTCTATCGATCTTATACGAAACAATACGAAAGCTCCACACATCATTTTTGTCTGTAAGATGATCTGTCTTGATATAGTATGTAGCTGCATACGGCATACGCGTGTGTACGCATGACCTAGAAAAATAATGTCGATGATGCAATTCAACCGGGTTAAGTTTTTGATTCAAGTTTAGTTAGAACTGGTTGGGAGGGTATATTGTGTAGTGTATAGGATGTACATTTTGAAGGTGATTATTAAGTGATATTAAATAATCAGAATGCAAATAATCGGTGACAATGAAATGAGTTAACTAATTACCTTGGAAGGTATAAATCCGAGTTGCTCTACGTTTTAACACGTAAATTTAGTTCGGAAACGAGTTGAAATGATCGTAATATATACTTCATCATGCTGCATATGGCGCAGTTGCACGTGTTTTTTTTATTTACTTGAGTTTTACTACGTTTCGACATAATTTTGTTTGGAAAAGACTCGGGTCAAGTATAACACGTTTTTGTTGAACATTATAAATTCGAGTTCTTTTTACGGCTCGATGTAAATTTAGTCCGAAGACAAGTCGTGTCATTTGTTAGTCTATATGTAATCATGTCACATACAATGTCACCGCAATGCGCGAGTTAGAAAAACCTAGTTATCTACGTGTGTACATATAATTGTATATAAAATTAATTAAGATCAAACCGTGCTAATGGCTCGTTTACAACCGAACCGAGTATTTTCCAAGCAAACGTCGAGTGAGAGTCGAACATTTTGGATAGCATAGCTCTCGATCTTGTTAAATTTAATTGTGAGTGGGCTTGTTAGTTTTAATTTAATAATGAGTTGGGATTTTAATTTTTTAAATGTTAATCGGGCTTTTCAAGTTTAATAAGTTTTGAGCTTTTTAAAGTCTTATTATTTTAGTAAATATTAGACTTTTAAATTTGAAAGGTATCATAACTTTTACTCGGCGTATCTTGTAACGGTGAAAATTTTTACAAGATATATACATTCAAGAAAATTGGTTCTTATATATTTGAAAAGATGGATTTATGTAGCACAATTATTACGATTTTATGTGATTGCTTTGAGGTGTAAATCTTTACTCCATAAGTTAATTCAGGTAGTGTTTTATCATTTTGATCATACAGAAGAGTCAAGTAATTTAAGTTATTTAACTAAGGAACCGGGTATAAAGGTTCATAAATAATCTTAATTATCCAAGTCAATCATGGCATTTAGCCAATGGTTTCCTAGAGTAAATCAGATAGATGTGTAAGTTGTCGTTCTTAAAAATATTATTTTATTTAAATCCATCACCTGCATTTAAAATAACTTTAGACACGGTATTCAACTGCTCAAATTAGTTATATATATTAATTAATGAATATATTTAAATGCATACGTGAGAACTAAGTACTAAGTTGAAACTCAATAAATTAATAAGAAAAGACTGAGCTTCTCAACCGAGTTTTGTTAGCTTATGACCCTATTCAGTATTCATAAGCATATTATTTATATATATATAACATAACATTATATAAAATTATATTACTTATTCTAATAATTATTTACACTTTTTGACACATGTTATTCAGACGTTCACTCTCTTGTTTATTTTTCAACGAAAACTATTTATTTAATTTTAAAAAATCAAATAACTAATTTCAAAATCTTTCTCTTTATCTTATCTTTATTATAAATCTAAGTTACTTTTTAATCAAAAATATTAAAAAGATATTTTTCATTAAATAAAACCTAAGTATTTGATTAAAAAAATACACTTTTTCAAAAATATTTTTTTTCTAAAACTATGTTTTTTTTCTAATACAACGAAACTTTTTTTAAATAATGAAATTATTCTCAAGTCATTCTTTATATAAAATAAAAGTTAGATATAAAAAAATCTACAAAACAAACCTGTAGTTTTTAAACAACACAATATTGAAAAATTTTGAATTTTTATCAAAGCAATATTTTTTTATAACTAAAGTTTTAAAAATATTAAAAATGTTTTACAATTAATCAAAGTACTTAACTATACGTGATTTAATATGTATCTTATATCAAAATAACATTTTACAGTTACTAACTATTCATTAATAAATATTTAGTATTTCTTTTATTTAACTCGTATAATATACAGTGTTATATCTTATATATATATATGTAGTAACGCGGAGGTTGGTACGAACAATGCATGCTATATATATTTTTTCTATTCTTACTCTTGTACTGCTTTGGAGACGCACTGTACAAAAGATACTAATTAGGTTTTATTTATTGTCTTTTATAAATTAGACACCAAACCTAAATTTTAGAAACATGAGAAATTTAAATCAAACATCAATCTTGAATTTTAGAAACTCGTTGTAAATTATAGTAAATATGAAAAATAAACATTTACAATGGGTGGTTTTATACATGCCCTCTCTAAACTATTTTTACTTGTTATACTACTCGTTTAACTTTTTAAAATAATTAACTTTTTACTATATGTATTTCTTTATTTATCGTATCACCCTTTAAACATGTTAAATTAAAATTTTTTAAGTTTTATTTATTTGTTTATTATTTCTTTTAACTTTATTATTTTTTGTTTTCTATTATTTTTAATTGTAGTAACTATGAATGTGCAAAAAAGCCAAACACTGATAATAACTGAAAACTGAACTGTATGTGTAACTTAAAAAACCGGATCAAATCATGAATTCGGTTTTTGGTTCGGTAACGATTACACAAAAATTTGCTTATTCGGTCCAGTTATTCATGTAAACCAAATAATAAACGTGTTTAATAGGTTCAATTGGATAACCAAATCAAATAAACCGGTTAAAATGGTTTAGTCGGTCGAATTTGGTTCGTTTATGACTATTTCTAATTCTAAAATATATTTTTAACTTTTTTACTGAAAGTTTTTTCTAACTTCAAAAATGTTTATATTTATTTTTTATAATTATATCTTACTATCTTAAAACCATCATATAAAAAGTTTTTCTGGAACTCTTTTTAGGGAAAAAACTATTTTCTAAATTTTAAAAAAAAAAATCAAAGTAAAATATGACAAGTTTTAAAATTGGTTTTTGAATAGGAGAGTATGACAAATAATAAAAGGGATATATATAGCCTAACATTTTACAATCGCTATAGATAAAATATCTTACAAGCTCGACAACGAGGTTAAGTGTTAGTGTGTTTAAATTTTAAATTTATTTTCTATTATTTAAAATTTCAAACTGAAAATCAAATCAAAACATACATCTAGCTTGAGGGGCATGTTAGGATATATATGAAATAGATTATATAGATTATATTAGTTACTATTAGATACAATATATTAGTTGAGCTTGTTACTTAGGTTTGATTTATTGTAATTATCTTCATCATAGTTAAGAATTTTGATTAGATTAAGTTTCCTTTGTGATTATCTTTGTTGTATTCTTAAAAATAATTGATCAATAATATACAATATGATTAGATTAAGTTTCCTTTTCATTCTCTTATTAGGATTTTGTTAGGTTTATATAAGGGTTTCCGTAAGTGTTGGTATTAGGGAATAACGATGTTTTTATTTAACTTTTTTGTTAATTTTCTAAAAACTTTTCGTTTGCTTATTGAAACGAATGACACTTAGAGTACTTAGAGTACTTAGAGTACTAAGAGTTAAGACTGTGAATGAGGTCGAATAAACTTTGTTTTAAATGCTTGTGTATATTAGTGGTTTTGTTAAGAGACTTGGATGTTATGTATTTCTATGTTACACGTACCAATGTTGTAAAATTGTGTACCCCTTTTATACATGTTGTATCAATTGTTTGTAAACTTAGTTGTAAATTTGTGTGATGGTCATGAATTTTGACAGATGTTATAAATTTGTAACCAACTTGTGTATAAATATAATTGTTGTATGTTAATGCATTATTAGTTTTGTATTAGTGAATTCCTACTTAGTTGGTAATTTTATAATTAAAGAATACATGTCTGAACCACTTACTTATGAGGACTGTTAAGTTGGTTAGGAACATGTAATAGTATGATGGTAAAGATGTCATCCTCATCAATAACATATGCAAGAGCGGAGGATAATAGGGGTCAGACGGGGGCGGGGCTACCTTCTCCTCTTTTTTTTGTTATCAGTAGTGTAATTTTTTTGTTCGGCTATGTAAATTTCGTCAGTAGTGTATATATCGAATTGGCGTCCCTAAATAAATTAATTTTGCTCCAACCTATATGAGAGTATTGAAACTCAACACTAAAGATATGTGCTTAATAACCGCATGACACTTGGATGGGGATCACAAAATCCTACGTAATCATCAAAAGGAAATCTTAATTTGAATGCTATAAATAAAATATAAAAAGATATTATTATATTCTTTATGTTCTTACATCATACTTACTCATTTCATCTTCTACGTTGAGCCTTTCTTCTCACAAGACAAAGATCGATTCTCACCTAGAGTATTAACACAGAGAACACTCATTTTCTATTTCTTGTGGTGTCTTAATATGTTTATAGTTTTTCACATCCAATTAGAGATCTAAGATAAAGTATCACCATGATTCAATTGTCAGGCAACTAGAACGAACAATTGTTAGTTCGATTCAATTTCTACACACTATTGAAACCGATAACCAAAGTTTGGTTTCTAAAAAATTCACCACCGAAACCAATAACTGAATGTTAGTTAAGTTATTTCGGTCATCTTGGTTATCACAAATTTGTAACAATTACATGAGTTTGGTTCGGTTTCGGTTAATTCGGTTACGAAAAACATAGAAACTAAAACCGTAACTGAACCAATCGGTTTTAGTATGATTATGGTTTTTTTTTCTTTTATTTTCGGTTATTAGTTTTGTGTTCGGTTTTTACTCACCCCTCTGATCAATTGGTCAAAACTTGTACATGAGTAGGTTAAACTTAAAACCGAAAAGGTGCTAAAGTAAAAAATTAATAATAACTAGAACAAAACGTTGCTAAAGTTTAAACCCCATGTACTAAAAGAACAATTTATATCGTTATAGTAGAGTATTATACCACCTCAATACTTAACACCAAAGCAAATTCACCTTGTAAAACTCATCATCTACAATTCTACATCTCCACACCTTCACTCAATCAATTTCTCCGATCACCGTCACCGGAGCTCCGATCATGGCACCACCACCACCGCCGTCTCCGTCGTCATCTCCGGCGTCATCACTCCTCCAACACACACAGCAATTCCTAAGCTCCGTCCTCTCCCAACGCGGCCCATCATCCCTACCATACTCCGAAGACGTCAAGTGGCTCATCCGTCAACACCTCCTCTCACTCTCCGAATCCCACCCCTCACTGCAGCACAAAACCGCCACCTTCACCCACAACGACGGCCGCTCCGTCAATCTACTGCAGTCCGACGGTACGGTTCCGATGGTGTACCAGAATGTTACTTACAACATACCTGTGGTCATCTGGCTTATGGAGACCTACCCTCGGAATCCGCCGTTGGTGTTCGTGAACCCTACGCGTGATATGGTGATCAAACGAGGTCATTCGTTTGTTAATCCCTCTGGTTTGGTTTCGATCCCTTATTTGCAGAATTGGGTTTACCCTAGCTCCAATTTGGTTGATTTGGCTCGTAATTTGACTAGTTATTTCGGTAATGATCCCCCGTTGTACTCGCAACGTAGACCGATTGCAAACCCTAACCCTAACCCTAGTTTTAATGCGTCTGGATCTGTCGGACCGGTTTCGTCCGGATCTATCCGGCCAGCTATCCCGCCGAGATCTTACCCGCCGTCGCCGTATGTCAGCGGCGGCGGCGGTGGCGGTGGTGTTGGTGGTGGTGGGGGCGGGAGGATTCCGTCACCGGCACCGCCGCAGAGGATGGGGTCGGGGTCATATGAGGATCCGGCTGAGGTGTATAAGCGGAATGCTGTGAATAAGCTGGTGGAGACTGTGCATAGTGATGTGGTGCAGTTGAGGAAGGCGAGGGAGGCGGAGATGGAGGGGATGTTTAGTGCGCAGGCGGTGTTGCGGCAGCGGGAGGAGGAGCTTTCGAGGGGGTTGGGAGAGATGCAAGGTGAGAAAGAGGGGTTGGAGCAGCAGTTGCAGATGGTTTTGATGAATACTGATGTGTTGGAAGGGTGGTTGAATGAGAATGAGGGGAAAGTGGGTGGGGATTTGTCGGATTTGAATGTTGATGATGCAATTGTGCGTTGGATTCACTTTCGAACAGATGTTGGAATGCACAGCAGCTGATCTTGCGATAGAAGATGTTGTTTATGAACTGGATAAGTCTGTGCAAGAAGGGTGTATACCGTTTGATCTGTATTTGAAGAACATCAGGTTACTATCGCGTGAACAGTTCTTTCATCGTGCGACTTCTGGGAAAGTTAGAGCGATACAGATGCAAGCTCAAGTTACAAACATGGCTTCACGGGCACCGCCTTATGGTGTGTGAAAAGTTTGTGTTTTGCATGCCTTTCTTCCTTCTAGTTGGGGGTATGCCTCAAGAACCTTTTTAGAATAGCTTCATGAATGATTCTTGTTTTGACTTATACTTTTCAAGATCTGTTGATTGCTTACTTATGTAATCAGCAATTTCCATTTTGATTGTCAGTTTATATTTTATTGTATTGGTATGTATTGATAGCAAAACATAGAGCAAAGAACGATTTGTCCTGTATTTAAGGGTTTATATACATCCTACGCCATTGATTCGTTTTATCAAACCTGTAGATGCAATCCTGTGTGTTTCTAGTTATCATCGTGACCATACAATTCCTTGCCTTGGAAGTTAAACGATATGATCGTCTTTAATTGCTTATTACTTGTGTTAGGTAGCATGTTGTACTAGTACCAGCTCATGCAGTTCATATGTTTATAACTATGACTAATGTTTGTTTATAAATAGTGATAATTTAAGTGTAGGTGTGATTTAGCATGCAGCGAATTCAGTTTAGTGCAATTGTGGTGTTTAATCGTGCTGATTGGTGACGAAGATGGTTATCTTGAATGTAAGTAATGACCTTACCTTGTTACAGGCGTGTTGATCTGTTTCTTAATCGTATATGTTGGTGTTTCTGTTAAAGGCGCCTAGGCCTGAGGCGCTACTCTGTCCATTTTTGTATGACAGTTTTTTTTTCAAGTGACTTGTAGGATTTAAAGACTCAGAACATTGCGTGTGATGTTGGATTTCCTAATTAGACTTGGGAGTCCTCTCATACTCTCGTTGAGCCTTTCATCTATGAGTTGTCTAACTTATCAACCTCGTGAAATATTTGTGATATTGTCGTTTTAAACGTGTATGAATGATCATTACAAATGTTATCACAAATGATTTGCAAGGATGAAGAAACTAATAAATGAAGATTATGTGAGAAAGCATAATATTATGAACTCAATGTGAAAAGGCGAAATGGGAGTAGCGAAGGAAATCTGAATCAGATGAACCTTTTCACTACGAGTCAAAGTCTAATGGGGTACGGGTTGTGAATGCTTTGAGTTAATAATTTTCCGCATCTTGAAAAGCTACAAGTCACCTTGAAAAGCCAATATTATCATATAAAATAGACCTAAAGGTTTTAATATAGGATGCCACCTATCTGCTCATCACAATAGTTGTAGTTAGTAAAATGAGTGCTTAAGGTATACTGATTCGTATACCAATTTCTACTATATGTTATTAAGGTATCATAAAGTCATGTGGATTCATACTAGTGTTTCTCAATCTAGGAGCCTATGGCTATACATTGGTGGTTCTAATGTCACTTAAGGTATCATAAACGAGTGCTTATGTCATCCATTTTAACCATTTGCTGCCCCAAGGGTGTGGTGTTACTCTCTTAACTCACAACTCACTTGAACCATCTAGCAGTGTCTTAAGCAAATATTATTACTAAAAAACGTTACGTGATTATCATAAAAGTTAAAAGAAGTAATAGAAAAAAAAACCAAATTATATACAACATAGAATAAATAAATATAAACCAAAAATCGGCTATGGAGTAGGTTATAAACTTATAATGGGGTTGTTTTCGGTAGAGGGGGTTTGGTTCACGATATGTATGAGGGTCAAAGGGTGCATTTGTTGTTGTTACTACTAATGATGTTGTTTCTTTCTTCCTTTTTTGTAATTGTCTTCATGTTTATCCCTTGACATCTTTCTCTAATGTTTTTTTTGTCTTGGGTTATTGAATTTTAATAGTCTCGACTTTTATATATTGGTAGGGTTAATCCCAACTCATCAAATGTTTACGGATACTCTTAATTTTGAGTTTATTTTCCCGCAGTGATTCCTTACTGAGAGTTAACGCCGTTAGTTTTTTTTATGACATGGACTACTTATATGATCAACACACTAAATAGACAATTGAAACCAAATATCGGGTCTGTCAATCTGTAACTTTTGCAACCTAAAATCTGTCAATTTTCACCTTCTGATTTAAACCACTTGACTCGTTAAATGTAGATTTCAAGTGACGATTGATGCTAGACATTGAAAAACGTACCTAATAGATGTTGGGAGGTGACGGAATTGAAAAATGGCTCAAAGTTATTCCCATTTTATCAAAAAAAACTAATGGGCGTTAACTCTCAGTTAGTAAGGGATTGTTGAAGGAAAATAAACTCAAAGTTATAAGTGTCTGTAAATATTTCCTTGAGATTAATCTCGGTCAATAAATGAAAATTAAGATTATTAAAATCCAATAACCCTTTTGTTTTGGTCATAGGTTTTTTTTTTAATTTTATTAAGTGGATGTAAGCCTCTAATTTTGAATCTTTTAACTCACCATTTTAGGTACTTGTGCGCCTCTGTTTCTTTCAATGTTCTATTGTCACGTTCTAATCTCCATCAAAACGCGTAGGGCAAAGGAAATTTCAATTTTGTTTTTGTTTGAATGAATCTTGCAGAAATTTTTCATTGTCCTTTTGTTTTTGAGTAAAAAACAGGATTTAAAGTCGTCATCTATCTTTTATAAAGCATGTTCATTATTCATTAAGATATCTAATCCATGGTTTATAAAAACTTTAATCAACAGATACTTTATAATCTTTGAGAAAGTCAACACCCATTCCATCTTTTTGACGAGAACATGCTAGACAAATTTTAATTGTGTTCTTGTGTTTTGTATAAATTTTCTCGAGCTTGAAGGCTAGATTTATGAACCCATTCTGATAATTGTATTTTATTTCTCAAATGGGGTTAAACTATGATCGGGGAATAAGATAGCTCTACACCTTAAAATTTTAGTAAGATATACAACTGTCTTCATTTCCCTTGTCATGAGTTCAACCCTTTTAATCACTTTGAATCGTCAATAGATGAAAATTAAACCAACCTAACACTTCTATGTAATCGGTAAACACAATGAAGGACCTTTTTTGGTGGGTTGAAGTGTTTATCTATAAAAATCAACATGAAATTCAATGATATGTCAAGACATGTACCTACCCAAATGATAATAAGCATTAGTTACTTCAATCTCATAGGTGAAAATGATTTAAGGTCTTCGTTTTTCAGAAATGGGATTAATATCAATGTTTTCAGAACCGGATCGAACGTCGAACCGGACGCCTTGCCGGTTTGGTGGTCGGACAGGATTTAAGAACCGGATGACGTCATAATTATATATATAGTATATTATATATATATATAGTATAAATGTAATTAAATATAAGTAATTTATATATGTATTTATAGTTATATATAAAACTTAACTATATTTATATATCCGAAATACTAATTTATGGTTCAACACTCTGATTTTACTCATTAAAATAAAAAAAAATCCGGTCCGAACCAGTCCGATTTCCCGGTTCGACCAGACAAAAACGAACCATAGCAGACCGGACCGGCCACCTGACCGATCCCCGGTCAGACCGGCCAGTCCGATCCGGTCGTAAGAACATCAATTAAGATTGTCACAACTACTCCGATTAGTAGAAGTAATCCTAAGAGTTAATATACATTTTGTATTTGAGTATTTGATAGTACACTTATGGATGAGAAGACCACCTCATCTTTTTTAATATCACCATCAATGTGATTGGTGGTAGATTTATCTAAGTTTCTCATGTGAGTTTCAAAATCTGACATTGGATAGGGGTTTCAAAACAATCACCTCCACGGTTTCCCCGAAAGGTGCGTGTGTTGATAAGTTTCACCATGAGCGTCTTGTTCTTCGTAAACAATACCTTGTTTCGGGATTCTCTTGTTAACAGAATTGCTAATGATGGCGACATCCAGCTGCACATCTTCGGGCGAAGAGGGGGTAGAGTTGTTTGTTACCAAACAGAAGGAAAACTTTAAATAGTTATTATTAAACAGAGTTACTAGTAGCGATCTAGATATCACGTAAAGTACACATGACCACAAAAGAAATAGAGCCTTACATCCAAACAACAACAAAAAAATAAAAAAAATTAAAGCTTTACGTCCACACGCAAAAAGAAGACACTACAAAGACAAGAAGATGTTAGAGAAAGACATGTAATGTCAAGAGATAACCATAAAGACAATTACAGAAGAGGAATAAAGAAATCATCGGTATTGACTATTGACAGAATGTTAGAGAGAAAAAAGTTTATGTACTAAAAATAAGTGTCATGTTTTTCCAATTATTTTTTGCATTCATCTTTTATTAATAATCTTATAGGTGTCATAAAATATCATGAATATATCATGAATTAATAGATGTGATTTTTCAAAGTTTAGAAAGTAAAATTATTTGCTAGTTGACTTCTAAATAAGCGACCTATCAAAAAGTATATGTATTTTGTAATATAAATACTATCTTCATAGCAATGAGAAAGATACATCAAGAGTTAAACATTTCTTCTCATCTCTTTTTATAATTCTTTTTAAACTTTTTAAGTTGTTATAATAATCTTGTTATAGTTATAAGTTAATTATAACATGTTATCAGCACGAGAACTCTTACGTTTGAATCAAGAAGATCAATAAAGCACAAAGTCATCTATCAAGCGAGTAAAAACTTCATTAGTGATAATCTATAATATATTATATGGAGAAGATAAATAAAATAAACATACAAAGATCTTATTATGAACCATGGACTACTAATAAACTAACTTTTATTTATGCATCTAACTTTTGATTATGCAACTAACATTTTCTTTTATGTCTACTAACTTTTACTTATTTATTTAACTTATTATTTATGCATCTAACTTTTAATTATGCAACTAACATTTATTCTTTAATTATACAACTAGTATTTCTATTTATGTCAACTAACTTTTATGCAACTAACATTTTAGATTATGTTTATTAACGTTTATTCGTACTAACATCTTATACGTATCTTAAATTTCTTATTCTCACTTGCTTTTATATATACACACACATATGACGGTTATATAGTCGTTATAAACGATTATATAACTGTTGTAAACAATTAAATAGCCGTTGTAAACAGTTATAATTTAAACTTATTGACCACCATCAAATCTATTTTTGTTACTATAAACAGAATACTTCTTTTCTCAAGTTTATCCGAAGTAATTTTTCAAAGATGATTCAACCGGTTTTGATGTTGGCTACTATAATCATCATTTTAAATCTTATCTTTGTTGCTGAACTCCCACTTGAAGAATTTAAACTTTTTTTTGTATATGTTTATAGCTCTACCGCTCTATTGTATCAGTATATGGATTCTAATAATTATATTTCATTTGCTTAATTCTTGTTTAGCAAAACAAAAATGTCAAACATTGCAAAAAGTGAATTTCCAACACTAAATATTAGTGGAAAAAACTATATGCCATGGACGGCTCATGTAAAAAGACACCTTAAATCTATGGGTGTATTAGAGACCATACAAGAAGGGCATACTTGCTCAGAACAAGATAAAGCTAAGCCTGATATCTTTTTACACAAACACATTGATGAAATGTTGCAATTTGAATACTCAAATTGTGATGATCCATATGATTTATGGAAAGACTTACAAAGTAGGTTTGATCATCAAAATGAAGTTTAACTTCCTGTTGCTAGAGATGAATGGAACAAACTAAGGTTTCAAGACTTTAAAAAAGTGAATGAGTACGTCTCTGTTGTATTCAAAATATGCTTAACTTTTCGATTTTATGGGCAAATAGTTACTGAGGATGATATGCTAGAGAAAACTCTGTCCACATTTCATGCATCAAATATGAGTTTGCAAAACCAGTACAGATTGTTAAACTTTAAGAAATTTTCTAATCTAACTTCATATCTTCTTGTAGCAGAGAAAACAACGAGATATTAATGAAACATCATCAAGCTCGCCCTAACGGTTCGCTAGGAATCCCAGAAGTTAATGCTATTAATAGTAATATTAACAAAAAATCTGAACGTAAATGGGAACAAGGTCATGTGAAAGGCTGTGGTCGTGGCCATTTTGATAAAATTCATTTTAATGATCGTAATCATCCTTACAAATGGAACAACAATTACCGAGGTAATTATCGTGGATGTGGTCGTGGCCGTGGTCGTGGTCATGGACAACGAACTACCAATTTCAACCACCAAAACAAGTTTAAAAATGAAGTTAGTACTTCTTAAAATTATGCTAGTTCATGTTTTAGATGTGGTAGTACAAACCATTGGACAAAAGCTTGTCACAATACTCCACATCTATGTGAATTATATCAAGTATCCCTTAAAGGGAAAGAGAAAGAAGTGAACCATGTGGATAAATTTGATGACATCAACGTTGAGCTAAATACCTTAGATTTTATCAATGATTTGGAACTTTGAAAGATATATTTCTAGATTATAATAATTGTATGCAACAATTATGTAATTCTCTTGCTTAAGTACCTTTTAGTTATATTAATTGTTTTTCTTTTTATGTATTATATTAACTATATGAATAAAGTTCTTGTTGAAAAAAAGACTTATCATATGCTTATTATTTATCATTATACTTGAAGATATAAAAAATAACTCTTATTGGAGCACAAGGCCAAACAAATAAAGGAGATATATGTATAGCAGATAGTGGAGCTACGCACACTATACTTAGATCCAAGAAATATTTTTTATGAAATGGAACCAACAAAGGAACCATTGATACAATATCAGGTCTTACAAACTTGATAGAAGAAGTTAGAAAGACTAAATTAGTATTATCAAATGGTACAAAGCTTTTAATAGAAAATACTTTATTTTCTCCAAGATCAACGAGAAACTTATTAAGTTTCAAAAACATTTATCACAATGGATATGATACTTGGTCAATGACCGTTGAAAATGAAAAATATTTGCATATCATGAGCAAAAGTCACATTAGAAAATTTGTCAATGCTCCATTCTGGTTTGCATTACACACATATTAATATGCTACAAGCACATATGGCAGTTAAAGAAAACTTTTGTGATAGTAAGATATTCAAGTTATGGCATGATAGATTAGGCCATCCGGGGTCTACAATAATTATAAAAGAATAACTGAAAGTACACAGGGACATCCATTGAAAGATTAAAAGATTTCACAATCAAATAAAATACCTCCGTGTACATCTTGCTCTCTTGGGAAGCTAATTACTAGACCTTCACTATTGAAAGTTGAAAAAGAATTACCTATGTTTCTTGAAAAATTCAAGGTGATATATGTGGATCAATCCATCCATCATGTGGACCATTTAAATACTTTATGGTTCTAATATGTGCATCAAGCAGATGGTTTCATGTCATTTTATTATCAACTCGTAATGTAGCATTTGCTAAATTCCTTGCTCAATTTATTAAATTACGAGCACATTTCCCTAATTATACAGTTAAAAGAGTGAGACTTGATAATACTGGTGAATTTACATCAAATGTTTTTAATGATTACTACATGTCTGTTGAGATTGTTGTTAAACACCCTGTTGCTCATGTACATACAGAAAATGGTTTAGCAGAGTCGTCAAACGTCTGTAATTAAAAGCTAGACTATTAATTATGAGAACAAGACTTCCTAAATCTATTTGGGGTCATGTAATTTTACATGCTGGATCATTAATTCGTATGGGGCCAAGTGCAAATCATAAATACTCTCCTTTACAACTTGATTCCAGCCACGATCCAAATATTTCCCACCTTAGAATTTTTGGATGTGCGGTGTATGTTCCTATTGCACCATCGCAACGCACAAAATGAGTCCTCAAAGAAGGTTAGTGTAACATCTTGTATTTTTGGTTAATTAATAGTTAACCTCGTTTATTTTTATAGGGACTATTTATGTCTCTTTATGAAATTGTGTGTTAGTCATGTTTATTTGTTTGTGGTCATTAAGTAAAACTTAATAACATATCTAGTAATAAAAATATATATATATAATAAATATAATAATAATACTCTAATAATAATGTCTTTAATAATAAATAGTAATAATAATAAAAGTTATAATAATAATAATAATAATAATAATAATAGAAATAATAACTGATAAATGTTAAATAAGTAATAAGTTGTAAATTAAAACTTAAAGATAATTAAGTTAGGGGGGGTAATTTGTTAATTTTAAAAACTTTAAATGAATGTTTTGACATGAAATGACAACAAAACAAACTACAGGGGTCAATTATGTAATTATCAAATAACCCAAACCATTCCCCCTTTTTCAAACCCGCAAAACCGGTGACCGGCTCCGGCCACCGCCGGCCAACAATCCGACAGCCCCGCCACCCATTAAAACGCCGATTAACGAACCTAAAACCGTTTCCAATCGATTTGTTGGCATGATTCGAAACTAGAGGTGTGTAATAATCGAGTTTAATCGAGTTAAAGCTTCGCTTTCAAGCTTGAAGCATCCTATTAAACTTGCTTTCAATCATCGGACCGTTTGAACATTAAAGATCAATAATAATCAAATTAATTGAACCCACACAATCAATTAACCGTTTCTACTCGATTCCTAAGTGCAATTTCAGTCTAAACACCTGAAATCATCGCACATAGTTACCAATTCCATCGCGAAACTGAGTCTAACTGAACCCCAGCCTTCGAGCATTATAACTTCTAAGTGGTTGAGGGCTTAGAACCGTGAGCATCACTCGAAGATTCACACAAGTTTAATTTGGTTAACATCAACAATTGCACCTTGAACGAATTCAAGCTTCAGTCGCAACTTGTCTGCATTTGTTCTTATCAACATAAACATCAAATCGGGTAATTAATTGTGTCCTTAGACTCGAAGTCACATGGGGAATCAAAGCCCCATGTTTATTCACGTAAACATTATCGCTTTGATCTTCGATTTTGGGTTTGACCAATCTAGGGTTCTTGCTGATTTGGGGTTATCTTTGAAACACGGTTTTTGTGAATTAAAAATCAATCATTGACATGGCTGAAGCCTTGGTTCAATGGTTAAAGTGTATATGTCTTAAGCATAAGGTCCCGGGTTCGAACCCGAGGACCTTCATGCAATTTTTAAAAAAAAAGGCTTTTAGCCTAAAAGGTGAATTATAGAAAATTCTTAAATTATATAAATTATTCTTATGAACTTTAACTATTTTTCAAAGGTTCTAAAGATTTCTAGAATTGTTCCAAGATTGAACAAAAATGTTTTGGTGATAAAACAATTTTAACAAAGTATCTTTAAATAGATTTTTTTGTTTATAAAATGGATGGAAAATAATATTAGTAAATGGTCATTGGTTCAAATATCCCTTTCTAAATTAATTTTGTTTATCTGGTAAATAAACTTTTAGTTATAAAAAATATATTATTTGAACTTTATATAAAATTTTCTAAATTATTATAATTGTTTCTTTTTCATAACTTTGAATATATATTTTCAAGAAAATATAAATTTGTTCCATTTGTTTAAATATAATTATTCACGAGCCCCAAATTCGACTTAGAACCCTAGTCCTCGTAGATTCGATAAACTCATTTCAATAAAATTTAATCTTGTAAATATATATACTTAGGTACCGTGTGAAGAACTACGTTGGAACCTTGCTTATTACACTTCTTATTAATCGTAAATTGTATACATTTGATCATGTGAGTATTTCCATACCCCTTTTTGCTTATTTTCACACTTTGGGGTGAAATATGTTAACTTATTATCATTGCACTTGTAAACTTATTTGAGACTTGTAATCTTTATGGCAATTCATCATGCAAAGTTTTGGTTAGTTGAACTTTTTGGTTACCATGTTATGGCGTTATATGTACAATTATTAACTATTGCTAGCCCAGCGAAGTCATAGATCTATGGGCAAGACAAGCCTGCTTTGGTTAATCCAAGTAAACTTAGCTGATCGTATAATCTTGTAACGTTTGAGACTTGTAAAATTTTGTCGAGGTTTGATTGTTGCATTGTTCATAACATCCCTAGTCACTTTATTCACTAACTTATGACTGAATTGCCATCTTTTTATAACCTATGTATTTAAAACTATGGAATGCTCACCAACATTATTGTTGACCCTTATTTTTAACATGTTTCAGGAAACGTCCAAGTTTGATATCTGCTCTTTGAAGCTTACACATCTAGGAATGGACCTAGATAAATGAATGAAATAAGAATAACTTGTTATCTTTTATGTTATGGTTTTATTTCTTTGGTACTTAAGCTTGTAATGTTACAATTGAATTTCATGATTAATTTATATTTGGGTTAATAATAGCGTTATGTGGCTGTGAACGATCTTAACTCTCACTCCTCGACGTTTCCGCCGTCAAGGTTGGGGTGTGACAGTTGGAAATATATGTTGGATATGAAACAACTTCCATTATAAGATATCTTGAGTCTTTAACGGGTGATATATTAATGACACGTTTTGCTGATTGTCATTTTAGTGAGGAAAATTTCCTAACATTAGGGGGAGAAAAGAAAAAAGAACAAAATGATGTGTCATGATTTGAGCTCTCTTTGTTGCATTTTGATCCAAGGACAAAACAATGTGATACAAAAGTTCAAAAGATAATACATCTACAAGAAATTACAAATCAATTGCCTGATACATTTACTGATACAAAAAGTAACTAAATCTTATATACCAGCTGCAAATACCCCAGCTCGAGTTGAGATTCCAAATAAGGATATAGATAAAAATATGGCTCATGAATCCCAGAAATGTTTGAAACGTCGAAGACCGATTGGATCAAAAGATAAAAGTCCTTGTAATCTGAAAAAGAGAATGATCTTAAAGAAAATAATAGTGACAAAACACCAAGTGTCCAAACTTTTTCTGAGAAGGAAGTGAACAAAGAGATATCAATCAACTATGGTTATATGCATACATTATGGAATCAAGATGAAGTGGATAATATTGATGATGTATTCTCTTATTCTGTAGCAAGTGATATTATGAACGGAGATGATGCACCCAAATCAAAATCTGTAAATGATTGTCAAAATTAACATGATTGGGATAAATGAAAAAATGCCATGCAAGCTTAACTAAATTCACTTAACAAACGAAAGGTTTTGGACCCATTGTTATAACACCTACGCATGTAAAGCTTGTTGGGTACAAATGAGTTTTTGTGTGAAAACGAAATGAGAAAAATGAAGTTATAAGATATAAAGCTAGACTAGTAGTTTAAGGTTTTTCTCAAAGGCTGGGAATTGACTATGAGGAAACGTATTCTCCTATTATGGATGCAATAACCCTTAGATATTTAACAGCTTAGCAGTATCTAAAAATTTAGATATGCGTCTTATGGGTGTCGTTACAGCTTACTTGTATGGATCACTTGATAATAACATTTATATGAAAATTCCTGAAGGATTTAAAATCCCTGAAGCGTGTTCAAAACCTAAGAAAATGTATTCAATCAAATTACAAAAGGTTCTTATATGGGTTGAAACAGCCTGGAAGGATGTGGTACAATCATTTGAGTGATTATTTGACTAGTAAAGGACACACAAATAACTTTATTTGTCTAGTAAAAGATACACAAATAACCTTATTTGTCTGTGTATCTTTATTAAGAAAACAGTATCGAGATATGTGATCATAGCCATATATGTTGATGATTTGAATATAATTGTGACACAAAAGGAAATTCATGAACGATTATTCTTCTAAAGAATGAGTTTGAAATGAAAGACCTTGGGAAAATCAAATATTGTCTTGGTTTACAAATTGAGCATATGCATAATGGGATGCTTGTGGATCAATCAAATTATACCGAAAAGATTTTAAAATGTTTTAATATGAACAAGAAAAATTCCTTAAGCACCCCAGTGGTTATTAGATCACTCAATATTGATAATGACTTATTTCGACCTTGTGAAGAAAATGAAGAAGTTCTTGGTCTAGAGGTACCGTACCTTAATGCGATTTGAGCTCTTAGGTATCTTACTAACTATACAAGGTCAGACATTCCTTTGCAGTAAATTTTTTGGCAAGATTTAGTTCATCTCCCACAAAAAGACATTGGAATGGGATCAAACATATTTTTATCTACAAGGAACTATTGATTTAGTCTTGTTTTATCCTAATGATTCAAAAGAAGGTTTACTTGGTTATACAGATGCAGGTTATTTATCTGATCCTTATAAGGCCAGATCTCAAACCGGATATGTGTTTAAAAATGGAGGAACAATAATTTCAAAGAGGTTTAAAAACAAATACTTGTTGCGACTTCCTCAAATCATGCTGAAGTCATTGCACTACATGAAGCTTCTAGAGAATGTGTATGGTTAAGGTCTATAACACAACTTATATTAGCTTCTTGTGGACTAGAGAAAGAAAGAGATCCAACACCAATCAACGAAGATAATGCAGTTTGTGTCTCGCAAATGAAAGAATGGTATATCAAAAGTGACAGAAAGAAACATATACCTCCCAGATTTTTTTCATACACTCAAGACCTTATTAAAGATAAACAAGTTGAAATTAAATACGTTTAATCTAGCAACAATTCAGTTGATCTTTTCATAAAGGCACTCCCTACAACAACTTTTAGAAAACACGTTTATGATATTGGCATGCAACACGTACATACAATATGATAATCTACAGAAGACAATTTGAGAGAGAGTTATAAGCTGCACGTTTTTTACTTAGCTAAAGTTTTTCTTCCCATTGGGTTTTTCTTTAGCACGGTTTTTAATGAGACAGTATTTCAAGATCCTGAAGTTTGAAAAAGTAACATCCAAGAGGGAGCGTCATGAAATATCACGAATTATTAGATGTGATTTTTCAAAGCCTAAAAAATAAAATTATTTACTAGTTGACTCCTAAATAAGTTACATATCAAAAAGTACATGTATTTGTAGTATAAATACTAACTTTATGACAATAAGAAAGATGCACCATCTTGAAAATTCAAAAGTTAAACATTTCTTCTCATCTACAATTCTCACTAAACTCTTTAAGTTGTTATAATAATCTTGTTATAATTATAAGTTAATTATATCAATAAGAATCTTTTCCTCTTCAAATTGTATCTTCGTTTCAATCAATTTAATTTATCACATGTATTTCACCATTAAAGTTTGTATATTGATGAGTATCATCTAATTTGTATTCTTGTAAATATGAAAATATCTATAAAATTTCCATTTGGTCCCTTATCTATTAGTATATTTAGAGAGATACATATTATCAGATAAATTTTTTCTATAAATTTATTCTCCTATAGTCTTGTAATTTTTAATATTCTCTTCCTTTTTATTTCATCATAAAATGTACTTGAGTTGAATTACTCATTTTTGTTAATAGATGACTAATGACATCTTTAGATAAAAAAGATAACGGTTTATCATGTAAATCAAGAGTTAATGGTCTAGAATCAATTTCCTCTATTTTTAGGTAAGCCGGGTATTTTTACTTGACATGCATCATCAAATAAATTTTGTTGTCTAAAGAAATATATTATTACTAGATCTTTAAAAGGCAAAGTGAAGATCAATTAAGCATAATGTACAAGCATCATATGCATGATATTGTTTGTATTTTAGTATAAGATTTCTTGGTTTGTCTTAAAGCATAACTTTTTGTTTTTTTACCCCTTTAGGTTTAGTTATATATATGCTTTACACCCTATACTTTATATTTACTTTTTTAACATATTCAAAATTTTTTAGCTTTTTTTTAAAGTTCATCTTATTATTAGTTTTAAAGTTTAATGTTGGATGAACTCTGAATAAGCCATTACAGCATGTTCATTTTTATCCACATTTCAGTGTAATTTTATTCAAAACGATGTTGTGCGTTAAATTATACATTTAATCGAAACACAAACGTGAAAACCTAATCTAAGCTTTTTTAAAATTTTAATTCTTTACATTTTACTTTTATTGTCAACTTATAACTTCTATAGTATGATGTTTTAAAAAAATACAAATTTATGTGTGCTAATTTTTATCATCGTTAACATACTTAACCGCTACATTTTTGTCGTTGCGATACGTATCGACGTTCGGACGTGAATTGTTTTCAATTTTTTTTTCTATATAGACTTCTGAGTATCATCAACGACCCACCACTTTGTTTTTGTAAAATGTTTTGAACATTATCAACAAGATAATTGTTTCATATTTCTTATATAAAGTTACGTATATAATCAGGTTCGTGACAACGTTTCTTCGCTATTTATTAATAGTATTACGCCTCCATCACAATGTGATGTGTTAATACTAGTATACTTATAAATAAAACACATTTAATGCATGGGATCATGACCACGTTTCGACATTAGTTTTTGATTGTATTGTGGCCTCGCCATAACAGGGGGTTCTCATACTAGTTTTATTTTTAAAATCATGTAATAAACTTATTGTTTTATCAAAATTTTGTCTTAAATATTATAGGATATTTTTTGATAGATCTTGTATGAAACTCATCACTATACCTGCTTTTAATGGTAAACACATGAGATAAATAAAATTATTGATATAATAATAAATTTTGAAGAAGAAAAAGTTCCTATAAGATTACTAAGAGAAAATAAGCAAAAAATGCCTTTGAAATAATGTTAGAATTAACGTATTTAGAAAATGTTAAACCATATCATATAACTTTACTAGTTAGTAAGTAAAATATTAAATAATTATTAATAAAAATTTATGCATTATAAAATCGTATTTGAAGATGAAATATGATTATAAGTACGTATAAATATCTATTTTAAGTCAATAAAAATGATGTATTTTTCTTAAAATTTAATGTTATAAAAACTTAAGATTTTTAAATATATTGTTTTAAGAAAAATGATATTTTTTAAAAAATTCGTTGTATTCGGTATTTTATAATTTTTTGTTTATAAAAAGTGTGTTTTTAATAAAAATAGGTTTTAATTTTTTTAAATTACATATTATTAATTTGAAATGGAATGAGTAGTATTATTAGCATTTAATATTATTATTATTAATATAAAAAAATGTGAAAGTAAGTATAATGAGGTTTATAATTGTTTCACGCTTATTTTACTTTTTTTTATAGATAGATATGTAGGCTAAACACTCATTAAATAAAATGATTAAATTTTAATGTAGAATATATATGTAAAATAAACATTATTAGTTATAGTATAATATATTATTGTAATATATAAAAAAGTTATATATACGTAATAGTTCAAGAAATAAAATAATTATATCATTTTTAACTCTCTTATGTAAATAGTTTTATTTTTAAATATTCGTTTTAAGATTTTTTATAAAAAATAATTTTTTTCTAAAAATCTTGTTTTTTTAGAAAAATATGATTTTTAATTATTCTGATTGTTTTAGTAAGAATTTTTTAAAATATTCACTTGTTTATAATTTTTATAACAAAACAATTTAAAATATTTTGTTTCAAAAATATTTAATGTTTTAGAAAAGTCATATTATGTAAACCTTTAGTTTTTTGTTATTTAGATTTTAATTAAATGATGTTATTTTTTATATACTTCATAAAATTTATTTTTTAAAAAAAATAGTTTGATTTAAAAAAACATATAAGAGAGAAAAACATAACAATGATAAAATTTTACTTTTAATAAGATATAGAAATTTGTGTGAGTATTTAAATCACTATAATACCCTTTTGGATGGAAAATTGATGTGTTGATGTCTAAAAAAATGACATGTGACAAAAACATATGTTAACAGAATGAAAAGTGACAAAACAAACTTTGTTTTATTAAATGTTATAGATATGGATTTAAGATAACACATAATAATAAGTTGATATATATACCCAATGACAATTCCTTTTAGTATATTTGTTGCTTATATTGATCCGTATATGCAAACCCGATTGTTATCCTAAAGAATATCATGAGGATTTAACTCCTTGTAACCAGATTAGCGAGATTTTGTCCCTTTAAGGAAAAAAAACAATTATACTAACAAGTTCATATATGATTAAATGTACACCATTTTAATTTTGTAACGTCGGTTCATACTATTATTACTACCATTACTTTAAATGTTGTTGCCATCACTACCGTCACCATTATCACGGGCAGGTATTGTGCGGTTACTGATGTTGTTGCTACTAAAGTTTCTATTGTTGTTGTTGCTACTACTCCTCTTAGTACTACTATTGTTGCAGCTACTGCCTCTACTACTATTGCTCTTGTTGCTAGACTAATGTGCTTGTTACTTTTACTATTAGTAATGTTTTTTTGTTGTTGTTGCTGCTAATGCTAATACTATTTTTTTGTTGTAGCTAATACAAAGAACTTAATTGATTTGTGAATTCAATGTAGAATAACCCTAGAAACTAGAACTTGTATGTGTTACATTATATGAGAAAAAGATTAGCATCACCTCAAGAAAATAGTAACACGGTATTTCAAGACTATTATATGTGATGGGTCAAATGTTTAAATGTCATATCTATCAAAGACATGCCTAGGCACTCATCCATAGAATTCATGAACCGCCTCAAACTTTCAATGAAATGTGAGCGTCTAAAGTAATTTAACTGTTCAATGCCCTATTTGTTGGAAGATCCTTGTGGTTCGCGGAGAAAAATCATAAGCATAAGCAGGACGAAAAGCTAGGTCCTCGTGGATCTAAGGACGCCGCACGACGCTTGCAACGTATATGTGTGACACACAAGTATCTTGTATGGATGTTAAAACTCTTTATAAAGCCTAATAAATATTTAATGTAATTTATGTTCTGAAATCGTCTAAAAGAACCAAAAGATATCATGGGGCGTGTGCTTAGTTATAAGTTTTCTTCAGTTTAATCAAAGTATAATTATGAGTTTATTGTTTTAGTTATAATTTTGCACTGTATAGAGTTGACAATAAAAAGGTTTAAATTATACCTAGAGTTCAATTAGATAAACTAGTTGTGTTATGAATATGCAAAACTTGGTGAAAAAATTTTAGGTTTGTAAATTTTGGCATAGAACTTTTCATCAAGACAACTTTAGTCATGAGCTCATATAAACAATGTGTTAACTTTAGTTGTCAGCGTATAGAATAGTCATGAGTTCGTGTAAGCGTACAGAATAGTCATGAGTTCATGTAAGCGTATAGAATAGTCATGAGCTCATGTAAACGATGACCATGTGATGTTCATCGTAAACAAGTTATTGTACTTGTACTTGATGTTCTATCCAGAAACTGGACTCACTAGTGATTCATAATCACATTAAAGATAACAATAAGACAAAATATATAGATTATGATATAACAAATCTTATCTATATGCATTTCAACATCAAACATTTCGAATTTACAGCAACAAGTATCAGGATTGCTGCAAAACAATAATTTAAAGAAGTCCAAGACTGTAAACATAGATGTTCTTCTATTAAGGGGCAGAAATAGAGATTAAGAATAATCAAGGCTTTCAAAAGAGAAACTTCACATCTATTCAATCTTGGTTAAAAACCAGCATCAAAGTTGTCAAAAACCAAAAAAAAAAACAAAAAAAAAACTGGGAAAACATAAATAGGTTAGTGTAAAAATCTATAGCTAAGGGTTCAAATATACTGCACACAAATTATGTCAAAATTTGAAGCAATTACATGTAGAAATATAAAAGCAAAATGAGATCAACAAGTAATAATCTAGACGCTCATTGAGACCTTCAAGGATAACAGTTCAAAACTTTATCTGAGTTGATATATTTAGAACCATGAAGGATGTTAAAAACCCTCCTAGAAAGATATATACCAACTGCTATTCAAACCCAAATTAATCTATCCTTGTAAAGAAACAAAACTGAGCATCTTCACTCTTATGACCTAAATAAATTTATCTAACCTAAATGATTTTTTAGAGATGGTGGGCGAAAATTCTCTAACCGAAGATTAGAAGATGCGCGTAGATCGTTCAAAAAGAATCACCTTTCTCTGACTTTATGATCTCTAAAATGACTCCAAGAACCTCAGCCGCAAGACCTGTTTCCACAAGCCGTCCTTGTTCCTCCCCGCCTTCATATATCAAACGCCAAACTTGTGTATAAGGGATCACGTTTTCCATAAGTATTCTTGCAAATAAACGACCAAGAAACTCTGCTGCTTTTGGTGCGTCGGTTATTGTGTCCTCCAATGTTGATAGAACAGATTCGAATCTGGATAATGTAACAAAATTCACAATCATTTTAAGTCATCCAACCATGAAAAAACAAATATAGCTAGTGAACCCATTATAATAATCTTTCCAAAAGGACCCATTTTAAGGCGAACCCATTTGAGTCAGAGCCTGTTTGGCCCGAACCATATTGATACTTCTTTAAAATGAACTGTTTTGACCCTAACTTGTTTCGACTTGTTATCTAACCCGAATGCCCGGTCTACTAGGCTTATTAAAGAGTAACTATCGAAAATTTAGCATTAGTTACCCTTGAACAAGAGAGTCTTGAGTTAGGATGCCTTCTTGAGATTTAGTAAGATTGATGAGAAGCTTAGCAAGCGAATCTCGGTCCATGTCTTTCCTCTCGAAAGAATCAGTGACCCAAATAGATATCATTGATGGATAAAACCCAGGGGCGTTAAGATCTTTGATGCATAAAGCAACTTCTTTTTCGTCTCTTGCACTGAAAACACATAATTTAAATATTCAACCAACCAAAAATTAGAAATATTATCTGCAAATGCAAAAGCATGATGTATTTGTTTACTTGTACAAATCTCAATAGAGAAAGCAGTAGACAGTACCTGTAAAACTCTTTGATTGCCTCAATGGACCTATCATGTAAACAATCTTCAGACAAAGCCGGCTTATCTGAAGAGCCACTTTGTGGAGGAGTAGACACATGAGGGCGTTCAGGTGGTGATGGTGGAACTCGGTCAAAACCATGCCGGTTCATGTTTTTGTGTTCCTGTATAATGGGTGGGTCATAACCAGGTCGAGGGGAAAATCTTTCGGGTACGTTCCTTAAAGTTGGATCATCACGAGGACCATAACCCCCTCTCTCTGGTGTCATGGAACCGCCATAACCATTATTAGGACCAGCAATGCTTTGCATAGAAGAAGGCTGACCCCTAACCGACATTCCCCTAGCTAGACCACCTTGTGGCCCAAGGGTTATCGAGTCATCACCCGTAGGTCTCAATGGAACCGATAGTGTCTTATTCTCAAAAGAGTCAAATCTTGAATCTTGATTACCAAAACCACGGATTTGTTGTTGGGGTAATCCACGAAAACCACCCATTTGAGGGTTTGAAGGTAAAACACCTGCTGACCCTCTTGGACCAAAGTCCATTGGCTGACCGCCTCTCCTAAGTGACAGGTTAGAACTAGGTCCACGGGCCAGTCTGCTAGACTGGGCCTGACGTTCTTGAGCAGCATCCCGATGCACCTCTTCAATCTTTTTTGGACCTTCAACCTTCCTCCTTTGCTGCCACTTATTCTTTCTAAGATCAATGGCGTCTTTTAGCATGAACCTCACTCGGGACGAAAGTGTCATATTGTTTGACAACTTAAACATCATGTCAAAATATGCATCCATGTGTTCTTTAGCTTTTGGATGATCAATCATCTCCCCAATTGTACTCATTAATTTGCACAGTGCCTCAATATCTTCCTCATCAGGGTTAGCACTCTGATTGAAACCTAACAATTTCTTTATGCATTCATGCATAATTCTTTCAGTCAACATTCTCTTCTTGTACAATTCACCAATAAGTCTGATATTACCCAACATTCGTCTCCGAGCCTTGATCCGTTTCTCTTCCCGTTCCTCTTCACTCTGCTTAATCTCACCTTCTTCTTCTGTTCTGTTAGCTTCTTCTTCTTCTCTTTCTCCTCTTTCAAATTCTTCTTGACATTTATTTAATAATAATCTCTTAAAAGTAATTTTCTCGTTTTCTTCACCAAAACCAGGTAATTCCACAGCTAACCGGGAACAAAAATTGGCATACATTTCAACAAAAGTTGGTTCCATTAAGGCCTTATCAAATATCTGACCAATCACACCTGACAGAGTATCAGCATTGTCGATATTAACTTGTTTGACTTGGTCAAACAGTTTTTCGAAGTTTTGTGGGGTCAACTTGTTTAATATAGCTTTCAATCGTCTTTGCTTTGCTTGTTCCTCATCTGTTACTTTTCCAACTTCATACTTCCTTTCAGCTTTATGCATCATTGGGGTGTGAGGAGAAGTCATTAAGCCCTTTTGAAAACTAGTAGCACGTTGCCACCTGTCTGAATCCGAATTATTACGTTGCATCTGTGGGCCAGGGGACTGCATTGGTCCAGATAGAATGCCACCAGGATACTGACCAGGTGGCTGACCACGTGGGGTCCTCAACACACCATGGTTCCCTCGTGTGGGATAGCCCATGTCAACTCTGGAGTCCCATACTGGAGCCATGGTCCTCCTGACCCTTTACTCCATTTGTCATCAGGACCTACATTACTTGGCCGACGTTCAAGCCGTGACCCCACTGACCTGTCATTACCACCTCTACCTGAGCTCGGGTATGGTTCACGAGCCATATTCACACTTGTTCCTACCAGCACTTCGGTTATATCAGGGTTACTCTCAAAACCTTCAGGAAGATCAGTACAGTGGTCAGCAAACTTCAGTAGGAAGTCTCTGGAATATTTTTTTGTCATTCCATCATTGTCATCCTTACTGTGATCTTTCAACTTCGAACCTGTTTCCATTTTGGGAGCAGAAAGGTCTGCGGCGTCCTCCCAATCCTCTGGCTCAACTTTGGTGGGCCTAAGTGGTAGAACAGTGTCTTTTTTGGAAGTAGAAGTAACAGAAGGATTTGGATTTTCAACTACTTCAGTAGCAGATGAAGTCTCTTTCTTTTCTTCGGGACGTTTGTAAGCATTATAAAGATCAGAAGTTGTCCCACGCGCATCGGCATTTTTCAAGATTTCTTTTATTTTCTTCTTCCCTTTAGTTGTTGTATTAACTTTGACCATACTACTAAAAGATGGAGAAATCAAGCCTGTAGCCTCTACTTCTGAAGTCAAAGGTAAAGTCTCTGGAACAGAAACCGAAACAGATTCTCTATTATTGACTTTGTCAACATCAAACTTTTCTAATTGATTCTCTTTCTTATCATCAAGAGAAGATCCCATATTTAATGAAGTTTCAGCACTAACAACATCAACGTCTGAAGTGGAAACTGATCCGTCAATATCAGTTACAGTTACATCTGGGACAGTGCTATCTTGATTTTGGTCGATAGATTCTTTGATTTGTTCTTTTGAACCCGCAGCAGACTCTTCAACTGTAGGGGCATTATTTTCAGAACCAATAACGTTAGTAGTAGAATTAAGGCCTTGTTCATTATTATTATCACATTTGGAAGCAGTCGCGTCAGATACATGCGAAGGTGCTTCAACTTTGTTGCTAGTTTCTGACAACTCTGATGTTTCTTGAACTCCACTGTCATGTGAACCATGATGTGCCACTGAAGAGCTTGAAACAGAGGATGATTGCCCACTAATCTGTGAATACCAAACAGCACATAATTTAAGTCAGAGATTGTGAAACAATCATACCAATAAAAATCCATAAGAACAAATAAATACCTTATCAATTGTAGTAATGGAGTGGGCCATTTTGCTAGGCTGCTTCTGTTCCTCTTTAAATGAATCAGAATTACTAAGCATTGTTTTTTTGGGAACTTCCGCCTCAACAGCAGAAGTATTGGGCAAAATCTCTGACTGCTCTAAAGAGCTTCCAGCAACCGTCTCTGAATCTTTATTAGGTTGACCTTCTCCGCCCGTTCTTTGACTTTTGTCCATCGAGACACCAACCTTTTCTGCATGTGAACTAATGACCGGTTGTTTTACTGTCACCTGCTTAGAAGCCTGCAAGATACCAAGATCAAATTTACGAATCCTCCTTAAAGTGACTAGACATAACATAACATACATACACATATAGGGTTGGGTCAAATGAAAACAACTAAATATTTAGGAAACATTTAATCACATGTATTCACAGTGAATACATTGTTTGTTGAATCATTAATACTTATAGTGAATTCACTTGTGAATACATGTATTCAACAGTAAATAAATGGTTCTGAAATATTAGAAGTTTTCGTTTGAACCCAGCAATGCGTGTGTGTGTGTGAAGCAAACCTGATTATAAAGCCTTGGTGGCTGAGAACCAGGAGCCGTTTGTGAAGTAGTCAACGGATTAGAACCAGGTGGTGGCGGATAAAGGGCACTAGCATTGTAAGAACTAGAATAATAGTTCATGGGATGACCAGCGGGAGGGAATGCCTGAGACTGATGCATCTGTGGCCTTTGACCTGAAGACCCACCATTCAAATACCCATCGGTCCTTTTATCAAGCCGCAGCTCCTCATGAGTGTCTGGGTGTGTGATCTTAACTGTCCTTCGTGCACCACCAAAATTTAAATTACCCATGGGCTGTTGTTGGAATTGTGGTCCTATACCCATTCCCATCCCTCCCATGTTTCCAAGCTGAGAAGCCATCTGAGACGAGAAAGTCAAACCTTGACTTTGATGAATGATTCCCTGATGATGTTGGATACCTGGGACATATACCTGTGGTGGCACTTGTGGCGGATTACCAACCGGTAAATGCATGGGGAGTGGCAATGTATTAGCAGCCATGTTTTGGGATTGCAAGGGTGGATTTGGGCCACCAAATGGAAGATGAATTTGGTGAAACGGCATTTGCATGGAAACCCCAGTGGGAATAGAGGGCATGGGAGGACCACTTGGTTTCTGAGCATGGGCTGCAACAGGCCCAGAAGGTAAAGAAAGCACGTTTTTTTTCTCTTTTGAGATAGTATGGGCCTCACCAGGCTGGTCAACGGGGCCAGGATCTTTCCTTGGTAAGTGTTGTTTTGGAACAGCTGCATTTTGAAATGCAGCAGCCTTCAAAGAATCAAGACGAGCCTGCAACATAACAAAAATTACATAATATGGTAAAAACCAAGTTGTTTATATCTGGTTTAAACAGTGCTCTACTTTTTAGTAGATCGATCAATCTACTTATGAAAAGTGAACAGGTTGATAGTCACCCAAAGTATCTTTAGCGCATGAAACCACGTAACACATTTATATTCAACGGAAAGTTTGTGGGTCAATACAACCAGGCCCAGCATGTTCCAACTAGACTTAAGATAACCTGTTTAATCAGGACATGTTTTAACCTGTCACTCAGCATCTTGCCACTTTTTAGAATGAGAGAAGGTGACAACAATGCGCAGTTGTAATTTCACAAAAGATGGTTTTTTAAACGACACAATTGGCCCTAGCTTTCAAACAACCATTCTAATGAGTGGATGTGATTAAATCACCAAGATGACATGGGAACAAAAAAGGTTATCTGTTGCAGCTGTCATTTGCTTTCAACATGACCAACTGACTATTATGCATTTATGCTTGCAACAATCTTTTAGGCACAATGCTTCAAAGAGATTAACCTTTGCCCAACTTCTCTAAGTATGCCATCTTGATCTTGGTTTAATTCACGGAATCTCCTAAGTTGCTAATTTTCATGAAAAAAAACACTCTTTTAGAAGTAATATTATTCTATTACTTTTGCTGTTGATGTTATATATGATAAGAGAATTTATCACATTTTAATTGATGAAAAGACTCTTGCTTTCCCTTAAGTACTTAATATACATATAAAAGAACTACTTGGCAAAAAGTAGGGGGTTTTCAAGGCCCGTGTTTTTTAGAGAAAGACAGAGTAAAGACAATTTAAAAAACAAGAGTTGTGAACTTTACTTAATTTTAAATTGTCTCATTATCAAATTGAACTAAAAGCAAAAACTCAAAAGTAAGCTGCATAAAAGGTTCAGTGTTTCCTTTTTTGGTTTCTTTATATATAACATTCTAAAATCTAGTGCCAAGCATAATGACCATAAGACTCATCATGTTTTATTTTATTTCAATGTTCACCTCACCTAATTCAACTGTAAAAAAGAGATGTTTTGATAATCTTTGAGGTAAGTAATACCAGAATAAACAGATTGAGACGCCTTCCATGAACATACCTATTTACCAAAACATGTGAGCAAATAATAAAACCATACCTGGGCCCGTTTCTGCTCGTCCAGATTTGGTGGGGCAGAGTTGGTTCGAGCAGGAACCTACAGAAACATGATGCTTATAATTAAGTCAAGAAACTATATATACATTCTATTGGAATTGACAATTTCAGTCCATCACTTAAAGATTTGGTTAATCTAGGTTGTGTTTTATCTCGGACAGGTAATATGAAAAATTAAGCTAAAAAGGAACAGGCCAAACGAGTCCAAGGAATGGGAATCGACTAAAGTCTCTGCTTTATAGCATACATAATGTTTACATAACTCTTTTTGATAAATGAACAAAAAAGTGTTTGTGGTTCAACCAAAACCCATTTATTTCGGTTCGCTAACCTGCCCATCTTGTCACCTCAATTCTCTAAATTAACACAATTCAATAAAATGTTCTTTGCACCTAGTCTGACCTAGATATTACAAATACCTGCATCCCATTAATAACACCAGGACTAATCGACCCAAATTGAAGGGGAAACGCCTTAGAAGCATCTGCCGGACCTAAGCACAAACAAAAACATCAACAGACAGCTTTTAAGTACACTTAAAAACACTCATGGTTAATCCAGATTAAAAAGTAAATTATAATTCTGAAGAAAACAAACTCGTTACCCTTAACAGGAGTAGAAGGACCCGTAGTGCCAGAACTCGGAGGAATCACATTACTTTGTGGAGCCTTTGGCAGGCCCGGGGTGCTTTTCGAGCCAGAACCATCAGCCTGCTTCACAGTAGCACCAGTAGTTGATGCATCAGGTGTTCCTACGACAATTAAATAAACAATACAAACTTCAACAAATAAGGAAAATCATAAAAACTAAATGTGGTTACAACTTGCGAGTGGCAAACATACCTCTTAATGGCGGTTGAAAATTGGCGCCATTCTGTAAACCTCTAGCACCAGTAGAAGCATTCGAAGGACCCGAATTCAAATTCGGGTTCGGGTTAGAACCACTTGCTCTAGCTTGTGCTCCTTGTGCATTACTAACCACTTTCTTAAAGCTATAAAACAATCCCAAATACAAGAAAATAACATCAACCCAAATCAAAACAAGCCCTAATTTTGAACAAGCAACAAACAAACCCTAAATTATATCTACCTTTTGCCGGAGTAAAACGCAGAGGACGGATGGCCGGTGGTGCTACCGCCGCCGCCGCCTCTCCCGCCACCACCACCTACAAAGTTCCTCGGAGAACCAGGGTTACCGGATCGACCCGATCTTCTGTGGTGCAGCGGCTCGTTTCTATCACCTCTCGATTGATTGACGGACATATATCCAATTCCTCACGACAAACACAATCTTTTTCTTTGCTTAATCGACACCCACCAAATATATCACTCAGATCTCCACACCCAAATCACCTGAAACGCAGATTACACTAATTGAATCATACCCACTGCAACATTACAGAAAAGAAACGTGAAAGCGTGTTCTTTTTGTTGAATCAGTTACCAGAAGTGAGAAAGATAGAAAGGGGGGGTGGGTAATTACTAATTAGGGTTTAGTGATTGTTGCAACAACAATCGGGAACCATGATGAAGGAGAAAGAGGGGAGAATATTGAAAAGATAGGTTTTTTAAGGATACGGGCGAATGGGTCGGTGGAGCATCGAAGAGGAGACCTTGCTTTCATACAAATTACAATAACAATACATGTGGGGTTATAGATTGTTGGTTTCCATTTTAGGGCTAGGGGTACTTTTTGTAAATTCAATTAGTGTAAAAAACATTTATGCGTTAGTTTTTTATTTTTACATGAGTATATGGATTATATTTTATTATATTTTAAAAGATTGTTGTTAGTGGTTAGTAGTGAAAAAGTAATAATTTTTATGAAGTTATACTGTAATTCTTTATATTTCCTCATCAGTTGTAAAGCAAACTGACTCAAAAAATAGTAATCATTTTTGTTTTAATGGTGATGAGTTTCACCTTAAAATAATAAACACCAATAAGATCAATATCAATACTAAAAGTTTCAAAATATTAAAGAAACTTAATCTTCGATTTGATCACTATATTGTCAATCGTTTTTCAAAATAGGTTATTCGTATTCAGGTACTATCGGGTACCATACGGACTTTTGAGTAAAGTACCGGTACCGGCCAGTACCGATCCCGAAATGTAAGGAAATCAAGTACCGATACCGGTACCTTATACAAATTTTCGATACTAGCTGGGTACCGGTATCGTACGATACGGGTACCAGTACGGATACCGGTACGGATACTAGGTACCAAATGCTCATCCCTAGATGAGAGAGAAAAAACAATAATAAATATATTAAAATGTATTATATAATAAAAAATTAATGTTTTGGTGTAAATATTGGGATGGGGTGGAGAAGCTAATGTGAATGCTCCCAAAACTGAGATTGTTGATTTTTTTGATAGAGTTTTTGTTTTTTCGGAGGGTTTTGGCTTTAAACTTACACATAGTATAGTGTAAATTAATAGTGGGATAAATTTGTCGTTTAAGAAACAAAGGAAATTGGAATTGTTGTTTATAAGGGGTGTTTTGATGGTAACTAGGTTGATCACGCGTCGGCTTTTGTGTTACAATTTATACTCCTGTACAAACAGTATCAAGTATTTTATAGACAATGTTTTAAAGGAACAGGCGGTTTGTTTGTACTTAAGGTTTTTCAGGCGTACACCGGTCGGAAAACCCAGTACACTAATTTGTATGTTTTATGTCTATCCAGCGCCTGAAATTGCTTCAGGAGGTGACGTGTATACGTTGCACAACGTAGGCATACGACGGTGGCCAAAATTCTATGATAATCGTATTTTGAACTTCTAGAGGGGTATACTTAGCTAACTAAATATGATTTACAATAAGATTTATCTTCAACACGTAACTGGGATACGTTTGGTTGGTTGAGTTAACAGTCGCGTCTTAGCATTGTACAACTCCATTTCCAGATTCGTTTAGTAACTTGAAACATGTTTTAATTAAGAACATCAATTCTTTTATAATTGGCTAGAACCATTTTTTTGAAAATTATGAATGTGAAAATTGTATTGAAGTATTAGATTTTGTATTCCTCTTTCTTGAAGTATCCTCTCTTTACATATGCTTTTCGTGGTTTTGCGTTACTAAAATAGTGTAGTAATATTTATTAACAAATGGATAGAAAGATTAGTACCCCAAAAGCCTATTAACTAAATAAAAGAAATTATGCGACAAATAACTTAAAGAAAAACCAATACACTTCTTGAATTTATGAACAACAAAGAACGATAGAAACGTTTAAATAAAACCGTTAGTATTAAAAGAAATTTATAGTGGCCGAGCAGGTGGTTTTAAAAAATAACGCATATTGGAATCAAACACGGTGACCTTGTGCAACAATAACAACCACAAACCAACACAACTACGATTCAACTGATGTCATGATAAATGAAAAATATACTCTGCAATACAAACATGTATAGATATCAATAGCAATTCCCTTGAGTATACATCGCATTTAGAAATTTATATATGTTTGTGTTTTAGTAATCAAGCATAGATTAGTGTTGGTTTAATTAACTAGGTCCGGTCCTCGTTAATTTAAGACATAGTGTTTGAAATATGTGACATCTTAATGTTAGTCTCCACATTCGTCGTCTTTGATGTGATTTCAGATATAAAACGTTGGTTTCCCTAATCTACCATGCCACCAACGACAACCCCTATCTTTGGTTTCATCGTACCGGGACTAGAAAAAGAGACAAAACACCACCGTCACCGTCACTGACGTTTCCATCGGCGAGAGAAAGGACGGAAAACTTTAATATAAATAAAAAATAGCAAGAGTGGAGTTGCTCTGCTAAGGCAAACAATTTCAGCTGACAACAACCTTTAAAAGAAGAGTCATACTTTATCTTGTTGTACGAAACACATGATCACATAAATTTCATTATTCATTTAGTGACAATTATTTATAGAGTAATATGTCTCCGATCATTCATGAGTTTGAAAGTTAAAATTCCGTAAGGCACAAATGAAAGTAATAATTGGATTTAATTAGTAAATGAGATTCTTTTAATGTAAAGAAATAAGTATTAATTCTAAGCATTGAATAATAATAAAAGAAAGTTATGTAAATTGGTAGAAGTTAAGTTCAAATTTTGTGTATGTAGACTTAGGTTAATTGTTGATATGCTTGGTTTGACCTAATCGATGAAGATTATGATCCAATTGACTAGATGACCTAGAAGATATGGATATTCAATAGCAGATTGTACCTTCTAATTTTTTTGAAATAAAAGAAATATACATCTTTGGGTCAAGACTCGATGCGAACCCCATCAAAAAATACAATGCAATGCACAACAAGGAGACAAAGAGCACAAGCAAATGTGGTCATAGGCAAACTTTGGTTGGTTGACACAAGGATGATAACAAGGAATCGACGACTAGCACGTGGCTTATGACTACGGGCCAGTTTTGGCACATGGCCACGATGCAGGACGTATCATATTCACGATGTGGGACGCATCATTTTGACATGGTTTGCTCACAAATGGGGACTCAAGGCCTGTTAGCTTATAACATATGTCAAGCATGCAGAGCATCAAAATTGATGCGACATCAATTTGGTGATGTGGGTCGCATCAACCATATTCCAATTAAACACCACTGAATGAGCTCCTCGACTGCTTCGAATCAAACACCCAAGTTAATTACGGATTAAACACCCATTAAACAATACTAACTCGAAACCGAAATTTACATTAAAATCATGAACTCGATCGACTTGAAACTGATTAAATAGAGCGTTAATAATCAAGGAAAATCATCAAACCGATGCTCTTAAACTAATAGAACTCGCATTTACATCTAAAATACAGCAACACATCACCATCGATCAACACCTTTATTTCGAACCAACGGCTTAGCCGAACTCCACCTTCTGGGCAACTAAGATCGTAGTTGATAAAAGGTCATTGCTCTCTATTACCTAAGGATGCTACACACTCAAGAAATTTGATTATGATCAACTCAATCACCACAAACCAACTTCCACCCGTCCGATTAGTTCTTCATCTTGTAACTTCATTTTGATCATCATTCTAGTAATTAATCCTCATACACACTCGGTTTCACATGGACAATGAAAGCCCTAAGTTTGATTTCATTAACAACATCAATTTGATGTTCAATTGGAGTCAAATCGATTCTAGGGTTCTTTAACATTTGGGGTTTTCCTTAATTTGTGTTTTAAAAATCTTTTTTAAGGATTCTAAATAGATATGGGCGCTAGCCCGACCGGTTAAAATCATAATGTTACACCTAGGGGATCCGGGTTCGAATTCGGGGGGCCCAAATCATTTTAAAGTTATTTTTTCTTTTATATTTTAAAATCCAAAAAATTAGCAATTTATTTAAAAACTTGTTTTGTTAAATACTTTGACCTAAAAAGTATTATTTACTTATTAAAAATCATTAGAACGTTTTAGTTAATATTTTTGAAATTTATAAAAGATTATAATGTTATAAAGATCTTATAAATTCATTTATAAATAATATATTTTATATAATATATACTATCAACTTTACAATGCATTAGTAGTTGTACCATTAGCTTTAATGATTGTATATATTTTTTGATTCTTTTTCATTTAATTGTTTATATTAAACCTAATACTTTTACATGTGTTACAATCTAACCCCTAAATTTTATCACTCTTAACTTTTTTCCATATACATTTCATATTTTATCATTGTTTCGTTTTACATTTTGATATGAATTTTAAGAGTTAACACGTTGTAACATGTGTGGTTCATCGTTGTTATGCCGTTTTTCTGTTTAGCGACCCCATAGTAATGTGGAGTACTAGATCCACTTAATTATTGTGTTTCCCATAGTAATGCAGATTGGAATCCCCTTGAGTATACATCGCATTTAGAGATTTATATATGTCTGTGTTTTAGTGATCAAGCATAGATAAGTGTTGGTTAAATTAACTTGGTCTCATCCTCCTTAATTTAAGACATAGTGTTTGAAATATGTGACATCTCAATGTTAGTCTCCCCATTCGTTGTCTTTGACGTGATTTCAGATATAAAACGTTGGTTTTCATAATCTACCATGCCACCAACGACAACCCCTATCTTTGGTTTCACCATACCAGGACTGGAAAAATAGACAAAACACCACCATCACCGCCACTAACGTTTCCATTAGTGAGAGAGAGGACGGAAAACTTTAATATAAATCAAGAAGAGCAAGAGTGGAGTTACTCTGCTAAGGCAAACAATTTCAGATGACAACAACCTTTAAAAAGTAGCTATACTTTAGCTTGTTATAACAAACACATGATCACATATATTTCATTATTCATTTAGTGACAATTATTTATAGAGTAATATGTCTCCAATCATTCATGAGTTTGAAGGTTAAAATTCCGTAAGACAGAAGTGAAAGTATTAATTGGATTTAATTGGTAATGAGATTCTTTTAATGTAAAGAAAGATGTATTAGTTCTAAGCATTGAATAATAATAAAACAAAGTTATGTAACTTGGTAGAAGTTAAGTTCAAAATTTGTGTATGTAGACTTAGGTTAATTGTTGATATGCTTAGTTTGACCTGATCGATGAAGATTATGATCCAATTGACTGGATGACCTAGAAGATATGGATATTCAATGGCGGATTGTACCTTCTAGTTTTTTTGAAATAAAAGAAATATAAATCTTTTGGCCAAGACTCGATGCAAACCCCATCAAAAAATACAATGCAATGCACAACAAGGAGACAAGGAGCGCAACCAAATATGGTCGTAGGAAAACTTTGGTTGGTTGACACAGGGATGATAACAAGGAATCAACGACTAGCACGTGGCTTATGACTACGGGCCAGCTTTGGCACATGGCCACGATGCAGGACGTATCAGATTCACACCCCAACCTTGACGGTGGAAACGTCGAGGAGTGAGAGTTAAGATCGTTCACAGTCACATAATGCTATTATTAAATACAAATATATTATTCATAAGTTTGAAAGGTACATTACAAGCATAAGTCTCAAATAAGAACACAATATAAGAAATATAACAAGCTCATTCATTAAGTTATCTAGGGCCATTCCTAGATGTGAACAACTTCGAAAAAGGCGATTCAAGCTTGAGTATTTCCTGAAACATGTTAAAAATAAAAGGTCAACAATAATGTTGGTGAGATTTTCATAGTTTGCAATACATAAGTATATAAAAGATGGCAATTCATGTTGTAAGTTAGAGAACAAAGTAACTAGGGATGTAAGACAGATGCACAATCAAACCTCGACAAAGTTTTACAAGTCTCAAACGTTTAAAAGTATATACGATTAGCTAAGTGTACTTGGATCAACCAAGCAGACTTGTCTGGCCCATAGATCTATGACTTCGCTAGGCTAGCAATAGTTAATGATTGTACATATATTCGATATTACATGGTAGCCACAAAGTTCAACTAACCACAACATACAAGTAAAATGCCATAGGTTTACAAAAATCAAACGTGTTTACAAATGCAAAGTTTATAAAGTAACATGTTTCACCTCAAAGTGTAAAAATATGAAAAAGGGGTATAGAAATACTCACATGATCAAATAAGTATAGAATAACGATTAAATAAGAATGTAATAAGCAGTGATCCAATGTAGTTCTTCACAAGACACCTAAAATTATATACATATTTACAACGTTAAAGTTTAGTTATAATAAGTTTAGCAAATTAACGTGAACTAAAGTTCAATTTGATGTTTGGGGCTTTGTCAATTATATTTAACAAATATATATCAATTATATTTTCTTGGGAACAATATATTTATATTTTATATAAAGATGTGAAATAAGAATAACATTTATAATAATTTTGTAATATTTATATAAAAATAAAGTCTCATAGCTAAATAAAATAAGCACGTTTTAAATAATAATTTATACTTTTTATTTGAACAAATAATGATTTAGTGAGTTATAACGATATTCAAATGTCTATTTTATAAGAAAAATAATTTAAATATATTATTTGAGCAAATAACTATTTAGTAAATTAAAACAATATTTTAAGTTTAACTTATGATAAATAATCTAAATATATTATTTGAACAAATAATGATTTAATAAGTTAAACAATATTTAAAATCTATTTTACCAGAAATTGAACAAATTATATCATTTGTTTAAAATAATTAATAATAATATTAAAATATTATAAGAAATAAATTTCAAGAAAATTAGTTAGATGATTTTAAAAATATTTGAAGTTTGAGTTGATGGAAAGAATCAAAGGAGATGTTTGAGTTAGTTTCAAGTAGAATTGTGAGTTACATTCGATTAGTGATTGACAGATGATCGTTCAGATTGCTTTAATTAGATTATTTTTAGGTGTAAATGCTCAAACAGATATGATTTTAAGGTTTCGGTTATGTGTTTGTTTGATGTTAATAATCGGTGTTTAAACGAATTTAAGGTGGCCATTAAAGTTCGAAACGTGTATGCGAAAGGATTTGGAACTATTTGGGTAAGAAAGTCGGTGTTTTCATGAGGTTTCGAGGCTCGTCGGCGCCGCGCCGGGCTTGGCCGGCCAGCGGCCGGAAAAACGAGGTGAGAGAGGGTGGGGGGTTGGTTTCTTTTGAGTTTTACAAGTTTGGTCCCTGTGGTTTGTAGTTTTATCATTTTATGCTAAAACTTCCTTTTTAGAATTTCAAAAGTGACAATTTAACCCCTCAAACTTAATCACATTATGTATTTAAACATTTTTAAGACTAATATCTTTTATAAATTAATATTATTAGTGTTATTATTTTAGTTATTATCATTAGTAATAATACTAGTATTATAGTTATTATTATTATTAATGATATTATTATTATTATAGTTATTATTATTAGTATTATTATTATAACTTGTATTATTATTACTACTATTAATATCACCTAATTAATAGTATTTGACATTTTTATTTTTAACTTTCATATATTAAAAGTTAGAGATAACTAAAAAGAACAAGCATAAATAACACATGAATTTCAAAATTGTCAATAATGATCCTTATAAGAATAAACGAAGTTAACTTTTAGTTATAAAAAAATACGAGATGTTACAGTCTCCTCAACTTAAAAGAATTCCGTCCCGAAATTAAGAATGAAACTTAAACGAATAGGAGACTTTATGATGAAAGATAAGTGTACTAACGGACTGTGGTTGGCGTTTGATTACGGGTGAGGTGCTTCACTTTGCGAATTATGGAATTTTACACGATGCATTCAAATTTTGAACTCTTCCAGTAGAATGAGAAGGTTATCATTGACAAACTAACTCTTTGAGATTTGACGCATGAAACGTTGGAAAATGATGATGAGTTCCTGAGGTATATTAGACTTATACGTCACACTTCTCCCGTCATCTGGAAAGAAATGTGTAATAAAGTGACGTTTTGAAGCCAAAAAGAAATAATAATGTCTTGTAATTATATGAAAGTTTGACCCTCGGAATTTAAGAATCCCAAGTGCCACTCTATAATGACACGAGCATAAGGCATATTTTGAGAATACATATCGCTCCCCCGGTTAAACCGTCAAATTAAAAAAATGATACGATATGCCGAGATTTTGTGCTGGATTCCCAAGATGATTAGAGGCATTACTAATAATAGAAAGTGAATCGATCATCAGAATTTAATGATCGATGTTTAACGACGCACCACGATAATCGACTATTTGAGGTAAATACTAGTCAATTTCTCGACTCGTTATCTCACATAAGTCAATATGAAATGCGTGAAACTAGCCAATCAGTCAATAATGCACCAAATGACATCAAGAAATACAGGGCAATTTGAACATATACCAAGCTACGTCAACATTTCCTTTATGCCAAATGAATACCAATCGCGGAAATTCATGATCCTTTTTGTCCACATCGAAATGAATGTAAAAACAAGTCTTGTGAGTCGCAATCAAGATAGAGATTTAGAGATTTTCAAGATTTGGAGTTCAAGGTTATCCAAAATAATGGGAATTGCATTTTTTATTATGAGTAAAGAGTTAAACAATATGTCGTTCATGATCGGATTGGAATTTAAATAATTCAGAATATCGACGATAAAGACAATGGCAAATAGTTTCCCAAGTACGGCTTGCACACACGGTTCATCAAACCCATGAACACAACCATACATTGTTATAACCAGAAATGCATGGCATAAATTTATAATAGCTTTATCTTGTACGAAAGATTGTTTTAGGAGTGTTATCATTATGCAATTAGGTTTTGATGATAACTCAGAATGAAGGTCGATAAAAAGTTTCATAAAGCTAGGTCAACGTCAAAATGAAACATAAAAGCGTGAAAGAAGAAATTGATTTAAAATTTAAAAGTTCCAGGCTTGGAACTAGGGTTACCCTAAAGTAACAACGACCCCTTTTGAGTTTAAGATGCATGCTTTAGCTTGACTGGCGGGAACACTATTGATAAATCAAATAACAATGTTAACCCTTCAAGTTATTACATGTTTCTTGTCAATTGAAGTCTTAAAACCTTGGTAAGTTTGAGATCAAAGAATGGGAATACTCACCAAGATGTGGTTATCACTCCTAGCTTGGTGGTGTATTTCCCAAAGTATGACTCTAAACTACCAAACGAGAGCTTGATCCTAACTCATTGTTGAGGATCCACAAAAATAAATTAAGGTAACTTACTATTAAGGTAAGGATAATCACTTTTATCTCAACAGCAAAGTTTTATAGAAACAAAATATTGCAATATGAAAAGTTTCATCAAAGAACGGAATTCACTCCCACTTTGATGGGGTCATTTCATTTGAGAAAAATACCATCCACGAAATTTTAAACAGGTGATATTATCATCAAGGTATGGATTTCACGCCTATCTTGATGATTGAATCTCCTAATAACAAGAAAACAATCGAGAACTAACCTTTGTCACCAAAGTACGGGGTTCAATCCTATTTTGATGGGGTCATTTCATTCGTGAAATACGAGTTCCAAAGGAAAATAATTGAAATCTATCCTCAAAAAAAGGAAACCACCCCGATTCAAAGGACGGGATTTCATAAAACACACAATACAAAAATTGAAAACCATCGTCAAGATACGAAATTTTACTCCTATTTTAAAGATGTAATTCCATTTGTAAAATATGAATTCATAAAAACAAAAAGGAGGAAATCGTCATCAAGGTATGAGGTTCACTTCTGTCTTGACGATAAGATTTCATAAGAACAATGATAGTGAATGGGAAGTCATCACCAAAGTAAGGGAGTCACTCCTGTTTTGATGAGGTAGAATCATTTAGGGGATACGAGTGTCCTTAGTCATAAGTTGACTTGCGGACCCTTGCACTGCCTACAATATGAAGCGGTTTGAAGTTTTTATAAAGCTCGACTTAGAAAACGATGAGAATATCGGCTAGAAATTCAGAAACTTCAAATTACAACAATGTAACATTAACGGAAAAAGGAAATCATGCTTGCTAGGATTAAGGTTATAGTTTGGGATAACGGAGTTAATTGTGTTAGGTTCTTAAATCTTGAATGGTTTAAGTCAGGAAAACAAGATCAATGACGGAAATGATTCAACACAATAATGAGATGTAAACGTTTGGTTCAAAATAAAAGGGAAATACGTTGGCTTCTCAAAGTGTTACGTTAACCACAACTTTACGGTAGACACACGTACCTCTAAGTGAACACCCATCTCATGAGTTCCAGGTCAGATAAACAGATCGAACGGTCGAATCAAATTTATGTGCATACCTTGCCTAGACAGGTATCCCGGGATGCAGGTATTCCACCTTTCGACTTTGCATGATTTCAAATGCAGGACACACTTAAGGACATTTGAAAACTCTAAGTAACAATTTTAAGTTTAAAAATAAACATTCGGTTGAGACGACCAATATCTTTGGATATATTAAGATCTATGTACACGTTGGTCAAAGTATGAAGATAGTTACATAAGGCGCACAACGTATAACGTTATTTAAACGTAGGAATCGAGGAGTATAACGAGTTCAATATTAACGGGAACATTTTGTAAGATAGGAATGAGAAGATATTAGAGTTTTGATGATAAACCATTTCAAGGAATCAAGGAATTTTGATATTTCAAATATAAACCGGATGGTTCCATTTGATAACGCATTACTATTTGGAAACGTTGACACGTCAAGGTAAATTGTTCTATTTGTCTTAGAAACTTGTGTATGTTGACCATAGTTTATCACTCATCCTAGAGATCCCCAGGTAAGCATAACTAGTCCCGTAGGATTTATGCGTTATGCTTGCCTTAGCCCGAGGGCCTTTTGCCAGGAAATCTAGAATACAACTGTCTATGTGTCACACAAACTTCTTAGGTTCATGAAATCAAAACCTTGATGAGATTTATATAGATTAGACATAACGTCTAAAGATCCAAGTCATAAGCATAAGCATAAGATTCCACGTGTCGTCGAAAATAAGATTAAGAGGTTTCATGTTTGGGGAGAGTCAAGAGTCAAAGTTAAGTTTAGGGAGACAAGTAACAATGTTTAGGCAATCCTATGCTAAGACATCAAATTGCACATAAGTGGGCATAGCATTATGTAGCATGCAAACTATATAATTTACAAGATAGAATCATAATTCTATAAGGTTCATGCATACTATAGTCTAGGTCATCATTTCTAATAACCTAGATCCCTATAGTTATGGGCTCTGATACCAATCTGTCACACCCCAACCTTGACGGCAGAAACGTCGAGGAGTGAGAGTTAAGACCGTTCACAGCCACATAACGCTATTATTAAATACAAATATATTATTCATAAGTTTGAAAGGTACATTACAAGCATAAGTCTCAAATAAGAACACAATATAAGAAATATAACAAGCTCATTCATTAAGTTAACTAGGGCCATTCCTAGATGTGAACAACTTCAAAAAAGGCGATTCAAGCTTGAGTATTTCCTGAAACATGTTAAAAATAAAAGGTCAACAATAATGTTGGTGAGATTTCCATAGTTTGCAATACATAAGTATATAAAAGATGGCAATTCATGTTATAAGTTAGAGAACAAAGTAACTAGGGATGTAAGACAGATGCACAATCAAACCTCGACAAAGTTTTACAAGTCTCAAACGTTTAAAAGTATATACGATTAGCTAAGTGTACTTGGATCAACCAAGTAGACTTGTCTGGCCCATAGATCTATGACTTCGCTAGGCTAGCAATAGTTAATGATTGTATATATATTCGATATTACATGGTAGCCACAAAGTTCAACTAACCACAACATACAAGTAAAATGCCATAGGTTTACAAGAATCAAACGTGTTTACAAGTGCAAAGTTTATAAAGTAACATGTTTCACCCCAAAGTGTAAAAATATGAAAAAGGGGTATAGAAATACTCACATGATCAAATAAGTATAGAATAACGATTAAATAAGAAATGTAATAAGCAGTGATCCAATGTAGTTCTTCACAAGACACCTAAAATTATATACATATTTACAACGTTAAAGTTTAGTTATAATAAGTTTAGCAAATTAACGTGAACTAAAGTTCAATTTGATGTTTGGGGCTTTGTCAATTATATTTAACAAATATATATCAATTATATTTTCTTGGGAACAATATATTATATTTTATATAAAGATGTGAAATAAGAATAACATTTATAATAATTTTGTAATATTTATATAAAAATAAAGTCTCATAGCTAAATAAAATAAGCATGTTTTAAATAATAATTTATACTTGTTATTTGAACAAATAATGATTTAGTGAGTTATAACGATATTCAAATGTCTATTTTATAAGAAAAATAATTTAAATATATTTTTGAGCAAATAACTATTTAGTAAATTAAAACAATATTTTAAGTTTAACTTATGATAAATAATCTAATATATTATTTGAACAAATAATGATTAATAAGTTAAACAATATTTAAAATCTATTTTACCAGAAATTGAACAAATTATATCATTTGTTTAAAATAATTAATAATAATATTAAAATATTATAAGAAATAAATTTCAAGAAAATTAGTTAGATGATTTTAAAAAATATTTGAAGTTTGTAAAAGTCATTTTTATAATTATTATAAATTTTCCATAACTATTTTAAGGCCAAAAAGCTTTTAAAAAAAGATGAGGCTGCCCGGGTTCAAACCCGGGACCTCATGGATGTGGGGAGAAGTCTTAACCAGTGAACCAGAGGGCAGTTGCCATGCTAACTTCCGGTTTTAAAACTTTAAAAACACAAACACCCAGAAAAACCCCCAATTCTAAGAACCCTAGAATGTTTTTGGATCAAATTGAACCCTGATTCGATCCTGTTAACGAATAATTTCATGGGGCTTTTGTTCCTCAACTGAAATCGAGTAAGTACTTGACTTTAATTACCTAATTTGATATAGAAAATGATAAGAACATATGATGACCAGCTCGCGACTAACGTAGCATTGTCTTGGTACCCAAACGCCAACTTTAATCAAATTCGTTGCACAAGTAGTTTCTAATGATCTTAAGGATGAAAAGCCCTCTGTACATTTTGAGTTTTGAAGCCTTTATCATGGTGTTCGAATTGTGGCAATCGCGGTTAATGGAAAGAATCAAAGGAGATGTTTGAGTTAGTTTCAAGTAGAATTGTGAGTTACATTCGATTAGTGATTGACAGATGATCGTTCAGATTGCTTTAATTAGATTATTTTTAGGTGTAAATGCTCAAACGGATATAGGATTTTAAGGTTTCGGTTATGTGTTTGTTTGATGTTAATAATCGGTGTTTAAATGAATTTAAGGTGGCCATTAAAGTTCGAAACGTGTATGCGAAAGGATTTGGAACTATTTGGGTAAGAAAGTCGGGTGTTTTCGTGAGGTTTCGAGGCTCGTCGGCGCCGCGCCGGGCTTGGCCGGCCGGCGGCCGGAAAAACGAGGTGAGAGAGGGTTGGGGGTTGGTTTCTTTTGAGTTTTACAAGTTTGGTCCCTGTGGTTTGTAGTTTTATCATTTTATGCTAAAACTTCCTTTTTAGAATTTCAAAAGTGACAATTTAACCCCTCAAACTTAATCACATTATGTATTTAAACATTTTTAAGACTAATATCTTTTATAAATTAATATTATTAGTGTTATTATTTTAGTTATTATCATTAGTAATAATACTAGTATTATAGTTATTATTATTATTAATGATATTATTATTATTATTATAGTTATTATTATTAGTATTATTATTATAACTTGTATTATTATTACTACTATTAATATCAACCTAATTAATAGTATTTGACATTTTTATTTTTAACTTTCATATATTAAAAGTTAGAGATAACTAAAAAGAACAAGCATAAATAACACATGAATTTCATAATTGTCGATAATGATCCTTATAAGAATAAACGAAGTTAACTTTTAGTTATAAAAAAATACGAGAAGTTACAGAGACCAATATTTATGAATGGTGAACTATACATTTGAGGTCAACAACTAAATTTGTGGATTGCCTATGAAAATTGTGTTTTACGATATTGAGTGTTATTCATGGTTAAAATATATTAGAGTCTAAGTGAATGTATTAACCTGTTTATGCTAGTGTTATTTTCAAAATATTTTACAAATAACATGTGCAATGTATGTTAGTCATGGTGAGGATGCAAAGGATTACAACTCCATAGACTTGGATAATTAAAATGATTGAATGTAAAGCTCAAGTGAATGATGAAAAGATTACGATTTTTTATGCGTTTATTTCATTGTGGTTGTGTAAATATTAAAACTTTGGATAACAAGACAAGTTTTGATTGTATGTATAAAAAGAGTTTTTGAATTCCTTTTTTAAAATATATATGAAATGTTATATTACGATGTGACCGTAGTGTTACACGATTTACAAGAAATATGAGTTTGATATAACTATTCGGTTGCGTAAATTATTTTGAAATTATGAAACGAACAAACGAAACCAACCAATCATACATCCCTTGTGTGTAAAATTTGCGTACTTGAATGATTTTATAATGGGTTTTGAAATATGATTTATTTTTAAAAAAATTATCTAGGTGTTGGATGAAGAAAAAATAGAAAGTTATCATCTTGAATCTTATACTTAAAAGGACACAATTTAGAAAAAGACTAATAAACATGAAAAAGAGAATCAAACTTACTCTAGATGGACATGGGGTTTAAATCTGATGTTCATAGATAGTTAAGGAGTCAAGAAGTCGGATATTGAAAAGAAGCTAAAAACATCTTCAAAGTTGTGTGGGGAAGGGGGGTTTGGTGCATATCTTGGATGACAACTAAAATTTATGTTGAAATGTATACTCTATATAAACATTTGAGATGTACATATTGGTAGTTTTTGCTTAAAATATAAGACAACTAAAATAATTTTTAGAACATAAAGTAAAGTGTTTTATGAAATAATTCCTAATTACTCCCATTTAATAAACTTATACACATTAGATTATTTAATTCAATTCATGAAATATCATCTTATTTTTAATATTTTAAATATATTAATTACATGTATTTTATATACCTTATAACTAAATACAAACTTAATCATTAAATATTATCTTATTTGTAATCTTTTAAATTACTATCTAAATTTAAATTTATTTTTTATATACCTTTAACTAAATAAAAAATTAATTAAATTAAGTGTTATCTTATTTAAATATTTATCTATGTAACTATTAGATGATGATGATTAGGGCTGTACAAAAATTCCGTAACTCGAAGCTCGGCTCGAAAAAAGCTCGAATCTAAACGAGCCGGCTCGGCTCGGCTCGAATTCTAAACGAGCCGAACTCGAGCCAGGGTTAGCTCGGTTCGAGCTCGGTTCGTTGGCTCAGCTCGTGGCTCGGTTCGTTGGCTCAGCTCGTGGCTCGGTTTGTTGGCTCAGCTCGTGGCTCGGTTCGTTGGCTTAGCTCGTGGCTCGGTGCATATAATATATGTATATATATATTTATATAGTATAATTATTACTACTACTACTACTATTATGATTATTATTTTTATATTAGGATTTTAAAAATGTTTTCTTAAAAATAAAAATGGATTCTTTTTAAAAACAAGTATTTTGTTTAAAAATATATAACTTGATAGTAATTGTTTATATTCAAAATAATAATCTTTGTTCTCATAAATAAGGAGTACCCAACAAAATATAAAAACCCACATATATATTTTTCTGTGTTTTCATATAAATAATGTGAAAATTAAAAAAATATTTAAATCGAGCCTGCTTGAATGAGCCACGAGCTGGCTCGAGCTTTTCACGAGTCGAACTCGAGCCGGTGTTTTAAGCTCGTTAAAATTTTCGGCTCGGCTCGGCTCAGCTCGATAAGTTTCGAGCTCGAGCTCGAACCCATCCTGCCTCGGCTCGACTCGACTCGTTTACGGCCCTAATGATAATATACAAATATGACCAATGTTTAAGAAAGGTAAAAGAAAGCCTCACTAACACTCAACGTATTATGCGGCAGACCTATCATATATAACAAATAGAAATGATGATTAATAGTAAAGTTGTAAATATTTTTAATATTCTCACAATAGTTTTCTTTTCTTTTCTTTCTGTTTCCAAAGTAATCAAAAATCTATTTTGTCTTTTTCTACAATTTTACACTTAAACTCATAGGAATCTTTTTGAAACTAAACACATAAACATTTTCAGTGTTATCACTATAGTATTTATTTCTATTTTTTAATCAATATATAGTATAGTCACTATCTTTAATAAAGTTCATTTGCACATTCTTTATTTTTTCTTCAAGAATTTATTTGTTAACAATATTTCTTCTTATTTTCTTTTTTTATCGATGTTTCACATGTGAAGTTTTTACAGTTGGTTAATAATAACGAATAAATTGTTAAAATTAGTAATTTTAAATTTTACAACTCGTGCATAGCACGGGTCATCCCAGTTGTAGAATAACTCAAGTCTATATCGTAGAATGAAAACATAAGTTTTATGTTTGACGTGATTTTTTTCTGAACAAAACTTACGTCAAAACACAGGCGAACGTCGAATGTAGACCATCTCAAAGGGTATTTAAAAGTTCACACGGAAACGTTTTACATTTGACCAGACTCGTACCGAAATATATCTAAAATTATGAACTTAAGAAATTAATTGTTTTTAGTAAAATTTATAAAAGGGTAAACCAAGAATTTTAAAAACTAAAAGAGATTACAATGACATATTAAAGTAGACTAGTTAGATTTGAATTCAATAAAAATAATGTTATTATTTAATTATTATTGTTATTATATAATTCAATAAACAAATAGTATTATCTTTTAATTATTACTATGAGTGTTCTTTCAATTAATATAAGAGTGATATCAAGATAATATATAAGACAAAACGTGTAAAAACACATATTTAGAAAAATAATAATTATAAATAGAATTTATTTAAAGGGTTGTACAAATATTAAAATAATTAATTAAAAGATAAATAAATTTAAATAAGAAAATCATTTACATTTATCTATAACTATCTAAAGATCGATATAAACATGTGTTCTAACGGTCGAGGTGTTGATGGAGGTGTTGATGCGATGAGAAAATTGTAAATAACGGTTTTGGATAAAATTTAAAGTATGCTATAACAAAATATTTTTGAAAAGTTAAACGAGAAGGGAACACAATGTCACTTTATATAAAAGATTAAAACGTAAAGTACCTTTAATGACAATATTATTAACTACTTTGTTTGGATAAATTACATCGAAATATCGATAAAAAGCATGACGCAATATTGCGTTTGATATATTATAAATATCATATTTTAAAATTTATAAAAATATACAATATATTTAATGATAGTTATAATATTAAATATTATATAACAAAAACCTAAAAAAGCACTAGTTATGGCAGGATACACATAGAAGTAAAATATAGTAGTTGAATTTGATGCAAAAATACCACAATAAATCGTGATTACATATATAAGCGAAATAATAGTTGAATTTGTTAATAATGATAAGTTTGAAGTTTCACATGTAATTGTGATCATACCATAACCAGGGTTATTTTAATGTTTTTTGAGACCCCAATCAAATTAAAAAATATGATCCTATCCAAATCTTTTTTATTAAAACTCTTATCTTTTATCAGGGCTTGAGATCGGTAATAATAAACCAAATCTATTATTAACTTCTAAATACCCAATCAATTTATTAACTTCTAAACCTAATTCTCTTATTACCTAAACAAAAGTAATGAGTAGCGAAAGTCTCCAAATCTAATTACCTAAACAAAACTAATGCCTCTAAGGCTCCAACCTAATGTAAAACCAAATCTAATTATCAAAGCTTTTAACAAAACTAATAAGCAGCAACAACCTCTAAAGTTTAACCAAAACTATCAAGATATCAAAGCATTAAAGCAATTAAGCAGAACTCATCAATTAAGATTTAAGAGACCAACCTGCTTTCAGAGATTCAGTGAGAACTCGAGAAGTAGAGAGCCTTCGTTTATGATAGTAAAGCAAGTTGAGATGGGAAAATCAATAAGATTAAGAGAAGTTGAGATAGTGAGATCGGATGTTGGACAACTGGAGTCTGGAGGTCAGGAGTGTTGAGATTTGAGTATGCTTTATTAGTGGTTCCACACTTCGACAGTTCGACACTAAGATTTGGTCCCCTTTAACGTTCAGACCGCAGACTGTCAAACGCGGCATGCAGCAGCTTGCAGGCAACCCCTTATTGGGCATCAAAGTGTAGTTGTGTAGGTTGTGCAGACGTACAACGACAAATGAGTGTGTGTGTGACGAAGACTAGAGTGATTTCTCATGAACGGTAGGAACCCTAATCGAGAAAAGGAAAGTCGGTATAAGGTATAAGAGGCTTTGATGGGTGAATGAGCCTAAAGTATAACAGGCTTTTTTAAAAAGAAAATGAGCCTCTATTTTTCGGGGGCCATAATGTGACACCCCGTATATTTCAGGTTAATCTCATTTCCATTAGTTAACATTGCTCCACAAATCGCTAGTTAGTCATCCTTATTATCATTTAAGGATATCGATTTTAGTATTATTGTTATTACCATTATTACTATTATTATTATCATTAACAATTAACTTACAATTAACTAAACTAAGTTAGTTAACTTAATTGTAAATTAGACTAATTTAGAGGGGCCATTGTGTTACTTAAAGAAATCCAATTATTATATAATAACCAACCCCCCACCCACGGCTCCCCCTCCATCGCAGAATCATTCCCGAAACCCTACCCCATTCGAGCCTTCATCTTCCTCTCTCGACGACAATTCGCCGCCGTTAGTCACCGCTGGTTGCCGTCGTCATGCCGTTCACCTGTTTCGCCGGTAACCGCTCGTCCTAAACTTCATTCCGTTCCGTTTCGGTTTGGTTTATTGTCGCGATTTGGTGTTCGGTTATGTGCACGTGTGTGTTCTTTGTTATATGTATGTGCGATGTATAGGTATATATACATATTCTGCTGCATATGTGTATTTATATATGTATTGTTGCGTACGTATGTGTATGTTCGTGCTGCGTATGTTCTACGATAGGTATGTATAGATGTGTGAAATCTGCGTATGTATCGTATGAATGTATATGTGTGTGGATCCTGCGTAGGTACGTATAGATGTGTGATTCTGCGTACGTATGTAAATATGTGTGGTTCTGCGCAGGTATATATATGCGTAGTTTTGCGTATATGTATGCATGTATATGCTCTGCGTATGTATGTATATATATGTGTGGTTCCGCGTATATGTATGCATGTATATGCTCTGCGTATGTATATATAGATATGTGTGTATCCTGCGTAGGTATAGATATGAATGAGGTTCTGCGAAGGTGAAATATATGCCTATATATATAAAGTTGTGTGCGTTCTTGTGTGTAAAAATTGTTAACCGTCGATAGCCTTTGTGAATGTGGTCCGATTGTGGTTGTGTACATGATTCGGTGATGTTATATATATATATATATATATATATATATATATATATATATATATATGCAGCCATACGTGATGCGATCATATAGGTATATACATAATGGGTATGTGGCGGGTATGTATGCGTTGATGGGTTTGTGTGTAGTGTTCTTGTATGTGCATGGACGTCTCGATTGTGGGATTAGAATGGTTGGATATAGGCGCATGGGTGTGTATATACATATATGTTCTGTATGTATGTATGCAGGCGTGTGTATGTATGCATAGAATTTCAATAGGCGCCTGCCTACTTGTTATGGGCATATGGGATTGCTTACTTATTTGGTGTGTGTGTGTGGACGCATGAGTGTGTATATAATATATTATATATGGGAATTTCCTTCTAAGTTAGTGGGTTGCATGTGCATGAGATGTATGTATGAATGTGTATATGAATGTATGTTGTAGTTGGCGAATGAAGACAAGGCAGGTCGCATTGGGAGCATGACACAAAAGTTACTTATTTTATATTTGTATAGGTATAATAGTAAGTGGGCGCATGAGGATAAACATTAGGCGCATTAGGTTCTTGCATGTATGTATGTACTTGTTGCATTATCGAATATATGTATTTATATATATGGATGTTACGTGCATGGGGAATTCGCGAATATAATTGAATATGAATGTTACATGTGAGTGTACGTGCATAATATATATATGTAGTAATTTATATATTAGAGCACACGTATATATATATGTATGTATATATATGGGGCGTATGATTAAATTATATAAAGAGTATCCTTTTCACGTGATAATTACGTCTGATAGATGAATATGACTTGGGGTTTGTTTGTGCACGTGAACATGGGTATTGTTAGTCTGTATCGATAACCGACACCGTAACCGAAACGCGAACGCGAAACCGAACAGTTGTTATATTTTTTTATAATAATTTATATTAATTTTATGTACACGGAATGAAACACAGGTTAACCGAAACCTTAACTGTTGCTCGAACATTATTCTCTGCTGTGCATTCAAGGTGAGTCTTCACGGCCCCTATTTTACATTCCTTCCTTTTTGGGGAGGAAACATGCAAACATATTTACAAAATGGTTTTAGTATTATTGATATCGCCTGTTACGTTAGTGCAAACATTCTTGAAAAGTCCTTACATTCTCGAACCGTTAGCAATGTGTGGCGAGGTAATTCTGAGTAGTACTACTGGGTTTGACAAACCCCGCCCGGGCTAGTCGCGTTAGCTTGATTGGAGGTCAAACGGGCGTGTTATTGACCTAACATTTGTCACTGTCTGGTGAGACATGATGGGAAGGCAACAAACATACGAACATACGAACGTACAAACAGTCAGCCTCGGTTCGAAACGCTAAGTAACTTGATTATAGGCTAGCTACCTATCGATATGCTTTAATTACTATACCATTCGAACAGTTACAAACATTTTTATCTGTGATAAAACCTGTGAACTCACCAACTTTATGTTGACACACTTTAGCATGTTTTCTCAGGTAACAGGAACGCTTAAGCTTATGATGCATGATTAAGAAACGCACTCAGGACATGCATCATCAAACATTATTACTTGCATTGAACATTTAGTTTTGACTTAGTACTTACAACTTTCAGTATTGTTTACATTTCGTTATTCGCTTCCGCACTATTATTGATTTCAGTTATGCTGCTATGGGTTTAATTCAAACGTTTACTTTTAATTCATATAGTGTCGTTTGATATGACCGTGTCTGAGATCTTGGTATGTCACACGCCTAACGGTAAAACCCCGTTTGTGGAAATTGAGGGTGTGACAGATAAGCCCAGTGCTTCCTTTTAACAAGAGATGGATTGACCCTCATACAAAGTAAATTATGATTATGAAAAATTAATTTGTCGATGCATTTCATAAATAGTATTCAATGAATAATGAAAATAAGGGAGGGAATGGTAGGTTAACCAATTAAGCTAAGCTTGCTTTTGTTATAAAAAGCCAAGGAGAAAACTTAAATACTATTAAGAATAGAAAATTTTATAATGATGTAGTTACCAACCTACACTTTTAGTATATATAATACCCTAGGACTCAAAGTATACTTAAAATGTCAATACATAACACAATAATATAGGATTAATGAAATCTCTTTTACATGTACAAATTCAAATTCAAAATAAATGATTTATGTATGTGTGTACATATGAAACACGTTTTTAAGTTCAAGACAAATATATGTTACAACGATAAAATGATATTTGTAACAGATGAGTGAAATAATATAATATTCTTTAAACAAAAATACAAGTTCTCATATGACAAAGAAGAAAAACAAATTACAAAGCCAAAAGGAGTTAAACTAAATGCATACATCTTAAAATAAATTTCACACTTACTAAATAAATTTATATAATACTAATTACTAACTTGATTATGCATTATAATTTGTTCTTCATGCTTTATAGGTTGTACCTTTGTTTTTTTCTAAATTTTTATTACTTTTGACACTATATTTTCATCTTTACCATTTAACATTAACATTTTTTTGTCACTTTCAACTTTGTTTCCATGTATTTTTCACCTTTTATAATTTTGCGTTTGACATCTTGTTCTAAAATTTTCGAGTTAACATATCGCAATATGCGTATACGGTTCAACATTTTTACTTTTATTTTTTCCGCTTAATGGTCACGTTGTGTTTCACATTTCCATCTAATTTATACACAATTAACACATTGCAACGCATGTGCATAGTTCAATGTTTTTATGTTTGTTTTTCGTTCGGATTTATTTTTTATTTATAATTCATTTGTTTTATGAGCCTTCTGGTATTGATGGTCACTAGCGACGATTTGATATTAATGTTATCTAGCATGATTTTACGCTGCCGCAACTCGGAGCGCTTAATACTAGTTAACTTAACATTTTACACTTGTGTGTTTGTGTAGGAAATCAAGGCTAGAAATAATAATCTTCAAAAAACAAATTAAGACATTCGTGTGAATGCTTTCTTGTTAGGATCTCAGCCTCTTGGTTTAATCGATTGAACAGATATAGCAGCGGAATAGCTCAGAATTAAACAAATTCAAGCAAAAACATTCGATATAAAGCGATAAAAGAATTTTGTTATAGAGAGAGAAATATCTGACAAAAGGAATATTGCATTAAGATTGTCGGCCTCAATGGCACGATTACAGGTGAGTCATCCTTCCTTATAAAGGAAAGAATGACGTAGGCTGATGTCACTTGAAAGTGACATGTAACCGTTTTATAACTACTGATGTTTAACAACTACTGAAGATGTCAACAACTGATCTTCTTACAAATGTTCCTAAGTGTTAAACATCTTATTTACAACTACTGAAAAACATAAAACTACTGATACTACAACAACTGAAGAACAACCTCTTCAGTTGTTTACAAGTACTGAAAAGGAAACAAAACTACAGAAAAGTAAACAAACTACTGAAAGGAAAAGAAAACTACTGATGAAGAAAAACCATCACAACAACTGAAGAAGCCCTCTTCAGCTGTTGTCATCAGCTGTTAGCATCAGCTGATGTCTTCAGTACTTGAACATCAGACTTTGTCTTTCAGCTGTTGATCTTCAGTCTTTGTTCAGTACTTGTTGAAGTCTTCAGACTTTAGATCTTCAGCTGTTGTTTCAGTCTTTGTCTTCAGTACTTCAGAAATACTTCAGCAGTTGTATTCTTCAGACTTTGTAGAACAGCTGATCAGGTCTTCTTCAGCTGTTGTGATGTCCTGTGGGACTTAGAGGTTTCTCTGATCAGGCTCATTGGTTCTTTTGGTCCAACAAACTCCCCCTGAACCAATGCAGCCAAAACCTCTAAGTTATTGACGAGTCCCACTTATTTTGGCAGATAGATTGGTCTTTTTATCCTCTTGATCAGATGAGAAGTGACCCTTTTTCAGCACGGCCTGGGAAGAAGTCTCTGATGATCTGTTTTGCATGATATGGTTGGGAGCTCTGTATTGGGGACTTGGACACTGAGCTGTTACCCCAACCATGAGATCTACTTCCCGTGTATCAGCCTATAGGATTCCCTGGTGTAAGCCCTTAGAAACATGATCTGCTCATCCATTGTCAGCACCTCGGGCACACCATCAAACAATCCTTCTCGGCCATACACTTCAGAGATGTACTTGGCCTGTTTTCCATTCTTGAGCTCAACCGTGGTTATTTGTCTGTAAGCAAACTCATCTGGATGAGTCCCTTCTAAGAGCAGGTTGAGCTCATCTTGTTTGAAGTTTTCAAGTTTTTTGTAAACCAATCCCTTCTTTATGATTTTATTCTCCAACATCTTTTGGGGGGTTGTTGGCTTCATAAGCTTTCTTGAACTCTTCTACAATTTCCCAGGGGGACACTACAAGAACCACAGTGATGTCTTCGTCGACAACCCTCTTCACTCGGCCCTTGTATTTTGAAGGAATTTCTTTCTTGACAATCCTGTGTGCCACCCTAGGATCAGGCCATATCCTTACTTTTTCCCTTTGGTATTGAAAGGTATTAGCAAGGGTGTACAATCTTAAGACTTCTTTCTTCATGCTAATCATTGAAGAGGATGTGGCATATGCTTTGTCAATGCTTTTCAGCATTTCCTCATCATGTTTTGCATCTGTTCCTCTTCAATCTTTATCATCACAGCATGCATTTGAGAAGCAGGAGTGATGGACATTGGATTAGCCTTAGGCAAAGTGATAACTGCAGAGAGTGGCAGTCTGTCTTCATCCTCCTCTTCTTCTTCATCAGCACTCAGTACCTTCTTTTCTTTTGTCTAGGTACATCACTGGCAGTGGGGTTTGGGGTAAAGGATTTGGTTTTGTGGGTTGGATGGTTGGTTTAGAGGGTAAAGGGGTTGTTTTAGTGGGTTGTGGAGGTAGTGATTTTGAGGATAGAGGCTTTTCAGACTGTTTTAGCATTTTGGCTGTAAGGAAGGCTTTAGTAAATTTTGTCAGTTCTTTTCGGTTCCCAACCCCAGCTTCATTTAATGCCTCAATCACTAAACCCTTGGAGTATGCTTCAGACGAACAAATCTTGGTGGTTATTGCCAAGATGTTGTCCCTGGTCCAGGCCCTTATTTCTATCAGAGATCTTCCCAAGTATTGGCTACAAATCTAATCATTATCTCCAGCCTTTCTCTTTCTAAGGCATCATAACTAGCCCATCTTGAGTTGATCTCCTCTGTCTCCAACCTTCTGATCTCGGAGTCTAGTTGTTGGATGTCAAAACTCTGCCTATATAACTGATCAATGATTTTATCCATTGAACGGTTATGGTTGGCATCAGCTTCTTTCACCATATCATTCAGCTCCTTCTCCTTCTCAGACTCTCCTCTTTCCTCTTTTGATATGTGACATGAAAGTCTTTTTGACTTTCATTCACTTCAGCTCTCTTCTCACTCTCCTTCTCCTTCTCATGATCAAACTCAGTCTCCTCCACACTTATAACAGCAACTCCTTCTCATTTACCTTCTCTGATTCTTTCTCCTTCTCCCCATCTGTCCTCTTCCTTTTTCCTTTAACTGACTGACTCTCCCCCTTTTTGGTTGCATTGGGTGCAAGGGTTTGAGCAGTAGAAAGTGATTTGGTCACCAACTCCTCCACCAGGGGTTGTATTATTGTAGGAAGCCTCTCATCAATGGCTTTGATCACTATATATGTGATCATGGGAGTGATGAGAGGTAGGGATTTTTGAAGGTTAGCAACTGATTGATCAGGATGGTTCTGTTCCTGAGAATCAGTGCCAAAAGCAGAGGCTGGTGGCTTGGAAGTATGTATTGGCTCAGTGTTTAGGGGACCTTCAGAAGAAGGTGCCATCTGTGGGTGTATTGTGGTGGCAGATGGACTTTCATCCTGAGACATCTTGGCCAGCAGCTCTTTGAGTCTGCTAACCTCATCCTCTAGGATGGTGTTTTGAGCAACTACATCATAGAAGAAGCTCAGGTCATCATCAGTTGATACTGAATCACCTGACCTCCTGACAGAGTCAGGATTAACATGCCTTGAGTGTAGATCAATTATAGCATGTGCCCCTTGTTCTTGGTTCTGGGGACTTCCAGCCTCTGGACTATGTCCTTCATCAGCTGTTGCCGCTGGTGAGGTCTTAGAGATGTTACCAACTGCACCCTGGACATTTGCTGAGTCAGAGGCAGTGGCAGCCTCACCAGAAGGTCGCACTTCCTTGTCTACACCAGGAGATGGAACATGATAACCCCTGTGCTGTGGGTTGACAGAAGCATTGTGATCCTCCCCCTCAGGTGTTGAGGTTATCCCAGTAGTAATTGGTGTCTGGGTGGGGGGTGAGGAATGCAACTGCGTCAGCACTTTTGCAACAATTATTGTAGGGCTTTGAGGGGCGTTGCATCAGGAGAGGGTGTGGAAGCAGTGTGCACCCGGGGCGAGTGGTGCTCTTCAATGGTAATCCCCTCAAGTGAGGAGGATCCCAGCAGTGTGGCTTCCCTTTGAGTGGTTGCATCAGGTTCCTTTTGAGAGGAAACCTGAGCGGCTTCGGTTGGTGGAGTCATAGTCTCTACTGGGGGTTATTTCCAGTAGAGATAACCTGCTTTGGTGCAGCAGGAGCATCCTCAGGGGACTCAACTCCCTGAGTAGCCTTCTTAGGCTTCTTCTTTGTGGGATTGGAGGGGACTTTGGATGTGGAAGTGGAGGCTGTGGGTTCCAGCTGCGTGGGTTTGCGCAGCTTGGCAGCCTGTTTAAGAGTTTGGTCAGTGTTGTGTCGGGAGTATACCTCCGGCAATACAGCCAAAGCAGGGACTCCCAGACCAACTAGTCCCTCAGCATAAAGCTGATTCTCTATTATGGCCATTATAAACCGAGGATATAGTATCCAACGGTTAGAAAGTGGTTTTGTGGCCATATCCTTGATTTCAAGAAAATTATTTCAGAAAAGTTTAGTGGTTCTTGTTCAAGGATAGAGAACAGTACCTGTTGCCATCTGGAAGACAGTTGATCCCAAGAAGAAGTCTTCGAGGCCAGGCAAACATTTACCATATGAAATATCAATCGTTCAGCATCTGGAAAATGTTTCTTCAGGATGGTCGAAGCACTAAGATCGCCTTGATATCCATGTTGTCCAAATGAAAGATCAATTTGGCGCTTAGGATATCCAACAGGGTAGGCAGCATCATCTAATAGTAATATCTGGCGGATGGTAGCAGTAGAGATGACAACCCTATGAGAGTTGATGGACGAATGGATAGATTCTCCATTAACAGTTGCATTCGTCCAAAACTGATGTAGCGAATCGGCATAAATGATTGGATTTAGGAGGAAGGCCGTTTTCAGTGGTGATTGGACCATAAGATCTATAGCATTATCGAATTTGGTCCAGAAGGGCGATTTAATGAGGTACGCGACACAGTTGTGTCGAGGCTTGAGTTGCATGGTCGCCATTAATGAAGGTAGATTTTCAGAGCTTTTGAAATTTTAGGTCGTGAAAGAATGAAAAACTCTGAAAGAGGGATCAGATATATATAGGGTACGGGTTATGAAACGACTGAAGGTTTTGGTGTTAGTCATCAGTATTTGAAACAACTGATGACGTGGTATTAACTTTCAGAGGTTTGAAACGACTGATGGTATTGGTGTGGTCAGCAGTTATAAAACAACTGAAGACATGGTGTTTACAATCAGACGTTGAAACAACTAAGGACTTGGTATTAGTCATCAGTAGTTGTGAAACTACTGAAGACCCTGGTTGTGCCATCAGTGTTGTAAACAACTGAAGACTTGGTGTTAGTCATCAGTAGTGTGAAACTACTGAAGACATGGTATTGCTTTAGTTGTTTATGAAGAAACAGCAGTTTGTGAACTACTGAAGAGAGAGTACTCATCAGTAGTTGTCGTCAATTCATAGCCTTTCAGCTGTTTCATACTGTCCTCAACACGTACTCATCAGCCTTTTTGCTGTTTTCAGTTGTTTCATAGGACATCAGTACTTATCTGTTTCTACTGATTTCAGTAGTTGTAAGTGCATCAGTAGTTGTAACTACATCAGTAGTTTAGAACAGATAAAGTACAGTACTTAAAGCATTTAGCCTTCAGTAGTTATAAAAACTACTGAGGGTAAAATACTCATCAGTACTTATATGTGACATGGTTACCAATGATCATCAGTAATTACTGAGATCATCAGTAGTTGTCACTTATTCTAGCTGCAGCATACCAAGCCTTAACACCAGGTTGTGGAAAGTTGAACTATCCAAAGACTTAGTAAAAATGTCTGCAAGCTCATCAGCACTAGGCACAAACATAGGATTAATTAGACCCTTTTCAAAACAATCTCTTATAAAATGATGTCTAATTTCTATATGTTTGGTCCTAGAGTGCTGGACTGGATTTTTGACAATGCAAAGAGCTGAAGCACTATCCATTAATAATGGAGTCTTAGTCTCTGTAATGCCATAATCCAAAAGTTGATTCTGAAGCCAGAGTACTTGGGATGTACAACTTGCAGCAGCAATGTACTCGGCTTCAGCAGTGGATGTAGCAACAGATGTTTGTTTCTTACTCTGCCAAGAAATCAAACAGTTGCCTAGGAATTGACATCCACCAGAAGTTGATTTCCTGGTCAACTTACACCCTGCATAGTCACTATCAGAGAAAGCAACTAATTTGCAAGAATGTCCAGTGGAATACCATAAGCCTAGAGATTGTGTACCTTGTAGATATCTAAAGATCCTCTTGACTGCAATCATATGAGACTCCTTAGGTGCAGCCTGAAATCTAGCACAAACACATGTAGCAAACATAATATCTGGTCTAGAAGCTGTTAAATACATCAAGGAACCAATCATACATCTGTAAAGAGTTTCATCAACAGCTTTACCTTTCTGATCAACATCCAATTGTGTGGTGTTGCACATGGGAGTAGAACAGGGTTTACAGTTTTGTAAATCAAACTTATTCAAAAGATCTTTTGTGTATTTAGACTGATGAATGAAAATTCCATCAGCTTTTTGTTTGATTTGCAAACCTAGAAAGAACTGTAATTCTCCATTGCACTCATTTCAAACTTCTGTTGCATTAAGTTTTGGAATTCCTCACACAATTGGGGATCAGAGATGCAAATATAATATCATCAACATAAATTTGAACAAGTAGCTTATGCTGATCCACCTTCTTAATAAATAAAGTTTTATCTATGGAGCCTCTAGTGAAATTATTCTGTAGAAGAAAGTTTGATAAGGTCTCATACCAGGCTCTAGGTGCTTGTTTCAACCCATAAAGAGCTTTATCAAGCTTATATACCCATTCTGGTGCTTATTATCCTCAAAGCCTGGTGGTTGACACACATAAACTTCTTCTTTTATGTTACCATATAGAAAAGCACTTTTGACATCCATTTGAAAAACTTTAAGATTGTGGAGTGCAGCATAGGCTAAAAACAATCTAATTGCCTCCAGTCTGGCTACAGGGGCAAAGGTTTCATCATAATCAATACCTTCTTCTTGTGCAAACCCCTGCACAACCAGTCTGGCCTTGTTCTTAACAATTAGCCCATTTTCATCAGTTTTATTCCTAAACACCCATTTAGTGCCTATTGCACACTTACCTGGGGGTAGAGGAACAAGCTCCCACACTTGCTGTTTTTTGAACTGAAGAAGCTCAAGCTGCATGGCTTCAACCCATCCATTGTCTCTCAAAGCTACATGATAGTTCTTTGGCTCTAGCTGACTGATGAAGAGAGCATAGAAGCAGAAATTGGACAACTGGCTTCTGGTTGAAACACCAGCATTGATATCACCAAGGATTTGAGACATTGGGTGATTTTTCAGCTCTTGGTAAACAATCAAATCTGTGCAAGTGTTTGTAGGACCTTCAGCAGCAGCAGATGTTGATGCAGATTCTTGAAACCATGAAGATGGTGGCAACTCAAATGAAGTTGAGGATGCAGAAATCTCATCAGCATTTGTTGTGGATGGTGCTGCTGGAGCTACAGGAGCATCAGGTTTAGAGGACACAGGCAGTTGGTCACTAAACCTGAAGAGGTGATTACTACTATCATCATCATCTTCAGCAGTAACACCAGGTGGTGAACTGTTGACAGGAGCAACAGCAGGAGATTGATAAGGAACATATTGCAGTATGTCCAAATCAAAGAGCTCCACAGGGCTTTGTGGAATCTTGTCCTTTGGAGATTCATTGAACTTGACATGTAGAGTCTCTTCAACCATCTTTGTTCTGCAGTTGAAGACTCTGTATGCCTTGCAAGTTGATGAATAACCAACAAAGTACCCTGCATCCACCTTAGGATCAAATTTCTGGAGCTGGTCCTTTGTGTTGAGAATGAAACAGGGACACCCAAATGCTCTAAAGAATGAAATGAGAGGGGCCAAATGATGTAGAACTTCATATGGAGTCTTCATCAACCTCTGATTTATTAGCACTCTATTCTGCACATAGCATGCTGTGTTGACAGCTTCAGCCAAAAGGTCAATGGCAGTCCAGAATCAGCCAACATAGACCTTGCAGCTTCAATGAGGGTCCTGTTCTTTCTCTCCACAACTCCATTCTGTTCAGGAGTTCTTGGAATACTAAACTGCCTCTTTATTCCCTTGGAAAGGTAGAACTCATCAAGTGTATTGTTCCTGAATTCTGTTCCATTGTCACTTCTAATACACTTGACTGAGAGAGAATACTGCTTCTCAGCATACACACAAAGTTTATGATCTTCTGTGCAGCTTCATCCTTTGAATGTAGAAAGAAAGTCCATACAAATCTGGAGTAATCATCCACAATTACCAGACAGTATTTCTTCTTTGCCATGCTCATCACTCTCACAGGACCAAAGAGATCCATGTGAAGAAGTTGTAAGCAGGCAGTGGACTTTGGTTCTTCAATAGGTGGGAATGAAACCTTGTGATGTTTTCCTTTCAAACAAGCAGTGCAGTTGTTTTCACACTTGAACTCCTTCATAGGCATTCCCCTTACTAAACTATGGTGTATCAGCTGATTCATGTTCTTGAAGTTAACATGTCCCAGCCTTCTATGCCATAGATTAGATTCTTGAGGAGAGGCCTTAGAAAATAGGCAAGGATGGCCTTTGAGATCTATTTTCTTGGAAAGATCTAAGGCATACACTCTTCCTGTCCTGTTGGCCTTCAGGAGAGTGTGAGCATCCAATACCTTGTCAATCAAACTCAGAACTTTGGATGACAGAATCCTGCAGTTCTGGCTTGTGAAAAGGGCAACATGGCCTTTGTCACACATTTGACTGACACTCAAGAGGTTATACTTGAGATTTTCCACATGGTTGACATCATCAAACCTTATTTCCCCATTGGAAACAAAGCCCTTCCCGATGATGTAACCTCTTGCATCATTGCCAAAGGAAACAAAACCCTTCCTTCCTGGAGAGTAGTCATTAAGAAGTGAGTTGTTCCCAGTCATATGCATAGATCCCCCACTGTCTACATACCAGATGCTACTTTGGCATGTTGAAGAAACCTGCATTAATAAACAATCAGTTAGTTTTGGAGACCCAAACCTTTTTGGTTTTGGGCCTGGTCTCATCAATAGATGGTAAACTAACAGGTTTATTGGGCACAATAGCTTGAGGTGAAGGAGATGGTGTAGAAGAGGAATCCTTTGGCTTGGATCTCCTTTTCTGGGGTTTCAACACAGGGCCATCAAGTTGGTTAACTCTTCCCAACAGATGTTGAACCATCATTACCAGCTGTGTCTGATTCTGGGAAAGAGCTTTCAGCTCTTCAGACACATTGGTATTGGTGTTTGATGATGAGTTCTTGTGTTGCACCATCTTCTTTTGAGCAACCTCAGCTGTTGCCTGTTGCACTCCTTCCCTTTTAGATTTCTTTTTGGACATAGGAGTAACAGGATTTGATGCTGCTGGTACAAACTTGGACTCAAACTCAGTTTTCATTTTAGCCAAGTTTTCTTTAATTTTCTCCTTTTGTTTGAGTTTGGATCCCTTTTTGTACCAACAATCATCTGTGAGATGATTGAATAGACCACATATTTCACATGGTTTCTTCTTCATCTTCTGTTGATCATCAACTGAAGAAGATGAAACTACTGAAGACTTGCTCTTCAGCAGTTTAGAAGCACTTTTTGCCTTCTTGTCAACTCCCTTAGTAGGCTTCAAATCCTTCCTACTGACAGTTTTCTTCTCTTTAGTGCTGTCAGTTATTGGGATTTGAACTCCAGATGTTATCCCCTGCTCTCCAGTACCCTCAGTACTTCTAGGGATAACACTTGGGTTGATCAACTCATTGATCATGTGAGTGTCAGCAGTTGAACCATCAATATCAGCTGATAGGTTCACAGAGGGATTACTACTGACTTCAACTACTGATGGTGCTTTATCAAGTAGTGAATCACATGATGAGGTGGAGTGGTCATTACTTTCTCCATCAGATTCTACTCCTGCTCTTGAAGCAAAATCTGTAGGAGGAGCAGTGTGATTATAACCAATTCCAAACTTCACATTGGAAGCTGTTTGCTTACTAAGAAGCATTTCAAAGCCCTTGCAAGATTGTACCCATCGATCACACTCTACTTGGGTGACAGCAAGAGTATCTTTGAGGTCTTTATACTTCTCTAAGAGTACATCCTCCCTAGCCTTATCATCAGAGATTTGGCATTTTAATTTATAAATCTCATCAGTTTTCTCTTTCAGCACAGACTCAAACACAGCTTTATTTTTGGAAATTATTTGTTCTAGCTCTACATTTTTATTGATTAAAGCCACATTTGCTTCTCTAATAGAGGCAAATGCTGCTATGCAAGTTTCAGAACATAGTTTGGCCTTAGCCTCAGAGGATACCTGTGATACCTGTGTTGAAGAGGTACTTGAGGATGATCCATCAGAGGATTCCAAAGTCATGAGAGCTAGATTTCCAAAAGGATGCTCACCACCATGTTGACCAGCACCTGAGAACAGTTGTTCATTACCAGACACATCATCTGGTAAGCTGCTCCAGTCAACAACTCCTGGTGTGAAGAAGCTGTGTTGTTGAAGTTGATTAGGTTGATGAGATTGGGATGGTTGAGGCTCAGGGAGTGCATGTGGTTGCTGAGCAGTGGGTGCTTGAACCTGGCCTGGTTGTGGCATGTAATAGCAGGGGTATGGATATGGCATTGGCCCCTGTGGAACAAAATATGCAGGAGATTGTGGTTGATGATAATAACCAGAATTGACAGGTTGTTGCCCTCTGTTTTGTTGACTATTGCCAGGGAAAGTCACAAAAGGTGCAGGAGAGTTAGATCCAGATGATCTACATTCTCTTGCAAAGTGTCCAAGCCTGTGGCATTTATGGCACTTCAACTTACTCTTGTCAAAACCAACTTTGGTTTTGCCAGAGAGTCCTGGGAATTTCCTTCCAGTTCTTTTGTAGAACTTCTGAGATCTGATATTTATCAAGCCATTTGGCTCAAAATATCCATCTCTTCTAAGTCATCATCAGCAATCCCCTTGAGATCATCCATGATGAACATAGATTGTCACTATTACTACCAGCAGAATAACTATCAACACTCACAAAGGCAGGCTCAGAAGTGTTTGTAGAGAAATCAATATGCTCATCATACTGGCTTTCAGATGACGCATATTCTGACTCTTGATGTCCAATCAGGGCAGTGTTCCCTTGGACAAAATCCTCAGTAAGCTTGCCAGATGAAGCCAATTTCCTTTTCTGCTCTATCTCTCTCTCGAATGTAAGCATTTCCCATGAAGTTGGGTGAGAGATAGGCGATCAACATCAGCATTTGAGCGTAGAACAATGGTATATGTGTTCCATCTCTCAGGCAGTGATCTTAGGAATCTATGGTTCATCTGACTCCTGGTATATTCATGTTTAACCATTTTCAATTCAGAGATTAAACATGAAAACCGCTCAAATTGTTAAGTCAGAGTCTCACCCTTTCTATGAGAGAAAGTCTCATATTGTTGGGCGAGGATTTTCCTGTTGTTTGCTAAAACCTCATCAGTACCACCAAATTGTTCTTTGATGGCTTTCCAGAGGTCATGAGCAGACTCACAATGCAGAAGCCCAGAGTAAATCTCATTAGGAATAGCCATAGCCAAAATTCCATGGGCTTTTGCATCGATTTCAAACAACTTCTTGTCCTCATCGGAGTATTGCTCCTTCTTCTTTGGAACCAACTGGTTTGTTTCCGGATCATTCACCATTGGCTTATGTGGTCCATGTACCACAGATGTCCAACAACCTGAGCTATTGACAGACAGGTGATGGAGCAATCTTCTCTGCCAAATGTTATACTCATTCCTCACCAGGATCGGAGGCTTGGTAGAGGATCCAGTATTGAAAGGATCATTCGAAGAAGTAGTCATTGTGGAAATTCAGACAGATTCAAGTAAAATCACAATAAATTTAGCTCAGAACCACATAGAACCTCAATAAAACGGCCAGAAGCGATACACTCTCAATCTCTATAACAGATCCTTGCGAATTTGCTAATTCGATCAAACTTAGAGCGATTGAACAGTTTCAATGATCAATTGTTAGATCGATCAATGATTAACCTGCTCTGATACCATTTGTTAGGATCTCAGCCTCTTGGTTTAATCGATTGAACAGATATAGCAGCGGAATAGCTCAGAATTAGACAAATTCAAGCAAGAACATTCGATATAAAGCGATAAAAGAATTTTGTTATAGAGAGAGAAATATCTGACAAAAGGAATATTGCATTAAGATTGTCGGCCTCAATGGCACGATTACAGGTGAGTCATCCTTCCTTATAAAGGAAAGAATGACGTAGGCTGATGTCACTTGAAAGTGACATGTAACCGTTTTATAACTACTGATGTTTAACAACTACTGAAGATGTCAACAACTGACATCTTCTTACAAATGTTCCTAAGTGTTAAACATCTTATTTACAACTACTGAAAAACATAAAACTACTGATACTACAACAACTGAAGAACAACCTCTTCAGTTGTTTACAAGTACTGAAAAGGAAACAAAACTACAGAAAAGTAAACAAACTACTGAAAGAAAAGAAAACTACTGATGAAGAAAAACCATCACAACAACTGAAGAAGCCCTCTTCAGCTGTTGTCATCAGCTGTTAGCATCAGCTGATGTCTTCAGTACTTGAACATCAGACTTTGTCTTTCAGCTGTTGATCTTCAGTCTTTGTCTTCAGTACTTGTTGAAGTCTTCAGACTTTAGATCTTCAGCTGTTGTTTCAGTCTTTGTCTTCAGTACTTCAGAAATACTTCAGCAGTTGTATTCTTCAGACTTTGTAGAACAGCTGATCAAGTCTTCTTCAGCTGTTGTGATGTCCTGTGGGACTTAGAGGTTTCTCTGATCAGGCTCATTGGTTCTTTTGGTCCAACATTCTTAACTAAAACCATCATTAAAAATACCTACGTGAGAACAAAATCACGAGCGACAAGGATGATGGATGAGGTGGTCAATTGGAATCAGCCTAACCAAATCGTCAACCATAAAGAGAGAACTATGCTAGCGTTCAAATTGTTATATTCTTTTCATCCACTCCTAGTTCCATCAACAACTAACTTAAACTTATATTCATCATTCTCACACTTTAATAAATTAGGATAGGAAATGCCCACACTACATTACACCAGTTACCCGTAATCATATAATGTTATGTCACACCACATCATATTTTTAAGGGACACTCATATCACATTATATTTTCGGGGGCACTCACACCACATAATATTTTTGAGGGGCACTCACACCACATCATATTTTCGAGGGGCATTCACACTGCATCACAAAAAATGTATTTTTTTAAATAAATTAGTTCATAAAAACAAATAATTTGAATTTGAAATTAAAATTAACATTAAAATAAAAAACCACATTAAAATAAATAATAATAATATTACAAACTATAACTATAAAGTATGAAAAAACAATAACTTAAAACTATTTGTCATAATTCGAAACCGTGATATTCACATTTTCCGCAAAGTGTTCCACGATATCGAATCTAAGTATAAAATGTGTGTTTCTCATCGTGCAACTCCAAAATTATATTTTCGTTCTCAATTGAATTCGTCGATGGGTATTGAATATGCACGAGAGAAATGTTATTGCCGTCAATTTTTATAATCATACCATGGAATATAATGCACACGTAAATCTTGTGACACAACAGATTCAAGAATCACTGTTGGACCATCGTGATCACCTTGATAGTATTGTCCTCAAAAGATGTGTAGGCTAATTTTCTCATTTTTAATAAGTGCAATCAGTACTACCTAGCATTCTCGAAAAAAATGTGTATATTGATGTGCAATAGTACAATAATGCAATATCATGGCTTGTGGAACTTCGTTAATATTTATCATCGTATAAATTAATAACAACGTTGCAAAAATATTCAAAACATTCATGAGAAGTCCTAGCAGACATAGCCAAATATTCGTTTTATGTTTCAAGTGAATTATCTGATGCGAACTATCGTATTGCTGAAGTGCATTTTTATATTAGTGTGAAACTTTCTTTCCACATCCTATCGGACCCTTATTTAAACAATGAAAAGTTGTTACGTATATCTTTAACAATGCGTAAAAATAAATCTCGAGGTAACCGAAACCTAGTTCTAAACATCTCGTATGTGTATTTTGGGTTATCCATAAAATAATTGTTTAAAAGAATGTTATTAGCCCCAACACAATCATGTTTAAAGATATATTTTCTCGAACTTTCAGCTTCGTCGACATGTTCGACAAGAAGACTAAAAAATTCCAATCCGTCGGACTTGAAACTATCCGAAGAGGACGACGATGACACAAAATAAATGTCACGAGACATTTTTATAAAGTTGATAATGTGTAGAGAATATATATCTGAATTGGTGTGTAAAAAATTTAAGTTATTAATTAGTATTTATAGAGTATTAAAAATGGCATAGAAACGTTGGTGGAAGTGGGGTGCGGTTGATTTTTGAACCGATCATATAAAATGGGATCGAGGTGGCGTGGCTCGACGTCCATATGTCGTGAGATGGGAAAACTAAGCGGTGTGGGGGGACCGGCGCCGGACGCCGGTTCCTACTAAGTACTTCTGGTGTGGGCATCCCGATCCCCTGATAAAAAAGTCATGATAGATAACGATGTTACACGAGGTAAAATAGAAATTTACCATTTTACCCCTACGGTAATTTGTAATTTTGTATGTGTGGAAGGCCTCCCAACACATCAATCACTGATACGAAGACTTCTTCGATGCGCTACCGACCCATTCGGCCGGATTTTATCGATCTCCTAAAAAACCTATCTTTCTACAATCACAATCACAATCTTCACAGGTTCTCTATTGTTTACTTACAATCATCACTCTTTTTTATCTCTCACCCTTTAACCTTCATCTTCTGTTCATCACCCGTGTCATGATTCCCGATTATCGTCGGAACAATCACTAAAACCCTAATTTTCCCTTCATCTTTCCATCTTCGTTACTTCTGGTAAGCGATTCCGCAAAAAGCACACGCTTTCACGTTTCTTTCCCGTAATGTTGTAGTGGGCATGATTGAATTGGTGTGAATTTGTTTCTAGCTGATTTGATCGGAGATCTGAGGAGTGTTTATTTTTGTTGGGTGTTGATTAGGGAAACAAAAAGATTGTGTTTGCGTTGAGGAATTGGATATATGTCCGTCAATCAATCAAGGGGTGATAGAAACGAGCCCCCACACTACAGAAGATCCGGTCGATCTGGCAACCCCGGTTCTCCGAGGAACTTTCCAGGCGGTGGTGGTGGCGGGAGGGGCGGCGGAGGCGGAGGCGGTGGTGGTGCCACCGCCCCTCCGTCCGCCGCGTTTTATTCCGGTAAAAGGTAAAAGAAATTTAGGGTTTGTTTGTTACTTGTTCAAAATTAGGGCTTGTTTTGATATTTGGTTAATGTTGCTTTGATGTGTTTGGGATTGTTTTGTAGCTTTAAGAAAGTGGTTACTAATGCACAAGGAGCACAGGCTAGGGTGACTGGTCCTAACCCGAATCCGAATGTGAGTTCAAACGCTTCTACTGGTGGTAGAGATCCTCAGAATGGCGCACATATTCAACCGCCAATAGTAGGTATATACGGCTATATGCAACTTGCAACCACTTTCAATATGTATAGTTTTTCGTTTTTGGAGACTGATTAGGCTTGCCGTATTGATCAGATTAACAAATTAAGCTTGCTGCCTTGCTGGTGATAATAGTTGACTGAAAATAGTTAATAAAGTCAGTTTTTTTACCTTTAATAATTAGTTATACTAATTGAAGGATATATTCAATAAGAAGCAACTATAACAGTGTAATATTGAACCACTTTACCTTTATAATATTCTAAAATTATATTTATGTTTTAGGACATGATATCGACTGCCTGGCTCTATGTTAAGCCTGCTGGTAATAGTAGCTGAATCAAAAAAGTAACTAAGCCTTCCTATTTCTCTGTAATTAACTAATCATACCAATTGGAGGATTAAATTAGAAAGAAGCAACTATACTAACGTTAAATTAAGCTACTTAGCTTTGCAATGTTCTAAAATTAATTATGTGCTAGAAGGTGATATCGACTTCCTAGCTCTACATATTGGCTACATAGCTATAACATTGGTCATCATTTTATATGCAGAATAGGAGAAGGAGACAGAATGTAATGGTTTTTTTTATAGTATTAATTATGATATATGATTTAGCTTTTAAATTGTTGGTATGTGCATTTGCTGTTAATTGTTTATTTGATTATTGTAGGATCCCCTGAGCCATCATCTATTGTTTCTAACGTAATGCCTACTGATGCATCAGTTCAAAAAAGCACACCGGGCCTGCCAAAGGCTCCACAAAGTAACGTGGTTCCTCCCAGTTCTGGCACTACTGGTCCTTCTACTCCTGTTAAGGGTACCGAGTCTGTTATTTTCAGAATTAAAAATAAACATATAATCTGGAAATAAGCCTATGTTGCTTTAAGTGTACCTAAAAGCAATCTGTTGATGCTTTTGTTGTTATTAGGTCCGGCTGACGCGTCTAGGGCTTTTCCTCTTCAATTTGGGTCTATTAGTCCTGGTGTTATCAATGGAATGCAGGTATTTTTTGCTATGTGCAAATAACACTTTTTTTGAGTTGCGTTAATCTAGATAACAGTGGTGGCATGATGTGCAGATCAGGTGACGTGTCAAGAAAAACAATACCATCACAATAATAATCTGAATGTTTAAATAAAATGAAATTAGGAGGTTGTATGCTATAAATACACTTTGGGCGACTTCCATCTCATTTGAGTCATTTGACTGATTTGTCTTGTAGCTTAATGTTCTTTATTTGACCTGTTTGAATAAAACACAACCTAGATTAACCCATTCTCAAGTAATAATGGGTTAAAATTGTCATTTCTACTAGATACCATGTAGTTTCATGATTCATTTATAAGCATCATGTTTCTGTAGGTGCCTGCTCGAACCAATTCCGCCCCACCAAATTTGGATGAGCAGAAACGGGCCCAGGTGTGTTTTTGTTCTTTGCTCAGCTTCACGTATGTTGTTAAAGAGATACTGTATTTTATATGTTTATAAAAACTTACTTTATGTTGCTGGCTATGGTATTCTTTACCTCAAAGCTTATTAAAAATCTTCCTTTACAGTTGAGTTAGGTAAGGTGAATGTTGGAATGATGTGTGATTAACTTCGTACTTACTGTGTTTGGCACTAGATATGAGAATAATTGTTATATTGATGAGAAGAGAAAGAAGAGGAGTAAAAAATTAACTTTTTATACAGTGTATTACGTGTATCATGTTTTTTCAACACAATCATATTTATCACTTGTTTCTTTAAAACAACCTTACTTTCTCCCTCTCTTTCTAAAAAGATTCAGCGTCCTTGAAATAGTATGCTTTTTTGCCAAATGGTTAATTAATTGTATTTTCGATATTTTAGATTTTAAGAGAAAACAAAAGTTTTTTCCTTCAGTTTAACCATGATGAAATTTATTATTTTCGTTAATCGTAGAAAAATGGTAGAATTTGAACGATAGTTTGAATTCATGGAAAGAAGCAACCTAGGAGTTTTTGTAGATTAAACCAAGAACAAGATGACAATACTTAGAATAGCTGGGCAATGGGTAATCCATTTGTAGCTTTGTGCCTTTTTAAATATTTTTGCAAGCATAATGGTCACATTGAAAATAAACAACAACTGCAAGTCTGCAATGGTTTTAACATTTTTTTATTGCAATGTCATCTTGTTGAATTAGACACCTCAACTCTAAAAAGTGGTTATCTTGAAAGCTAGCACCAAATATGATCATTTAAGAATTACTCTTTTATGAAACTAAGCATCATTTGGTTGTCTGTCGCTATCTCCTTCCATTATTCTCAAAAGTGAAGGTGGTAAGAATTAAGATGCTGAGCAATGGGTCAGAACATCTTATGGTTGAAAGTTGAAACAGGTCATCTTTAACATAGGTGGAAACAGGCTGGGTCTGGTTGGGTTGACCGACAAAGTGGGTTCTAAAAAGCACGCCTGAGGCGTGCTGAGGCACCAAGGTGTGGGCTTTTGACTACTCAAGGCGCAAGGCGTACGGGTACCAAAAGCGTACATAATATTTTTATGAACAGTTAAAAAATATTATTACAACTATAATAATCGAAATATTTGAATACAAGCGAGTTAGGTTTTATGGAGACTTTAGGTGATTCCAACCTGATCGACCTTGTGTCACTCTTCAGCTCTTTTTTTGTTTGACCTATTGGAAATAAAACATAACCCATATGGGTCATAAGTAAATTGGCCAGTCTACTAAAAAAAGCGCAATCTTTGAAATCAGATTTAAGCAACTTACTCATTATCATAACACGTGATTTTTATTATGTTGCAGGCTCGTCTTGATTCGTTGAAGGCCACTTCGTTTCAGAATCCGGCTCCCCCAAACCAAAATTTACCAAGGAAAGATCCCGGGCCTGTTGATCAGCCTGGTGATGCCCGTCCTATCTCAAAAGAGAAAAAGAATGTACCTCCTTCACCTCCCGTGCCATCCCATACTCAGAAACCTAGTGGTCCTCCTATTGCCTCTATCCCTACTGGAGTTTCCATGAAAATGCCATTTCACCAACCTCACATTCATCTTCCATTTGGTGGCCCAAACCCACCGCTGCAATCCCAAGGGATAGCTGCTAATACAGTGCCACTGCCCATGCATTTACCGGTTGGTAATGCACCACCGCAAGGGTCACCACAGGTATATGTCTCGGGCATCCAACATCATCAGGGAATCATTCATCAAAATCAAGGTCTGGCTTTCTCGTCTCAGATGGGTCCTCAGCTCGGAAACATGGGGGGGATGGGGATGGGGATGGGGTTAGGACCACAATATCAACAGCCCATGGGTAATTTAAATTTTGGTGGTGCACGAAGGACAGTAAAGATAACTCATCCAGACACTCATGAGGAGCTGCGGCTTGATAAACGTACTGATGTGTCTTCGGGTCAAAGGTCTCACATGCTTCAGTCTCAGGCATTCCCCCCTGCTGCTCATCCCATGAACTATTATCCTAATTCTTACAATGCCAGTGCCCTTTATCCTCCGCCACCTGGTTCTAACCCTTTGACTAATTCACAGACGGCACCTGGTTCTCAGCCACCAAGGTTTTATAATCAGGTTAGCCTTTTCATATATGTATGTATGTATATAAAGTCTGGTCGCACTAAGGGGGATGTTTGATGTGATCTTGTATTCTTGTTATCCACAGGCCTCTAAACAGGTGACAGTAAAACAACCGATGATTAGTTCACATGCAGAAAAGGTTGCTGACTCGATGGACAAAAGTCAAAAAGCAGGTGGAGAAGGTCAGCCTCATAAAGATTCAGGGACAATTGCTGGAAGCTCTTTACTACAATCAGAGAATTTGACCAATATTCCTGCTGCTTCTTCTTCTTCTGCTGTTGCTATTGCTGAGGCTGAAGTTGCAAAAAAAGCAATGGTGAATAAGTCTGGTTCTTTTAAAGAGGAAGAAAAGCCGCCTGCAGAAAAGGCCAACTCTGTTAATACAATAGATAAGGTACTTGTTTATGCTTGTGGTTTTATTACTTTATATGTGTATTTTACAATCTTTGACTTAAACTATGCACTGTTTGTTCTTCACAGATAGAGGGGCAATCACCTTCTGTTTCAAGCTCTTCAGGGGCACATCATGGTTCAAGTGATAGTGAAGGTCAAGAAACATCAAAGTTGTCAACTTTTTCTCCAGAAATCAACAAGGATGTGTCAGAAACCAGCAACAAAGTTGAGGGTGATTCAAATGTTGTTGTTTCTGCTTCCAAATATGATGATAACGAACAAAACCTTAACTCTACCCCTAAAGTTATTGGTTCTGGAAATAACAACCCTAATGTTCAAGAATCTGTTGTGGGGTCGGAAGAACAAGTTAAAGAATCTGTTGACCAAAACCAAGCTAGCACTGACCCGGTTGTAACTGTAAATGACACTGACAGATCAGTTTCCGCTTCGGATGTTGATGGTCATAGTGTTGCAACTTCAACAAATTTGGGATCTTCTCATGATGATAAGAAAGATGACATCTTAAGCAAGTTTGATGTTGACCAAGTCAATAGTAGAGAATCTGTTTTGGTTGCTGCTCCGGAGACCTCATCTTCGTTTTTAGAAACAGAGGCTACGGGATCAAATTATACTTCATCTTCTAGTACTAAGGTCAAGGGTAATACAACAACTAAAGGGAAGAAGAAAATAAAAGAAATCTTGAAAAACGCTGATGCTCGTGGAACAACTTCTGACCTTTATAATGCTTATAAACGCCCTGAAGAAAATAAAGAAACTATATCTGGTGCTGAAATTGTTGAAAACCCAAACCTGTCCGTTAGTTCTACTTCCGAAAAAGACATCGTTTTGCCACGTGGGCCTACCAAACTTGAGCCAGATGATTGGGAGGATGCTGCTGATCTTTCTGCTCCCAAAATGGAAGCAAGTTTGAAATTGAAACATCACAGTGAGGATGACAATGATGGAATGACAAAAAAGTATTCCAGAGACTTCCTAATGAAATTTGCTGACCACTGTACTGACCTTCCAGAGGATTTCTTGAGTAACCCGGATACAAAAGACGTGCTGGCAAGTGCCAATGCTGCTCGTGAACCATACCCGAGCCCAGGTAGAGGTGGTAGTGATAGGTCAATGGTGGGGTCACGGCATGATCATTGGGCAAGTAATGTAGGTCTTGATGACAAATGGAATAAAGGGTCTGGAGGGCCCATGGGTCCAGGATGGGACCCGAGTATGGGCTACCCCACTAGAGTGAACCATGGTGTATTGAGGACCCCACGTGGTCAACCACCTGGTCAGTACACTGGTGGCATTCTGTCTGGGCCAATGCAGTCTCCTGGCTCACAGATGCAACGCAATAACTCTGAGTCAGACCGGTGGCAACGTGCTTCTGGTTATCAAAAGGGCTTAATGCCTTCTCCTCACACCCCGATGATGCATAAAGCTGAAAGAAAGTATGAAGTTGGTAAAGTCACAGATGAGGAACAAGCAAAACAAAGACGATTGAAAGGTATTCTAAACAAATTGACGCCACAGAACTTCGAAAAATTGTTTGACCAAGTCAAACAAGTTAATATTGACAATGCTGATACTCTGTCGGGTGTGATTGGCCAATATTTGATAAGGCATTAATGGAACCGACTTTTGTTGAGATGTATGCCAATTTTTGTTCTCGTTTAGCTGTTGAATTACCTGGCTTTGGTGAAGATACTGAGAAGATTACTTTTAAGAGATTATTATTGAATAAATGCCAAGAGGAATTTGAAAGAGGAGAGAGAGAAGAAGAAGAAGCGAACAGAACAGAAGAAGAAGGTGAGATCAAGCAGAGTGAAGAGGAACGGGAAGAGAAACGGGTCAAGGCCCGAAGACGAATGTTGGGAAATATTAGACTTATAGGTGAATTATACAAGAAAAGAATGTTGACAGAAAGAATCATGCATGAGTGCATAAAGAAATTGTTAGGTTTTAATCAGAACTTTAACCCAGATGAGGAAAATATCGAGGCACTGTGCAAATTAATGAGTACAATTGGGGAGATGATTGATCACTCAAAAGCTAAAGAACACATGGATGCATATTTTGACATGATGTTTAAGTTATCAAATAATATGACCATTTCTTCACGAGTGAGGTTCATGCTAAAAGATGCAATTGACCTTAGAAAGAATAAGTGGCAGCAAAGAAGAAAGGTTGAAGGTCCAAAAAAGATCGAAGAGGTGCACCGGGATGCTGCCCAAGAACGCCAGGCTCAAACTAGCAGACTGGCCCGTGGAGCTAGTTCTAACCTGTCACTTAGGAGGGGTGGGCAGCCAATGGACTTTGGACCAAGAGGGTCAGCAGGTGTTTTACCTTCAAACCCTCAAATGGGTGGTAGTTATCGTGGATTACCCCAACAACAAATTCGCGGTTTTGGCAATCAAGATTCAAGATTTGACTCTTTTGAGAATAGAACTTTGTCAGTTCCACTTAGACCCATGGGTGATGACTCTATAACCCTTGGGCCACAAGGTGGTCTAGCCAGGTGGATGTCAGTTAGGGGCCAGCCTTCTTCTATGCAAGGCATTCCTGGTCCAAATAATGGTTATGGGGGTTCCATGATACCAGAGAGAGGGGGTTATGGTCAGCGTGATGATCTTGCTTCTAGACACGTACCTGAGAGAGTTTCTCCTCGACCAGGTTATGAACCGTCAAGCATACTTGAGCACAACAACATTAACTACGCGAACCGTCGTGGTGTTGACCGAGCTCCACCATCTTCACCACCTGAACGGGCTCGTGTGTCTACTCCTTCACAAAGTGGCCCTTCAAATAAGGAGGTCTTGTCTGAAGATCGTTTGCATGATTTATCAATTGAGGCCATCAAAGAATATTATAGGTACCATCTACTGCCTCCCCTATTGAGATTTTGTGATGTTTTTCTCTATATTTGTATATGAATAAACATGTACATCAAGAATTTCAATTTGCAGATAAGATTTCTGATATTTTGATTGGTTGGATATGTATTTGTTTTGTTTTCAGCGCCAGAGACGAAAAGGAAGTTGCTTTATGCATCAAAGAACTCAATGCACCTGGATTCTATCCATCAATGATATCTATATGGGTCACTGATTCTTTCGAAAGGAAAGACATGGACCGGGATTCACTTGCTAAACTTCTCATCAATCTTACCAAATCCCAAGAAGGCATCCTAACTCAAGATTCCCTTGTTAAAGGGTAACTAATGCTAAATTTAGAATGATTACTTTTTAATAAGCCTGGAAAAACAAGCAGGTCGGTTGTATTATAGGTCTAAACAGATTGAAGGGGTCAAAACGGCCGTTTTAAAAAAGTATTAATTTGTGCCACTGTCAAAAGTCAAACAGGTTTTGACCTAAAAGGGCTCGCCTTGAAATGGATCGTTTTAGGAAAAAAATAGTATACAAATGAGTTCACCCGTTATATATTACTTTTTTGACTGTTGGATGACTTAAAACTGGTTTTGTTTTTGTTACATTATCCAGATTTGAATCTGTTTTATCAACACTGGAGGATGCAGTAAACGACGCACCAAAAGCAGCAGAGTTTCTCGGTCGCATGTTTGCAAGAATACTTACAGAAAACGTGATCCCTTATAAGCAAGTTTGGCGTATGATATATGAAGGCGGGGATGAACAAGGCCAGCTCGTGGAAACAGGTCTTGCTGCTGATGTTCTTGGAGTCATTCTAGAGATCATAAAGTCAGAAAAAGGTGATTCCTTTTTAAAAGATTTGTGTGCATCTTCTAATCTTCGATTAGAGAACTTCCGCTCACCGTCTCTGAAAAAATCAACAAGGTTAGATAAGTTTATTTAGATCATAAGAGTGAAGATGCTCAGTTTTGTTATCTTTACAAGGATAGATTTATTATGGGTTTGAATAGCAGTTGGTACATAGCTATCTAGGGGGGTTTTTACATCCTTCATTGTTCTAATTATATCAACTCAGAGAAAGATTTAACTGTCATCCTTGAAGGATTCCAATGAGCATCTTGATTTTTACTTGCTGATCTTATCATGCTTCTATTGTCATGACTTTGGGTGCAATGTGTTTGAACACTTCATGCTTACATTTTGTCTCACATGAATTCTTTTTGGTGTTATATCCTTTAACAGCTGTTCATATAAATTTTGTTTGGTACAAAAAAGCCATCATATTAACATCATTTAGATAGCACAACGTTAGTGTTGTAAACATCTACATCAATGGTCAACCTACATCACAATGGTGTATCAAAACTTTTCTTGTTATGTGCACTTGTTGTAATGTAGATGCATCGTTGTAAACACATTACAATAACTTACATTATAATGGTGTATCAAACCTTTGTTTTAAGGTTGCATTGATCTATACCGCAACTGTTCAAAACTCAAAAGTGATATTGAAAACAATAATATGAGATGTTTAACAAATAAAGATGAAAATTACCCAAGAGCTTGGTTATGATTGTGGGAGAATCAGTAAAGTGGAGCTTTGAGACTGTTATGAGTATCATTTGCTACGAGAATCATCTTCGGTTATTTGGAAACATCGATACAAAATTAAAGCTAGTTAACATCAAAAGGAAATGATGACAAGAAACCATGTAAACATAATCTTGTATCTTTTTACTTTTTGAGTTTTATTGATTGTTAGTTAATTTAGGGGTTTTTTTATGTCATCATGTAGCGTGATTGAAGAGATTTTGTCATTTTAATACTTGCATTGTTTTGAATTTGATGTTAATGTTTAGCAACATACGTCCATGCATGGTTTTAAAAGTTTATACACTAGTTAAGTTTATATTAATGTTGTTTACCACATACCACTAAATACATAAATCACTATTTACAGAATCATTAAAAACTATATTGTAAATGTGAATAAAATGATTCAGAGTAATCTAATTTAGGCGAATTCGTTTCGTTCACTTTCGTCCATATTATCCATCAACTTCCATAATCCAATTTTTAAGGAATTATGTAGAAGCAAGATACTAAGAACAAAATTCGGATCTTAATTTTAATATCAATGCTAACTGTTAATTCCTATAATCAGCTGGTTTTTTTCTTATATATATAGGTTCTAATCCGAACCAAGTTGAGCCAATTGGTTTGACTTTATTTGACTTGATGCAAACCGATAGTTAAACCGATTGTCAAATATACAATAAGGCTCTATATATAGAGCTGAAATATAAAAGCAAATCTCCTATCATAATCAATCACGATTACTACTGAATATTCTAACATTCCCCCGCAAGTTAAGGGCAAGGAACGACTTGCAATCTCCTATCATAATCAATCACAATTACTACTGAATATTCTAACATTCCCTCGCAAGTTAAGGGCAAAGAACGACTTGCAACTTGAACCTTAGGAACATATATCGTTGAGATGATAGGGGCTTTGTAAAAACATCTGCAATTTGGTCGTATGTGGAAAGGAACTTGACATTGAGTTGACCCTAAGCCACTTGTTCATGAACGAAATGATAGTCAACCTCAACATGCTTTGTGCGAGCATGAAATACCGGATTAACCGACAGATAGGTGGCTCCTAGATTGTCACACCATATCGTTGGGGGTGTTGTTATGACATCGAGTTCAAGAAGGAAAGCTTTTAGACAAATAAGTTCAGCTACAATGTTTGCAATTGCCTTGTATTATGATTCAATTGAGGATCTGGAGACTGTGCGTTGTTTGCGAGCAACCTAGGATATAAGATTCGAACCCAAGTAGATGGCAAACCCCCTCGTGGAGCGATGATCAACTAGGCATACTGCTCAATCAGAATCGGAATAGGCATGGATAGAGTGAGTGAGGCGCAGCTGCCAGGTGACATCTGTAAATGCTTGTAGCGAGAAACTCGCGTCATGTCGAATGAGAAGGCCAAGGTGTGAGGTTCCTTTAAGATAAAGCATAATATGCTAGTCTGCTGTCTAATGATTTTCAATTGGAGCATGCATGAACCGACAAACTTCGTTTACCTCAAATGCAATGTCAGGTCGAGAGAGGGTGACATACTGAAGGGCGCCAATAGTTTGTCGAACAGGTTTTGGCATAAGGGGGTTGTCATCAGTAGATAAGATCTAGGAAATGCTCATTGGTGAGGTAATCGGTTTGCAATCAAGAAGTCCCGACTGATTGAAAATGTCCATTATGTATTTACATTGAGATAATACCAAGTTGTGGACTTGAGAGAGAACCTCGATGCCCAGGAAGTAGTAAAGTTTCCCCCAGATCCTTGAGGGCAAAAGTGGAGCTCAAATGACAAACAACGGAGGCAATTTCGGAGCGGTTGTCGTCGATGATTATGATATCATCAACGCAAATCAGAAGGTAGACACGTGTGACGCCTGATTTGAGGATGAACAGAGACTAATTAGTTTTGGATCTAGTGAACCCCCTTTGTTAAAGAACCGATGATAACCGAGTGACCCATGCATGTGGGGCTTGCTTAAGTTCGTACAATGATTTGTGGAGAAGACACACATGATCTAGTTTTGTAGACAATTTCTTTCATATCCCCATATAGGAATGCATATTGGACATCTAGTTAACGAAGAGGTCATTTTGAGTAACCACAAGAGATAGTATATTCCAAATGGTTGTTGCTGCAATGACAAGACTGAAGTCTCATGATAGTCAATGCCAGGCTTTGGTGGAAACCTTTTATGACAAGTCGGGCCTTGTAGCGAGTGATGTTACTTTGAGTGTCTTCCTTTAACTTGTATATCCACTTACAATAAACTAGATTAGTGTTTTAAACATAAGGTACTAAAGACCATGTGCCATTCTTATTAGCACATCAATCTTATCGGCTATGGCGAGATACTACTCCGCATGTTTGTTAATGACAGTAAAGCTTGTGGGGGTGGGGATAGTGTTAGGAGAGATGGATGTGTGATACGAGGATGGGTTGTATAGAGTGGTGCATTTGGGATTAGGACGAAGATTGGGTGGTCGGGTATGGGGTGGTGGAGGTAGTATGGAACTAGATGTAGGAAAGGTAAAGGGAGTAGGAGGTGTGGTGTGGAATGTAACATCTTGTATTTTTGGTTAACTAATATTTAACCTCGTTTATTCTTGTAAGGACCATTGTGGTCATTTATGAAACTTGTGGGCAATTTATGCTTGTTTTCTGTATTAAAAGTTAATAATTTAAGCAATTAAATTGTATATAATAATAATAGCAATAATAATAATAATAATAATACTAGTAATAATAATAATTTATAAAAATTATTAACTTAGAAGTGTTTAAAACTTAATTAAGTTAGGGGGTTGTTTTTGCCATTTTATAAACTTTAACGGAAAGTTATGTGCATAAAATAATAAAAAATCAAATCACAAAGGGGCCTATGTGTAAAATTTTAAAGTTACAACCCAACCCCCCGCCCTCAATTACCCCCAGTTTTCCGGCCAGGACTCCGACCAACTTCCGGCCGAAGTCCGGCAGCCTACAAATCACCAAAAAGCCTTCGGTTTTGACCCCAAATTGTTCCAAATGAATGCATGATTACGTTTCGAAACTTAAATACACTTTAATTTGGAATTAAAGTTGACAATGGGTGTCAATTGAGCTCGGCAACCGTCGATCCCAATTTTCTAACCGTTCGAACATTAAACCTTAACAATAATCCAATTAACTCAACTTAATCGATCATCTGTCTCTTCCTAATCTATTAATCAACAAAAGTTCATCTGAAAAACACTTGAACTTTCCATTCGTTTCGCCATCAAAACCTGCAACCTAATCGAAACTCATCATCCAAACATTCTAAACTTCAACTGATTCGATTATGCTTACACATCGATCGCAAACATCTACCGGGTAATTGATCATGCTTACACATTCGATTATGCATGGGGAACGAAAGCCCCATGTCTATTATAGTAATCTTTATCATTTCATGCTTCAATTGGATTGAATTCAAATTAGGGTTATGTGTTTTGGGGGAATCTCTTAATTTGGGCTTATAACAATTTGGAAACCAATATAAACCGCAACTGAGGCCTTGGTTTACTGGTTAAGACACTGCACCTTTAACATGAGTTCCCGGGTTCGAACCTGGGTACCCTCATGTAATTTTTTAAGGCTTTTTAGCCTAAAATAAATTACAATTTTTTAATAAATATAAAAAAATTATTTTTATAAACTTAAAATATTTTTAAAAAACACCAAATATTTTCTGTAATTTTTTTCTAAATTTAAATATATATATATATATATATATATATATAATAAAACATTTAAAGGTTTCTTTTGAATAATTTCTTATAAAATAGATTTTAATTAATAATTGACAAATTATTATTGGTCCAAACGTCTCTTCTCAATTAGTATTGTTTAAATCATGATTATTTCAAATAATTACTCAAATTTTTATACTTAAACTTTATTAATTATTATAGCTTTTTCGACTCTTGATTGTGAGATCTAACCATCCAAATCAACATGTTTTTTCACTCCTCCTTACAACTCTCTCAAAATGGCCCTTAACAAAACCGAAGTAGAGATGGGAACCATGACCAAAGCTCTCATCATTACTCCTGAAAACTTTAGGCCTTGGAGCAGAAGAATGGAAGGCTTCATCAGATACCAAGACAGCAAAATGTGGAACTCCACTGTCAATGGCCCGTATGAACCCAATGTGGCAGCACCTGGTGGAAATGGTGCCATGATAGAACAGGTTATTGAAGATTATTCTGAAGAAGACCGGAAGAAGATGGACATTGACAGTAATGAAATGACCATTCTGATGACTGCAATACCCAACTCCATCATAGTGGGGTTTGAGCATTGTAAGTCTGCTAAAGAATTGCTTGATGCACTTGCTCAGATGTATTCAAGCTCTAAGGACTCCAAGAAGGACTCATTGAAGCAGCAGTTCGAGAACTTCACTTATATTGCTAGAGAGACCCTCAGCCAACAGTATTTCAGGTACATGGATCTTATTTCTTCTTTTCAGTCTGTGAAAATCACTCCTGAACTTATAGATCTCACAAGAAAGTTCATGAGTGCTATTCCAAATGAGTGGACATTCTACTGTGTCTCTATCAAGAGGACAGAGAACTTGAACACTCTTACTATGACTGAACTCTATGGCATCCTTGATGGATACCGGTTAGAGATGGAGAGTAAGAAGGGCCACCAAACAAGCAGACCTCTGAGCCTTCCTGCTAGCAATGCTCTAGTGGTTGCTGAAGGCTCAGTACCCCCACAACCTCAGCAATACCTGACATACAACCAGCAGCCATCCTGCTCTTCTGGACCTTACATCATTTTCCCTGAGACTCCAAGGTCTCAACAGGCTCAGTACAATTCCTTTCAGGACAGTTGTGCCTTTGTCTTAGGAAGTGGACACTCTGGTGATTTTCAATACTGTTTTGATGATCTAGAGTGTTTCAGTCCAGACGATATAGAGTATGTGGACATCGTCCAACAGATGGCTCTTTTAACCTACAGAATGAAGAAGTTCTTTAAGAGAACTCGAAGGCAATTCCTTCAAAACCCAACTACCAGCAAGTTTGGGTTTGACAAGACCAAGGCCAAATGTTACAACTGTAACCAACTTGGTCACTTTGCAAGGGAATGCAAGGCTCCCAAATCAAACCCGGGAACCCCACATGCCTCCACACATCCATCTACATCAAAGCCCACTGGAAAGTCGACTGAAATAGCTGCAATGGCTCAAGAAGTCGACTGGAGCTTTATGGTTCAGGATGTGACTCCTGCTCAAGCTCTCATGGCCGGAACAGATGATAACCAGGAATATGAACATCTCTGTACTCCTTCCTGTATAGCTAAGGTTAAATTATATCAGGACTACAATAGGGAAATTAAATTTGATATTGAGTCTTTAAATGTTTTGAAATCTGATTTTAAAAGGGCTGAATCTGACTACCAAAAGAAAATTGAAGAGTTAAAGAAAACTGTTTCCCTATTAAAACATGAACACACCAATTACAAGACTCAAATAAAAGATTTAATATCCAAATTTTCTGAGGCTCAAGCCCAGCTTGTCACTGCTGAGGCTCAAGCCAGGAAGTATGCTATTTCTGAGCAGAACTTCCAAGCTATTATTGCATCATCCTCCCACTCTAAAATTTGTTATCAGAATAAAGGAGGGCTAGGGAACAATGAAATTGCTCCACCACATTCTATGAGTTCATAAGACAACCTAGATGTGGTATTGAAGAGTAAGAGGTCCTATCTGCTGACCCATCTTCACATGAGTTGAAGAATGATGCAATAATAGAGGCCACCACAGGGAAGGAACAGGTAAATCAACCCACCTCTCCTAGTGAAGATCAAACCCTAACCACTAAAGCTAGAAGAAGCAGAGCTAAAGCTTCCAGAAGAACTGCTAAGAAAGTGGCTAAGTCTAAGCTGATGATTGACCCAAAACAAAAGGGTGTCTTTATCTCAGCTGGATTCCAGGTGATAGGTACTTCTGATTCAGGAAAGAAGTGTAGTACCAGCACTCCTGTCCTACCAAAGGATCAAAAGTTGAAGGGAAAGGTTGCTAAAAAGAGAAAAAGATTAAGAAACAACAACCTACAGGCTCCCAAAAGACTAACATTACATGCATAATGTGTGGTCTGCAAAACCACATGGCTAAAGATTGTTACTACAATCCTGCTAGCACACATTATGCAAATAATGTTAGAAAGGAAGGAGTCAGGGAAGGTTTCTCATTTGGACCTTATCAAATGGTCCAAGTGATGAAAAAGGGAAAGCAAGCCTCCGAAGCTAGGTTGTCTTCGGAAGAAAATCCTTCTTCCGAAGGGAAAATGGCTTCGGAAGCAAAGGCTGTTAAAAATCTGAAGAACAAGAAAGTTCCCTTAAAACCATCCCAGAAGAAGACTACTTCGGAAGAAAAGGTGGTGAAGGCTTCTTCCAAAAAGAAAGAAGCTTCGAAGGGATGCCATTCTGCAATAGCTTCTACAAGCACATCTTCCATGATTAACCAACGGATGGATTGGAAGATCAAGAAAGATGCCGCAACCCAAGCCTCTTCTTCAAAGACATCCATTGAACCCCCATGCTTAACTTTTGGTTCAATTATGTCACTATCTTTGGAAGAACCCAAGACCAACAAGGCTTGGGTCTCGAATCAAAACTAATAATCTCATCTTATGTGCAAGGACATCCATATGACAAGAACAACAATGTCTGGATTATGGATAGTGGATGCTCTAGGCACATGACAAGGAACCGATCTCTCCTTCAATAGTTTCAACACTATGATGGAGGTCCTGTCTAATTTGAAGGTGAGGTCGGAGGATATATTTCTGGCAGAGGGAGTATATCCAACGATAAGTTAAAAGTTGACAAAGTTAACTTTGTCAAACAGCATGAACACAATCTGTTAAGTGTTTCTCGTTTTGTGATCAAAAGCATCAAATGCTTTTTACAGAACATGAGTGCATTGTCCTCAAACCAGGGATGACAATTCCTCCGGAATTGGTGCTTCTTAGATCTCCCAGGAAAGGGGATATGTACAAGCTGGATATGAACAATGCTTCCCCAATGGGTGAAGTATCATGCTTTCTTTCCAAATCTAATTGTGATGAGTCAACACTTTGGCATAAACGTATGTGTCATGTAAATTTTAAGACAATGAACAAATTGGCTAAAAATAACTTGGTACATGGTTTGCCTAAAAATGATATTTTCTGCAAAGATAACTGTGTTGCATGCCTAAAAGGGAAGCAACACAGGACATCTCATAAATCCAAAAGTGTTAACTCCATCACTACTCCATTACACTTATTGCACATGGATCTTTTTGGTCCCACAAGTATAATGAGCATTGCAAGGAAGTCATATTGCCTTGTGATAGTTGATGATTTTACAAGATATAAATGGGTATTCTTTTTAAGAACTAAAGATGAAACTGCTAAAACATTAAAATCTTTTATTCTTAAAATAGAAAATCAAATTGATCACAAGGTTAAAATTATTAGAAGTGATCAAGGGACTGAGTTTAAGAACTTCGTTCTTGACTAATTCCGTAACTCAAAAGGGATTGCCAGAGAATATAGTGCTCCCAGAACTCCTCAACAAAATGGTGTTACTGAGAGGAGGAACATGACACTTATTGAGGCTGCTCGAACTATGTTAGCTGATTCCAAACTACCTCTAACATTCTGGGCAGAGGCAGTTAGCACTGCATGCTATATGCAGAAAAGAGTTCTTGTAGTTAAGCCACATGGAAAACCCCCTTATGAGTTATGGAACAAAAGGCCATTGTTCATTGGCTTTGTAAGGTCCTTTGGCAGCAGGTGTACCATACTTAACACAAAGGACAATTTGGCAAAATTTGCTGAAAAGTCAGATGATGCTATCTTTGTTGGATACTCTTCTAGCTCCAAAGCTTATAGAGTATACAACATTAAGAATCAACAATTTGAGGATTCATCCAATATATTTGTTAATAAGCACACTCCTTGTGTTAGGGGGAATGGCCCTGATCATATCTTTGATTTAGAATTGTTTCTAAACTATTTTAAACCTTCTGGTGAGAATGTTTCAGTTGGAACAGGTGCTCAAAATGATGCAGATGCTGATGTTGATGCTGATGCTGATCAATTGTTTGAGCTACCCAAACCTCTTCCAGGTTCTCCAAGAGCTGCAACAAATCAAGCTCTCACTATTCACAGTCAGACAATATAACTATATCAAGGAATAGTGAAGCTTCAACCAGTGAATCACCTGCTGATCCTCAAAACTCATCAGGTGATCCAACACAACACCAAGATGAGGGAAGTAGCATTTTGAAGGAACATGCAACTATTAATGCTACTTCACAGCCAACAACTGATGATGTTTCTCATTCATTCAATCAGTCCTCATTGAATGAGTTTGAAACAACAGCTGGACAAAGTGTTCTTGTTCCTGAGCAAAATATGTCTAATCTGGACTTATCCTTGCAACTGGAAGTGATTCCTCGTTTAAGGATTCACAACACTCATCCAGCTGAGAACATCATTAGGGATGTCTCTGAAGGGGTGAGAACGAGAGGGCAGACTCATCATGGGAATGTCTGCTTGTACTCATGCTTCTTATCCCAGTTGGAACCCAAGAAGGTGGAAGATGCCTTGAAAGATAGTAGCTGGGTTGAATCGATGCAAGAGGAGCTGCTTCAATTCAAAAGACAGAAGGTTTGGAACCTATGTCCGCTACCATCTGGTCAAGTACTAATAGGCACTAAATGGGTTTTCAGGAACGAAAGAGAGGATAGAGGCTTGATTATCAAGAACAAGTCAAGACTGGTAGTTCAAAGATACACTCAAAAGGAAGGAATTGATTATACTGATGTCTTTGCACCTGTTGTAAGACTTGAGCCAGTTAGGATCTTCCTTGCTTATGTTGTGTCCAAGAACTTTACTGTCTACCAGCTTGATGTCAAGTGTGCCTTTCTATATGGGGATATAGATAGGGAAGTGTATGTATGCCAGCCTCCAGGATTTGAAGACCCACAGCACCCTCACTACGTGTGCAAATTGGATAAAGCTCTATATGGGCTGCACCAAGCACCTAGGCTGCGGTATGAGACTCTGTCTTAGTTTCTCCTGAAGAATGTCTACACCAGAGGAACCATTGACAAAACTTTATTTATAAGGAAGTCTGGTAAGGACATTTTGCTTGTTCAAGTCTATGTCAATGACATCAGTTCGGTTCTTCAAATGACCAAATGTGTAAGGACTTTGAAAGCATTATGAAGAAGAAGTTTGAGATGAGTTCCATGGGAAAATTGGAATTTTTCCTTGGAATTCAGGTGAAGCAACTGAAGGAAGGGTTTTTCATTAATCAATCTAAGTACGTCGATGACATCTTAGAAAGATTTAAGATGAAAGATTGTAAGCCAGCCAAGACACCCATACCCAGAAACCATAATCTTTGTCCTGATCTTGAGGGGGACTGATCAACATCAGTATAGGGCGATTATTGGTTCTCTGATGTATTTCACAGCTAGTAGACCTGATATTATGTTTGCAACTTTCATCTGTGCAAGATATCAGGCTGCTCCAAAGGTGTCTCACTTAGCTGCTGCCAAGAGAATCCTCAGATACCTCAAAGGAGCACCTAAACTAGGTCTCTGGTATCCTAGGAATAATGATTTTAATCTTTATGGATCTCTGACAGTGACTATGGTGGCTACAACATTGACAAGAAATCAACATTAGGAGGATGTCAATTTCTTGGTGGAAGGATCATCTCATGGCAATGCAAGAAACAATCCTGTGTCTCTACATCAACTTGCTGAAGCTGAATACATTGCTGCTGCTAGTTGCTGTGCTCAGCTGTTGTGGATTCAGAATCAGATGTTGGACTATGGATTCAACTTTATGAGTACTCCTATCCATATTGACAACAACAGTGCTATCTCCATCACTGAAAATCCGGTGAAGCACTCCAAGACAAAGCATATTAATATCAGGTACCATTTCATTAGAGATATTCATGAGAAGAATCCGATTAAGCTAATCAAAGTTGATTCAAATGAACAATATACTGATTTGTTCACCAAAGCTTTTGATGAACAAAGATTTAAGTATCTCATAACCGCTATTAGGATGATAAACATTGATTAGCTTAACTCTTTTGAAAACCTTTTTAATATGTAATGTCTTATGTTAATACAATCTAAGCCCTGTTACAAAAGGTCTCTCTAAAATTTTCTGAGTATAAATTTCTTCCGAAGAGAAATTAACTCTCGGAAGACATTATACATATCTTCCGAAGTAAAATTTCTCCAAGGATAATTTTTCTTCTTAGAAGAGTTTTTAGTCTCGGAAGAAGCGATTGATTTCATATCAGATCTACTTCCAAAGCTTACAAAAACACTCCACTCAGAAAGCAATCTTTACTCTTGGAATTAGGAATTGGTTCGGAAGAGAGATTTTACTGTGTAACGGAAATCTCTTGGGCCCCACACTGTAAAAAGTAAAGATTTTGTTAATGATGTCGGATTATTTAACTGAATTAAACCTTACTGCCCCTGTCACTTCATCCACTAAACCATCATATCACCTTATCCTAACCCCATTACCGCCATTTCATTTTTTTTAAATAATCCCAATTATTCACTCTCATCTTCTTACCATAAATTTTTACAGCCCTAAAAGTTTCCTTTCTCCCAAATTCACCCAAGCTCAAACTCTTCTACCTTCACATTTTCTCAATGGCCCTAAATCCTCAACACAACCAAGTCGCACTTCTTGACTCTTCAAGAGATGTGAACTTCTCTAAAATCATCTCCTTCCTCACCCAATCATCTTACTACACTGCTTTGACTATTAATCCCATGGTTTACCTCAATCACATGACTGAATTTTGGGGTAACAGTCAGGTTGAAACCCTAAATGGGGTTCGTGTAATACTATCCCGCATTTGTGGCCAGGAGTTGGTCATCACTGAACAACTCATTAGGGAGCATCTAGAGCTTCATGATGAGGGTGCCCCTACTGAGCTCCCCAAGGCAGATTTAGACAGCACCTACATCCTAATGGGATATGGTGGAGACGTGAGCTGGTTGATTGTCTACAAATTCAACTTCTCCTACAACTGGAAGTTCCTCCTGCACATTGTCCTTCACTGTCTGTCAAACAAATCCGGGGGATAGGACTAAATCCCGTATGAACTAGGGTGCTTAGTTCATGGATTGGTGAGAGGCCTTCGCTTCAACTACTCAAGATTTGTGCTGACCAATCTCATTGGAAATCTATAGAGGGAAATATTCTTTATGTATCCCAAATTTCTTCAGCACATCATCAATTGTGAGCTGGACCAGAGTCGGCTTGTTTGTGCAGCCACTTTGCCTGTCCCTCACATGAGGCCAACCATCTTCAAAACACTGAAGAAGGTACCACCAATTCACTAGAAGGTACACTTCTTTACCTCCTAGTATGACTAAGAAAATAGCTCTTGGTGACATCCCTGTTCACCCCACAGGTGATGAACCCACACCAACAACTGCCCCCACAGTGCCAATTTCACCTTCTCCTCCTATCACCATCACCTACAAAAGACGCCCTAAACGAACCCTTGTTCAATCTACTCTGATTGAACAAGCTCCTTCTATTCAACCTAAAAAGGCTAGAGTGGAACATTGGGCTCCCACTCAGTCTGAGATCTCACCATCCTTCACCATTGACCTCAATATGGGTCTTGAGTCTCCTTAGTCTCAAACCCATGAGCCTACTACCCAATCTGAAAGCCCTCAGGGTGAGTATTTACACTCCTCTAAGCAGCCAATAAGGGACAACCCCATCAGAGGCTCAATGCCTGTAGACATTGACCAAGGTCCCGGGTCAGTAGGCTTAACCTCCTTATCTTTCACTGACCTTCTCTTTAAAACTGATGAAGAGATAACGTCCCTCCATGGCAATGACGTTGATCTACAACACCCTCTCCAAGATCAACATAGCCTAGAGAGACCTCTTATCTTTAGCCCCTATCAGCAAACCCTTACTGAGGGGAGTCCCATTGATGTGGAGGGGACTCATGCAGATTTAGTTACCACTACAGAAGGTGCCTCAATGGACCTTATGGATAGTGGTAACATTTCTGAGATTGAATTTGCGACAACCATGCCTTTTGATGACTCTAAAAGGGACATCATTGAGCAGGGGAAACCAGGGTCCCAAGAAACCACATCTGGTGGTGAGGCTGAACATACTAGGTATGTTACCTCATCTCCCCGTGATTCTTCAAAAGAAGATGAGGGAATTATGCAACTCTTCATTCAAGACCTACTATCTAATGTCTCAAACCTTGAATCCAATGTTAGGACTTTAGAAGAAAGGTTTGCCACTCAGCAACTTGAGATTGACAATCTCAAGGCTCAACTAGCTGAGAAACAGATTGAGAGATCTGTTAGGCATTTACCTATTCAGGTCTCCTTGAACTCTTCCTCTAGATCATCTAACTCTCAAGATGATGCTACCAAAAAGGAGAAGAGTATTCAGAGACAAATATCTGAGGAACCATAGAGCCAAACTTTAATTTCCAAATTCTCGACTCCCATTACAACTTTCTCTGAGCTATCTCAAGTCTTACTGCAAATTGACCAAAGGATGCTCAAAGATCTCTACAGACTCTTCTCCAAGTTTCTATTGAGATCTTCTCTTGATCAGCCAAGCCCTAATGCAGCAATGATGTATTTCGGAGCTGAAGAACTTCAGAGGCTAAGTGCACCTTCTACCACTGTGGAAGAGGTTGGTCAACCTAAGGTCCACATGGAACCTGAGATTCCATTTGAAGGGGAAATGGGGACTGATGGCCTAGCAACTGAAACAGTTGGGATAGAATCTGCACCCCCTCAAACTTCCAAAGTTGAAGTTAAAGCCTCAGAAGAACAAGCCGAATCTTCCGAAGCTGAAATGGAAGCTGCAGAAGGACTGTTCATAATGTCTGAGGAACTAATCATCACAGATGCAATCCTAGAACTAGCATCTGAGGTGAATAGTGAGGATTTTCTGGATCAACCTCTTGTTCAGACATCATCTCTACCTCTCTCACAATCCGAATCCACTCTCCAAGAACCACCAAAGTCAAGCTCTTCAAAAGATAACAAAGGAAATAAGAAAATGACTGCGGAAGAGCTTCAAGAAGAGGAGAAGATTGAAAAACTAAAGAGAAAAGGAAGACTTCCAACTGGAAAGCTATTAGCCGCTAGTACAAAAGCAGCTACAGCCAACCAGGAGGGAGTCAACAACAAAAGGAGAGAGGGGATCATTAACCACTGATCAAGCTTGGAGCTGCCAATGAAGAAACACTCCTGCTACCATTAGAGGAGTTGGTGGAACTAGAAAATGCAACCAGGTTGTAGCAGGAAGCAGCACAGTTGGCCTTAGAGGAAGAGAAAGAAAAGGAACAGAGGGCAACTGACATGCAGCTTAGGAGGAAAAGGATAGCCTTCCTAACCTCCAGAGGGTTCTCTCTTCAAGAACTGTCTCCACACAATGATGAAACGATCCTATGGCTCTTTAACAAAGAGCAGGATCAATTGGAGAAAGAGAGAAAAAGAGCTGTAAGAGCAAGTTGAAGGAGAAAAAGAAAAGAGAAGAAGAAGCAAGGGCCTCTACAACCAAGAAGATAGGTGAGAAAGCCTGGATGAAAGACTATCTCTGGGCTCACGACTTCTCTGGAAGGCAAGTGGTCCCATGTCTGAGAGGACACTCCGACGAATAGTCAGTGAAATCAAGGCTGATCTTCGTTTGGGAAAAAAGAGAGAGATGTACAGAAGGATACAGGGGATAACCTTCACACCAACCTGAACCAATTCCCTCTCCGTTCACCATCAAAACTGAGCCTTACACTCTTGAACCCACACCTTTACCATCATCCACTTCCTCACCTCAACCACCAAAATTGCCCATCCTTCAACCCAAAACTCTTACCAGAACCACCACACCACACCATACCCATCAACCTTCCAAACCATCCCTTCATCCTTCCAAACATCTCTCTCTAGAAGAGTTTAAGACGATCAAGATTAGGCTCACCAACTGCACAACCCTGAGCGACATCTCCTGTGAGGAAGACTCTATCAAACTAACCTATGTTGATGGATCTTCACGTTCCCTTACAATAGATCAATTTCTTGATCTGCCCAAAGAAACACTAGACCATGCTACAAAACTTCTAGGCCTCAACTTAGACTCATTAAATGATGAAAAGAAAAGACTAAGAAGGAAGCTGGTGACTTTGCTGGATACAAAGAAAAAGGACAAGATCCCTAGTCAGCCTCTTGTGTATAGAAAGAAAATAATCCAGTGGATGTTTGATGAAGCTGCTCATAACTTTATTGTGGAAAGAGAGAATGGTGAAGTCAACAGGCTGAATGCCACCTCTCTGCTACACTCTAGCAGGTTTGATATTGCTGAGCTAGCAGAGAAACCATTCTTTAACCCCTCCAACTCTGAAACTGCTGCTCACATCAGAAACCATCTCAGCAGTCTTCATCTGGCTGGGTTAACTGCAAAAGCCAAGATTGAAGAAGAGTTGAAGTTGAGAAGAAAGGAAGACAAGGATAGACCTCCCACCAAAGGCACAACCTTTCTACACATGGTGGAGGGTCCTGAACTAGAACCTATAGTTTGATAGGAATATGATTATAGTTCCTATCAACTAACTCTTTTCAGAGGGCCATAATATCATTCAAGGTGACAAACTGGAGATCCTGTCAACCAAAGTTTTGTATAAACTTCTCAGCACCACATCAGGGAAGAACAAGGAAAGTGATAAGTATTTGCTCTCCTTGGTGATGAAAGTTTTAAGGAGCAGAAACAAGTGAGGTTTTGGTAGCATCAGTCTAGGGGGAGTTTGTTGGATCAAGAAGAAGGCTGGTGCAACCTATACCAAATCACTTAGATAAATTTTGATACTACTTACAAAGGCTTCCGAAGCCAAGTGTGGATCTTCCGAATGAAGTAGAGTTCTTCCAAAGACAGAGTGAAAGTTTTACTTCCAAAGACAAAGTGTTCACTTCCGAAGATCAAGTCTCAAAAGAAGAAATCAGAAGACTACTTCCGAAGTATGAAGAAAGAAGAAGTCCTCAAGCCTCGGAAGAAGTAGCCTCTTCCGAAGTGTAAGTGGCTTCGGAAGTACTTGTTTTTCCGAAGCCATTTAACCTTCGGAAGACATTGCTATGAACTAGTGGACATAAGTATGGTCTCTGACACTCCGCTGCAGACCTCTGATACTACATGATGTTTTCTCAAAGAGCACGTAGTTGACCATACTTTATTCCACTGTTCACCTTTTTATGTTAGTACAAGTTACCAACTTTAGTTGGTGACAAAAGGTAAGTCAGGGACATGTCCAGACTACCATATCTCAGATAAGACTTTATCTAAGATACCTTAAACTATAGCTTTGTAGTATTTTCTTTAGTTAGAGGATCCCAGCTGGTATCAAAGTATATCTAGTTGTAGGTAGTATTATATATAGTTTCTCATTATAACTCATAACATCATGCTTGTAAGAGTCTTGTAATATTTGAGTTGAGAAGCAATATATGCAAGTACCTTGAAAATTACTTCTTGTGTTTGATTATTACTTATTATATTGCTATCAACTCTTAGAGACTTTTCTTTCATCCGAGTGTTGTTTAAGTAAGTTTGAGAGAAAAACCAAGTGTTTAGTGACATAAAACTATCATGCACTTGTTATCGTGCTCCAAACAATGTCGTGATGGTCATGAATCGCGTTTGCTACAATTATGGGGAACCTTGACACATCCACCCATAATGCCCTCGTCTTGTGGGTAATGTTCCACAAGCCCGAGGACGTGATTTCAACATCAATGCTAACCAAGCACAAGCAAACAAGTATGTGGTGAACTGTATGCTAAACCCAACCTCAACTTTTATGATCTAATTCTTTTGATGCTTTACCTGTATCGTTAAACATCTTTAAAACTACACAGGTATGTTCCTTATTAATAATACTTATGCCTACGTCCTATTTGATTTTGGAGCCGATAAGAGTTTTATATCGTTAGAGTTTGAATCAATTCTTGCTAAGCCACATACGAAACTTGAAAGACCTCTCACAGTTGAAGTCGCCGATGGAGAACCAATCACCGTTGATATCGTTATTCGCGATTGTATCTTGAGTCTCGACGCATATGAATTCTTTATCGACCTCATCCCTATGAACTTGGAAACTTGGGCGTTATCATTGGTATGGATTGGTTAGCCAAACATCATGTCGAGATCGTTTGTTTCGAGAAGTGTATTCAAATTCCGTTGCCTTCTAGGGATACATTGAAGGTGTTCGGTGAAAAATCTTCCAAAGGGCTCAAACTCATATCATGCACCCAAGCCCGAAAGTGCTTAAGCAAAAACTATATGGCTTTCTTGACTTACGTGGCCAACACAAAAGTCAAAGGGAAAGATCTTAAGGATGTCCCAATTGTACGAGACTTTCCTGAAGTATTTCCCGATGACCTTAGTGGTTTACCTCCCGTGCGTAAAGTCGATTTGATTCAGGGAGCAAACCCCGTGGCTAAGTCACCATATCGACTTGCACCATCAGAAATGCAAGAACTATCTAGTCAACTTCAAGAACTATTCAAAAAGGATTCATTCGTCCTAGCTCTTCGCCTTGGGATGCACCTGTTCTGTTTGTGAAGAAGAAATATGGGTTGTTTCGTATGTGCATCGACTATCATGAACTTAACAAGCTTAACATCAAGTACCACTACCCTCTTCTTCGTATCGATGACCTTTTTGACCAACTTCAAGAAGCTTCTATTTTCTCGAAGATCGGTTTACATTCCGATTATCATCAATTGCAAGTCCATGACGATGATATCCCAAAGACTACATTCCATACTCGATATGGGCATTATGAGTTCATGGTTATGTCTTTTGGTTGAACAAATGCTCCTGTTGTCTTCATGGATCTCATAATTAGAGTATGTAAGCCTTATCTAAACAAGTTTGTGATCGTATTTATTGATGACATACTTATCTATTCCAAGTCCCACACCGATCATGAGCTACATTTGCGACTAGTTCTTGAGTTGTTGAAGATAGAACAATTGTATGCGAAGTTCTCGAAATGTGAATTTTGGCTTGAGTAAGTTCAATTTCTAGGACATGTGGTGAATAGCCAAGGAATTCATGTTGACCCTGCAAAGGTGAAAGCTGTGAAGAATTGGTGCTTTCCTACAACTCCAACCGAAGTTTGTTCTTTTCTTGGTCTTGTTGGTTATTACAGGTGATTTATCATCAACTTTTCAAGAATCGCGAAGCCGCTTACTTCTTGCACTCAAATGAACAAACCATTCAAGTGGGGGTCTGAACAAGAAGAAGCTTTTGAAGTGTTAAAGCACAAGTTGTGCAATGCTCCCATCTTGACCCTACCCGATGGAAACGATGATTTCACCGTGTATTGTGATGCATCTAAACAAGGCCTTGGTTGTGTTCTCATGCAATAAGAAAAGGTCATAGCATATGCATCAAGACAATTGAAGGTCCACGAGGTGAATTACACAACACACGATCTCGAGCTTGGTGCTGTTGTTTTTTACTTTGAAGATTTGGAGACATTACTTGTATGGTACACAATGCATAGTCTACACCGATCACAAAAGCCTTTAACATGTTTTTAATTAAAAAGATCTCCATATGAGACAACTTCGTTGGGTGGAGTTGATTGGTGATTATGACTGTGACATTTGTTACCATCCTAGTAAGGCAAATGTTGTAGCCGATGCACTAAGCCGAAAGATGCACAACAAGATGATCTCATTCCAAGAAATTCGCGATCGACGTCAATGGTTTGACACTTTGGGAGAATTTGATACCGAGATCCGTTTAGATGTCAACGAGACTACCGTGCTGCTACAAAACTTGAGGATCGAAAGTGACATCGAGACCGGTATTTTAGAGGCTCAACAAGCGGTTCAACAAGAAGGGAGAATGGGAGAGGAATGAATTGGAACATAACCTTCTAGCCTAATTGGAAACAAAACCCAATAGGTTGATGTATTTAACGAATCGAATTTGGGTTCCGAATCGTGATAATCTCCGTACCTTTATCATGAACGAAGCTCATCAAACTCGCTATTCTATTCATTCTGGCTCCGATAAGATGTACATGGATCTGTGTGGTCAATATTGGTGGCCTGGAATGAAGAAAGACATAGCGACTTATGTAGCTAAGTGCCTCACGTGTACGAAGGTTAAAGCCGAACATCAATATCCAAGTGGATTACTTGAACAACCCGAGATTCCTATGTGGAAATAGGAACATATATCCATGGACTTCATAACTAAGCTACCCCGAACTTCCCGTGGACATGATAGCATATGGGTGATCATTGATCGATTGACCAAGTCAGCACATTTTATACCCATACGTGACACTTACAAGATATCAAGGTTGGCTCGTATATACATTGATGAAACTATAAGTCGTCATGAGGTACTTTTGCATATCATATCCGACCGAGACGCTTGTTTCACTTCGTATTTTTGGTCGTCTATGCAAGAACTCTTGGGTACTCAATTGGATCTAAGCATGGCTTACCATCCTCAAACGGATGGTCAAACCGAGCGAACCATCCAAACCTTGGAGGATTTGCTACGCCTTTGTGTCCTTGAATTTGGTGGCGATTGGGATACGCATTTACCGCTCGCGGAATTTTCGTATAACCATAGTTACCACTCGAGTATCAAGATGGCACCACTCGAAGCACTTTATGGTCGTAAATGTCGTTCACGATCTACTGGACCGACATTGGTGAAAATTTCATCACCGGTCCTGAACTTATACAAGAAACGACCGATAAAATCTCTATAATCCGCAAGAACCTTGAAGTGGCAAGAAGTTGACAAAAGAGCTATGCCGATAAGCGACGCAAACCATTGGAGTTCCAAGTTGGAGATATGGTTCTTCTTAACGTTTCACCATGGAAAGGCGTTGTTCGCTTTGAAAAGAAGGGTAAACTGGCTCCAATATTTGTAGGACCTTTCAAAATCCTGAAAAGGATTTGGAAAGTGACTTATAAACTGGAACTACCTTCCGACCTTAGTGGAGTTCATCCTGTGTTCCACGTCTCAAATTTGAGACTTGGCTGACGAAAGTCTGCATGTTCCGTTGGAAGACATCCAGATCGACGAGTCATTGCACTTTGTTGAGAAACCAATTGAAATTATGGATCGCATTATGAAGAAGACTAGAACCACAACTACCCCAATTGTCAATGTTTGTTGGGAGAATAAGCGTGGAGCTAAATTTACTTGGGAGCGTGAAGAACATATGAAGAAGAAGTACCCGCATTTGTTCGTATAGTTTTATTTTTAATTTCGGGACGAAATTCTTTTAAGTTGGGGAGACTGTAACATCTTGTATTTTTGGTTAACTAATAGTTAACCTCGTTTATTCTTGTAAGGACCATTGTGGTCATTTATGAAACTTGTGGGCAATTTATGCTTGTTTTCTTAATTAAAAGTTAATAATTTAAGCAATTAAATTGTATAAAATAATAATAACAATAATAATAATAATAATAATAATAATAATAATAAATTATAATAATGATGTTAACTATAATAATAATACTAGTAATAATAATAATTTATAAAAATTATAACTTAAAAGTGTTTAAAACTTAATTAAGTTAGGGGTTGTTTTTGCCATTTTATAAACTTTAACAGAAAGTTATGTGCATAAAATAATAACAAATCAAATCACAAAGGGGTCTATGTGTAAAATTTCAAAGTTACAACCCAACCCCCCGCCCTCAATTACCCCCGGTTTTCCGGCCAGGACTCCGGCGAACTTCCGGCCAATGTCCGGCATCCTACAAATCAACAAAAAGCCTTTGGTTTTGACCCCAAATTGTTCCAAATGAATGCATGATTACGTTTCAAACCTTAAATACACTTTAATTTGGAATTAAAGTTGACAATGGGTGTCGATTGAGCTCGGAAACCGTCGACCCCAATTTTCTATCCGTTCGAACATTAAACCTTAACAATAATCCAATTAACTCAACTTAATCGATCATCCGTCTCTTCCTAATCTATTAATCAACAAAAGTTCGCCTGAAAACACCTGAACTTTCCATTCGTTTCGCCCTTTTATCAAAACCTGCAACCTAATCGAAACTCATCATCCAAACATTCTAAACTTCAATTGATTGGGGCTTTTGATCAAGAACGTCACCCGAAGCTGCCCACGAGTTTAATTTGATCTTCTTCATCGTTTGTACACAAATCAAATTCAACCTTGGTCATGTTTGTTCTTCAACTTGTAACATCGATCGCAAACATCTACCGGGTAATTGATCATGCTTACACATTTGATTATGCATGGGGAACGAAAGCCCCATGTCTATTACAGTAATCTTTATCGTTTCATGTTTCAATTGGATTGGATTCGAATTAGGGTTTATGTGTTTTGGGGGAATCTCTTAATTTGGGCTTATAATAATTTGAAAACCAATATAAACCACGGCTGAGGCCTAGGTTTACTGGTTAAGACACTACACCTTTAACATGAGGTCCCGGGTTCGAACCCGGGCACCTTCATGTAATTTTTTAAGGCTTTTTAGCCTAAAATAAATTGCAGAAAATTTTTATTAAATATAAAAAAAGTTATTTTTAAAACTTAAAATATATTTAAAAACCCCAAATATTTTATGTATATATATATATTCTTTTTTTAATAAAACATTTAAAGGTTGCTTTTGAATAATTCTTGTAAAATAGATTTTAGATAATAATTAACAAATTATTATTGGTCCAAACGTCTCTTCTCAATTAGTATTGTTTAAATCATGATTATTTCAAATAATTACTCAAATTTTTATACTTAAACTTTATTAATTATTATAAATGATTCAATATCATTTTCTTTAAAAATACATAAATAGCATATTACTTGTTTTTATTATTTGATGCACTTACAAGAATACCCCAAATACCAAATTAAACCCTAGTCCTCAATTAACTCGTTAAACTTACTATTTAGACGTTAAACCTTGTAAATATAGGTGCCTTGTGAAGGATTACGTTGGAATGACGTCTAATATTATTCTTATTAATCTCCATTATATACTTATTGATCAAGTGAGTTTTCTTGCCCCTTTTTATATTATTTCAAACCATTTTGGGGTGAAACATGTTAAACTTATCAACTTACACTTGTAACCCTTTTGATACTTGTAAATCACTTGCAATTCATACTTTTATTTGTCATGGTTATTTGTGTTATTGTAAGTCTTATATGAGATACATATTATGTTGACAATCATTAACTATTGCTAGCCTGGCGACGTCATAGATCTATGGGCCTGACAATCCTATTTGGTGCTAAAGCCAATGTATTGCCGGCTCCTGATGACGTATGACTTGTTCATCATGGGAACCAAGTACACTTGCCAATCGTATAAACTTGTAAACTCGTAATTAGTCAAGGTTTGATTGTAGCTATATGTGTTCTATAAACTTGCATAACTCAAAACCTTTGACCATGAATTGCTACTTGTAACCTTTTGATATATTACGTATATTAAACCCTTGAAAACTCACCAACTTCATAGTTGACCTTTTATTTTTAACATGTTTCAGGAAATGCCCAAGTTTGAAGTCAACATTTGAAGTTTGCATAAAACTAGGATTTGAACCTAGATTAAAGAATAAAAGCTTGGTTTATCTTGTTATGTTTGACTTGTTTCATGTTAAGACTTATGGTTGTATTTGCATTTGAAACTTATAATAATAATATTTTCATTTAAAGATAGCTTTATGTGGTTGTGAACAATCTTAACCCTCACATCTCGACGATTCCGTCGTCAAGGTTAGGGTGTGACATGGACCTGTTAGTAGAGTAGGTAGTGGGAGGGTTTTTTGTAAGAGTGTTTTGGTTGAGGGAGGGGGCATTCATGTGGATCAGTTAGGGTGGTAGGGGGTTATGGGGTTTGGGAAGGTTTGCGGGTGGTTGTGGGTAAATAGAGGTGTATGGAATCGGGGGGGATTGTGTTGGTGAGGTGAAGTTAAACTGAATGGGAAGACCTCCTTATTGAACTTCACATGGCATGCCACATATACCCAATCATTGGTATGATCAAGGCATTGATACCCATGATGGTTAGGACTGTAGCCAAGAAAGACACACGGTGTAGAGCGGAAGCCCATTTGTGTCGATTATAGGGGAAAGGGTTAGGGAAACACTCACAACCAAAGACACGAAGAAATGAATAGTTAGGTTTGCGGTTGAAGAGGTGCTGGAAGGGGGATTTGTTTAAAGCGATGCGAGATGGAAGTCAGTTAATTAGAAAAACGATGGTTTCAAAAGTGAAAGTCCAAAACCGCCAGCGGAGTTTCGCTTGGGCTAGAAGAGTAAGACCGATTTTAACAACGTGTCGATGTAGACGCTTAACGATGCCATTTTGTTCACTTTTGTGTGTACATGAGCTCCTGTGAATGATTCCAAGTGATGTGAAGAACGTGGATAGTTTCCGAAACTTCCCTCCCCAATCCATTTGAACTGTTTTTAGTTTAGTGTTAAATTGTCTTTCCGTCATGGTTACAAAATTTTTAGATGTGGAGTAGACATCAGATTTGTGAGCTAACGGGAAAAACCACATATATCATGTGTGATGATCAACACATAACATGAAAATCGATAACCATCAAAGGAGACATTGGGGGTTGGTCCCCATACATCACAGTATATCAAGTCTAAGATATTATTACTACAAAAATTAGAAATAGACAATGCAAGTTTAGAAGATTCCCAAGTTAACATGATGAACATAAAAAAGATGATAATTTTGTAGTAATAGGTAAATAATAACTCGATATAAGTGATGTAAAGACACGTTGATGTGGATGATCAAGCTGTTGGTGCAAGATGGTGTAGGAAGCTTTGGTTGTGGTAAAGACAACCTTCAGGATGGACTTGAGTTATGGTAGTTGGAGAGAGTAAAGTCCATGCTTACTTGAACCCATAAGGAAGGGATATGTGTAGATACGTCCTTCATAACAAAAAATGAGAGTAAAATTCAAAGAAAACGTTATTGTCATGGCAAAATTGTTGAACAGAAAGTAAATTCTTTTGGATTTCAGGAACATGAAGGACATTGGTAAGATTAAATGGGTTGTTTGATGAGAGAATTTTTTATGAGGCAATATGAAGTATAGGGAAGGCCTTACCATCGCCAACATGGAGTGAGTCTTTACCATGGTAGACCTTCGAGTTGTCTAGGCTTGATAAGTCTGGTGTAGCATGGTTGGTAGCACCTGTATCGGGGAACCAGGTGGTTCCCAAGGTTAATGCGACATCAGAAAATGTTGTAAAGTTGCTTGAGTTAGCTGCCTAGACGAGTGGGCAGATTGATGGGGACATTGAGAAAGAAGATGCCATATTCCATTTCGGTTATAATGACCATAAACAATGTTTTGTGTTAATGCCCAAGAGAATTGTTGGTTGCTGTTGTTGTCCTTGGTCCTATTGTGTAATAAACCTCGGAAGTTTCCACGAAAAATCCCACGAAAGCTACCACGATTTCTGTTGGTGGATCGAGAAACAATTGCAACCTATGGTTGATAGTTGTGAGGTGTGATGGGGTTCAGCTGATAACCCAATTGACCAACCATGAGTTGCAAGTTGTTTAGTTAATACTGGATGTGGTTTAACTCCAGGAAAAATGGACGAGTGATGGTGCTAAATACCTGTAGTGTTGTTGCAGCATGGGCGGAATGGTCTTGTTGATCATGTAGTCATGATCATGTAGTAGCCGTGGAGTTCATTGAAGGTAATTGGAGGGGGTCGAGCAAGAAGGTTTGCCTTCAAGCCGTTGTATTCATCTTTAAGGCCAGAAATGACAAGCATAACAAGGTCTTTGTCCTTCATGGGTTCACCAATATTGGGGAGGGTAGTGGCATATCCTGGGCTCGACTTAGATAGGTTACCATGGTTTCATCTCCCTTCATTTCAATTTTCAGTAGTTGAGTTTTCAGTGTTTACTCACGAGAGGTAGTGTTTGGTGAGTATGCACGCTCCAATGCTGGCCATAAATCTCTGGATGCCATACCTTGAACATGCTGAAAAGTTGGTTCAGGGATCATTGAGATGATAAGCATGCGTACGTGGGCATCATCGAAGATCCATTGTGTCACACCCTAACCTTAAAGGAGGAAACATTAAGATGTGAGGGTTAAGATTTTTCATAGCCACATAACACTACCATGAAATGAAAATCCATAAGTTTTAAAATGAAAAATACAACCAATAAGTCTCAACAAAATAAGACATAACATAGGTTCAAAATTCCAAGAATTTAAAGGCATGTCTTTATTTCCTAGGTCCAATCCTAGATGTAAGCATACTTCAATATTATTCATCAACCTTGGGCATTTCCTGAAACATGTTAGAAATAAAGTCAACTTTGAAAGTTGGTGAGTTTCTATGGGTTAAACATATGCATGCATATATATATATATATATATATATATATATATATATATATATATATATATATTATATATAAGTTTAAAGGTAGCAATTCAAGTCATCGATTACGAATAATACAAGTTTATAAATAACATAGTGATACAATCAAACCTTGACAAAGATATCCATTACAAGTTATCACGATTAGCTAAGTGTACTTGGTTCCCATGATGAACAAGTCATACGTCATTAGGAGTCGGCAATAACATCGGCTTTAGCACCAAATAGGCTTGTCAGGCCCATAGATCTATGACGTCGCTAGGCTAGCAATAGTCAATGATTGTTAACACAAAATGTCTATCATATAAGTCTCACAATATTTCAAATAACCATGACAAGATTAAAGATGAATTGCTAGTGCATTTACAAGTATCAAGACGTTTACAAGTGCAACTTTATACGTTAACAGTTCCACTCCAAAAGGTGTGAAATAAGGTAAAAGATGGGCATGAAAAACTCACATGTTGTATAAGATGAATCTTAAGAATAATAATAAGAGTTTAAGTAGTGCTCCAACGATTCCTTTTACAAGGTACCTAAACGTATAAGTTCCAAGTTTAAGTTTAAAGATTATATATAACGATTCATACGTGAACTAGAGTTTCCATAGGGATTTGGGGTTTTGATGAACAAAATAATCAAATAATGAATTCACTTATATTTTGATTCAACTAAAAGAATTACACCATTTAAGTAATTAGTATGAAGAAATGCAATTATATCATTTATAATAATTGGTAAAGTTTAAATATAAAATTTAAATAGTTTTTGTATAATAATTTGATGTAAACATTATTTATATAATAACTAAAAGTAACGTAATGGACTAATACTAATTTATTAAATTAAACTATCATTTAAAATCCATTTTATAAGAAATAAACTAAAAATAAGCTTTGTTATAATGTTTAATTAAAAAAATATGTATAAGTATTTAGAGTAAATTACCATTTGCATTCCTGACGGTTTCTCATTTTAACCACTTGTATCCCTGCAGTTTCAAAATTTTGATTCGCCCCCTAACGTTTCATTTTGTTTCCATTTGAATCCAAATAACTCACTCCGTTAAATTGTTCAGTTAACTCTTTCTGAAAAAGACTAAATTACCCTTAAGAGTAAAAAATTAAAAAAAATTATGGGACCACCCACATCATCTTCTTCTCCTTTGACCCACACAACCTCCACACCTCACGCACAGTACCACCACCCACTCCCCTTAAATAATCCCTTGCTTCTCACCTCCACTCCCCCACTCTCCTCCTACCGTCCGATCTCTACCCAACGATCCAGCATTAAAGTACCCCCAACATCATGCTCAATGTTTTCAAATACATAAAGTGAAAACAAAATCACTACCAGTCAACACTCCATTCACCATCTCCAACACACTCACACACAGTCTCCATCAAGCTCCATCAATGGTGGTTTCATCTTCAACCTCCAATTTCATCCTCAAATTCGTCTTCTTCACCTTCACATTCACTGTTTCACCACTTTCATCAGCTTCTACAAACGTTGATTTGCTTTTGAACAGAATCAAACCCTCAATCGGAGGCAAATCGGGGAATCTGCTGCTAAAATCATGGAACACTTCAATACCCTTGTGTCAATGGAGGGGGTTGAAGTGGGTTTTCAGTGATGGGTCTCCATTAACGTGTACGGGCGTTTCATCGCCTCAATGGTCGAATCTTTCGCTTTCGAAAGACCCTTCTCTTCACCTCCTCTCTCTGCAACTCCTGTCAGCGAATCTCTCCGGCAAAATCCAGCCGGAGAATGGTAGTGCACTGTCGTCACCGTTTGGAGCCAAATCTCGAAGCTTTCTACTTCGGTAACGCAATTCAAAGCATTCCGACGTACGCCACCGCCGACGATGTGTTATCTCATGATCTTCGGTGGTGTGCAGAGCAGCTGAACAAAAACATTACATCCCACAACGACACGATGGTGCGTCGTTTTGTGCATAATTGGGAACATGACCCACGGTGTTTTCCATTGGGGAACTTCAACGGAGGTATGGTGACGATGGGCAGTTCACCGTGGTTTCCGATGTTTGATAATGATTTCGGGTGGGGAAGCCGATGGCGGTGAAAGCTGGGGGTGGAAAGGGGAAATGAGTTAGGCACATGGTGGTGGTGATAGGGGTGGTTGTGGTGGCGGTGATTTGAAGAAGATGATGTTGATGGACGGGACCCACAAGGTTTTTTATGTGTGTTTTAATTTTAAGGGTAGTTTTGTCATTTTAATAATAATTTTAACTGAAACATTAAGAGTGTTACTCATTTGAACTCAAATGGAGATAAAAATGAAACGTATAGACTCAAATAAAGATAACATGAAACGTCAGGGGCCGGATGACAATTTTGAAACCGTAGTGATGCAAGTGGTTAAAATGAAGAAACGTCAGGGATGTAAATGGTAATTTACTCAAGTACTTAATATTAAAATTATCAAAAATAATTTGGTAACTTAAAAATAATTTTTCGTCATTAAAAATGATTTTTATAATTTTTATAAATTTTCTGGATTTAAAATAGCTAAAGAAAAAGATTTTAAAAAAAGTGAGGGTGCCCGGGTTCGAACCTAGGACCTCAAGTGTAAACGGGTATGCACTTAACTGGTAGGCTGGGCGCCTATGCCTGTTAAGAGAATGGGTCTTAATGTTTAAAACTACACAGACGAAGAAAATCCCAATTCCTATGAACCCAAGATATGATTTGAACTAAATTGAGGTATGATACGATTAAATTAATGAAATTAACGTTGCGGGTTTTAATCCCCAAGTGAAATTGAGTCCATAGACGTATATGATTACCTGGATTGATGTACTCTCGATGGAAACAAGATGCAACCAAATCGCGACACAGAAAGGTTGATTTCAGATGATTCAGACGATGATAACCCGATTTCCCGAAAGATAATCTTCTCTAGATGTTTATAAGCAAAAACCCTCCTTCAATTGAAGCTCAGAAAGTCCAGAATATGTCGAACATTTTGGTTGCAGGACGATACGAACAGGGTGAATAAATTGTGAATGCGGGAGAGTTGTATGCGAAATTGAATGCTCTATTAGCTCAAAAGAACTGTTTAGAATGATTTCCCCCTATTATAAAGTATTGATTTTATCGGTTTCGAACCGAACAAGTAGCGAGATTGGTTCGACTGGTTTCGATTCTCTTTTATGGTTATTTCACTGTTTCAAACGCAATTAATCCAAGGTTTAAACTCATATTAACTCGGTTTTTAAGGTTTGATTAAGTAGATTTGATGATTCGATCATTGATCGAGTTGTAACCAATGAATTTTGATTCGGATTTCAGTTTTGTTTGAGCCGAAGCATATCAATAGATATAACCAAATTAAAATGGCCAATTGATTCGAGTCCTTTGCACGAGGATTCGTGAGTAGTTAATCGAGATTAAAACAGATAAATTTGGGTGATGAGTGTCGCCGGAGTAAGATCGACGGTGAGGAGGGGGGGGGGGGGGTTGGGTTGATTTATTAAGAAGTTAAACATTTGGTCCATGTAGTTTTGATTTTATCATTTTAAGTAATAAATTTTCTTTTAAAGTTTATAATTTAACATAAATACCCCCTGAACTTATTACTTATTAACTTTTATAAGTTACTATCTTTATTATATAAGTTAAAATTCATAAATAATAAAGAAGAGTTATAATTATTAATATTATTATTATCATTATTATTATTATCTAATAAATTATATTATCAAATTTTAAATTAACAAAGAATCATGTCACACCCCAACGTTGACGGCGGAAATGTCAAGATGTGAGGGTTAAGATTGTTCACAGCCACATAACGCTATATTAAAATGTAAATATTATTATCATAAGTCTTGAAATGAAATACAATCATAAGTCTCAAACATGTAATAAGTTCAAACATAGCATAACATAATGTAAACTTTTTATTTCATTAACTAGGTCCAAGTCCTAGATTATTGCATGCTTCAAAAGGATCACTTTAAACTTGAGGTTGACCTGAAATATGATAAAAATAAGAGTCAACTAAAAATAGTTGGTGAGTTTCCAAGGTTTTCATACATAATATGAAAAAGGTTACAAGTAGCAATTCATGTCATAGGTCATAAGCAAGTAAGGTTATAGAACACATATCGTTACAACCAAACCTCGACTTGATTACAAGTATAAAAGATTGGCTAAGTGTATTTGGTTCCCATGATGAACAAGCATACGTCATCAGGAGCCGGCAATACCTCGGCTTTAGCACCAAATAGGCTTGTCAGGCCAAAGATCTAAGACGTCGCCAGGCTAGCAATAGTTAATGATTGTAAACAAACTATGTATCTCATATAATCACTTACAATACACAAATAACCATGACAAAATAATAAGTTGAATTGCATGTGATTTACAAGTCTCAAATGTGTATAAGTGTATCATGTATAAGCTATCATGTTTCACCCCAAAATAGTGTGAAAAATGTAAAAAGGGCAAGGAAAACTCACATGGATATTGGCATCACAAGAGGATATAAAAGATTAACATAAGATCCAAAAGATAAATCCAAAGTATCCATTACAAGCACCTAAATATATAATTTACAAGATAAAGATTAAGGTTAACAATACGATTAACGTTCACAAGAATTAGGGTGTTAATATTTTTAAGGTTTTTGCTAAGCAATAAGTTTATAATGTATGCCAATTTGAATTCATGCCAATTTGAGATGAGATGTTTCATTTCATGGAATCTTACAAGTCTTTTGATATAATGCATGCCAATTTGAATTCTTCCAGTGAAATATGAGACGCTTTGAAATTTGGCATATGAAATGTTGAAAGACGATGACGAGTTACCGTGGTATGTTAGACTTAAAAACCACAACTTCTAGAATATAATCTCGTAGTAAAGCGATGTATTGAAATCAATAAAAGACCACAATTGTAAGAAAGGTAACCGTCGGAATTTAAGACTTCCAAACGTCACCGAAACGATCTTAACACATATCTTGTGAATATATATTGCTCCTTTGACCAAACCGTCGGTCTAAGAATAATACGATATGCGAAGATTTTGGAATGAGTTCACAACGATAACTAGAAACATTGCTAATTGCAGGAAAATGAATCGATCATTAAAATTTAACGATGGATATTTACCGACATACCACGGTATACGACTATTTGAAACCGCTACAAGTCAATTTCTCGACCCGTTATCCCACATAAATCAAATTGAATTCTAGTCAATCGGTCTATAATGCACCAATTGTCATCATGACAACTAAGGTAAGAGGCCCTTAATGAATGAAAAGTTAAACAGGAGATCCATAGGATCACTAATGTTAGGTTTTGTCATATGTGAAGGTAAGACAATCAGATACATACCAAATCATGTCTTTTCCTTTATGCCAAACCCATGACTACAAATTACGAAATTTTATGAACCGTTATATCCGCGTCACAATGTAGGTAATAATGAGTCTCGTTAGTCGAAACCAAGATAGAGTTTTAAAGATTTCCAAGGTTAAGGGTTCAAAAGTGATTCAAGAAGTAACGCAAACAATAAGACATGCATTTGTAACCATGTTTTGCAAGGTAACAAATTTCCAAATATAGATTGCATACGTAATTCATCAAACCCATAAGTACAGTCAAGAACATTCGTATGACTAGAAAGACATAACCACAAGTTGATAATGTCTTTATTTAGTAGAAAGATTGTTTAAGAAGACTACCATCACACCAGCATGTGTTGATGATATCTCAAAATGAAAGTTGATAATAGGGAATAAATGATTCGATATAGCTAGATCAATTCAAAACATAAGGATAAAGGGAAAGAAATCATTTTAAGAATTTAAATGCTCCAAGCTTGGAATCAAAATCAACCTAGAGCGATCGGGTCCCCTTTCAAGTTCAGAGATCATGCTTTGGCTTGATAGGTCGAAACACTAACATTGTTTCACCCTACAAGTTAGTACATGTTTCTCGTCACTTGATTACAAACTTGGTAAGTTGAAGATCAAGAAATGAGAATGGTCATCAAGGTGTGGTTTTCACTCCTAACTTGATGATGTCTTCTCAAGGTATGACCTCTAACTTACCAATCAAAAAGCTTGATCCCAACTCATTGTTGAGGATCCACAGAAATAAAACGAGGTAACTCACCATTAAGTTAAGGGGCATTACTCCTATCTTAACGGTAAAGTTTTACAAAAACAAAATATAACAAGATGAACTTCTTCATCAAAATCCAGAATTCACTCCTACTTTGATGAAGTCGTCTCATTTGAACAAATACAATTCATAAAGATGATATTATCATCAAGGTATGGAACTCACGCCTATCTTGATGATTGAATTTCATAATAGCAAGAAAACAATCGAAGATTGACATTTGTCACCAAAGTATGGGTTTCAATCCTATTTTGGTGAGATAATGTCATTTGTGAAATGTCATTCCAAAGAAAATAATTGAAGTCAATCCTCAAGATAAGGTAATCACCTAATCCAGAGGATGAAATTTCATAAAACACGCGATTGGAAACCATTTATCGAAACGAATAGAGAATCATCAAAGTAAGGGAATCACCCCTATTTTGATGAGTTAGAATCATTTATGAGATACAAATGTTCTTAGTTATAGGTTGTCTTACAAAGTCTTGCATCTCCCATGGTGCAAACGGTATGAAGTTTGACATATCGGCGAAAAGAAAAAGAATATCAATTAGAAATTCAGGAAATTTCAAGTTACATCACTGTAACAAAAGAGAAAATCATGCTTACGAGCTTAGGATCAAAGTTTGAGATAATAGAATTTGTTGTGGTGTTCAGATCTTGGATGGTTTCAATCGGGAAGACGAAATCAAGGGCAGAAATTATTCAACACCATAATGAGATGTGAACCTTCGATTCACAATCGAAAGGAAATACATGGACTTCTCAGGATATGAGGTCAACCATAGCCTTATTGAAGACACGCGTACTTATAAGTGATCACTCATCTCAAGGGTTTCGAGTCACGTAAATGGATTCAATGATCGAGTCAAATCACTATTTACACTTTGCCTAAACAAAGTATCCCGAGATGTAGGAATTCCACCTACAGCATTTCATGTTCTCAGTTATGGGACACATCCTTAAGAAGACTTGAGAACCATAAGTAACAGTTTAAATTTTTGAAGACCATTCGGTTTAGATTCCCAATATCTTTGGATATATTAAGAGTCATGCACACGTTGGTCAAGGTATAGAAATAGATACATGAAACACCCAACGTGTAGCGATGTTTAAATGTAAGAGTTGAAATGTAGAATGGGTTCAATATTAACAGGAACATTATATATGTTAAAAATGAGAAGATATTGAAACTTTGGTGATAAACCAGTTCAAGAAAATCAAGGATTTTTAAGATACAAGGAGGATGGTTCCATTTGGTAATGCATTACCATTTGGAATCGTTGATACTTCAAGGTAAATTGACCCATTTGCCTTAGAGATTTGTGTATATTGACCATAGTTTATCACTCATCCCAGAAATCCCCAGGCAAGCATAACTAGTCTCACAATGAGATTTATACGATATGCTTTCCTTAGCCCGAAGGCCTTTTGCCAGGAAATCCAGAATACAGGTGTCTATGTGTCACACAAATTTCTTTGATTTATGAACTCAAAACCTTGATAAGATTTTCATAGATTAGACATAGAGTCTAAGGAATTGAACCCACGACGATAGGTGTAGATTCCACATGTCGTTGAGAATAAGTTTAGGAAGTTCATTTGTCGGGGAGAATCAAAAAGTTAACGTTAAGTTTAGGGAGACAAGTAACTAAGTTTTAAACATTATGCTAAGGCATCAAGTTGCACAAAAGGCATAGCATTATGTAGCATGTAAACAATAAGTAAGCACAAAAGTATAATGATCTTTCTATGAGGTTCATGCAACTATAGTCTAGGTCACCATTTCTAATAACCTAAATCCCTATAGTTATGGGCTCTGATACCAATCTGTCACACCCCAACCTTGACGGCGGAAATGTCGAGATGTGAGGGTTAAGATTGTTCACAGCCACATAACGCTATATTAAAATGTAAATATATTATCATAAGTCTTGAAATGAAATACAATCATAAGTCTCAAACATGTAATAAGTTCAAACATAACATAACATAATGTAAACTTTTTATTTCATTAACTAGGTCCAAGTCCTAGATTATTGCATGCTTCAAAAGGATCACTTTAAACTTGAGGTTGACCTGAAACATGATAAAAATAAGAGTCAACTAAAAATAGTTGGTGAGTTTCCAAGGTTTTCATACATAATATGAAAAAGGTTACAAGTAGCAATTCATGTCATAGGTCATAAGCAAGTAAGGTTATAGAACACATATCGTTACAACCAAACCTCGACTTGATTACAAGTATAAAAGATTGGCTAAGTGTATTTGGTTCCCATGATGAACAAGCATACGTCATCAGGAGCCGGCAATACCTCGGCTTTAGCACCAAATAGGCTTGTCAGGCCCAAAGATCTAAGACGTCGCCAGGCTAGCAATAGTTAATGATTGTAAACAAACTATGTATCTCATATAATCACTTACAATACACAAATAACCATGACAAAATAATAAGTTGAATTGCATGTGATTTACAAGTCTCAAATGTGTATAAGTGTATCATGTATAAGCTATCATGTTTCACCCCAAAATAGTGTGAAAAATGTAAAAAGGGCAAGGAAAACTCACATGGATATTGGCATCACAAGAGGATATAAAAGATTAACATAAGATCCAAAAGATAAATCCAAAGTATCCATTACAAGCACCTAAATATATAATTTACAAGATAAAGATTAGGTTAACAATACGATTAACGTTCACAAGAATTAGGGTGTTAATATTTTTAAGGTTTTTGCTAAGCAATAAGTTTATAATGTATGCCAATTTGAATTCATGCCAATTTGAGATGAGATGTTCATTTCATGGAATCTTACAAGTCTTTTGATATAATGCATGCCAATTTGAATTCTTCCAGTGAAATATGAGACGCTTTGAAATTTGGCATATGAAATGTTGAAAGACGATGACGAGTTACCGTGGTATGTTAGACTTAAAAACCACAACTTCTAGAATATAATCTCGTAGTAAAGCGATGTATTGAAATCAATAAAAGACCACAATTGTAAGAAAGGTTAACCGTCGGAATTTAAGACTTCCAAACGTCACCGAAACGATCTTAACACATATCTTGTGAATATATATTGCTCCTTTGACCAAACCGTCGTCTAAGAATAATACGATATGCGAAGATTTTGGAATGAGTTCACAACGATAACTAGAAACATTGCTAATTGCAGGAAAATGAATCGATCATTAAAATTTAACGATGGATATTTACCGACATACCACGGTATACGACTATTTGAAACCGCTACAAGTCAATTTCTCGACCCGTTATCCCACATAAATCAAATTGAATTCTAGTCAATCGGTCTATAATGCACCAATTGTCATCATGACAACTAAGGTAAGAGGCCCTTAATGAATGAAAAGTTAAACAGGAGATCCATAGGATCACTAATGTTAGGTTTTGTCATATGTGAAGGTAAGACAATCAGATACATACCAAATCATGTCTTTTCCTTTATGCCAAACCCATGACTACAAATTACGAAATTTTATGAACCGTTATATCCGCGTCACAATGTAGGTAATAATGAGTCTCGTTAGTCGAAACCAAGATAGAGTTTTAAAGATTTCCAAGGTTAAGGGTTCAAAAGTGATTCAAGAAGTAACGCAAACAATAAGACATGCATTTGTAACCATGTTTTGCAAGGTAACAAATTTCCAAATATAGATTGCATACGTAATTCATCAAACCCATAAGTACAGTCAAGAACATTCGTATGACTAGAAAGACATAACCACAAGTTGATAATGTCTTTATTTAGTAGAAAGATTGTTTAAGAAGACTACCATCACACCAGCATGTGTTGATGATATCTCAAAATGAAAGTTGATAATAGGGATAAATGATTCGATATAGCTAGATCAATTCAAAACATAAGGATAAAGGGAAAGAAATCATTTTAAGAATTTAAATGCTCCAAGCTTGGAATCAAAATCAACCTAGAGCGATCGGGTCCCCTTTCAAGTTCAGAGATCATGCTTTGGCTTGATAGGTCGAAACACTAACATTGTTTCACCCTACAAGTTAGTACATGTTTCTCGTCACTTGATTACAAACTTGGTAAGTTGAAGATCAAGAAATGAGAATGGTCATCAAGGTGTGGTTTTCACTCCTAACTTGATGATGTCTTCTCAAGGTATGACCTCTAACTTACCAATCAAAAAGCTTGATCCCAACTCATTGTTGAGGATCCACAGAAATAAAACGAGGTAACTCACCATTAAGTTAAGGGGCATTACTCCTATCTTAACGGTAAAGTTTTACAAAAACAAAATATAACAAGATGAACTTCTTCATCAAAATCCAGAATTCACTCCTACTTTGATGAAGTCGTCTCATTTGAACAAATACAATTCATAAAGATGATATTATCATCAAGGTATGGAACTCACGCCTATCTTGATGATTGAATTTCATAATAGCAAGAAAACAATCGAAGATTGACATTTGTCACCAAAGTATGGGTTTCAATCCTATTTTGGTGAGATAATGTCATTTGTGAAATGTCATTCCAAAGAAAATAATTGAAGTCAATCCTCAAGATAAGGTAATCACCTAATCCAGAGGATGAAATTTCATAAAACACGCGATTGGAAACCATTTATCGAAACGAATAGAGAATCATCAAAGTAAGGGAATCACCCCTATTTTGATGAGTTAGAATCATTTATGAGATACAAATGTTCTTAGTTATAGGTTGTCTTACAAAGTCTTGCATCTCCCATGGTGCAAACGGTATGAAGTTTGACATATCGGCGAAAAGAAAAAGATATCAATTAGAAATTCAGGAAATTTCAAGTTACATCACTGTAACAAAAGAGAAAATCATGCTTACGAGCTTAGGATCAAAGTTTGAGATAATAGAATTTGTTGTGGTGTTCAGATCTTGGATGGTTTCAATCGGAAGACGAAATCAAGGGCAGAAATTATTCAACACCATAATGAGATGTGAACCTTCGATTCACAATCGAAAGAAATACATGGACTTCTCAGGATATGAGGTCAACCATAGCCTTATTGAAGACACGCGTACTTATAAGTGATCACTCATCTCAAGGGTTTCGAGTCACGTAAATGGATTCAATGATCGAGTCAAATCACTATTTACACTTTGCCTAAACAAAGTATCCCGAGATGTAGGAATTCCACCTACAGCATTTCATGTTCTCAGTTATGGGACACATCCTTAAGAAGACTTGAGAACCATAAGTAACAGTTTAAATTTTTGAAGACCATTCGGTTTAGATTCCCAATATCTTTGGATATATTAAGAGTCATGCACACGTTGGTCAAGGTATAGAAATAGATACATGAAACACCCAACGTGTAGCGATGTTTAAATGTAAGAGTTGAAATGTAGAATGGGTTCAATATTAACAGGAACATTATATATGTTAAAAATGAGAAGATATTGAAACTTTGGTGATAAACCAGTTCAAGAAAATCAAGGATTTTTAAGATACAAGGAGGATGGTTCCATTTGGTAATGCATTACCATTTGGAATCGTTGATACTTCAAGGTAAATTGACCCATTTGCCTTAGAGATTTGTGTATATTGACCATAGTTTATCACTCATCCCAGAAATCCCCAGGCAAGCATAACTAGTCTCACAATGAGATTTATACGATATGCTTTCCTTAGCCCGAAGGCCTTTTGCCAGGAAATCCAGAATACAGGTGTCTATGTGTCACACAAATTTCTTTGATTTATGAACTCAAAACCTTGATAAGATTTTCATAGATTAGACATAGAGTCTAAGGAATTGAACCCACGACGATAGGTGTAGATTCCACATGTCGTTGAGAATAAGTTTAGGAAGTTCATTTGTCGGGGAGAATCAAAAAGTTAACGTTAAGTTTAGGGAGACAAGTAACTAAGTTTTAAACATTATGCTAAGGCATCAAGTTGCACAAAAGGCATAGCATTATGTAGCATGTAAACAATAAGTAAGCACAAAAGTATAATGATCTTTCTATGAGGTTCATGCAACTATAGTCTAGGTCACCATTTCTAATAACCTAAATCCCTATAGTTATGGGCTCTGATACCAATCTGTCACACCCCAACCTTGACGGCGGAAATGTCGAGATGTGAGGGTTAAGATTGTTCACAGCCACATAACGCTATATAAAATGTAAATATTATTATCATAAGTCTTGAAATGAAATACAATCATAAGTCTCAAACATGTAATAAGTTCAAACATAACATAACATAATGTAAACTTTTTATTTCATTAACTAGGTCCAAGTCCTAGATTATTGCATGCTTCAAAAGGATCACTTTAAACTTGAGGTTGACCTGAAACATGATAAAAATAAGAGTCAACTAAAAATAGTTGGTGAGTTTCCAAGGTTTTCATACATAATATGAAAAAGGTTACAAGTAGCAATTCATGTCATAGGTCATAAGCAAGTAAGGTTATAGAACACATATCGTTACAACCAAATCTCGACTTGATTACACGTATAAAAGATTGGCTAAGTGTATTTGGTTCCCATGATGAACAAGCATACGTCATCAGGAGCCGGCAATACCTCGGCTTTAGCACCAAATAGGCTTGTCAGGCCCAAAGATCTAAGACGTTGCCAGGCTAGCAATAGTTAATGATTGTAAACAAACTATGTATCTCTTATAATTACTTACAATACACAATAACCATGACAAAATAATAAGTTGAATTGCATGTGATTTACAAGTCTCAAATGTGTATAAGTGTATCATGTATAAGCTATCATGTTTCACCCCAAAATAGTGTGAAAAATGTAAAAAAGGGCAAGGAAAACTCACATGGATATAGGCATCACAAGAGGATATAAAAGATTAACATAAGATCCAAAAGATAAATCCAAAGTATCCATTACAAGCACCTAAATATATAATTTACAAGATAAAGATTAAGGTTAACAATACGATTAACGTTCACAAGAATTAGGGTGTCAATATTTTTAAGGTTTTTGCTAAGCAATAAGTTTATAATGTAGTTATTTACATTTTGATTCCATTAGAAGGAATTATATAGGTTTATATGATTAAGTATTTTAGAAATGAAATTAGATAAAAAAATGATGTAATTAAATCTTAATAATTTTCTAAGAATAGTATATAATTTCCCAAATTTTAGAGATTAATAAAGATAATATTATGTCCATTATTATTTTAGATGATTTTTAAAATTATTGTATCAAGTCCATAAGCATATAAATAATTATTTAATTATTTTTAACAGAAAACATTTGTAATCGAGGTTTAAATTTAAATAAACATTTTAAGCTAACCATGATTTTAAAGGAATAACGTTTGAACCGAAACTAATTTATTAGTTGAGACCCACTTTTAATAGGATTTAACCAAAAATAATGTTTGTTAAAATGTTTTTAAAACAAGTTATTTAATTTTTTAAAATTACTATAAAAATCCAGAATATTATTTGGTGTTCATGGAAAATTTTAAGGTTTGCAAAAACTATTTTTATATTTTTTAAAAATTTTCTACAATTAATTTGAGGGCTAAAAAGGCCTAAAAAAATGTTTGAGGGTGCCCGGGTTCGAACCCGGGACCTCAAGGTTAGCATGTGGATGGGGAACCAATGAACCAAGGCTCTAAGCCACGGTTTATGTTGGTTCCATAATCATTTAAACACACTTAAAAACTTTCCCCAAAACCCGAAGAACCCTAGAACAAAGTAGATCAAATTGAAGCATCAAACGATGTTTATTCACAAATTAAACATAGGGCTTTTGATCCTTGATTAAAACCGAGCATAATGGGTGTGTGTATTTACCAGAAAGATGCTCGAATCAATGTTGCAATGAGAAGAGACGGTCGCGACTATTTGGGTGTTGATTCAAGTCGAAAACGTTGATGTTAATCAAATTAACTTTGCAGATAGATCGTAGGATCGATTTTTAGCAAAAGCCCTCTGTTAATTCTGTGTAATAGAACTTTGAACATGGATCTCCATTAAGTTGCAGGTCACGATGAAGGTGGTGATCAATTGCAAAGAAAATGTGTTTATTAGGTGAAATTGGATGTGATAATCATTTAGAGATAGATAAACGATCGTTTTGGTTCGATTAATTGGATTGTTATTAGCCTTAACTGTTTGAACGGCTCAATGATTTAAAGTTGACAGTTATTCGACTTGTTTAGGATCCATAACCGCTAATTAACTCAATTAAAAATCGTCATTGAATTCGAATCACGTTCTTGAACCGGTTGGGATCGTTTGGGTACCAAAATTTAACGATTTCGGGTAGATTTGGGGGTTGCCGGCGCCGCGCCGGACTTGGCCGGCCGGCTGCCGGAAATACGGGGAGAGAGAAAGGGGTGGGGGGTTGGGTTTGATAATTTACACAAATAGTCCCTGTGGTTTCAACAATTAACAACAAGAACTTAAAGTTTTGTTTTTAGTTTTAGCCAATTACACTTTAGACCCTGAAGTTTTAAAATGTTATTATTTTATGCTAAAGCTAGTTAAATACATGTTTTAAATAATAACACTTATATTGTTTCTATTTTTTTACAAGATTACTTTAATATGAAATTATTATTAATCTTATTATTATGATTATTATTGTTATTAATATTATTATCATTAATATTATTATTATCAGTGTCATTATTATAATAATAATATAGTTATTCTTTTATTTAAGCTTATTAACACCTTAGATTTTATAATAATAAACATTATAACACTTATAATGTTATTATTATTATATTAATTTGTTAATCACCAAATTAATTATTAAGTATAACAAACCCCAAAGTTTCAAAATGACATAAAAGGCCCTTTTAAGATTTAACAAAGTTAACTTCTAAGTTAACAAAATTAAGAGATGTCACAAATCAGGCATAAACGACCCATATAGTTTCATAAATGACAACAAGGCCCTTACAAGAACATAACGATGCTAACTTTTATTAACAAAAATATGAAAGGTTACACATTGAAGATTCCAGGGTTGTTGACTGATGGAGTTTCAGTGGTTTCTTATGTCATTGGTAGAGGGCATTTGATCGTACCATCAATGTAGACAAACAAGTGGTTGGACATTAAGAATGGTTTGAGCATTGCCTTCCATATCCGTAATTAAAAGGGTTAAGGGTTAAGGGTGAAGGTGAATTTATGTGAGTTGTGAGTTGCGAGCAGTTTTTTCTAGTTATGGTTAGGGCAGTAATGGTTTCGATGTTCGAAATATTAGGGTTGTGGCTGGAGGTTGAAGGTTGTGTTGAAGTAGCCGTGAGTTTGCAAGGGGCCGACGATTAGGGTTTTGGGATTTTCGGTTTACTTGGCTATGATACCAAGTTAAATCTTGTAATGTTATTTCTTGATTGTGAAAGATATAATAAGATTTTATATATAGAGCTGAAATGTAAAAGGAAATCTCCTATCACAATCAATCACAATTACTACTAAATATTCTAACACCGATCTAGTTTGACTAAAATATGATTTTATGCACCTCTAGATCACTCTTGAGGCCACGCGGAGTCATGATGAGGAAATACCGAGGAAAGCCAGGGAAAACCGGGCCCTGGTTTCAAGATACTCCATCGTGGTGAATCTTCACCGTGATTCATCGGTATAACTCTCTAAAACTTTTTATATTTTTAGAAGGTGGGGAATTGAAGAAAAGTGAAAAAACTAAGACGATACCATGTTAAACGGAGAAAACAGAGGAAAGTTGACGTGTCACACCAAGAAAAATGGAGAAAACGGGACGCAGTGACATTACTCAAAAAGTCAAAGCCCAAATCAAAAAATCGGACGGTTCTTTTTGAAAGTTGGGGGCTCTTAATAGTTGGGTTAGTTATAGCCCAAAACTTGCTACAAAGCCTGCTAGAATAAAAGCCCCAACACAACTTTAGGGTTTCGAGCTTTTGTTGCTTCTTCAAGAATTCCATCTCCGTTGATTCACCGATCACCGAGCTTCAAGATATGGTAATCTCTTAGACACTTGTTTTCTTCATAAAATAGCATTTATATACAGTCATTTTCTGCTGTTTCTGTTGTTGCTACTGTTTTCCGATTGGTCGGTTAATTTGTTCGTTATTGATCTTCAAAATTCTTAATAGAAATTGCCTACATTTGATAATTGAGTCCTTTTTTATCAATAATGGTGATGATTGAAGTTGTGGAAGAGTAATCTAATGTTTCTTTCTAATATATCTTCGGTTTACTGAAGAGTGATTGAGTTTGAACAATTTATAGACCGTTGTTCTTGTAAATGTGTAAAAGAACTTTTAAGGTTCTGTAAGGATGAATGATTTGCACAGAATTCAGAAAATGATACTTTGTACTGACATTTTCTGTAAAAATGATGGTTAGTTTGCAATGGAAATGCTAGTGTGATGATTCAGAAAGTAAGATCAGTTATTGGTTACTTTACACAACATGGTTTTCATGAGGTTTATTGGTTGTTTGTGTGAATTGATCACTGATTGTGATAATTTGGGCTAATTTTTAATTTGATAGTTAAGAACATATAGTAAAACACAAGTGAAGCTTAGTAATGAAGTATGAATAATGATCTGTGCCAAGAGGTCCATTTGTTTAGTTTACTTTGCAGTTGTGTTTTGTGGACCTCATGTTCTTGCTATTTAAATAAATATATATTTTGTTTTACTCTTGATTTATGGCACTCTGGTCGACTATCGACTTTAACATCGTTTATCAGTGATGTAACCGTCGTCATTGTTTATAACTATGAAACTTTTATTTGATTTATATAATGGTTTTTCTTAACACTGTTCCCTTGGTTTCTCTTAAGGTTTCTATTTTTGGTTCTTCTGTCTCTTTACTTGTTATATTTGTTATGTATGTGTAATAATAACTTTGTTACCATTATACAGACTAAGAGAACCAAGAAGGCTGGTATCGTCGGGAAGTATGGTATGAATATGTCTGTAGTTTTTCTACATTTTTTTTGCCAATATACAATTGATGGGAGGTGATATAGTATAATCATATAAATGCAAAGCCCTAGCTCACGCATTAAGGGAAATACAGAGGGTATAGAGATTGGCATATGTAGGCATAACATTGTAACCAAGATTTACGGGTGTGCAAAATGAGTTTGATTTTTCTTTACCACATAATTGAAAGTTTCATTGGTTTGCTAATTTCGGCTATTGATTAAATTTACAAAATGCTTCAGTACTTCAGTCAACAGTTCAAGCGTTAGGTTTTACTTTTGGGCTTGACAGAAATAAATGATTTCAATAAATCTAATATACATTTATGCCTGAATTCTTAAACTTTACTTTTAGTTATAGATTTTGCAACATCAACAGTAACACCGGAATTAAACATTTAAATAAAACCATAACATATCAGTTCACACCACAACATAAACCTAACTACAAAATTTGCTTTCGGCAGTAGATAACTGGTCTATCGGTTATTTGTTCAGATTGCTTATTTTAGTTTGGTTGTTGGTATATCTGGTTGTGGTTTTGTTATTTGGTTTTTTCTGTTCATCCTTCCAAAATGTAAAATTGAAAGGATAGCTTAGTTTCAGATTTTGCATAGCTTTCACCACAGTTATCATGTTCATTGACTAATTAGTTCATTCTACTAGTATGAAACTTTCATACTCAAATATACTTTAAAGAAAGACAATTTTCCTCTTGATGAACCTTTCTCTTTCGTGGTCTTTTGTAGTTTCTAATACTTTCAATATCTGATTCTTAGGAACCCGATACGGAGCTAGTTTGAGGAAGCAGATCAAGAAGATGGAAGTCAGTCAGCACAGCAAATTTTTCTGTGAATTTTGTGGGAAGGTATGATCTTTACTTTGTGAGCGTATTGATGCAACATATAAGAGATGATCTTTGCTTAACTTATTTTTTGGGGATTATTTTTGCAGTATGCGGTGAAAAGGAAGGCTGTTGGCATCTGGGGCTGCAAAGATTGCGGGAAAGTGAAAGCAGGCGGTGCTTATACATTGAAGTAATGAGTTTTTTGAGTATTTACATTTGTGGTGATTGTACCTCAAAGATTCCTATAAAACTTCTCAAAACTAACTCTGTTCTATTTTTGCAGTACTGCTAGTGCTGTTACTGTCAGGAGTACCATCCGTCGTCTTAGGGAGCAGACCGAGAGTTAGATTTATTACTATGATTATCTTTCCCGAGCATATTTTCCGAAAGTTTTTACCAAACTTGATTACGATTCAAATACATTGTGGGGTTCTTAGTCATTGTTTGAATGCTTAATCTGTTTGTTGTTACCATCTGATGCTTTTAGTGAAATGTGTTGCAACTATAGTTAGCTTGTATTAGTTTATAGTATAGCCGATGTCAACCCGTTTATTTATGAATTATCGATCAGGTTTACTTGCTAAACAACTGAAAAATTTTAGCTTAAAAGAAGGCTGGTTTTCATGAATCCTGAGGTGGTGGTGACAGTTAAGGTGGATGCGGGTGGAAGTGTTGCTAAACTGATAAGAACCGGAGGGATTTTGATTATATGTGCGTTAGTGGTTTGAGAGAGGCATATCTTTTTGCGAATTGTTGATTTGGAGCATTCAGTTATTGAATAATACTTATTTATACTTTTGATATTTTATTTTTTCATCTTTTTTAAATTGAATAATACCTATATATACTTTTGATATTTTATTTTTTATTTTTCACTCAGTTATTTTTAAAAATGTTTAAAAATTATAATGTTGAATACTGATTAGTGGTGTAAACAAATTGAGCCGAGCCCGAGCTTGCTTAGGCACGAGCTTGGCTCATTTTGGTTTTAGAAGGCTCGAGCTTGGCCTTGGCTTGTTTGTAGTTTTATCTCTAAAACTCGAGCTTGACTTGTCAGAATTATTTCAAGCTTGGTTCGACTCGTTTATTGTTAAACTATTTAATTTTTATTTTTTATATCTAGTTTTATGTTTATTTATGGTCATATGTAAAAACATATATATTATTTAATTATTTTTATCATAATAATATATAATAATATGATTTATGTAAGACTAAATTACAATTTTTGTTCTTTGATTTTATAGTAAACTTCAGCTTTTGTATTTCAACTAAAATAATTATAGTAAATGTTTTTGACATTTAAAAAAAAGCTTGTATGTTCATTTCCTTTAACAAATGTTTATATTTTAAGTTAAACGTTTATTTGAGGATGTGTTTATTATTTTTATCGCTTATTTTTTTATTAAATAGGTAAAATAACCAAATTACCCTCATGTGCATTGAATGCAAGCTTTTTTAAACGTAAAAGACATTTACTGTAATTTCTTTAGTTTAAAAACAAAACTTGAAATTTGATACAAAACAAAAGGACGAAATGTGTAATTTACTCTTTATGTAAATATATATTTATTTATATTTAATATGTAAATAACAAATAGAGTAAATTGTCATTTTCATCCCTATGGTTTGGTCATATTTTTCAATTTCATCCAAAAATATTTTTTCTTACATTTGGTTCTTCGTGGTTTGAAAAAAGTTGTAATTTTCATCTAAAAATATTAGTTCCATTGTTTTAAAATACTTTTTTATTAAAAAGCGAAATCCTAATGTATGTTTACGTGTTGTTGATATAAATACCACGGAATTCATTTTTTGGATGAAAATGATAACTTTTTAAACCTTAAGGAGACAAATGTAAGAAAAAAATATTTTTATAAAACCCCTAACGTAGAATTGATTTTTTATTTTGTAATTGTTTCAACAAAAATACCTTTAATGTAGAATACCTAACAGAAAAAGTTAACAATGTTGATTATAAATAATTAAATGAATTCAAATGATAATTTTTGTCAAACCAACCTTAACCCATTTAGACTAAACTTAAACCCGAATATATAATATTCATGTCGTGCTATATTTACTATATTTACTTACTGCTTGTGGGTTTAAGAGTTGGTCATCCAACATCAACAATCACAATTTGATGTTCATAGAGGATGATGACACTGACAGAACAGATCGATTTGAAAATCGTTGGTGTAGGATTGAATTTAACTACACCCATAATTAAAATTATCTAGATTCTGAACAATATTTACAAATCCCATAAGACAATATCCACTGCACATCTTAAGAAAAAAGACCATTACCGATAAAAACCAAAGTACACACATGTATAGAGAGTTTTGAATCAACTAATCTCATAATTTCACGTTATTCAAATTCAACCACTAAATTAAACGATCATTTAAATCTGACCCCATAAGTTCTAATCTCACTTTGGCCACAATAACATCACCAGATTACCAACATTTAAGGTTCAAAACATGAAAACATGAACTACAGTTTCAAGGTCATAAGATGTTATTCTTCATGGGATTAATGATGGTTCTCATGAGGCCATACCACCTGCTTCATCTCCATGATTTCTAGCTTTACCTTTGCGGTTCCAAATCGGGGTCGTCTCAATAAGCTTATGTGGAACAAGCCGCCTTTCTCGCTTAGTGAGTTTTGCAAAATTGTGAACTTTTAGTCTAGCAATTTCTGCTTCCTCTTCTGGTGTTATTTCTCTTAGTACAACTGTCAGTCTGCATTCAGGTCTCACTCTTACTCCACTTCTTCCTTTAGCATGATATGCTACTCGTTTTTTGAAAAATCCCTTACCAACAAATGCTTCGGCTGTAATAAATGAAAGCATGTTGAATATAAACAATGTTTTCAAATTTGACGAGACTGAAAAAGTGAAAAGAGAGAGCTAAGGAAATATCATAAACGAAATTGAATTCCATCACGGAGGCTACGAATTTGGAACGCGGAATGGGAAAAACTAAAGGTGGTAATTTCAAACTGTTTGTTTATGGATTGAAAGTGTGTTTTGTAAGAAAAACTAGATGTGGTAACTTCAACCCGTTTACTTATGGGTTAAAAGTGTTTGTTCCGTGAGAATAAGTAAAGGTGATCATTTCAACCCGTTTACTTATGGGTTGAACTATATCTACAGGATCAAGTGTAGAAAATCTATCAATACTAATAAAATAAGGTTTTTTTGCCACTTGTCACTTTTTTAACCCATCTTTTTATCACTTGTCAAATTTCTACGTATTCACACATTGATTTTCCCTCCAAAGGGTATTATAGTAATTTAAATACTAATACAAGTTTCTCTCTTATTAAAATTTAATTTTATTAATTGCTATAATTCTCTCTTATCTAGATTTTTTTGAAATCAAACTATATTTTTAAAATATATATTTTTATTAAGGAAGTTACAAATTACATCTTTTAATTAAAATCTAAATAATAAAAAACAAAAATTTTATATAATATAAGATTTTCTACAACACTAAACCTTTTCTAAGCAATTATTTTAAATCGTTTTGTTTCTTAAAACTTATAAAGGTGAAATTTTTAAAAACAGTTTTATTAAAACAACCAAAATAATTACAAATCATAGTTTAAAAAAACAAGATTTTGATAAAAAAATTATTTTTTTAATAAAAAAATCTTAAAACGAATGTCTAAAAGTGAAACTATTTAGATAAGAGAGTTATAAATAGTATAGTTGTTTTATTTCTTGAACTATTACATATATATAATTTTTAATTATATTTGATATTAAAATATTATAATCTAACTCTTCGTGTTTTTTACTAACTATAATCCATTTAATTAATAGGTTTTTAGACTATATATCTATCTGTAAAAAAACTAAAACAAACATGAAACGATTATAAGTCTTATCTACTAAATTTCTCATTTTTCTATAATAATAATAACAGTGGCGGAGCTTCAACGATCTTATAGGGGGGGGCGGGGGCGAAACTAAATTTTCTTAGGGGGGGGCAAACTCGCTATATGTATAAAAATTTATACTACCGGATCAAAATTTTACACTAGCAGACCAAGATCTAATGCTAGAATGTCAAAATACAAAATTAATAGTTACTATAGTTTCAAGTTTTCATGTTGTGTGTTTTTTTAATTTTAATGGCTTGCCATGTGAGCACTGGAGGCACATGACCAGTCATGTTTGAGCCCATCCAGCATTTCTCTCACTTATAGAACGAACTTTGACAAAAAAAATTTAGAATAAACAAGGTCAAACTGTTAAGTTCATGATAGTTTACGAGGGTAGAAATTGAATTGGAAAAAAAATGGGATTGTGTGTTACCAACGATAAGCCGATCTGCATCAAATCCATGATTGTGTGTGGCATTTGCACGGGCGGAATGGATAACCTGCACAGAGGGGCCACCATTTGATCAATAAACATTAATCATTAGGACCATAGTAACAATACAACTATCTTAGATATTAGTAAAGTATTGGAGTGCTGATACTCATTACATTTAGGTACTCCATAAACCAAAAAGAAGACCCTCTTTCACATTAATAAAGATAAAAACATTTGATATCTTGTTTGAGAAAACCAAGACGCCAAATGCCATTAAGAAAACGTGATAGACTCTGTTAGAGATGACAATTTCAACCTAATTATTTAGAAATGGGTCAATTCTGGTTGTATATTTTAGTCACGGTCAAAAGTCCCCTACAATGTATTTAAATGCTTACGTTGTCCTGAATAGTTAATTATATTAAATCATATATAAAACATAATTAATTATTCACAAAGTACAAAAATACAAAACATGTGTTCGTGGGCCAGCCCAACATGATTCATTTGACCTGTACATAAAAGTTACCTGTTACCCAATATGACTATTTTGCCACTTCTGATACTTCATACTTATGGTCCTAAATCTTGCTACTCATTCTATTACAAAGCAAAAACAGTTGAAGAATTTATTTATATTTAAACATCACCCAAACAGCAAGAAGTTATCACCTGGTAGACGGTTTTTGATGCACGTTTTACTGTCAACTGCAACTGCAATAATGCATCCTCAACACGCATGCCACGGACTAAAGTGGCAACCAAGTTCACCTTCTTTGGACTCTGAAATTATCAAGTGTATGATTAAAAATTAAACACAAAATAAAAGCCAATATAGGAAACTAATTGCACCTTAAACAAAATATGTTATCTAATCATCAAGTGAACAACGTAGATCAAACAACCCTAGTAAAAACCAGAACAATTAACATTCTAACATTAAAGGACCTAAGTACAACTTCAGAACCAATACTAAAGTACTCAAAAGGTTCGAAGCAAAACATAGTATTACTTTAATTTCTATATTAACGAGAAAAAAAAGACAAAGGACCTGTTTTATGTTCTTGAGAATTGCTTGAACTTTTGAAGGTTTAGAGACAACTTTCTCAGCTTCAGCTTGACCGCTGCCTATAGCCAATGTTGGTGTCAAAGGAGATGGACCTGGGGTTGCATCAGATGAAAGAAATCTTCTAGTACTAATAAATCCCTGCCATAGTAGTTGAAAAAGAAAACATTTAATTAAAAATTCTACGAAGCCAAATTAGAAAATGTAAATCAGATCCAATGCATTACCAATTGCTGAAAATAGTGATATAAAGGTCTTGAAACATTTGTAGGTGGAATCCAAAGGCCGTGTAAATGAGATGGCAAGCCTGCCAAAATAATTTTCGTTATACACCACCAAAATGGTATAACAAATGCAACACAGCTAAACTGATTACAAAATGGCTGTAGCATGTAAAATATCAGAAAAGATATATGCATTCTACTTCACATTTGTGCAATAATGAATAGGAAATCAATTTCAGCTTGAAGTGACTTTCACGTCCTAGCCAGACATGGTAATTTGGATCATTTACATAATCTATTAAATCCTTGAAGAGGAATGGGTTGAAAGTCACAGCAGTGTATTTTTATGCATAAAACCTATTCAATCCTTTCATTCAAAAAATAGATCACTATCAAAATGACATAATCTTCAAAATCACATCTGATACAATACATTATTTGGGAAAGAAATCAAATTCTTTAGGCAAAAAGTGTTCCAGGACAGCTGACCTGATCGCTTTAAACCCGCACTATAATGAACAAGTTTTGGACCAACCATTTTCCCACCCCTAATCCTAGCAACAAAAGTACAAGCTGACCATATGCTAAATATGTAAAATGTTTGAACCTTGGACAGGAGATAACTTCAATGGAGAACTAGAAAAGTTGGCATGAGTGTAACAGCTGTTTTCCACTCTTTTCCCAACCTGCCGAAGTATAGACTGTACATGACGATGCCAACAAACCATGACTTGTGCTAAAAGGTAGTCTTCCCCAAGGATTCAAGCAAGATGATTTCAAATGACCTACATATGGAGAACAAATTATACGTTGACAAAATATTTTAACTAAAAAAAAATCATAAGATAATGTATGGCTCAGACCATAACTTATTGCATAGTTACATCAACATTTTTGGCATACATTGAGTAGAAATCTTTAAAACAAAGATGAGACCACGACGTAGCATGGTCACCCACCATCTAAGATAAGTGCTAACTGCTAAGTAGTACAAAATAAAAAAAAAAAAGTAACACTTCAAAATCTCACCATACTATCACAGTTGACAATTCAACTTAACTGTGCAAGTGTAATAAAGAAGTCAAGACAATGAAAAAAGGCTTTGCCCATGCTTCCTTATACAGTTATACATATCCTAAAGTGCATATAAACATAAAAGTTAACTGAAACATGCATGTGAACAGTGAACCAATTAACAACCTGATGGTACTCCGTATACTACTGTAATACTACCATGAACTCTAACAGACAAAAATCTAAAATCAAAACTTTGATGCAAACTTTATCCAGTTTTAAGGGGCCAGCATGGTAATACTATCTTGTTCTAAAAGAACAAAATGGATGCCCTACTTCGCATTTGCCTTTCTATAGTAAGAACACCTTAAAACAAAGGCATGGTAAAATTCCATACAATTTTCACATAAGCAAGCTACTAGATTGCAACACCTCATTACAGTTAAGTGTTACACGTCCACTTTGTAATTGGTAAGTAGCGGAAACAGCATGCATGCAATTTATATAGCAAAAAAACAATAATTAAGTGCATACATCCCTATCATAATAAGAAATATACATAGCTGATTTGTAAGGGAATTTTGAACTATGAATGAAAATACTATCCCTTTCTTCCCATGTCTCTCTGTATTACTGTTTCATTAAAAACCTTCCCTCTGATAATCTCTTAATCCTTAGAGTGGGCTATTGCTGAGTTCAGTTTGGCCTCAATCTAACTTCAACTTGACAGCTTGACCATAACAAAGTTACAAAAAACACAAACCATCAACCAATGAGCTCTTGCAATCTTATAAATTACAACCTGATCTTTTGAAAAAAACTTACACCTGGTTAATGTAAAGGAGATAATTTCAAATATTGAGAAACAACTTTACTCATCAACAAAAGTGTCCATGTAGGTTCAGGATAATTAGCGATCCACTAAACACTGTTCAGAAATAACAGTACTAGTGTAACACAATGGTAAATCGCAAAAATTTCATTCAGGCATTTCATCAAACAGCACATATGCAATATACTCGTCGCAAGATTTATCAAAAACCCCATCTGCCAAATCGCATTCCCATCAATTTAATTTCATTTAGGTTTTCAAGCAAATACAAATTACCCTATTTCTATCTGTTTTTCAGTTATTACACTATGTAATGTCTCTAAACACATATCTAATAATCTTTTATTCATAAAGCAAAATCTAACAAAATCAGATGATGATAAACAGATCGGAAACCTACCTACAAAAACATATACAGTCGCCGGAGATTATTATTCGCCGGAGAGAGTGGCGGCGGTGGTTCTATAAGCGGCAGTGAAGAACATTGCATCCCTAAACTTCAAATGAAATATGATAGCATGTAACACGAAGCCCTTTATCTTTCATTTTGCTACATATACACCCTTTAACTTTGAATACTTGTTATGCATCACCCAAAATATAACATGTTTTCGTATTTTATCTATTAGAATAATGTTTTCAACCTGAAATGATCAAATTAACACAATCTTATGGTCGGGAACAATTCAAGGTCGTTTTAATGGAGGAAGCTATTGTCTTCGTAACTTGTTGGAGCATGTGAAGTAGAAGGAATAAGATTATATCTAACAACTTTATCTCACATGTAAAATTTATCATATTATAAAAACGAAAATTTATTTATAGGTGAAACATAGATTGACGTTCTAACAATAAAATGAACCAAAATAGATGGTGTAAATTTCAATGTTTGAGATCTTGTTCATTAGTCTTATAAATTTGTATTGTTTGTAGTTTCTTTTATTTTAATAAAAGTCCACCATCCTAAAATTTTGTAAAAAATATATTTTTTATTAGTTATTCATATTTTACTTGAATGAGATACATAAACTAGTAATATATATTAGTTTAATTCATATGTTTACATGTATTTTTTCAAAATAACAATACATTCTAAATAACTTAAACCGCTATCTTTGCATAAAAGATATACATCTTTGTCACTAGACTATACTGATAATATGTTTTATATGTAGTTATTTGTCACTTGCACCCTTTTATTATACATGCATCCTAAGTTAATGTGGCTTTCATTATTGTGTAGATAAATAGTCAGCAAAACAGACGGTAGAAGACCATTAATTTCGCGATGATCACACGTCGTAGAACGTTTATAAGTTGTAAAAACTTCAACTAATTCCCCTTTCAAAAGTATATATTTTTGGGAAAAAGTATGAGTTGTGACATTTTGAACAGAATACTTAATAACAATTTATTTATTATAGTTTCAATTGACTATGTTATAACTTCCCAAAATAGTTCAAATATATCCAAATAATCGACGCGAAACACATAATATATAACTAACTACTAGTACAGTTGCACAATATGCATAAAAACTTGTACTTGGTTCAAGATTGGTCAAACAATAAGCCTAAAGAACCAAACAATAAGCCTATAGAGAGTCATCATCACATTATACAGATGATAACATTGCTCAAATTGCCAAATGCCATTATAAAAACTCTGCAAAATCTTGTGTAACATAAGAACAAACGCATTTTCACCATCTTTAGCCACAGTTATAATCTCCAACAGCAGATTATCGCACGAAATATCCTCAGCTATCCTGATTACAATCAATCCTTAAACGCTTGCCTGCAGTTCGTTCATAAGCATATCTACAGCTGCTTCTTCATAATCACCCTCACTTTCTTTAACCTTCAGCAGTTCATTTTCAGGTTTTGATTGTTTATAAAAAGGTAAATACGACATATAAGCATCATCCTCGAGAACACGTGCTCTTCTCAACACCTCAAACAATGCCTCCTTGCTGCTTTCATCGTTTTCGCGTTCACAGATATCATACAAAGCTGAAATATTCACGGGTTTTGGTCTCCAAAAGCTTGATCCTTCGTTAGATAATGCTTTCTCAAAGCACGATAATGCATCAGAAACCTGATTTTCTTTAATATGAGATTCTGCAATGATCTCCCAAGTGCTTGAATTTGATTTTCCAACTTTCAACATTTCTTTAAGAAAAGTTTCAGCTTTTTCCATAAACCCGTTTCTAACATACCAACTCAATAAAAGATTACCGATTCTCGGGTCATAAGATGTCTTCACTGAAACCCATTCTTCGTAAAGAAACTCACTTTCTTCAATATCATCCATTCTGATGAACGAAGAGATAGCAGCGTGATAAGCTAAATTCGGTATATATGGAAAGATTGTTTTGTAAGATTCCCAAATTCTTTGAATTTCTTCTTTCTTACCAATGCTACCATAATGACTTAAAAGATAATGATAAGGAATTCGATCGCGGCCCGTGATCAGGGTTTCAATTTTTCTAAGACAATCTTCGGCCTTTTCAAATTCTCCATACTTGATGTACAAAGTAGCCATGGTGCTATAAGTAGTCCAATTTGGATTAACCGACTCATCAAGTTTCAGTTTTTCAAAAGCTTCTTCCATCTTTTCGATAGATCCATGAGACCCACGTGAGGAAATCCAGATATTATATGAATATAAATCCAAATCTATGTTGTTTTGCATCATTTCAGAAATCAGTGATTCCACTTTTTCTTGATCCTTAAGGTTCATGTAGAGAGTCATCATCACATTATATGGAAGTGCTTGACCAGCATAGTCTTTATTTTTCATTTCAACTAACAAAGACTCGGACTTTTCTACCATTCTAGCACGCACATAAGCGTTTAAAAGGGCCCCATAAATGCGTTTGTCCACTAAATTACTCGGCAAACTTTTGAAGTAGTCTTCGGCACCTGAAATGCCATGTACTTTAGAAACTAGATCTAGTTGAATTGCAGCATCACTCGAGGATATTCTAAACCTCTCGGGTCTGTTATTCATCCACATGTAAATCTGCAAATGAGGAAGATTACATCAATAACCTTTAAATGATGTCCAATTATCAAAAAGCAATAATCAAACTTTCAAAATCACATGTTATCTTCTCCTTATAGCTTACTACATATCGAAGAAAGTGAGGTCAACATGTTACTACTTGCTATAATGTAATTATGCAATAAGTTTTTACCTATACAATAAGTTTTGCAATCATATTTGACAAATGTGAGGTCAACATAAAACATATTTATCTCCTATACAATAAGTTTTTATTGCTACAATGTGAGGTCAACACATTACTACTTGTTCGAGAGTGGCATCAACATATATTGATATACATAAAGCAATTAATCACCTACAATCCTACACAATAAGTTTTTATAGTTACAATGCAGGGTCAACACATTACTACTTGCATAAAATATTGATCTCAACAATTCAATTTTACAACTCGATAATGCTTCGAATAGAATGAAGCTTAACCAGTTCAACGTAGCTGCCACTATTTTGATGGAAACAACACCATCTTTTACCAGTTTTAAGCTTATAAACCAACTCATTTGACTCCCAAAAGTCAAACCTGCAACTTCATACAGAACAAGCTAGCAAACAATACATAAATATACAGCAAGATTCATTCAACTCAAGATTACACAGTACTCTAAACATGAATATAACTTATGACAATAATAATTAGTTCAACTTTCAAGTAATCAAATTGAAGAAACCCATGATAAAACTAACAAAACCAATCCAAATTAAACACACAATCGCACAAATTGAATCGATTTCAACTCAAACACACCTCAAGAGCAAGCTTATGACGACCATACTTCCTCATTTCCTTCACAATTCTACAAAGCTCCCACTTGGTGACCTTCCTCCCTTCATTTTCCCACTGATTCAACACCTCAGTAGCCCCCTTTTCAGGATCACCCATCACCGAAATCCTCTTGTAAATCGCCTTCCAAGTAACCGTTGTTGCAGGCCTGTTCTCGTAGTCCACTGTGCCATAGCTGTGCGCTTTCGAATGCGAAGACGACCAAGAAGATGAAGAAGAAGAAGAAGATGATGATGATGATGATGATGATGAGCGGTTTTTGATGATTAATGGAGTGAATTGGGACTTCTTGAGGGGTGAAATTAGAGACCCATGTGGGAAATTGAGGGAATTTGAGAGGTGTGATGATGATGATAAGAGGGTAACTGATTGTGGGTGTGATGGGGGTTGGGAGATTGATTGGTGGAGTAACATTTTTGTGAAGAAATTTGTGGTTTGATAATAAGTTGATTAGGGTTTTAGAGGTTGAATCGGAGGAACTCGGTGGCAACGAAGATAAGAGTGGTTTTCTGTGTGTTTTGATCTCTGTGAGAATTCTTTAACAGTTGGTCAATACTAATCCTTTTAGTTATGGCTAAGATCTTTTAACGCCCCTTTAAATATTATAAATTTCACTATTATTCATTTGAATCCAATGTATTTTAGTAGACTTTTAAATATAAGGCAATGTATTTTAGTAGACTTGACGACAAATGTCAAGGAACATACCAATTACTAAGCTAAAAAAGAAAAAGAAGCTCAACAAACAATTTTGAATCCAAAACCAGAATTGAAATTTGAATAGATCATTTTGACTTTACTTTTTTATTCTAAAACAATTAAGTTATGTATATGTATAATATTTACAAACCATGTTTATCATCTTAAAGATTGTAATACAAACTAAGAATTTAATTTTTTAAATCGTTTAAACAGTCAAAACAACCTGTCTAGAGCATCCACCTAATTAGACTAGTTTGATTTGTCATTTTCCAAAGCCATAATAATGAGCAATTAAACTATGATTTTCGTCAAAACCAGCCAAATCAAACCATGAACTTGTACCTTCATTCAAAATCATCCAACTAATTTCTATATATTACATGCAAACTCAAATTCAAATGATGTAACTATCAAAGGGTTATGATTGTGAATACAACACATCAAAACTTTGTTTATCCACCAAAAAAAGATCTAAAAACTGTCTCAATATGATCAAGCCCCGGTTCAATATTTCTGAAGGTAGAGAAACTCATGAGCAACCTGGCCAAACTCTATGCATGATATCTGTGTTCTGCAAATTTCCATGTATATAGACTTTGGGTGCTTTGACCTGTCACGCATACCAACAGATTTCACAATGCATTCTTCATGACACGTGTAAGAGTTAATGCTGAGTATGCATACCATTGAAATTGGCGGGAAGCCAACCTTAAGACGAATCCTGGAGAAACCATCCACTTTAAACAAGCACTTGAATCCCTTGATGCTCGAGTGTTCACTGCAAGATTTAAGGAGAGTGGTAATTTTGACCCATTTACCTAGACAATATAGGACAAATTTAACCTTAAACAAGCGAAAAGACAAAATTTACAAAACAGGGAACACGTTAAATCAACTGAAACAGTAAAACGGTTTGAAAGTCTGATAGGAACCGAGAATCAATAAAACAGTCAGCTTGATTAATAGAACTGAAGGCCCTATTCGAGATGGGCAAAGTCTCCAAATACAAAAGAAATCAACACTTTTGATAATCTAGACTGAAAGTACAAATGCAGAAAATAAAATACTTAAACTAAAGTTAAGGAGGGAACGGTTATGGTCTGGTATTCACTATCTTTTGATTTTGTGGGTCACTACCCCTCACCTCCACACTTCAAAGTTTTCCCTCCATCCAATTTCCCTCCATGTAGCAGTAGATGGGTCTGCCCTGACCCATGCCCAGACCCGTTATGACCCATTTCCATTCTGGGGTTCTTACCAAAGTCGCCCAGTAATGCTTACTAGCTTCTAACACACTATTCAAAATTAAACTATTATTGCATTGAAATAGTTTTTGTAATTACATTTTATGCATTTATTATCTATAAATACATATAGCACCTTTGAGAAGATACAGTACTATAAAACAATCACTCACTTCAAAAGATAAGTAAAGTTCCGCTGCCAAAGTTCTTCCAAAGGTATGCCTTCTTCTTTAGAATACCTAAATCAGTAACGTAACATAGTTAGTGAACCTTATTAATACCGTTTTTGTGACAATTATTAAAAAAAATTAAGAATAAATTGAGAGATACCGCGTATGCTACAGACACGCATTTGGTGATGATGTAACAAGTATAACTAATGTAATTGGAAATTATGTGGCAAAATGGGCAGGTCGGGGGGGTTAACAAGTCAAAATAAGTAATTCTTTGTACTGTCCAGATCGGGTTGACCTGAAACAATTTTTGTTCATCCTTTTTTTAATAAATAACACAAATGACTGCCAAACAAATTTGCCATTTACAATAGTGTCATATTTGATTACAAAAACTAAATTATTTCAAGAATAATCTAGTGTTTTGAATAATATGTTTTAAGAGATTTATTTATACATACACTTTTGCTGACTTTCGACCCATTTCCATTTAACGCCATAGCCATACACATCATGCTCAATGGCATAGAAGTAATAGCTCATGTCTACAATTATTATGTAAACTTATTCTAGTAAGATATGTTACATAATTGGATCAAAGAAAAACAAGAACAATCATAAATGTAGGGGAACTCCCAGACTCTTTTCTATTATTTAAGATAAAGGAAATTGATACAATTTGCAACTTATTCTACCTATCTATTTAAAGGGAAAAACAACTTCTAATTTAGAAAAGATAATTATGACTGATTGCATAAATCAAGCACTGCTTAATATATGCTTTAATTTGCTGATTTTTTGGTTTCTTTATTTTGGTAATTATTATATTAATTAGTCAAGATTAGACCAACATTCACCCCCCTAATCTTGAATTGGGGCTCTTCATCATTTTGCTTTTATTCTTCCTCTTCAATTGACCATAACAAACTTGTTTAATAGGATCAGCAAATTCCGCTTTCAACCCATCCATGTTTTGTTTTGTTGCTTTGCTTGTCTTCACTTTCTCCCATTGAATACTTTCTTCCAAAAGTTTTTCTTCATCAACACTTTCAGATTTTCACCCATAGCATTTTATTGATGAGCTGGATTTTCCTTCTTGGACCGGTCTTTCAACCAAATTTGTTGGGCTTTTCACACTTTGTTCTGGGATGCTACTAGTCTGGGCTGCTGGAATTGTCCCAAACTGAAATAAGCTTTCAGCAGATGATTGATTGTTGGCCTTCACATCTTGTTTTTCATTCATTACTAAACTTGCAAATTCAATAGCTTGAGTACTCTTCACATTCGATCCTGGTCTTTGCTGCTGCTCACAAAACTTAATTGCTTTTCCTTCTTCATCTTCAAGGTTCTTAGAGTTATAAAAACATACTTGAAGGTTTACCTTGTACAATCTGTTCTCACTTCTTTGAATTTTCATCAGCAAACTTCCTATTCGATCATGTAACTTCAGGATTCCATCTCCCAAAGTTATTTTGCAGCCCTTCTCATCCAATTGCCCTAAACTTAGAATATTATTATGCAATTCAGGTATATAAAACACATCAGAAAATACCCTTTTCTCACCATTCTTGCACTTCACTGTTATACATCCTTTTCCTTTAATTTCAACAGTAGAGCCATCTCCAAATTTTACTTGACCAGTTACCTTTTCATCCAGTTTAGAGAAATAACTCTTATGACCAGTCATGTGGTTACTTGCTCCATTATCCAAGAACCATGTTCCATCATCACACATGTCTTTCTTGTACACAGCAGGAACGACTCTGTTCTCTTCCATAATTACCTTCTTTAACGAACAAGTTGTCATTAGTAAGGTTTGATCATCATCATGATCTTCATGCCTTACTAGGTTTGCTTCTTCATTCCCTTTTCTTGGAGCTCTACATTCACTTGAGTAATGCCCAATTTTATCACAATTGTAGCACCTCAAGTTCTTTCTTCTGTCTTGTCTTTCATATCTTTCATATTGTTCATCAAAATTCTTTATTTTGTCTTCATTATGTCCGCCTTGATCAGGTTCTTTATCACTATTCCAGAAATTTCTATTCCCTCTTCCTCTTCCATTAAGCCTTCCTCTACCTCGACCTCGGTAGTTATCAATTCTTTGATTTTTATAGCAATCAGATTGGGTGAGTAATAGTTTTCCTTGAGATGAATCTCCGCTCACACCCTTGAACTTGTTCCTTTCTTCATATGCCTTCAACCGCCCAACTATCTCTTCGAATGACATTTTCTCGATTTCAACAAACTGCTCAATAGAGGATACAATACGCAGATACTTATCAGGCATAGAATTCAGAAACTTTCTTACTAAAATCTCATCTTCAAGCGATGCTCCTAAACTCTTGTATTTAGATTGTACACCCCCCAACTTGGCAGCAAAATTATCTATAGTCTCTGTCTCATCCATCTTTAAAGCTTCAAGTTCACTTCTCAAAGTTTGTAGCCGAGCTTTCTGGACCCGTTCAGCCCCCAAGTACCGAACTCGCAAGGCCTCCCACACGTCCTTTGGTTCGGTGTATTTAGCAACTTGGAGAAGGATTTCTTCCGGTATTGATTGAAAAATCAATGTCAGAGCTGTGTATTTCTTCTTCTCTTCTGTTGTATTTGCTGTAATGGTGTCTTTTAAGCCATTAGCAGCAAGAATCGTCTTCATCATAATCGACCACACTGTGTAGTTGGTCGCCGTGAGTTTAGGACACTGCAAAGAGATGTTGCTTGTCTCTTTTGCAGCCAGTCCCATCGCATTTCCTTCATTCCCTCCTGCCATTGATAATCTTCCAGCAACTTCCTCGCACCAAAATAGTTACAGTACTTGTGATCAGATTCTGGTCACTTTTCAACAGCCTTCCTTCAGCAACTTCTGATCGTTGGTCTCGTTGGTCTTCTTTTCTGATGTTTCTTCCTTCTGCGATAATCAGACAACAAGCTTCTTCCTCTTCTGCAATTCTTGAAAATCAGCAGGTTCTTCCTTTTTTTTCTACAGACACTGATTCTTGTGGCTCTGATACCAATTGTTAGATAATTGGATCAAATAAAAACAAGAACAATCATAAATGTAGGGAAACTCCCAGACTCTTTTCTATTATTCAAGATAAAGGAAATTGGTACAATTTGCAACTTATTCTACCTATCTATTTAAAGGGAAAAACAACTTCTAATTTAGAAAAGATAATTATGACTGATTGCATAAATCAAGCACTGCTTAATATATGCTTTAATTTGTTGATTTTTTGGTTTCTTTATTTTGGTAATTATTATATTAATTAGTCAAGATTAGACCAACAAGATATATATAAAAGCCACTATGAATCAATATCAAACACACCTCCACTGATTGCCGTTTTCACAAAACCGTGAAATTCCATTCATAGCTGAAAAGGTATCAATATGAACCCATAATTCACTGGTAGTGTTCTTGGTGTGGCCTATCAGAAAAAAGTTCAGTTACAGAATGTTTAAGTGTTTGTGTGTGTATGTGTGTGTGAGGAAGAGAAAGAGAGAGATTACCTACTCTGTGCAAAGTTTTTAGAGCATAACCACTAGGGTAGTTCTCATATGAAGCCATGAAAGTGATGGCAGTGCATCCTAGACTACACAATTTATAGTATCAATATTGACTAATAAGAAGAGAAAAAAAACAGCATTTTCATTAGGAAAATTAAAAGAAATTATCTTTCAACCTAATTACAAGCAAAATCAAGAGTGTTATGTACAGAAGATTCCAGAAACTCTTCTTCCTATTGTTGTATCTGTAGAAGAAAACAATTTTATGACTTATGACTTATAAAAATATGATGTAATAAACACCCAAAAGAATAAACTAATTAACAAAGAGGAGAGCTACATACATACGACCAGCTGCAACTGCTGCTGACAAATTAAATATTGGAACCGCACTAATAATGAAACGCAGCTCCTACAAAATTGAAAACACATGCATTGGTATACCCTTAAGAAGTCAACATCAAGTCGACTCTTGATATATTTACGGGGCATGCAAGATACCTTGTGTGGAAGCTTGGAGTACAGTATAACAAATGAGAGAACTGGAAGAACGTAGAATAAGATTCTTCTATCAAGTATAACTCCAAACTACAACAATCACATCACTTAAGAAATAAACAACAAATTTTCTTTTGTTTCCAAATCAATTGTTGAACTTACCATAAAGAGAGGATATGCAGCCAGCAATGAACGGGGCAAAGCAGAAGTGAAGTACCAGTAAAATGGTTGTGTCTAGGCAACATAAGTTATGGAAAAGCAGAAATATGAGAATTTTCATAATAATTTCTGAATAAAAGCCTCAAGATTATGATAATTAGGTCATTTGAGTTTTATATGGTTTCCAACAGCAGAGGATACACCCCATTCTGAACTCCGATTCAAGACAGAGTTAAACCAAAAAACGTCGAATTCAGGCCACAATAGCTTCCGCCACATTATTGAATCAACCAAGATAGTAAGACCTGTAAGAAAAGAATATAGATATGATAAATTAATATAATTGACATTCACATGATTTAGTGCCTCCCCTTAAAAGAAAAACAGGTAATATACCAGGGTATATTAATACAAACCTATGCTGAATAACACAGCTCCAGCACAGACTTTTATGGCTTCCAACAAGGAAATTGATTTTGTCTGCCATTGACAACCAAGTAATAAGAAGATTAAAATAATAAATAATGATACAAGCAATTCAATAGCATGAAGACATACCAGCAAAAGCTCCAAACCAAGAGGACAGAGAAGCAGCAGCATATCACATCTAAAGACAATGGTAGCAAAAATCTGAACTTCACATAAGATATAATGAGAGAGATACAGAGAGAAAATGCTTGTAAAAAGAGACATGTTACACATACTGTTTATAGATATTATTAAATTGGTTTTGACAGTGAAGGATGTGTCTTTACAATAGAAAACATTTGTTTACCCCAATGGTATAACAGGTATTTCTCATGAAAAAGTTCAGAATGCGAATAACTGAACACTCAATATAGAAGTAGCATAGAAATTTAGAGTTGTAGTCTGAAAATGTGTACATAACCAACCTATGTTCTTAAAAAACTAATAGCAAAGGCTGTCAAACCCAAAATTTGAAATCAACTATACAAGTTAATTACAGTTATGAAAAGCATACCAGACATCTTAGTGTAGCGTAAAAGCTCCCCTTCAGCCAGTAGCCATATGATAAATTTACTACAGTCAATGAAACAATGCTTGCAACTTGTAAGAATATAGCAATATGTGGGCTAAATTGTAGAAGGAAAATTTTTACTGAAGATCAAAATTCTAGAAGTGTAAAGAATATAGGCTCACTTAGCATATGCCTATAAAGCAAAATATAAAAGCCCTGCAAAACCATCTAGGTATCTGCAAATTTAAAATCATTGCATTATGGTCCAACCCATTATGACAAGCGGGTCACTGTTTCCCAAATTTGTGTTCAAATGATTCTGATTACAAATAATCACTCTTTAACCCACATTTCCACTCTCCTTTGAACTGAAATTGCTACTGTGACACAATATTTCAGTGTTGTTCTAAGTCTTTAAACCTAACATCACAACAACTTAAAGCAATAAGTTCAGCTTAGGCAGGGCCAATTCATTTTACATCTACATAATATCCCTTAACAAATATCAGTTTTGGAAAATGTAAAAGTAACAAAGAAAAACATGTGAAAATTATAAATACAAAGCATGGTTAGAGTTATGTCCAAGGTTCATGGGGTTAATCACCTAATCCCAATGCCAGTATATTAGGAAGAGGGCGTGTGCAATAAAACAGCATGTGGAACTGAATAGCTACCAGTATCACAAAGAAGGCTTCAACTTGGGAACCAAACTTATCTCTGATCTGCTTAGAGATGATAATAACTTTAAGTCACTGCATGTCATACAATATGTATACATAAACAAGTAACAAAATAATTGTTAATACCTGAACACGTAAAAATCTAAGTGTAGCCAAGATGAAGAATCCTAGAGCCAAACGAACTGGACAAAACAATACAAATAAATCAGAGAACGAAAAAATATTGTATAAATATTTGAAAGTGACTTCTAACACTAAAATATTTATGTATCTCTGATGAATTGTAGATTTTTCCAATTTCTATATAGACAATGTCAGTTAAGTTGACATGTTGGTCAGAAGGATTAATGGACAAACCTGCTAAAAGACTATAAATCTTTGGCAAGTGCAGCAAATTGATAGCTAAAACCATTGGAGATGCTAAAATGGAAACTAGCAATGCACCTACCAAAAGATAAAATGGGAACAGAATCAGGTTCAAAACCAGACATTGATTTGTATTATATGAAAGCCTGCTACATTAAACACATTATTATCTACGGAAGTGCACATAGAAAGAGCTTACCAATAAACGTGCGAGGAACAACCCCGGGAAACTCCAAATGGTCATACTGTTGTGTATGTGAAATCAAACAGAACCATTAGAAGAAAAAAAAGTGTATCATCAAACTAAACAAGTACAGAAAGACTATTACTTACATTTTCAATGTGATGCCAGTTATACAAGATATCGTGCATCGCCTGAACAAACCAAATGCTTAAATATCATCAGTCAATTCCAAAAGTTTCGATGTAAATTAACTTGAATGCTGAAGTAAACATTCAAGAATTCATATATGAAGATAAACAGAAAAATTACTATTCCGAAAGATGAAAGCTTTATGCATCAAACCTCAAACTTCTCAAACTTAAAACTTTATTAAATGATTTAGGCAATTTAGGTGCAAGCTTTCTTTGCTCAAACTTGATATCTACATTATATTCAAAACGAAAATTAATCAACACCCAAGTTGAAAGCTTTTCTGTTCAAAGATGAAAATTTCGCTGATTCTGTTCTAATAGATATAAACCCTATATGATCATTCAAATTGGGAAATGGATTATTGAAGAAAGATGGATAAATCAAGATGATACCTTGAACGTACCTGAACATTGAAGCTTTCTTCGACTTTCGTGAATGGCACCATAAATACGTAAAACGCAGCAATGGATCCAAGAAGAACATCATACCCTAAAAAGCTCAAACTTCAAATCTCACTTTATTGACCATTAAAAGAAGAACACAAACATTGATGAACATGTAAAATGCGAATTGATAGAGAATATAAACAAGTGTTACCGTAGATCGCAGTAGAATTCGAAGATCGGCTAGGAGGAGCCATTGTCGGAGTATAATTCCGGGGGGTGGGGGGTTATGAAGGTTTAGGGCATTTATAAAAATACCAGTAACCAACTTACAACTTATTTCCAAATAAAATTAACGTTAACGGAGGTTGAAAATGTAAATATCAAAACTAGGAGGAGAAGATGAATAAAATGTAAACAGAGCAGGAGGAGAAGATGAATAAAATGTAAACAGAGCACACTTTAAAAAGCGGTCAACCCAAAGGGTCGAACCACAGACCAAAACATTAGAATCCTTCCCATCTACCAACCGTTCTAAGACAACAATTCTTGTTAGTGGCAAAAGAAAGCTTAAAACCAAAGTCGGTGTCACAATTAACACAACTTTCAACTTTTGTTGTTTTAATTTTTAAGAAAATATACTCTAGAACACGACTAGTTTTTACCTTTTTTTTCACTTTTTTTCTTATATCCTTAAATAAAGTTGGGAACAAAGCATTAAGAAAAAAGTCGCTCCCTCGTCCTTAGAAGACAATTAAAATTTGTGAAGAATTTTGAATATGTTGAAAGAAATTTTGAAATTTGTTATGCATTAACAAAACAATCATGTTTGTTTTTAAATATTGCACCAAGGCTTTTCGGAAGCCGAAAGCGAACAAAAAATAACGAGGTCCCTTAATAGTGATATAAACCATCCTTCTTCGTCCAACTTTAGGGTCGGCAATAATAAACTAGTATGTTTACAAGTGGTGGAGTAAAAAAATTCTTTTAAGTTATTTATAATGTGTGTATTGATATAAAATATAAACATCAAGTTTACTTTTCTAGCTTTATTTTTATGTAAATTCTTCTCGTTTAGCCTTTTTATCTCATTTTGACAAACCATGTTCAAACTTACGGATTTGGTTTAACATTATTATAAGTTCTAACTTCTAAGCAAACATGTTCTAATTCTTACTTATAGTAGGTAGTGTACATTGAATCAAATTAAAACAAATGAACGATTGAATTCAAATTAATTAGATTCAAGAATAAGTTAATCGAATAAACTAAGTTTCATGTAGCAAATTCAGTAGTCTAGATTCAAATCAAACAGAAACACTAACGAAATCATATCCTAATCTAGAAAACAATTCAGAAACAATCAAATAAATCTGTAATTCATTAAACTTAGAAACACTAACCTGATCATTCGCTGCCCTTACGCCCCCTAGCCCTAGTCGTTCGCTGCCCTTATGCCCCCCGGCCAAAGTCGTTTGTCGCCAGTTGCTCAACTCACCCAAAGAAAATCCAATCGTAGCCGAAAACCCTTTCTTTGCTCAATCACATATTTACAAAACACTAAGTAACACAACCGCAACACTTTTTGTGAGGGTTACACTTTTAATCAAAAACAAAAAACTTACAATCATCGCACCCTCACAGTTAGGATTTACCGATTTATCCAATTGAACCATACTGTTATTCATACTATAAGTTGTAATCGTCACACTCTTGTAACCATGCTTGAATGCTTGATTATTACCAAGAAGTATGAGAGATGTTTTGATCGACTTCGACCCTTGGTTTTCTTGGTGAAATAGGCGGTAATTTTGGGAGGTGTAAAAGAACGCAAAAGTTGTTGTGTGAACACCAAAGGAGTTCGGAGCTTTAGTGACTTGTGTTAGAGATGCACATTTCGGGTTTTGGGCCGGACCCGAAACCGGGTTCAAACGGGTTGGGCCCAATCGAGTTTTTTGTACCCGGGTACGAACCCGGGTTGGGTTCACTTGCGGGAAAACCCTACCCACCATACCCGGGTAGGGTCGGGTCTGGAACCGGGTCCAATACCGGGTTTAGTTTATTTTTTCTAATTTTCTTTTCTTTTTTTATGTCCAATACCGGGTTTAATATCGGGTCCAATACCAGGTTCAATTCGGGTTTAGACCGGGTCCGGTTCGGGTTCGGGTCGGGTTCGCTAAAAGACTCAAAAACTAAACCGGTTCCAACCCTACGGGTTTAAACGGGTTCAAACCGGGTATGCCTCCCATCGGGTTGTACCCGAACCCGGGTCCAGGTCGGGTTCACCGGGTCGGGTCCGTACCCAGTTATTTTGTGCATCTCTAACTTGTGTTCATGATTCTGAGGCCCAAGTTTAGTCCAATTCACACATACTTCATACATATATATTTTTTTACAAATTAAGGCCTTGATATTTTGGGTGGCCCAAAGCTCTAGTTTGGGCTAGATATGCTATTGGGTCGGCCTGTATTTCACAGAAGTTGGACTATGCCATTACGATGGTGGCGGTGGTGGTTGTGGGGTGCAACAATGGCAATAGCGGATGCTATAGGGTTAAGCAGGATGGTGTAAGAGGTTGTGGTCTTCATGTATGGTTGTTGTCTTCGCATAAGTCATGGTTTAGTATGTACTTCTCTGCTTCAAAAATGTTTGAATGTAGGTCAAGTAATTTTGTTAGATTGAGAAAATATCTTTTGGTGAAAGCTTGATTCATCATTATTATTATCACTATTACACCAAAATGATGATATTGAGTATGACGAAGGGTTAGAAATGTTCACAAAATGCTTTAACGCATGGTTCAAACTTCAAACGACCGAGAGAAAAAAAACTTGTTTAGAAAGCTATAAGATGTTTTCGATCCAAGCACAACGTAATTCGAAGAGTATGCAGTTAAGGAAAAAAACTCGTGGGCGGCCAACAAACCAAGTTTAAAGTACAAAAAAAGAGAAAATACGGTAGCCTAGTATGTCAAGATCCCATTAGACGTACTTTTTCAAGTTCCTCAAATTTATGAAACTTTGATTTTACATTCATAACTAAGAACACTCAAGACAAAGTTATACATGACCTTTCATTATTTCAACCAAGACCATTAATGACTTGATTTTCATCCATCTTTTACCCCCGCATAGAGGTCTTGATTGCCAAGAAGTTTGGTGTAATCGTTCACATGTTAATCACACCATAAAGTACAACTTGCTTCCCATATGGAACGGTATAGACAAGTTCATAGTCCATCAAACCATTCAATTAGACATGTGCATGGTAACCATTATGTCGTGGTTTAGTTACAAGGAGAGTGTTTGACTAAATGTAGACTAACTCAACATGCAACTCAGTGGCAAATAATATACATGTCACGTATGTAAATGTATAATTGGATGATAGATACTAGCTATAATGTTGAGTATATAAATTTAGACATGCAAATATTTTCATTCTAATGAAAAATTTTCTTTTATTTTTAATTAAAAGAAAATTTTTGTAATTGACCAATTTCGAAAGCCATAATATTTATGCTTCTCCTTCTCCGTGTAAGGCCCCGTTCCCGGGACGCTTACAGCTGGGTTCTCATCGCACATAAAACATATAATTACATTAGTATTTAATAAATCGCAGCGGAAAACTAAAACAAACTTTCATTTCCATGTAAATGCTTTTGCAAACTAATACAACATTCATTACAAAAATCGTTTGTTCGCATTACGATGCAAAAACATTAATCAAAAGAATGCCATCTCAAAAGAGCTGAGTAGTCGCCCGTGCCATCCTCAGCAATCATTACCTGCCAACTGGAAACACATCAAAGTCAGCGTTGCTGAGTGAGTTCTAGTTTAATAAATAAAACATACTTTACTTCCATATAAAACCGTTCGTTACTTTTACATGATCACACATCGTACGTACACATAGATAATATCATTATTATCTTCTTCATTCGTTCATTCCTTCTTTCATTACCTTACTTGCGCATCGGACATCATCCCAAACCAATACCATGTGCTACACCCCGTTAGTCGTAGCTACCGGGCCGAAGTCAACGAATGACAGCTAAACGTATGCCGCGGTACTAGGAGTAACCGTCAGTCTTAGCTACTGGGCCGAAGTCAACGAATGACAGCTAAACTTATGCCACAGTACTAGGGGTGAGCGGTAGAGGTTCTACATTTGGGGTCAATCACCAAGAGGGACCCCGTATCCGATGTGTGCAAGACGTTTCATTCGTTCATCATGTTCCTCTTCCTTTATCTTTCACTTTACGTTACATAATACTTCGTTCATTCATCATAACAAGTAAAGCCACAGGAAAGATATTATACATCGCATTAAGGAACATAAACATGCATCAACATCACATCACACATGGCAACATCATACATACATAACGTACAACATCCTCACCCTCATCATGCCCAACGTGCCTCTAAGACCTCGATAATCATCTTAAAAACTCTTATGGGAACCTTTACATCAACACTTACATCTGCACCTTCCCCCGAAAGTCAGAAGTCAATCTACACCTTCCTCGGGTTCAACAGCCCTATTCGGGCGTATGGACACCCTTCAGTCGCATTGCCTCCATGCGACTGAACATCATGCGAATGAACTAATACGGATGAACACCTATGCGAATGAACATCCAGTCGTGCGAATGGACAATGCGGATGAGCACCTATGCGACTGGACTTTCAGTCGTGCGAATGGACCTTCAGTCGCATGACCCCCATGCGACTGGCCCTTCAATCGTGCGAATGAACCCCAATCGTGCGAATGGACCCCAATCGCACCCTAATCGGCCGTATGGCCTCCATTCGGCCTCCAGTCGGTCGCCTAACCCTAACTGATGCAGAATGCAGTTCAACCCGACTGCAGCCGAGGGTTTTCGGCCCCCAAACTCATCTAAACCCATTTTAAGCCTAAATCGACCATCCTAAACCTTAGGGATGCATACCATAACATCATTCAAGCACAACCAAGCAAGAAATCAAGTCACAATCGCGTCATACATATACATACACATACACAAACGGGTCAACTTACACACATACGAAAAACTCGATTTCAGATGTTTTCCAGCCCCAAATCGTTTGAAAACAAGTAAAAGAGGGGTCCTAGAACTCACCTAAACGAGCACAACGACAAGAGCTTCGATTCGGCTTGCTTCACGACGATTTTGGCGACCCGAACCGACCCGAACCAACACTTTTTCCTCTTTTTCTCCTCTTCTTTCTCTCTTCTCCCTTTATGAAGCTGAAATGTGGATGTGGGGAGAGTGGGCTGCCCTCTCCCTACATATATCACCACATTTCCCAACTTTTCTTCGTTGGCGGGTTTGGTCCCTCGACTTTTGGACTTTATTTTCTTTCCTTTCGCCACCGGCTTCAAAATAATAAATATCCGGGTGTTACAAGTCCACCCCCCTTAAATAGGTTTCGTCCCCGAAACCTGTTATTCGTCGAACAAACGTGGATAATGCTGTCTCATTTCTTCTTCAGTCTCCCACGTTGACTCGGATCCCTTCTTGTGCTTCCACTGTACACGCACAAGAGGAACCACTTTATTCCTTAGCCTCTTTTCCTTACGATCGATGATTGCCACTGGTTGCTCCACATAATTAGCCTTTCATCTATTTCAATGTCTTCCAATGGAACAATCATGTCTTCATCAGCTATACACTTTCTCAGATGAGATACATGGAATGTCGAGTGAATCCCACTTAACTCATCTGGCAACTCCAATCTATAGGCCACCTCCCCTACTCGAGCAATGATTCGGAAAGGGCCTATATATCTTGGGCTCAACTTGCCCCGCTTTCTGAATCTGATAATACCCTTCCAAGGTGAGACCTTCAGCATAACCCGGTCACCCACCTGGAACTCAATTGGCCTACGTCGCTTATCGGCATACGACTTCTGTCTATCTTTGGCTGCCTTCATGAAGGCTTTAATCTTTTCAAGCTTCTCTGTCGTAGCCTCGATTACCTCGACGCTCCCCAATTCCTTCTGACCAATATCACCCCAACAAGCGGGTGTTCTGCATCTCCTATCGTATAGCATCTCATATGGTGGCATACCAATACTGGCATGATAGCTGTTGTTGTATGAGAATTCAGCTAACGGTAAGTGGTCATCCCAACTTCCACCAAAATCGATCACACATGCCCGGAGCATGTCTTCCAGTGTCTGAATGGTCCTTTCTGACTGACCATCAGTCTGGGGATGATAAGCCGTGCTAATATGTAACCTCGTCCCCATAGCGTCGTGGAATTTCTTCCAAAATTTAGATGTAAACCGAGTGTCACGATCAGACACAATAGACACCGGCACACCATGACGAGCTACAATTTCCTTGATGAACAAATCAGCCAACCTCTCAGATGAATACGTCTCGCGGATCGGTAGAAAATGAGCGCTCATCGTCAGACGATCAACTATCACAAATATGGCATCATACCGTTTCGGGGTACGCGGCAGCTTCGTAATGAAGTCCATGGTGATGTGCTCCCATTTCCATTCCGGTATATCCAAAGGTTGTATCTTCCCATACGGCTTTTGATGCTCTGCCTTCACCTGTAAGCAAGTAAGGCACTTACTCACATACTCCACCACGTCACGCTTCATACCCGGCCACCAATAATCCTTCTTCATGTCATGGTACATTTTCGTGGCACCAGGATGAATGGAGTATCGAGTCTTGTGGGCTTCATCCATTATCTTCACCCGTAGATCCCCAAAACGAGGAATCCACACACGACCGAATCGAGTTCCAACACCGAGTGTGTTTTCACCCAATTCCCCAACCAGACCTCTCATTCTTTCCGAGTTAAGATGATCTTCTTTCAATGCCTCATCTTGAAACTCCTTAACTTGCTTCATCACATCGGAGGTCATGATTAATTGATAAGCTTTCACCCGAATCGGTTCGGGCCTTTCCTTCGGCTAAGGGCATCCGCCACCACATTAGCTTTGCCTGGATGGTAATGAATCTCGCAATCATAATCCTTTATAAGTTCCAACCATCTCCTCTGCCTCATGTTCAGATCCTTTTGCTCGAAAAAATACTTCAAGCTTTTATGATCGGTGAATATGGTGCACTTCGTCCCGTAAAGATAGTGCCTCCAGATCTTCAATGCAAAGACCACGGCTGCTAGCTCCAAGTCATGAGTAGGATAATTGACCTCATGAACCTTTAACTGTCGAGATGCATAGGCTATAACCTTCCCTCTCTGCATTAACACACACCCCAACCCTGAGTAGGAAGCATCAGAATAAACCACCAAATCTTCGCTTCCATCGGGTAATGACAAAAAGGAGCTTGAGTCAGTCTTGCTTTCAGCTCTTCGAACGTCTTCTCTTGAGCTTGACCCCATACAAATTTCACATCCTTTCGGGTCAACTTAGTTAGTGGAGAAGCAATCTTAGAGAAGTCTTGGATGAATCTTCTATAGTAGCCCGCCAAGCCCAAGAAACTACGGATCTCGGATGGCGTCTTTGGTGACTTCCATTGCATAACCGCCTCCACCTTCGTCGGGTCAACCATAATCTCGTCAGGATTAACCACATGACCCAAAAACTGAACTTCGCGCAACCAAAATGCGCACTTGGAGAATTTAGCATACAATTTCTCCCTTCTCAACGTCTCTAGAACCTCTCGAATGTGACCGGCATGCTCAATCTCGCTCTTCGAATAAATCAGGATATCATCAATAAACACAATCACTGATTTATCCAACATAGGCCGACACACACGGTTCATCAGATCCATAAAAGCAGCTGGCGCGTTGGTCAAACCAAAGGACATGACAAGAAACTCGTAATGACCATAGCGCGTACAAAAAGCTGTTTTAGGGATATCTTGCTCTTTCACCTTCAACTGATGATAACCAGATCGAAGATCTATCCTGAGAACCAACTAGCACCCTGAAGCTGATCGAACAGATCATCTATCCTCGGTAAGGGGTAGCGGTTCTTCACTGTCAACTTGTTCAGTTCGCGGTAGTCAATGCACATCCTCATACTACCAATCCTTCTTTACAAATAGGACCGGAGCACCCCAAGGAGAGATACTCGGTCTAATGAACCCCTTATCAAGCAGCTCTCGCAACTGCTCCATCAACTCTTTCATCTCGGTTGGAGCCAACCGATATGGTGCCTTGGCAACAGGTTGGGCACCCGGTATCAGATCAATCTGAAATTCAATCTCCCTGTCGGGTGGCACTCCTGATAAGTCTTCTGGGAACACGTCTGGAAAGTCACACACAACAGGTACATCAGCTAGTTGTGGTGTTGGTGTATCCACATCCTTTACATAAGTCAAGTAGGCGCTACATCCACGCCTCATACACTTTCCCGCCACCGCCATTGAGATCACCTTCGGAATCGTAGTAACCCGATCACCATAAACCGTTACCAAACTTCCGTCAGGCGCTGTCAACCGAACCATCTTCTTGCGACACACAATGTTCGCCTCGAAATCCGCCAACCAATCCATCTCAAGAACCAAATCGAAACCACCCAAGGTCATCACAAACGGTCTAACAGGAAACTTGTGACCCTCAAGTTCCACATCACACTTCTCTATCATCTCAGAAATCCTAGTAGACTTACCTATGGCAGTTTCTACATCAAAGGGCGCATCAACACGTCTACTACTAACAGGCAGCTTAGCACAGAAAGCAGCAGAAATAAAACTCTTACTAGCACCCGAATCAAATAACACCGAAGCTAAAGTCTGGTTCACTAGAAACGTACCAGACACAACGTCAGGGTCCGTCCTAGCCTCCTCATGTGTCATGGTGAACGCCCTGGCGCTCGCCTCGGTCCATCACTTCCCGTCTTCTTCACCCCTGAACCCTCAGTCCTCGACTTCTTACAATCTCTGCTCATATGACCAATTTCTCACAGTTAAAACATTTGCTCGACATGCAATCCTTCGCCATATGCCCTGTCTTCCCACACTTGAAGCACAAGTTTGACCCAAACCTACATTCCCCGCTGTGCTCCCTTCCACACTTGCCACACCTTTTCGACCCCGCACTTGATGTGACCACACGCTCTCATCCACCCGTGCCTTTTTGTTACCCATCGGGGCCACCCCCGACCAAACCGTTTCCCGTTCCAGTTCCGATCACCACCACCCTTCTTACTTGCTTCAGTCACCACCACCTCCCGCTCATCATACAGCCTCCTGCCAAATCAACCGCCGACCTAAACGTGCTTGGCCGGGCGGCGATCATATGCCGGCGAACATCCACCGGTAAACCCTGAATGTACCTCTATTTTCCGAGACAGAGGCGTCACCTGATCAGGCACAAGCCGTGCCATTTCATTAAACTTGGTGTATACTGTCGGTGTGTCATGGTTCCAGCCTCCAACTGTAAAAACTCCCTTTCCAACTTCATTTCTTTCTCTGTGAGGACAGAACTCCTCAATCACCATCTTCTTCAACTCGGGCCTTTCATTCTCCCGATCGCCCGATTACCCTCTGCTTGGACAATGTTATCCCACCAACACAAAGCTGAATCCACAAAAGAGTGGGTAGCAAACTTCACCTTTTGGTCCTCTCGACACTCGCTGATATCGAGAACACCTTCCATTTCCCTCACCCACCGGTGAGCGCTGCAGCGGTGCCGTTTCCATCAAAAGTAGGGGGCTTGCATCTCATAAAAGCCCCATAATTACATCCTCGTGCCGTTTCATGCACAGGCTCTTCCTCTCCTCATCATCATCAGATAGAACCGTTTCCGGCTCTGGTTGTTCCCGTTCCCCAGAGGATCTGTTCTTTCTTTCCTTTCCCCTTCTCGTACAGCCTTAATAACTTCGGTCACCACAGACGGTAAGATCGTCTGCATGACCGGTACTTCTTCTACAACAGCCTCTTTTACTGAGGCTCTCAGATTGGCGCTTTCGTCGCCACCCTCCGATGAGGGTCTCTGGTTCTTCATGAACCACCCTCTCAACTCTGGGTCTCCCTCTCTAGGTCGCGGTTCAGCACCGTGACCCCCCCCTAGAAGCTTTCGAAGATCTACCTCCGGCCATCACACGCACACTGAAAGATTCAACACCAACACGGTCATTCAAGGAAATAACTCAGTTTATGTCAAGTATAGTAAGTCCCTAATTACAGTGGCCAGTTGTGATTAGCCACTTACTTTACTCTTCATACCCCAAGTATTACCTGTCCTGACTACATCAGTATTTAAATCTACATATAACACATAACCACATACCATGCGCACATAAAACCGGTTAACTTTACGAAAATACCTGATGGCACGCAGCTACTCAGTTGGCATCTCATTCCCTTCCCGTCCCATTCTCAGTTTAAGATTAGGTTTATTTTGAAAATTTACCCATTTCACTTAAACTTTGGCTCTGATACCAACTTGTAAGGCCCCGTTCCCGGGACGCTTACAGCTGGGTTCTCATCGCACATAAAACATATAATTACATTAGTATTTAATAAATCGCAGCGGAAAACTAAAACAAACTTTCATTTCCATGTAAATGCTTTTGCAAACTAATACAACATTCATTACAAAAATCGTTTGTTCGCATTACGATGCAAAAACATTAATCAAAAGAATGCCATCTCAAAAGAGCTGAGTAGTCGCCCGTGCCATCCTCAGCAATCATTACCTGCCAACTGGAAACACATCAAAGTCAGCGTTGCTGAGTGAGTTCTAGTTAATAAATAAAACATACTTTACTTCCATATAAAACCGTTCGTTACTTTTACATGATCACACATCGTACGTACACATAGATAATATCATATTATCTTCTTCTTCATTCGTTCATTCCTTCTTTCATTACCTTACTTGCGCATCGGACATCATCCCGAACCAATACCATGTGCTACACCCCGGTTAGTCGTAGCTACCGGGCCGAAGTCAACGAATGACAGCTAAACGTATGCCGCGTACTAGGAGTAACCGTCAGTCTTAGCTACTGGGCCGAAGTCAACGAATGACAGCTAAACTTATGCCACAGTACTAGGGGTGAGCGGTAGAGGTTCTACATTTGGGGTCAATCACCAAGAGGGACCCCGTATCCGATGTGTGCAAGACGTTTCATTCGTTCATCATGTTCCTCTTCCTTTATCTTTCACTTTACGTTACATAATACTTCGTTCATTCATCATAACAAGTAAAGCCACAGGAAAGATATTATACATCGCATTAAGGAACATAAACATGCATCAACATCACATCACACATGGCAACATCATACATCATAACGTACAACATCCTCACCCTCATCATGCCAACGTGCTCTAAGACCTCGATAATCATCTTAAAAACTCTTATGGGAACCTTTACATCAACACTTACATCTGCACCTTCCCCCAAAGTCAGAAGTCAATCTACACCTTCCTCGGGTTCAACAGCCCTATTCGGGCGTATGGACACCCTTCAGTCGCATTGCCTCCATGCGACTGAACATCATGCGAATGAACTAATACGGATGACACCTATGCGAATGAACATCCAGTCGTGCGAATGGACAATGCGGATGAGCACCTATGCGACTGGACTTTCAGTCGTGCGAATGGACCTTCAGTCGCATGACCCCCATGCGACTGGCCCTTCAATCGTGCGAATGAACCCCAATCGTGCGAATGGACCCCATCGCACCCTAATCGGCCGTATGGCCTCCATTCGGCCTCCAGTCGGTCGCCTAACCCTAACTGATGCAGAATGCAGTTCAACCCGACTGCAGCCGAGGGTTTTCGGCCCCCAAACTCATCTAAACCCATTTTAAGCCTAAATCGACCATCCTAAACCTTAGGAATGCATACCATAACATCATTCAAGCACAACCAAGCAAGAAATCAAGTCACAATCGCGTCATACATATACATACACATACATACGGGTCAACTTACACACATACGAAAAAACGATTTCAGATGTTTTCCAGCCCCAATCGTTTGAAAACAAGTAAAAGAGGGGTCCTAGAACTCACCTAAACGAGCACACGACAAGCTTCGATTCGGCTTGCTTCACGACGATTTTGGCGACCCGAACCGACCGAACCAACACTTTTTCCTCTTTTTCTCCTCTTCTTTCTCTCTTCTCCCTTATGAAGCTGAAATGTGGATGTGGGGAGAGTGGGCTGCCCTCTCCCTACATATATCACCACATTTCCCAACTTTTCTTCGTTGGCGGGTTTGGTCCCTCGACTTTTGGACTTTATTTTCTTTCCTTTCGCCACCGGCTTCAAAATAATAATATCCGGGTGTTACACTCCGGTGACCACCGCTTCTCCTTCTCCGGTGATCACCGCCAATTCTTCTTCGGCGTTCAACCCTTCCACCACCGCCGCTTCTCCTTCTCCGGTGACCACCGCCGCCGCTGCAACGTCATCCACATCCGATTCTTCGATCCCCTTAGATTCATCAACATCTACCGAATCGTCATCCGGATCGCAGTTTTAACATGTTTCCTCCGTCGATTCACGTGAACTTCATCAACCGATTTCGCAGAACGATCAATAAACGATCGATCTTCGTTCTTCCTGTTGCTACCAGTTAACTGGACGGATGAACTATCAGATGAACGAGTGCGACCAATGAAGCAACCGAACTGAGATCGAGCTTCCAATGCGAAAGCTAGCTCTCTCTTCATTCTTGAATTCAACACCGATTGATCGTCAAGGTTAGGTTTGAAAAAAGGTTAAAAGAAATTCAACTACCCCGTCAAGTTAGGCACACAAGGTGTTCGATCAATGCCCCTATGAAGTGAAGGTTTGAGAAAGCTTGTTTTTTTTAGTAATCTTGTGAAGTGAGTATTGTTTAAGGTGATTTGATCTTGAAATTCAAATTCGGCTCTTCTAATCTTTCATCATATTGTTGGGTGCTAATCTTTACTAACGGCCATGGTGTGAGGGGTCATGTGAGGTACCATCTAGAGGGTGGGCAACTCGCGGTTGCTGCCCTCCTTCGGCTTGTATAGGGTTCCATCGGTATTCTACCCCTCACAACTCATCTCGAGTTTGGTGCACCGTTTATGTGTTTTTGTTTTTTTTATCTCTAGTGGCAGTTAACCTACGCGTATGGCTCCTACAAGGAGGGGTCGGAATGTTAAGCCAAGGGGCTCTGTGCAGGGCCCTGCTTGTGGTTTAAGGACATGCCCCTTCAAATCTTTCCACGAATGTAAAGACGGAAAACCTGGGTCTGGGGGTTTTTTCCGCCTACTTGAACACATCCAAAGCACCCACCTCAAGACACAAAACCGAAGGCTGTCTTTGAAGGAGGCTATCTCCAAGGATTTAGAGCTTTTTTTGGATGTTGGGGAAGTTCTTAAGGCAGGTGATAAATGGTTGTGTGGAAGGTGCATGGTAGGGCATGCACTCAGTAGGGGGTGCAAGCATGATGATGAGGTCGGTCGTTTGACATGTTCTCGGGGGATGTTGAAGATTTTATTGTTGGGATCCGGAAACCATGTCAAGTGGTGGTTGACACAAACCCACGTCACCCAGCAGGGCTCAAGGGTGATGTTAATCCCTCGAGCGGGTTTTTTTCACTCCCCATTCAGACTGTTAAAAGCATTCTCCCTAGTGTCGGTTGTTGTTCGCTCAGGTTTAACAGGTGCTTTGCGTAAAGTGGTGGAGTCGCCAGGTTCCGTTGAAAACTGGGTTCAATTGCTTTTGCTTCCACGTTGCACCTTGCGGGTGGTCAGACCATCCACCAGACGAGAGCGAAGATCAGGGAACAGGAAATCTTGCAGTGTAGTAACATCTTGCACGTGCTAACAGTTTGGAAAAATGGGTCCGGGTTTGATGCTTTGGTCTCGTCCCTGTTGGATAGCATGGGAGAGGCTGGTGCTATTAGGAGGAATGCATGAGAGAGGAAGACAAGGAAAGGGACCCTAATGTTAAGCAATGTCTTCGGAAAGTCAGAGATGGGCATTTCACGGCTGCGATTAAGGTCCTATGCTCTAGTGGAGTTGCCCCTTTTGGTGAGTCGACCTTGAAAGCTCTTATTGATAAACACCCAGTGGTGCCACCCCCGTCTTGCCTTCCAACCTTTAGCCCAACCACTCTTGTTGTTGATGAGGAGTATGTGTTCAAATGTATCCTACCTTCCCCAAAGGGATGTTATGCGGTAGGGACGGGATGCGGGCCCAACACTTGTTAGATGCTATTGGTGGCGAGGGCTCTGTGACCCCCTCAGGTTTGCTTACGAGCATTACTGAAGTTGTTAACTTATTGCTTGAGGGATCTTGCCCTAAAGTGCTTGCTGAGTTTGTTGCGTCGGCCCCCCTCACCCCCTTATTGAAGCCTGATAAAGGAATTCGGCCTATTGCTGTGGGGTGTATTTGGCGAAGTTGGTTTCTAAGGTGGCGATGAAGAAGGTCGGGAAAGACATGGCCCAGCACTTGGGGGACTTTCAATTTGGGGTAGGGATGCCTAATGGTGCAGAGGCGGTGCTTCACAGTGCAAATAGGTTTCTCAACTCTTGTCATGAAGACGGCTCCTTGGCTTTGCTTACTGTGGATTTCTCTAATGCTTTTAACACGGTTGACCGCACAACCTTCCTTCAAGAGGTTCATCAGCATTGCCCGTCAATCTATCGATGGGTCCAATTTTCTTTATGCCCAGCCTGCTAAGTTGTATGTTGGTAATGATTGTATTGGGGCTACTACCGGAGTACAACAAGGAGATCCCTTAGGGCCCCTTCTCTTTGCCCTTGCCTTACACCCCTTATTCTTCGGGTCCAGGACCGTTGTAACCTTTTGTTTCATGCTTGGTATTTGGATGATGGAACGATTATCGGCAACGCGTCTGAGGTTGCTAAGGCCTTAGACATCATCAACGTGGAAGGGCCATCTCTGGGGCTTTATCTCAACATTAAGAAAACAGAGGTTTTTTGGCCGACATGCGATGGGCGTAAAGTTCAGGACGGACTTTTTCCCGGAGGGATTGGTAGACCAGAGAGGGGGTTAAGCTCCTTAGAGGAGCTGTTAGCCGTGATCCTAGCTTTATTGAGGAGTTGGCTGGGCGGCGGGCCTCGGGAGCGGTTGACCTCATGAAACTCTTGCCCTGCCTTAGGAATCCCCAATGTGAACTACTTTTTCTAAGGTCGTGCATGGGAGTTGCTAAGTTACTTTTTGGGTTGCGCACTTTTCAACCCCATATGGAGATGCGGTATCTCGGTTCGATGATGGCCTTAGGGAGGCTATAGAAGACATAGTCGTGAGTGGTGGCCCTTTTTTTGGTGATCTCCAATGGCATTTGGCATCTTTGCCAATGCGTCTCGATGGTTTGGGACTCCTTTCAGCTCGAGATGTTGGGGCTTATGCTTTTGTGGCCTCTAGAGCTCAGTCTTGGGAACTACAAGATCATATCCTTCGAAACAGTGGGGTCTTCGGGCTTGACCCGGACTATCAGCAGCGCTTGAACACTTATATGTCCTTCTCCCGACTTGGATATTGGCGTTTCTCTAATAAGGACACCGCCCCCTCGAAGCCACAAACAACTTTGGCGAATGCTCTGTTTAGCAAAATCGCTCAAAGCCTGGGAGAAGTTTTTTCTTTGTCATCCCGCCAAAAGGCGGTGTTGAGTGTCTGAAGGGCCCCCATGCTCAGGACTTTTTGACCGTTATCCCGATTGAAGGGTTGGGACAGTGCATGTCTCCAGTAGAATATAGAGCAATTCTCAAATACCGGTTGATGATCCCTACGTACCCGGAAGATGAAACATGTCCGATATGTCGTAAAGCTTGTATGGATAAATATGAGGAGCACGCCCTTCACTGTAAAGAGCTACCTGGGTTCAAATATCGGCATGACTGGATACGAGATGTTTTGGGGGACATCCTAAGAAGAGCTGGGATTTCTGCTAAGAAAGAAGCCCCTGTGAATTTCCTCACGGACCCTATGGAGGGGAGGTCTACTTTGCGACCAGCGGATCTGCTCGTCTTTGGCTGGGCTGGGGGCAAACATGCTTGTGTGGACCTCACACGGGTTTCCCCTTTGGTTGGTTTACGGGAAAACGGTTTTGTAGCTGGTCAAGCTGCAAGAAAGACAGAATCAAAGAAAGTGGATAAACATGCTAAAGCTTGCGCAGAGAACCAGCACGTTTTTGTTCCCTTTGCCTTTGATACATTTGGCTCCCTAGCGCCAGAAGCTATCAACTTTTTGACCAGGGTCCAACGGGTGATAGACAACCATTGCTCAACCCCGGGGAGGCAAGGATTTGCTTTTGGAAGGTTAGGATTTGCTATTCAAAAAGGGGTGGCGGCGCAGCTTGTTGCCCGTCTACCTTCTATTTTGATGTAACTTGACTAAACATTATTAATTGTAATAAAAAAAATATTTTATGAGTGTCAAAAAAAAATAATAAAAAAAATAAAAATTATTGAATTTTATTAGAAAAGTTATACCTTTTATTTAAAATATAAATAAAACTTTGTCACATGGTTCATATTGTTGCCCATATGACTTCTATACGACCTCCATTGTTCAAAACATCTGTATAAATTGTTCAACGACAACTACCAACACCCCTAACAGATGATACAAGATGTATCATGCAAGCTTGTCTAAACAATATATCAAATGCGCCAATAGTAATGATTTATCTTTATAGCATCATCTCCAATCTATTAAAATTTTGAAGAATAATATAGTAAGTCCTTAACTAATACTTTTACATTAAACGAAAACAAGATGTTAAGATTTAAATTATTTTTACAACCTAAAACTAATTTACAAGCAAACATCACAACGTATGTCTAATGATTTTCTATACACCAGAAGAAATAATATATAAAAGATATGTTTTCAGAAACAACTTTTACAACCAAATACCACAATGTTGTCATAAATGTCTAATGATTTGCCATGCACCAAAAAACTCAACATATCAGATTTATTCAATAAATAACATTTTCTACAACCACGTAAGCATGAGTATTGTTGTAACATATGAAGAAACTAATATACAAGTTGCTATAAAGAAAATGAGGCTTTCTTTAAAAAAATCACATGTTTCTAACAAGAACAATCCAATTTATTTCTTTATGTATATTTCTTGAACCATTGTATAAGCGGCATTAATATCACTTTTTGGATTTTGACAGAGATATTTAAAACCTTTGATAAGAGAAGCATTAATTATACACATTTAATCATCTTTGTATTCCCCACTAATGATTCATATGGCATTTGAAGATAGATATTGGAAGTGTAATCCACACTCAAGCTTGGTGCTAGCCTCCAACCCATAAAGAACACAAGTTTTCAAACAATCTGTCAAACAATATGTATAATTTGTCCTTACACTCTCTATATTTTATCTTTGTTTAAGCTAGCATGCATTTGCATTTTGTATGGTTGATAATGGAGTTATCTAGGATGAATGATCTTTAAATAAGTTCATTTTGAAGATTAATCTTGATTAAATAAAAGAAGATAATTGTTATTATTAGTTTATTAGTTATTGATCAAATTTGAAGTAGATAAGGATTGAGTTTAATTATCTATTTGATTATTTAATAGAGTTTGAGTTGGTTTAAAAGTAATATAGGTGTAGTATAAATCAATTTGTTTAAGGTTTTGTAAAGGTACGGTTTTGAATATCAATATCAATTGTTTTTGTTTTTATTACTTTGTCGATTATTTGGTGTTTTAATCTGGACTAATTTTCTAACAATTGGTATCAGAGCCAAACACATTAAAGATCAATTGAAGAGGTTCTGCTTGAGCTGGGGTTTTGCATGAGCCAACGATCAAAACCCATATGAAGAGAAGTTCTGTGTGAGCCGTGAAGACTGAGGTTCTGTGTGAGCCCAAAAAAAACCCAGAGGTGAGGTCAAGTTTTTTTGTGTGAACTAAGAATTTGTGTGATTCATGATTTGGTGGAAACAATAAATAAAAGGAGTTCGATCGAGTTTTTTTCGTTGGTTATCAAAAGACAATAAGGAATTATGGGTGAAGAAAGAACGGTCGTCGGTGCTATGGTCCCGATTAAAGAACCATCAAGTATTACACTTTAACGTCCCAAGAACAATCACTAATTATGCAACTTGGGTCATTATAATGAAGTTGATCTTGCATGCTAATAGTTTATGGGAGGCAATCAATCCAGTAACCGGAGGTGTTGTAAAAGCAAGGAAAAATCTAACTGCTAGAGTTTTTTATTTTTCAATCTCTATCGAAGGCATTCTTTTGCAGATAGGGAAGCATGATAATGCAAAAGACGTGTGGGAATCGATACGGATTTGTTTTCTTGGAGCGGAGGTGCAAAAGGCTCGGCTTCAAATACTTAGAAGTGATTTAGAGAAACTGCAAATGGGTGATGGTGAATCTCTTGATAACTTTTGCAGGGAAGATTACAAGCATCATGGCAAAATTCAGTAAACTTAGGTCAACAACTGAAGAGGAGGTCGTGGTAAGAAAACTTTTTAATTTTGTCCCGGGTAAATGTATGCCAATTGTGAACTCTATTGAACATTTTGCAGATCTTGAGACTATGCCTCGAAGAGGCTATATGGCGTTTAAAGGTTTTTGAAGAAGATTAAATGATAAAGAAAAGTTGAATGAGAATCATAATAACTTATTGCTTTCTCGGTCAAACAACCGTAGTAACAATATGGCAATAGCAATCGGTATGGTGGTCGTGGTCGTGGTCGTGGTCGTGGCTATAATAGTAGAAAACGAAAAGAATCTCATATTAATAATCAACAAGTTGATAAAAATGATAATCAAGAAAATCCGAAGGAAAACGGGCTTGAGGATTGTGACCAAGGTAGGCGTTTTGAACGTGGAAGATGATATGAACAGGGAGATTTCAAAAGTAACTTAAGATGTTATGAATGTGAGAGGATCAGACATTTTACACGTGAATGTCTCCATTTAAAAGAAAATGAGGAAGCAACAAATTTGATTAAATTTCAAGGATGAGTTGTCATTGTTTTGATGAGGTAGGAGTTCATATCAAGATTAAGGGGAAGAATGAAGATTAAGCTTGATTAAATAAAAGAAGATAATTATTATCATTAGTTTATTAGTTATTTGATAAAGTTTGAAGTAGATAAGGATTGAGTTTAATTATCTATTTGATTATCTAATAGAGTTTGAGTTTGTTTAAAAGTAATATATGTGTAGTATAAATAGATTGTTTAAAGTTTTGTAAAAGTGTAGTTTTGAATATCAACATCAATTGTTATTGTTTATGTTTTATTCTGGGCCAATTTCCAACACATTTGTAGTTGTTTGTAGTTGTTCATACATAGTCCGTATGCATGTTGTCTAATTTTTCTTGATTTGAACTTTTTGGACATTCTTGTTTATGTTATAAGAACGTATATAGTAATACTTGCAATACTATTTAGGTTGACAATGTGAGTATATTATTTCAACTAAATAATAGTTCTTTTAATGTTGGATCGACCATAAACCATATTTAGTTGTTACTATTGTTAGATATTTGACCAGTGTCTACTTGATCTTTCTCTACGAGCGTACAGGTTTACGTGTCATGAATCATGTCGTCTTGTCATTTACTAGCATTTGGAACCCCTCACCGTCAGTGTGCTACTAAGATGCGCATAAAGGTGTTCATTCTCAGGTAGTTAAAGGTTTTAGTTTCATGATAGATATGAAAGTAGATTTAGAAGCAAGTTTAAAAAAAATATGAATCAGGCGTTCTAGAAAAAGAGCTGAGATGTGTGTTTCCAATTCGGGTCTATTTCTGTAACCAGACCTTGAGATGAAGTGGATTGTTACTACTTGCATTAGAATTCAAAATTATGATCTGTTCTCATAATTACCCAAAAAAAAAGATTTGTAACTAAAAGTTACAATATTAGGAAGTACTAAATAAGGTCTATTGTCATTAGCCGTTACATACCTTGCTTTAAAAGTGCAGATATATAAATGCATTTTAAATAGAGAATTTGTGTTCCAATATGGTACATTACAACCTTTTAAATCTTTTATTTTAAAATTTTTGAACATTAATGTAATAAGATGATCATTGTAATCATATTAATACGTATCATCATAAACGGATAAAAAGTGTTTATAGTTGAACCTAACCGAACATGAAGCTATTTTGATCCCCACCCAATCCGTCAATTTTGATCATTTAAGACGCAATAAAGCCGATACAAACAAAACTTTCAGGTTCTATTCGTTGTACATCATTTCCCTACCCATAAAGTATATACTTTGTCATGTTTACGCGGTGATTAGGAACCAAACAGGAAAACTCTTGGGACTTGGACCAGACAGTTGGTGGTAAACATTGATGCAGTGTCATTGTCATGCCGATTGTGATGTCTACTTTCTAGTGTCACTTGGATCATGAACCATGTGAATCTTTGTATCTTGCAACTATAAATTCTTGAAGCAATCAGACTAACTGTTACCTAGTAAGGAGTGCATAGGAGGGTAAGTCTTCGAGGCAAGTTACATTTTCTTCCAAAAGTTCTCTTTCTAGTTGATGTCGTGTTGATTTCATCACGGCCTGTATCAAAGAACAAGACAAAACTCACCCGTTAATTACCTATTATAATATCTTTCTTAAATGGGCAAAAAAAATGTTTTCAGGTTCATCCGTATAACAAATTACCCATTCTGACTGGAATATGTTTTACCGACTTCATAAAAAGTGAAAATTATAAATAACCCGAAGAGGAAAATTTATGATGGTCAATATGCCAATCAGATTAAGTAAATATATGATCATTGTGTGAGAAAGAGAGTACATACATTGAAATCCATGTAAGATGCACGCATGGCAAGCCACTGATGATCCATTAACTTGAACGTGATGCAATACAGGAGATCAAATGCTGATTCGTTATCTGTCCAATAAAGAAATAAGTAAATAAATAAAAATGCAATAAAAGAGAATCATAAACCTCCTAACAGCAGGATAATCAGATGCCAATGGAAAGTTTATGTTATTCCTAATGTTTAGGGAAGGCAATTTCGACTCATAAATAGGTAAGTACAGATTCAGGTGATATGTTCTATTCTGACTATTCTCCAACGGGGAAGCTTAGATAACTTAGGAAAACAAATGGGTGCGTATACCTGAAAGAAACTTCAAGAAAGTTGCTCCAACTAAAGTCCGTGGTTTCACTGCACATAGGAAACACTATTATCCAACAAAAGAATGAAAGTCATGAACACATCTCTCTAGAAATATCAATAGTTCCTCATTTTCTTTTCACTGAAGCCAAATGTATAAGAGAAATTCAAACTTCATATAATGGACATGCTCATTACAGGGGAGAAACAAGAAATATAGACTCAAACATCATAAAGAACTGAGTGAATCTGATTTTCGGCCATTGTCTTTGTCACTTGATTAAAATACTCAATGGGCTTTTTAAAAATGCCCAAAAAATTGAATCTTGCAATTTCTTGCGTTTTGAGGAAATAAAAATAATTACAGTTATCAAACCTGCTTCAAGGTCAAGCATTTGAATAAGCATGAATGTGATATTGACACCAGCTACAGCAAAAGGATATTCCCACATGGATCTGTCTCCTTCCTGCTTCCGAAGAAGATCTTGAAATGATTTCTGGATAAGATATAGAAATTAACATTCAAGGTAAATGAAATAAGTCAAAAGCAATTTACTGATAAAGGACATACCGGGAAATTTCTAGCAAAATACAACAAGTTTTCCAGCGATATAAACCCACCACCCCTATTAAAGTGGGACTCCATGTCATCAGAATACATAAGAGCAATGGTAAATCTTAAAAATAAAAAAAAGTAAATATATGAAAAATGAATGTAATTGTTACCGAAAATCAGTGGATGGGTCTTTTCCCTGCCAACCCATTTCCTTCCACTGCTCGGAAATTAGACCATGGAGCTCCTCTTCAGGAAAGGCAGCTTTCCACAAAGCTCTCAATGATTCCTAAAACAACAACAAAATAGAAAAGAATGTATGTTAACTATCCTCAAATCATATATCAGGTACATCAGAAAACTGAAATACACTGTGTACCTGGTGTTCAGGAATTGAACTATCGTAGGCAATGTCTAATCTGTTTTGCAGCCTCATTAAGCAATCCTCCTGTTAGCTTTAAAGAAAAAATATGTATCAGAATCACACACACAAACAAATACATATATATATATATACTACCAACCATCACAAGTTAACTCATGTAAATTTAGCTTCTAAGGAGAAGGTGGCCTTCAAGAGGAGTACAGGCAGAAAACCAGTGGAAGAACAGGGGCTCACTTACCACTACACCTTCCCCCTTGAGGATTAGAGCATAATATACTACCAACCATGTAAAACTCTAAGCATTTTTATGATAAATAAACTAAAATGACTACTTTTTATGACTATATTAGCACAACCATGAGACGGACCCTTATGTTTGAACTTTGGACCAAGTAACCAAGAACAAGCGCTATTGATGGAACAATGATGATTAAGGAGCATGATACTGTGAATCATACTAATTATGTTCAATGTAAATCTAGTCTTGAGAATTATCAAGGAATAATAATAGCCTTTATGGGAATATATATGATATTAATTGGTCTAAAACATAACCTGCGCAGGGGTCAAATCAAATGACGGGCGAGAATCTTCTTCTCTACTCTGAGCACAAACACATGAAAGGCCTCTGCCAAGCCATGCTGCTGATCCTGCTACAACCTCAGCTGTAATTTAAAGATATAATGCACAAATGAGTTCCTTAATCATAGAGAAAATGCCCTTTTGAAACATAAAATGCTTCACAAAAGAACTTGAAAAGGAAAAATACTAACAAACATGGTTACAAATACAATAACCTCATATCAAAGTTGAACTATCCAGAGAAATAATTATTGGCTGACATAGAGAAATACCAAGGACTCACAAGTCAAACATGTATCAAATGAGTAAAACTGACAATATTTGTCGGTACGAGGGGCAGATGCCTGCATGTTACAAAATAAGGTCTACATTTCACAAATCCCTATTTTTATAGTAACTTTGTTTCCCAAGACAAAATCAAACATCAAGTATGAAGATAATTAGACAAAGCATAACATTTGAGTATCAAATTGCAGCTAAAAGACACACTCAACATTATTACAGATGATACACTGAATAAAGAAAATGAAAATACTCAAGCCCTTCCAGATTTAAAGTTGAAATTATTCAAATTCAAGCACATATTCATACATGTAGTTCTTGACAAGAATTCCCTTATTAACCTTACATAATTTCAAAATATATGCACCAAACATCGAAGCAAAATTGACAGAGTTCAATACAAATTCAAACTCACCACAAAAATCAATGCAAGTAATCATCTAAAATTCAATCGACACAGATCCAAACTTCTAGAAATTAACTCCTGACATAGAAACAAAATAAGTGATAATACATCTCTACACAATCAAATGTATTAATCAAATGTCGTTTTCTGACACGAGAATATACCTGAACTCGTTTGACAGGTGTTGCTCCTATCAATCCCCTGTGAAATCCTCCTAACTGCCACAAACGATCCTCCACCACCACCACCACCGCCGCCTCCTCTATCATCCATTCCGTACACACACACACTACCTCACCTTCGGTTCCACCATAACCGATCTCGATCGGAACCACCAGCACCTTATGAAATTGAATCACATACACTCAATCCGATCGGTAATTCAGCGATCAACGAGATGAAACATCAAGAAGCGTAAAGAATGATCGTTTTTGCAGTTAGAAGATCTTGTGTGTGTGATTAGTGTGTGAAGGTAGAGAGAGAATGGTGAAGATGTGTGTGTGTGTGTATTTGGGATTGTTTCTCTCACTAGTTTCTCTCTCTATATCTATACATTTATCTGCAGATTCAGTATATGTATATGCGTGTGTGTGTGTGTTGTTGTGAGTGGGAAGAACACGGAGATTACAACACATCTAGCTTTTATATAATGAGAAGATCACGGGGATATATATCATTATATTGTGTGTGTTAGTTAATATCTTTAAGCGTGTTATAAAATAAAAATGTGATTTAAATTATTTAGAGTCACGAGTTGAATTGTTATTTGTAGTTGTGATAGTTAGAATTAGGTGGGCGGTATTGTTTAAGTTCTTTAAGTTACGGGAATGTTAAAAAGAATGATCAATTATGTATTGTAAGATCATTAGGTGCATTTTTTTATTATTTCGTATCTTACCTACTTTTACAATAATTCAATATTATTCTTCGCAAGTCATTCACGTTCGTAACTTTTCACTCAATCAAAAATATCATTTAATACTGTGTGTGTGGGTGGAGAGGGATTGTTTTAACGCGACGTGGGTGGTAACACATCGTGCTATACTGTTGTGGACCACACCATCGTGACACAATGTTTCACGAGTGGCATGACGCCACATTGGTCCGCGTGGAGGGGTGGGGTAATGTTGATTGGGAGGGGAGTGGGGGTTTGCGGTTTGAGGTTCGCGGTTCGCAGTTTGTGGCTTAATTTCTTTTAACTATTTTCTTTTTAATAAATGTATTTTGGTCATTTAAGGACCCAAAAAAGATTCTAATACAAAGACACTCAAATAAATAAACACACCCCCTATATGCGGTGTATATGATCGAATACATTGAAAACAAGGAAAATTCAAGGGGCTATAAGAAAGATATACGCCTCGTATAACTCTATATGGCACCCCTATACAACACATATGAGGTTATACGACGCGTATAACAAATTTCGGCACTGACTACGAAGAAAAATTCAGAGGGCTGTCAGATGGGTTAGCCCCATATAAGGCTATACGACCCTCCTATATGACGCGTATGAGGCTATACGACCCGTATAGAAATTTTGATGTGTTAAATAATAATGTTTGAGGTGTCTATATATCCACACCCTTAAATAAACTAAAGGTATGTTATTGATACATCAAATTTATTTTATCATCTCTATATATCCTTTTATACATACATATAGATAGAGATGAAGAGATAGATACAATAAGATGTTTTAATAACATAAATAACTGTTTGTATAAATCAATCCAAAAATTAACTCTATAAATTTCAATTCAGTCCAAAAACCAATGTGTAACGTTAAAGCAAACATTGTGAGACAAAGTTAGTAATTTATTATACTTAGTTATCAGATTCTTAAAACATTATCATGAGAAGTAACACAAAATTTTCTTTTACAGATTATGGGATATTTTACTTGGCAAAGGGAGAAGGACTTATATTTCTTTGAGTAAATTACAATTGTATCATTTAATAATACATAAAATTACATGGTACGTACTTTAGTTTAATAATTACATCTAATGTTCTTTTTTTTTAAATATATGCACACCTATTGTTCTTTACACTAATTTTCAGTTAAATGTATATTTAACTCAATTATGTAGTTCTCACATGAGGTGACTTTATTGACATTTTCTTTCCACATCTAATATATTAAACAAATAAAAAATTAATTATTTTATATGAAAACTAAATTAAATAGATACATAATGAGTTAACTGTACATTTAACTGATGTTAGTATAAAATAAGGTGTATTTTTGTCATTTTCATATAAAATAATTTGTTTTTTATTTGTTTAATATATTAGATGTGGAAAGAAAATGACAAAAATGCACTTCATGTGAGAGATATATAACTAAGTTAATTGTACATTTAACTGAATTTTACTATAAAAGACAATAGCTGTGCACATATTTTGAAAAAATAACATTTGATGTAATTATTAAAACTAAAAAACATACCATATGATTTCGTGTATTAATAAAAGACGCAATTTGTAATTTACTCTATTTCTTTTGTTAAGCAGAAGCTTTGTTTTCTTCTTAAATAGATAACCAATGTTCCTTTTGAATATATCCATTTTTACCAAGTTTATTATTAAAAAATATTCTGTTACAACCACAGTTCATTATTACAAATGTCTGAAGATAATTTGAGATGTGTCTGGGGAGGTCGATACATGACTTGACTTTACCATCAAGTAGTGCATTTGAGCCTTTAATGGTCAATCAATGTTGTTATGTGATTCTATGAATTATTATTTGGTTATATTTTTGTTCGTTGTTTGATGCTGTTGTGTTTCTATGTTATTTGTCAATTGATACAAATGTTTAGAAAATTGACTTTGAATACATGAGTAATATCTAACGTGTGTAATCATTATTGGACATATATTTGTTAACACGAGAGTTTGTAATGATGTGTCATGAGAACATTAAAGAATGTATTATTGAAAGTGCACATACAAATTGCTATTTGCTTAGGTATTGGTTGAATACTTGATCCAAATGAGAAAAACTTAAGTTTGGTAGGACATTGATCCAACCGAGAGATTAAGCTTCGGTAGAACTCGTTTCAGATGAAAAGTTAATGTTTGACGACATACTTGGCCCACAAAAGAAGTTGAGTTCGACTGAACGAGAAGTTAAGATTCTATCAAACACTTGGGCCGACATGATATGCGTCATCACATGCTATGATGTCTTTTTTGTGTAACTCTACTAGCCTAACATGTCTCTTTGACACATTCACTCTTTAGTCATTATTAAAGCAAATTCATGATACTTAAAAGTTAGAAAAGCAACTTCAATTTCAGTATATCTATCTTGAAACGTTACATCACATATGGTGACTTTTTGTCATTGATGCATCTCTAATTGCCGTCCAAACTTATTGCTTTAGAAACCCATAATAAAACTTGACTGAGTTATTTGTTAATAAAATATATGAAAGTGTGTACAAATATATCTATTATACCAAATAAATTGGTCAGTTTAAATGTAAAATATGTTTTCTAGTTGATAATTTTATACACATGTCATTGCTAGATAACGACTCTTAATCTACTTCGAGTAGCCATCTATATTTGCACATTAAAGACTTGAACTATTGACCTTTTGGATACAAGAGATACATTTTATTATCAGGATGTTCTTTTAAAAAGCATTACAAGATATTTATTTGTTACTTTATTTTTTTTATTGTCTGATTTAAATGTAAACTTTTTTAAGGCTTAAAACAATGTTATGTTTTTCCTGCTTTTTAAAATAGAAGATCATATAGTTTTAATTATAATCAAGTCAAGATTACTAGAATTTTATTAAACATCCTTTGAACTTTTTCAAAAGTTGATAAAATAACAATATATTAGATATTTAGATAGGAGACAAAGCTTAGCCCAAATAAAAAAGAAGTATGCAATTATTAAACTAAATCACGTGGTGATGTTTGGCAAAGGAGGACCATAATTTAGCATGATGGGAATTCTTAATTTAAGTCTTGTGTTTGATTTGTTAAAGTTAAATTTAATGAACCTAGTTTTTCTTAACGTCTGGATATTTCATTGAAAAACTATGAAGATGCAAACAAATGACAGCAAAAATTTTATATATTATATAAGTATTTATTTCATCAAATTAATAAATTGAATGTTTTCTTCAAACAAAATGATAAAATTCTGTCGTAACTAAGAATATCTACCGAGTGATGCAGTGGGACGTAAGGAGAAAATTTGTGTATTACAATCTATAGAAATTTATTTACAATAGTATAAGTTTAATCGCACAAAAGACACATTCATGTAACTAAAAGATAGATTCTTAACATTACCTACAAAATTTAGCACATGTTTTGTATCGACAAAAATACATTATTACGAATATGTGTGTCAAACCTGTCATTATATTGTATCATGAAAGGCTTTTCATTTTCTAATGCGGTTACCATCAGACTTTAGAGAAAAAGACAATAACAATAATGTAAGGCTCCGTTCCTGGGACACTTACAGTTGGATCATCATCACACATAAAACATATAATTATATTTGCCTTACGAAAATATTGCAGCGGAAACATAAAAAAAATAACTTTTCATATCATTACATATGCTTTTGCAAGTTAATACAAGCGTGCATTTCAAAACATCATTCGTTCGCATTACAATACAAAAACATTAACAAAAGAATGTCGTCAAAAAGAGTTGAGTAGCCGACTCGTGCCATCCTCAGCAACGTTTACCTGCCAACTGAAAACGTATAAAAGTCAGCGTCGCTGAGTGAGTTCTAGTTTTATAATAAAACATACATTTAAATCGTTAAAACTGCTCTTTACTTTCTTTCAGAATCAAACTGTACTTTTCGTTTGTTCGTGATCATACATCATACATACATACAGATAATATCATTATTATCTTCCATTACATTTATTAACTTCGTCCATTTTATACGTTCGTCCTTTCGAGTCTGTTGCGACAACAAGGTCGCTCACCTCATTAACAAGCACAACTGTTTGCACGCTATCCGAGTCTGTTGCACCCATAGGGTCGCTCATCCCAATTGCCACTTTCAATGATAGCACGCTATCCGAGTCTGTTGCAACCATAGTGTTGCTCACCCCATGGCAACTTCATGATAGCTTGCTATCCGAGTCTGTTGCACCCATAGGGTCGCTCACCCCAATTGCCACTTTTAATGATAGCATGCTATCCGAGTCTGTTGCAACCATAGTGTTGCTCACCCCATGGCCACTTCATGATAGCTCGTTGTTCGAGTCTGTTGCAACAACTGGGTTGCTCACCTCAAATATGTGCTTGCAAGCCTTTCCATCGTTCATTCGTCATTCAATAATGCATGCATTCTTACCTCGTGTTACTCTTTCATTATCTTTCACTTTACGTACATAAACTTTATTCATTCATTCATTAACATGATGCGTAAAGTCATAAGAAAGATAAACATTCATCATCATAAGGAACATATCATACAATCATACAATACCACCAATCATACATCACATCATACATCACATCATCACAACATAAAAGACCTCAAAAGTCGACTTACATAGCCCCCGAGAATCTCCCAAGTCAAAGCCTACATTACACTTTTCCCCCAAAAATCAGAAAATATTCTAAGTCCTTAGGCGCATGGGCACTATGCAGGCGCATGGACACTATGCAGGCGCATGGGCAACTTTCAGGCGCATGGGCACTATGCAGGCGCATGAGTGCCTAGGCGCATGGGGAATCCTGGACGTCTGGACACTTAGTCAATTCCAGCCCAATTCTAGGCGCATGGGTACTATTCAGGCGTATGAACACTTAGGCGCATGGGCCACTTGGGTGCATGAGCACTATTGGGGCGCATGGCCCTACACTTAGTCATCCGACTAATATTTCTAGGCGCATGGACCACTGTTCAGGCGCATGGGCTATACCTAAAACATTTCTAAGGCAATTTTAGGCGCATGAACCTTATCTAGGCGCATGAACCCCCTGTAAAACATGTTTCTAGGATGTTTTCGAACCCAATCATCAGACCCATCTGTTCTAAGCTTAACATGGCCATTCTAAACATGAATAACCTATAAGCATTCAAGAATTAACATCCAACATGCATAATACATAAGGGTATACATACATAAACATTGTAAAGGCGTTTAAATACATTTTCAGCCCCAAAGATGTTTAAAAACAAGTAGAAACCGGGGTCTAGAACTCACTTGATGCAACTTGGGTGTTTCTTCCTTTCTAACCCTTTGCAACTGAGTTCAAACACCTAAAAAAAACATCACCAACACACACACCCGAGCAAATACACAAACACATAAGCATATAACCGGGATAAAACCCGTCATAAACACTTAGAAACCACGATTCTTACCTTGAATTCGACTTCTCTTCTTCTTCTTTTCTTCAAAACTCGAAGTTCTGCTCTCTCGCTCTCTCTAAAACCGAAAGAAAGTGTGATGTGAAGGGAGGGTGGGCGGCCATGCCCACCTTTACACCAACTTTTGAAAGATTTTGTCCCTTTGGACACTTTTAATCCCTCCACTTGGACTTTATTGCTTTTTTTTCTTTTATTCTTCATTTCTTGTTTTTTTTAAAATAACCGGGTGTTACAAATAATGACAATGATAATGATAATACTGCCAAGAAATGCTATAACAATACAAATTGTTAGAGTTTATTTTAATTTTGTTTCATAAGATTTAATAACAATAATAGTTTACTTATTAAAAAACATCAATTTACTTACAAAAAATTTTAATAAGTTGTTTTAATTTAAGTTTAAAAGTTTTATTATATTGGATAAAGTTAAAACAACTTATTAAACTTTTAATATATAAATTAAAATAACTTATAGATTTTTTGATATATATTGATGCTTCTATTATTTTGAAGAAAAGTATTTATTTTTGTTAAATCTCAATGAATACCAAACTTAACTCAAACACTTATAATATTATTGTATGTAGGGGTGTTCAAAAAATCCAAAATCCGAAACTATCCGAAATCCGATCCGTATCCAAATCCGAATAAATCTATCCGAATCCTTATTCGGATCGGATCTCATCCGAATCCGAATTCCTTACTCGGATTTCGGATCGGATTTCGAATTTCACAATTTTATTATTCGGGTTATTTGGATTATTTGGATATCCGAATAATCCGAATAAGACTTCAACTATATTTCTAACTCAATACTCATTACTCAACTAACTATCATGTTTTCAACTCAATACATAATAATATTTACACATTTTAATCATAATATTAAATAATTATGCAATAATCGACCGTTGTTCTAAATTTAAGATTTTAATATTCGGGTTCCATACAATTACCTATTATGTTTTAATTTTGAATTTGCGTACAGGTCAATTTTTTTTGTTTTATATCTTTTATTGTGATTTTCAACTTATAAAATATTAAAAATAAAAAGTTAACAAATAAACAAAAAAATATAAAAATATTGTTATTTGGTTTATTCGGATTATTCGGATATATCCGAATCCGATCCGAATTGAATTCGGATAGATTCGGATCGGATAGAAGAATCCTTATTCGGATCGGATCGGATTTCGGATAGGGTCCTGAATTTTCAAATCAGAATAATCCCTTATCCGATCCGATGAACACCTCTAATTGTATGTAGGCTATATAACTTTGTTAATGCTAAATAATTTTTGCTTCAACCGTAGAATCAAATTTCATTAGTTGTGGGGATATGTTATAATAAATTATTGTTGCTCTGTGGGCTAAATTAAGATTGGATAAGCTTACATTAGTGAAATAAATAAAACATATTAAAATTAATAGTTTAAAGAACATTTTATTTTGTAGATGTTATTATTCATTGGTGAAATAAAAATATAATAAATATTTAAAAGTTATAACATATGATGAATTAGAAATTATTACTTTATATTAATATGTATTAATAAATTATTAAATAACTACATTTATGTTTAAGATGTTTAATAGTTTAGTTTACTTATTTACAATAAATTCATGACATTATTTATATTTTTGTGATATATGTTTGTTTTTAACAATATTTTATTGCTATTACTTTTACTCACCCTTTATAACTTTAAATATCATTACATAAATAAGTATTTACCTATTTATGAAGAATTCATTTTTAATTTTAATTGTTTCTTATCTTAGTTACGTATCATCGTTACATACTTTTGTAGATAAAAATTTATAAAAGTATATTACTATAATTTATTTACATATAAATATATTTTTTTTAGTATATTTTACTTAAAAATGAAAGTCAAATTAATTATTTTTATAATTTTTGTATATATTATGATAGAAAGGCAATGATTTTTGAGATATGCTACTATGATTACATGTGTCATTTGATATTTTAGAATAATGACACGTATCTTAAGAAAATCTTTTTTTATTATAGGTTATAAATTATAATACATGTTAAATTTGGATCGGCGAGATATACGTGAATTACGTAAATAAAAATTGACGACCCAACATGCTAACGAGGAAGCTACTTAAGACGAATACCTACGAAACAACATGACTTTCGAGGATGACTTTTGTAACATCTTGTAATTTTGGGTTAACTTAAAGTTAGCCTTGTTAATTCTTGTAAGGGCCTTTATTGCTATATATGAAACTTATGGGTTGTTTATGTATATAGCTTTAATTTGTATTTTAATCCTTTAAGATTATAATGATTATTATTATGTAATGAATAATAAAAAAATAATAATAATAATTATAATAACACTAATAATAATATTACTATTAATAATAATAATAATATAAATAATAACTAATTAAGTAATAAGTTGTAAATGTATTAAAACTTAAAGATAATTAATTGTTATTTTATAAACTTTAAAGAAAGTTATTTGCATAAAATAATAAATCTTGAAAACTATAGGGACTAATAGGTAATATTTTTAAAACCCAAACCAAATTCCCCCAACCCCCGATTTTCCGGCCAATGTCCGGCAAACCGCCGGCCGCGGCTCCGGCAAGGCCCAAAATCACCGAAATCCGTCCATTCTTGAACCGAAACTGCTTACAAACTCATCTAGAATGTGATTCGAACCTGTAAGCATCAGTTAACTGAATTAAAACATCCGTTTCTAGCCTAACGATTTCATAACCGAATCACATTAAACTACATAGCCATTCGAGCATTAAACCGTAATTATAATCTAATTAAACGAACCTACAAAATCATTCAAATATTCCTAAGCGATTATTGATTCCAATTCCACCTGAAACAAACTCGAACATCGCCCTCGATACTCCCCTTTGTCGCAAATTGCATCGCCATCAAAACACATCCTTTGAGCAAATTAAACAGAAATTAACAGGGGGCTTTTGATCACTGTGACCATTGGAAGATTTCTATAAAAAGAATTGGATTATTATCCATATTGCATCTTGAACCGACTTCGGCAAAGCTGTGTCTGTTCTTCGTTTTGTTCGACCTAAATTCATCATCATACAGGTAATTAATCTTACACACACACTTGATTTGACATGGGGAACAAAAGCCCCATGTCTATTACAGTATTAATCAACGTTTTATGTTTCAATTTGGATTCACCCGATTCTAGGGTTCTTATGATTTGGGGAAATCTCTTAATGTGGGTTTATAACAATTCTGGAACCATTATAACACGCGGCTCAGGACTTGGTTTACTGGTTCCATACACACATTCCATACTAGAGGTCCCGGGTTCGAACCCGGCGACCTCCATTATTTTTTAAGGATCTTTTGCAGCTTTTAATATATATAAAAATTTCCAAAAATTATAAAAAATCATTTTATAAACTGTGTTCATTTTAAAACCATTAATTATTTTTTGGTAATTTATTTATAAAAAATATCTTTATATTTTTATATTCTAAAGCTAACTATATAGTTAGTATATTTTTATAAAATTTAGACTTTAAAATACTAGTGTAATCTACACAAACTATTATTTCAAACATTGCTTTTAAATTATTGTTTAAATCGTGTTCATTTTATTTGGTTATAAAAATTTATTTAAACTTACAAAATTATTATAAATGTTAATCTTATTTCACATCTTTATATAAAATATAAATCTATTCTTCCCAAGAAAATATAATTGATTTTCATTTATTATATATAATTGATAAAGCCCAAATATCAAATTGAACTCTAGTTCATGATAAAACGGTAATCCTATTATTAAACTTAAAAATCTTGTAAATATACATTTTAGGTGCATTGTGAAGATTACATTGGAACGTCGCGTATTATATCTTGTTAATCATCCAATATATACTTATTTGATCAAGTGATCATTTCTATACCCCTTTTTATATTTTTACACTTTGGGATGAAACGTGTTACATTATAAACATTGCACTTGTAAACACGTTTGATTCTTGTAAACTTATGGCATTTCACCTGTATGTTGTGGTTAGTTGACCTTTGTAGCTACCATGTAATGTCGAGTATATGTACAATCATTAACTATTGCTAGCCTGGCGACGTCATAGATCTATGGGCCTGACAAGCCTGCTTGGTTGATCCAAATACACTTAGTTAATCGTATATACTTGTAAATATTTGAGACTTGTAAAACGTTGTCAAGGTTTGGTTGTGCATTCTGTCTTACATCCCTAGTTACTTTGTTTTCTAACTTACAACATGAATTACCATCTTTTATATACTATTGTATTGCAAACTATGAAAATCTCATCAACATTATGTTGACCTTTTATTTTTAACATGTTTCCGCCATCAAGGTTAGGGTGTGACAGATTGGTATCAGAGCCCATAACTATAAGGATTTAGGTTATTTGAAATGATGACCTAGACTATAGTATGCATGAACCTTATAGAATCATAATTCTATCTTGTAAATTATATAGTTTGCATGTTACATAATGCTATGCCCTCCTATGTGCAATTTGATGCCTTAGCATAGGAATGCCTAAACATTGTTACATGCCTCCCTAAACTTAACTTTGACTCTTTGACTCTCCCCAAACATGAAACCTCTTAATCTTATTCTCGACGACACGTAGAATCTTATGCTTATGCTTATGACTTGGATCTTTAGACGTTATGTCTAATCTATATAAATCTCATCAAGGTTTTGATTCCATGAACCTAAGAAATATTGTGTGACACATGGACACCTATATTCTGGATTTCCTGGCAAAAGGCCTTCGGGCTAAGGCAAGCATTTCGCATAAATCCTACGGGACTAGTCATGCTTACCTGGGGATTTCTGGGATAAGTGATAAACTATGGTCAATATACACAAGTTTCTAAGGAAAATGGGTCAAGTCACCTTGACGTGTCAACGTTTCCAAATGGTAATGCGTTACCAAATGGAATCATTCTGTGTACTTTACAACTCTTAGCTTGCCTTTGTTTAAACTACTATCCTTTGTTATCCTTATTCCCGTAACTAACTCATTTTTGTATATCCAACATGTATCGTCACCATGGAAAGCGTGGAAGTTCCGACCGTAAACTAGCTGCCATGATTGCTCGAAAAATGGTTGTCGTCATCCCGACCACGGTTGCTGAACTTAATAGCACCCTAATGGCTAATAGCAACAACACCAATGGGAACAATAGCGGTGCTCATGGAGAGAATAGCAACAATCAACAAGGGAACACTCGCACCTGCACTTTCAAACACTTCAACTCGTGCAAACCCACTAGTTTTAGTGGAAAAGAAGGAGCCATTGGACTTCTCGAGTGGTTTGAAAGTATGAAGAACACGTTCATCGTTAGCGAGTGCCCTGACGAATTCAAGGTTCGCTATGCTACAAGTGTCCTTCAACAATGGGCACTAACATGGTGGAATAGTGAAAAGAGAAACCGTAGGACTGAGGTTGCTTTGGCGTTGCCCTGGGAGGAATTTAAGGATATCATGATCCAAAATTTTGCCCAATGAGCGAGTTGCAAAAGCTAGAGGAGGAGTTCTGGAACCTCAAACAAGATGGTGGGAATCACTTGGCTTATTCCACCTCGCATCATGAATTGAGTATGCTCCTACCACACATGGTGGACACCGTGCCCCGTAACATTGAGTAATTTATCAAGGGGTGCCACCTCAAATTCGAGATGTCGTGGTGGGTAGTAGGCCCACAACTTTGGAGGAGGCAATCACTATTACCGCGCAGCTCACCGAGAATCATATAAGAGCCGGCACTATGTCGGCAAAGGGTTCCAAGTCTATTGCGAAGGTGACACCCGAGGCAACAAAAGAGGTAAAGGCCGAGTCATCTTCCCAAAACAAGAAGCGTAAGTTCACCCTGACACGTAACTACACTATGACCGCTCCAAATGCTCCCCAAAAACAAATGGTGGTTGCAAATCAAGCTCCCATGGCTAAAGCTTATGCTGGTCCATATCCTATATGTAACACGTGCAAGTACCACCATGCAAGCAACATTCCATGCCAAGTCTACTTGTTGTGTGGGAAGTATGGTCATTTGGTGGCTACTTGTCTTCGTGTGACAAACAACACTGCAATGCTTACTAATTGAACCTGCTATAACTATGGCGAGCTTGGTCATATTCGTCCGCAATATCCTTGCAATGCGAGAACTGTGCCACCGGATCGTGGAAGGGCTTTCAACATCAACGCCAACCAAGCACAAGCCAACAACGACGTGGTGAATGGTACGTCGTTGAACTCCTTTTAAATCATTTCTTGTCTTATAAAAATTCCTATCTATGTTCATCATACTAATAACAGGTTATTACCAAACAGGTATGTATCTTGTAAATAATCATTATGCATTTGTATTTTTTGATTCGGGTGCGGATAGGAGTTTCGTGTCCTTGGAATTCGAGCCTATACTTTCTAAATCGCGTGTTAATCTGGAAAGATCCTTCACGGTCGAAGTCGCCGATGGAAAGTCTATCGTCGTTGACGTCGTAATACGTGATTATACCTTGAGCCTTAACGAACACGAGTCATGCATCGACCTTATTCCAATGAAACTGGGAAGCTTTGATGTTATTGTTGGCATGGATTGGTTAGCCAAGCATTGTGCGGAAATTCTATGCTTCGAGAAGTGCATCCGAATTCCTTTACCGATTGGTGATACTTTGAAAGTCTTTGGGGAGAAATCATCCCAAGGACTAAAACTTATGTCTTGCATCAAGGCTTGCAAGTGCTTAAGTAAAAACTACATGGCTTTCATGGCATATGTAGTTAATACGAAAGCCAAGGGTAAGGAACTAAAAGATATTCCTGTCGTGCGAGACTTTCCCGAGGTTTTCCCCGAGGATCTTAAGGGATTACCTCTCGTGCGAGAAGTTGAGTTCAAGATTGACTTAATCCCTTATGCAAACCCTCTGTCTAAATCACCTTATCGTCTTGCACCGTATGAAATGCAAGAACTAGCTAGTCAACTGCAAGAGTTGACCAATAAGGGCTTCATTCATCCTAGCTCTTCACCATGGGGTGCACCTGTGTTGTTTGTGAAGAAGAAAGATGGTTTATTCCGTATGTGCATTGACTACCGGGAACTCAACAAGCTTACCATAAAAAACCGATACCCTCTTCCTTGAATCGATGATCTCTTCGATCAACTTCAAGGAGAAACCCAATTCTTAAAGATCGATCTACGTTCTGGGTATCATCAATTACGTGTTCACGATGATGACATTTCAAAGACCGCCTTTCGTACTCGATATGGACATTACGAGTTCATGGTTATGCCTTTTGGCTTGACCAATGCACTTTCCGTGTTCATGGATCTCATGAATAGAGTATGTAAACCGTATTTGGATAAGTTTGTGATCGTGTTCATTGATGACATTCTTATTTATTCCAAGACGAAAATCGATCACGAGACGCACTTGCGACAAGTTCTTGGACTTTTGAAGAAGGAACAATTATACATCAAGTTTTCCAAGTGTGAATTCTGGTTAGAAGAGCTTCAATTCTTAGGGCATGTGGTGAATAGCCAAGGAATTCATGTTGGTCCTGCTAAAATTGAAGTCGTCAAGAATTGGTGTGTTCTCACAACCCCAACTGAGGTTCGTTCTTTTCTGGGCTAGCGGGATATTACCGTAGGTTCATAGCGAATTTTTCGAAGATTGCTAAACCATTAACAGCGCTAACCCAAAAGAATTTACTCTTTGAATGGGGACCCGAGCAAGAAGAGGCTTTCGAGATGTTGAAACGCAAGTTGTGTAACGCTCCTATTCTCACACTTCCCGATGGGAACGATGACTTTACTATGTACTGTGATGCCTCTAATCAAGGTCTTGGTTGTGTTCTTATGCAACAAGGAAAAGTCATAGCATACGCGTCGAGGCAATTGAAGGTTCATGAAGTGAACTACACAACCCATGACCTTGAACTTGGTGCTGTGATCTTCGCTTTGAAAATCTGGCGACATTATCTTTATGGGACGTAATGCATAGTTTACACGAATCATAAGAGTCTCCAACATGTGTTCAACCAAAAGGATCTCAACATGAGATAAAGACGTTGGATTGAGTTGATTAGTGACTACAACTATGACATTCACTACCATCCTGGTAAGGCGAATGTTGTAGCCGACACGCTAAGTCGCAAGGTCCATAACAAGGTTGTTTCACTTCAAGAAATTCGAGACCGAAGACAATGGTTCAATATGTTAGGAGAATTTGATACCGAAATTCATGTGGATGTTAACGAGGCTACTATCATGCTTCAAAACATAAGGATTGAAAGTGATCTCGAGTTATGTATTCGTGAGGCTCAACAAGCAGCGTTAACCAACGAAGGGAAAGATGAAGATTTGCTGCCTAACGTTCGGTCACAATTAGAGACAAAACCGAACGACATGCGGTACTTCTTGAATCGACTTTGGATTCCGAATCGTGATAACCTTCGACACTTCATCATGAACGAAGCTCATCAAGCTTGATACTCCATTCATCCTGGCTCCGATAAGATGTACATGGACCTGCGTGGTCAATATTGGTGGCCTAGAATAAAGAAAGATATCGCGTCATATGTTTCCAAGTGTCTCTCATGTGCAAAAGTCAAAGCCGAACATCAACGACCAAGTGGTTTACTTGAGCAACCTGATGTGGAAATGGGAACATATATCCATGGATTTCATAACCAAGTTATCTCGTACTCCTAGTGGTCATGATAGTATATGGGTGATTGTTGACCGTTTGACCAAGACGACACATTTCATACCAATATGAGACACATACAAAGTTTAAAGACTGGCTCGCATCTACATTGGCGAAATTGTGAGTCGTCATGGCGTGCCGTTGCACATCATATCCGACCGAGACGCTCGTTTCACTTCGCACTTTTGGTTGTCTATGCAAGAACTCTTGGGTACTCAATTGTATTTAAGTATGGCTTACCATCCTCAAATAGATGGTCAAATCGAACGAACAATTCAAACCCTCGAGGATTTGCTACGACTATATGTCCTTGACTTTGGTGGTGATTGGGATACGCATTTACCGCTCGCGGAATTTTCGTATAACAATAATTATCACTCGAGTATCAAGATGGCATCATTCGAATCACTTTATGGTCGTAAATTCCGATCACCGATCTACTGGACCGACGTTGGAGAGAACTTCATCACTAGTCCTGAACTTATACAAGAAACGACCAATAAAGTCTACACGATCCGCAAAAATCTTGAAGTGGCAAGAAGTCGACAAAATAGTTATGTCGATAAGCGTCGTAAGCCGTTGGAGTTTCAAGTTCGCGACATGGTTCTCCTTAAGGTTTCACCATGGAAAGGTGTTGTTCGCTTTGGGAAGAATGGTAAATTAGCTCCAAGATTTGTAGGACCTTTCAAAATCCAAAAAGGGATTGGGAAAGTGGCTTATAGACTAGAACTACCTTCCGACCTTAGTGGAGTTCATCCTGTGTTCCATGACTCAAATTTGAGAAAATGTTTGGCTGACGAGAGTCTGCATGTTCCACTGGAAGACATTCAGTCGACGAGTTATTGTACTTTGTTAAGAAACCTATTGAAATTATGGATCACATCATGAAGAAAACTAAAACCACAACGACTCCAATTGTCAAGGTTCGTTGGGAGAATAACTGTGGAGTTGAGTTCACTTGGGAGCGTGAGGATCATATGAAGGAGAGATACCTGCATTTGTTCGCCTAGTTTATTCTTAATTTCGAGACGAAATTCTTTTAAGTTGGGGAGACCATAACATCTTGTAATTTTGGGTTAATTTAAAGTTAGCCTTGTTAATTCTTCTAAGGGCCTATATTGCTATACATGAAACTTATGGGTTGCTTATGTATATTGCTTTAATTTGTCTTTTAATCCTTTAAGATTATAATGATTATTATTATGTAATGAATAATAAAAAAATAATAATAATAATTATAATAACACTAATAATAATATTACTATTAATAATAATAATAATAGAAATAATAACTAATTAAGTAATAAGTTGTAAATGTATTAAAACTTAAAGATAATTAAAGTACAAGGGTTGTTTTTTGTAATTTTATAAACTTTAAAGAAAGTTATTTGCATAAAATAATAAATCTTGAAAACTATAGGGACTAAATGTGTAATATTTTAAAACCCAAACCAAATTCCCCCAACCCCCGATTTTCCGGCCAATGTCCGGCCAACCGCCGGCCGCGGCTCCGGCAAGGCCCAAAATCACCGAAATCCGTCCATTCTTGATCCGAAACCGCTCACAAACTCATCTAGAATGTGATTCGAACCTGTATGCATCAATTAACCGAATTAAAACATTCGTTTCTAGCCTATCGATTACATAACCGAATCACATTAAACTACATAGGCGTTCGGGCATTAAACCGTAATTATAATCTAATTAAACGAACCTGCACAATCATTCAACTATTCCTAAGCGATTATTAATTCCAATTCCACTTGAAACAAACTCGAACATCGCCCTCGATACTCCCTTTGTCGTAAATTGCATCGCAATCGAAACACATCCTTTGAGCAAATTAAACGGAAATTATTAGGGGGCTTTTGATCACTATGACCATTGGAAGATTTCTGTAAAAAGAATTGGATTATTATCCATATTGCATCTTGAACCGACTTCGGCAAAGCTGTGTCTGTTCTTCGTTCTGTTCAACCTAAATTCATGATCATACGGGTAATTAATCTCATACACACACTCGATTTGACATGGGGAACAAAAGCCTCATGTCTATTGCAGTATTAATCAACGTTTTATGTTTTCAATTTAGATTCACCCGATTCTAGGGTTCTTATGATTTAGGGAAATCTATTAATGTGGGTTTATAACAATTCGGGAACCATTATAACCTGCGGCTGAGGCCTTGGTTTACTGGTTCCATACACACATTCCATACTAGAGGTCTCGGGTTCGAACTCGACGACCTCCATTATTTTTAAGGATCTTTTGCAGCTTTTAATATATATAAAAATTTCCAAAAATTATAAAAAATCATTTTATAAACTGTGTTCATTTTAAAACCATTTAATTATTTTTCGGTAATTTATTTATAAAAATATCCTTATATTTTTATATTCTAAAGCTAACTATATAGTTAGTATATTTATATTAAATTTAGAATATAAATACTAGTGTAATCTACACAAACTATTATTTCAAACATTCTTTTAAATTATTGTTTAAATCGTGTTCATTTTATTTTGTAACACCCGGATATTTATTATTTTGAAGCCGGTGGAGAAAGAAAAGAAAATAAAGTCCAAAATTCGAGGGACCAAACCCGCCAACGAAGAAAAGTTGGGAATGTGGTGATATATGTAGGGAGAGGGCAGCCCACTCTCCCCACATCCACATTTCAGCTTCATAAAGGGAGAAGAGAGAAAGAAGAGGAGAAAAAGAGGAAAAAGTGCCGGTTCGGGTCGGTTTGGGTCGCCAAAATCGTCGTGAAGCAAGCCGAATCGAAGCTCTTGTCGTTGTGCTCGTTTAGGTGAGTTCTAGGACCCCTCTTTTACTTGTTTTCAAACGATTTGGGGCTGGAAAACATCTGAAATCGAGTTTTTCGTATGTGTGTAAGTTGACCCGTTTGTGTATGTGTATGTATATGTATGACGCGATTGTGACTTGATTTCTTGCTTGGTTGTGCTTGAATGATGTTATGGTATGCATCCCTAAGATTTAGGATGGTCGATTTAGGCTTAAAATGGGTTTAGATGAGTTTGTAGGCCGAAAACCCTCGGCTGTAGTCGGGTTGAACTGCATTCTGCATCAGTTAGGGCTAGGCGATCGACTAGAGGCCGAATGGAGGCCATACGGCCGATTAGGGTGCGATTGGGGTCCATTCGCACGACTGGAGGGCCAGTCGCATGGGGTCATGCGACTGAGGGTCCATTCGCACGACTGGATGTTCATTCGCATAGGTGTTCATCCGTATTAGTTCATTCGCATGATGTTCAGTCGCATGGAGGCAATGCGACTAAAGGGTGTCCATACGCCCGAATAGGGCTGTTGAACCCGAGGAAGGTGTAGATTGACTTCTGACTTCCGGGGGAAAGTGCAGATGTAAGTGTTGATGTAAAGATTCCCATAAGAGTTTTTAAGATGACGATCGAGGTCTTAGAAAGCATGTTGGGCATGATGAGGGTGATGATGTTGTACGTTATGTATGTGTGATGTTGCCATGTAGGATGTGATGTTGATGCATGTTTATGTTCCTTAATATGATGTATAATATCTTTCCTGTGGCTTTACTTGTTATGATGAATGAACGAAGTATTATGTAACCTAAAGTGAAAGATAAAGAAAGAGGAACATGATGAACGAATGAAACGTCTTGCATACATCGGATACGGGGTCCTTCTTGGTGATTGACCCTAAATGTAGAACCTCTACCGCTCACCCCTAGTACTGTGGCATACGTTTAGCTGTCATTCGTTGACTTCGGCCCAGTAGCTAAGACTGATGGTTACTCCTTGTAACATCTCGTATTTCCGTTAATTAAAAGTTAATTTTGTTAATTCTTATATGGTTCATTTATGTCATTTATGAAAACTTTGAGGGATTGTTGAGTTAATTCGGGAGTTAATGAACTATTTTGCTTAACATTAATAATAATAATAATAATAATAATAATAATAATATTAATAATAATAATATAAATGACAAATTTTAAAAAGTTAACAAGTTAGTTTAATGATAAGCTTGAGGTTAGTAAAGAGGGCTTATTTGTCAATCTGGAAACTTAACATTTAACTTTTAAGCATAAAATGACAACTATTAAACTACAAGGGGTTGTTATGCCAATTAGAAATTTTAATATTAAAGTTTGTGCATAAAATGAAACAATGGAAACTTCAGGGACCAAAACTGCAAAATTGCAAAACTCTTTTCTTTTCTTTTTCTTTCCCCGTTTCTCCGCCGATTTCCCGGCCGACTTCCGGCGAACCCGACGAGACTAGAAACCTTGAAAATCAGTCGATTCGAGACCCAGAACCGTTCCCAAATCTTTCTAGAACCCGCTTCGAACTTGAATGCACAAATTAAACGTGTTTAATCATCGGTTACTAAGTGAATCGAATGCATAACCGAAACATTCCAATTACTTAGCCGTTCGAGCATTAAATCGTTGTATTAATCTAATTAAACGAACAGAAACTATCATCTAACAAATCCCAAGTGTTCACAACCACCAATTACACCTAAAACAAACACAAACAACGAATTCAATCACCATCTTCGTCGCGACCTGCAACTCAACCTAACATCATCTTCCGAGCTTCAATTGACGAAATTCGCAAAGGGCTTTGCATCGAGGTCATCACGCGAAGCTTCCCACAAGTTTAATTTGATTATCGTTGAGGTTTGCCTATCCATCAAGACTTCCACGTCCGCAACGTTTCGTCAGGTGTTCAAACACCAATTCAATAACAATTCGTGTAATTAAAACTATCTTTATACTCGATTTCACATGGGCAATCAAAGCCCTATGATTGATTTCATTAACAATATCAATTCGATGTTCAATTGGAATCAAATCGATTCTAGGGTTCTTATGAAATTGGGGGTTTTGTTTAAGTGTGTATTTAACAAGTACAGAGCGGATTCTAACGCGGCTGGAAGCCTTTGGTTCACTGGTAACACACACGACTCCTAGACAGGAGGTCCCCGTTCGAATCCGGGGAACCTCATGTATTTTTTTAGGCCTTTTTGGCCTTCAAATCTAATGTTAAAAATTTCTAAAAATTATGAAAAATCAATTCATAAACTTTGTTTCTCTTAAAATTATTTAATTATTTTTCTGTAATTTATTTACAAAAAAAATAATATAAATATATCATTATAGGATTATCCTAACGTTAATAATATTACAAATTTTTATAAAAATGTAGACTTTAAAATTTAGTGTAATTTACACAATCTAATATTTCAAAAATACCTTTAATCTATTATTTAATTTTATGCTCTTTTTATTTAAACTACAAAATTGATCTAAACTTGTTAAACATTACAAAATTATTTAAAGGTTATTATTAATCCATAAGTTTATATAAAATATAAATCGTTTCCCCGAGAATATAAATGAGTTCTTACTTGGCAAATATGATCAACAAAACCTCAAACATCAAGTTGATTCCTAGTCCTTAACCTTATTGTAGAGCTTTAATTTTGTAAATATACATATTTAGGTGTCTTGTGACGATACATCTTGGAGCGACGCTTATTATTCTTATTAATCGCCATTATATATTTATTGTCATGTGAGTTTTCCTTGCCCCATTTTTACTTTATTTCACACTATTTTGGGGTGAAACATGATTACTTATACATAATGCACTTGTAAACGTTTAGACTTGTAAAGCACTTGCAATTCATATTTTGTCATGGTTATTTGTGTGTTGTAAGTGATTATATGAGATACATAGTTTGTTTACAATCATTAACTATTGCTAGCCTGGCGACGTCTTAGATCTTTGGGCCTGACAAGCCTATTTGGTGCTAAAGTCGATGTATTGCCGACTCCTAGGAGCCGTATGCTTGTGCACTAGGGAACCAAATACACTTAGCCAATCTTTTATACTTGTAATCAAGTCGAGGTTTGGTTGTAACGATATGTGTTCTATAACCTTACTAGCTTATAACTTATGACATGATTTGCTACTTGTAACTTTCTTTTTCATATTATGTATGAAAACCTTGGAAACTCACCAACTATTTTTAGTTGACTCTTATTTTATTCATGTTTCAGGTCAACCTCAAGCTTAATGTGATCTTTTTGAAGCATGCTATAACCTAGGATTGGACCTAGTAAATGGAATAAAAAAGTTTACCTTATGTTTTGTTGCATTTGAACTTATTTCTTGTATAAGACTTATGATTGAAATTTCCATTTCAAGACTTATGATAATAATATTTACAATTTAATATTGCGTTATGTGGCTGAGAACAATCTTAACCCTCACATCTCGACGTTTCCGCCGTTAAGGTTGGGGTGTGACACTCCTAGTGCCGTGGCATACGTTTAGCTGTCATTTGTTGACTTCGGCCCGGTAGCTACGACTAACCGGGGTGTAGCACATGGTATTGGTTGGGATGATGTCCGATGCGCAAGTAAGGTAATGAAAGAACGAATGAACGAATGAAGAAGATAATAATGATATTATCTATGTGTACGTACGATGTGTGATCATGTAAAGTAACGAACGGTTTTATATGGAAGTAAAGTATGTTTATTTATAAAACTAGAACTCACTCAGCAACGCTGACTTTGATGTGTTTCCAGTTGGCAGGTAATGATTGCTGAGGATGGCACGGGCGACTACTCAGCTCTTTTGGGATGGCATTCTTTTGATTAACGTTTTTGCATTGTAATGCGAACAAACTATTTTTGTAATGAATGTTGTATTAGTTTGCAAAAGCATTTACATGGAAATGAAAGTTTGTTTTAGTTTTCCGCTGCGATTTATTAAATACAAATGTAATTATATGTTTTATTTGCGATGAGAACCCAGCTGTAAGCGTCCCGGGAACGGGGCCTTACATATTGGTTATAAAAATTTATTTAAACTTACAAAATTATTATAAATGTTATTCTTATTTCACATCTTTATATAAAATATAAACCTATTCTTCCCAAGAAAATATAATTGATTTTCATTTATTATATATAATTGACAAAGCCCAAATATCAATTGAACTCTAGTTCACGATAAAACGGTAATCCTATTATTAAACTTAAAAATCTTGTAAATATACATTTTAGGTGCATTGTGAAGATTACATTGGAACGTCGCGTATTATTACTTGTTAATCATCCAATATATACTTATTTAATCAAGTGATCATTTCTATACCCTTTTTTATATTTTTACACTTTGGGGTGAAACGTGTTACATTATGAGCATTGCACTTGTAAACACGTTTGATTCTTGTAAACTTATGGCATTTCACATGTATGTTGTGGTTAGTTGACCTTTGTAGCTACCATGTAATGTCGAATATATGTACAATCATTAACTATTGCTAGCCTGGCGACGTCATAGATCTATGGGCCTGACAAGCCTGCTTGGTTGATCCAAATACACTTAGTTAATCGTATATACTTGTAAATGTTTAAGACTTGTAAAACGTTGTCAAGGTTTGGTTGTGCATTCTGTCTTACATCCCTAGTTACTTTGTTTTCTAACTTACAACATGAATTACCATCTTTTATATACTATTGTATTGCAAACTATGAAAATCTCATCAACATTATGTGACCTTTTATTTTTAACATGTTTCAGGAAATACTCAAGTTTGATCGCCATTTTTGAAGCTTGTTCACACCTAGGAATGGACCTAGTTAAATAAATGAATGAGCTTGTTATATTTCTTGTTATGCTTTCTTTATTTAAGACTTATGTTTGTAAGATTACCTTTTAAACTTATGAATAATATATAATAATAGCGTTATGTGGCTGTGAACGATCTTAACTCTCACTCCTTGACTTTTTCGCCGTCAAGGTTGGGTTTGACAACTTTTAAGAGAATAGACAATGATGTCAAGTATTCAAAATAAAAAAAGGGAATTTACTTTGTTTGATTTGCATTTAAAGTCATGGTTTGATTTTGTAAACCTTTATACTTTATTAGGTTATAGACACGTGTATATTACACGGATTGAAAATAATATATATATACACATATACATATATATATACATACATATATATATATTATATATAATATATAGATATATATATATATATATATATATATATATTATATATATATATATATATATATATATATATATATAATATTATATATATATATATATATATATATATATATATATATATTATATATATATATATATATATATATATATATATATTATATATATATATATATATATATATATATATATATATATTATATATTATATATATATATATATATATATATATATATGGGAGGGTTGCAATGAAAACTACATTATTAATGGAAATTAAGAAAACCACTTTATAACCTTGATTTACAATGGTATGATTAATTGGTGGTATAATTGCAATTAGATGAAAAATTAATGAGTTATTATTACTTATTAAGGGAAGAATAGGAAAACAACATTTTTTAAATATAGAAACAAAACACTATCAAAATAAATTCCTAATATTACTCTTTTTTTTCTTTTTTTCTTTTATTATTCCTGCATAAACTTATTTATAAACATTACACTAAAATTGTGTTTTTTTATTTTTTGTAATAAATTAGATGATAATTAGTTTTATATTACGCTACGTTACGTATATGTATCCGTTTCTTATGTATATGAAATACTACAATACGTATACGTACCTAATCAAACTTTAAGTTCACCAAATCAAATCTAAAATCTTATGAGCATTTAAACCATGTTATTAATCATGCTACATAAACTCTTTACTTATGTATAATGATAACATAATACTCCACCAGAACAAGAATTTTGATTGATTTAACTATACGTAACATTGCGTTACATATATGTATCAGTGTATTGTATGAATTGAATGAGTAAGAATATAACCACATGAACATAAGTTGAGTACATATACGTAAACATGTTAAATGATGATCAACTTTATTATCTAACATGTGTTACGTATATGTAATAACGTGTTATGTACATAAATCACAGTGTTACGTATACGTAAGCACGATTTTAAAAGAAAGAACTAAGAATGAAAAGGCCAGGAAGAAGAATTAAGAGCTCATATGTAATAATAGTAACAATATATTGCTTACGTATACGTATGAGTTACATAAATCTAAGAACTAATAATGAAAAGACTAAGAAGACGAATTAAGATCTTATATATGTTTACATATACGTAAGGCTGATATGTTCTTCATCTACTTGCTCATGCTCTCTTCTTCAATATCAATCATCTTCCAAGATACATGCACGTAACATAACTTATATGACACATGTTCATCATCTTCCTCGGTTCTTCTTTTCTTGAATGATTTGTTGGTTTACTTAAACGGTGGTTCTATGGTGGTATGCGATGGCGGAGGTGGCATGCGGTGGTGGAGGTGGTATGCGGTGGCAACAGGGGTTTGAAATGGTGGTGACGGTATGTTGATGGCGGTGATGGTAGAATGCCCTAATTAGGTAGAATGCCCTAATTAAAAATCACGGTGTTTATTTTGACAAGTGAGAGAAATATGGAATTTGAAATTTTAATTATGGAGTTAATCAATGAATTCAAAAGAATAGATAATTACCAAAATTAAAAGGGTATCATATTACCTTATTAGTCTTTTAAAAAATAAAAAGATTAAAAGAAAAAAAAATTGATTGGTTGATAGTGGTTTTTATAGTTTTAATTATAAAGGTGGTTTTTATTTGATCTCACCTCTATATATATACTATATATATATATATATATATAAAATTTAGAAATGTAAACAAATTTTAAATATTATTTGTTTTTAATTCAAATGATAATACAATGAAATAGATTGTATTCAATATAAGAAAAAAATACTATCGAATAGCTAAAATGGTGATCAATGTTGCACACACCAAAATTAAATACATGAATGTGCGATTCACTTGGTTGAGCTTCTTTTTTAAACAAGTAGTTTTTCTTTAGAGTTTAAAAAAATTATATATATTCGATGTAATCACTTGTTAAAGAAGATGTGGAAACATAGTTTTGGGAAACAACAAAACAAATAAAAGGTTGTTCATGCCTAGAAAAAAATAAAAAAAATAAAAAAGTTTATTGACAAAATAAGACAAATATAAATATGTAAGCCAAAAAATATTTGATTATCGCATATAATATAGACTTAATTTGAAATCAATCTACCGCTAGCAACAATAAATCATTGTTGATTTTTTTGCATTATGATAATCAAAACATAATAATAGATATTTAATAAACAACTAAGATAAATATCAAAACATAAAACATAACATAAACAATGAAATTAATATCTTAAGAAAACAAAATAGTAACAGACAACAAAATGATAAAAGAAATAAAAAAATAATCGTGAATGTAGAGTAGGTAAGATTATAGAAGATGAAAATACATTGCTTGATGTTTGAACAAAGTCGAAAAAGAGTATATAATAATGCAAAAATTAGAATGTGTGAGATGATTAATATAGAATTTAAGGGGTTAAAATTTTTTTCAAACGACCAATGTAAGGAAAAATAAAATCTCTAGAATTTTGGTGGTGATTGACATAAATTATGAAAAAAATATGAAAAATAAATAAGATAACATAAATTATGAAAAAATCTTATATAAAAAATTATGAAAGAATCTTAAAAATACTTAGTTAAGAAACTAAAATCTTAAAAATAAATAAGATAACATAAATTATGAAAAAATTGTTAAATAAGGTTTAGGCGGGAAAATTCTTGTGAGTTGAAACCTCGTGATAACATATGACACCACATGTAATCATTTATTAGTATAGAAAAAGTCAATTAAAAATTGAATTTAATTTATTTAGTTTGCATATCTATACTATATAATAAACGAATAACTTACGTGACAAATGATATTTTTTAGAGCACCTCCTAACTTATTTTTCGCCAAAATCATGTTCCATGATTGGTTTTAAAATCTTTTTTCAAATACAATTAATTAAGATAAAAATCAGACATTTTTGTCATCCGTTTTATTAACTCAATCCTGATTTGAATTAAAAATTAAAACATACTATACATAAGTTAACTTTAAAAATCGATAATTAACTCAATAAAGAAATTAATATTTTTTAAGTCTACATGTATCATCGTGTTTGATTTCCTAGATAAATTTATTTACACTAACTAATTGATTTCACTTATTGAAGTTATTACAAATGTTTGACAAACTTGATAATTATTAATTTTTTAATAACTTAATCATCAATTAGTAAATATTTTTACATTGCTACCTTTAGTGATTTTAATATTTTTTTTAGTTATCTTTGAAATCCATATAATACAATATTATACAATATAAAGAAAAGAAACTAAAACTATTAATCTTAGATAAATATGGTAATATTATAAATAAAATATAAAATATTGTATACAAAATATAATTTAAAGATCTATGAATTATAAACATTTTTTTCATTTTCCATTTTCTTATTTATTCGGTCTTCTAACCTAGTTATCTATAAAGAGGTTAAGCTTTTGGTAAAGGTATCTATTGCACAATGGTATTATTGTAAATGTAATCAAGGATCTGATTCGTTTAAAGCATCCGCATCTTGTTATTTTATAAAAAGAAAATTTTGTTTTTATAAAAAACTGATTTTAAGGTATCATTTGGACCTGACCTAATTTGTATCCTAGCCAAACTGATTTGTTTAATTTTCATTTCATTCATCTATAAATAGGCTCCGACCCAAAATGCAACCGGTTTTGACCACCTTTGATCAAACTAATCGGGTTTAAGCCAGTAAAATAACGATTTGTCCACTTCTATCACATGCGAACACAGAAAAAACATTTAAGATCCGAAATGCATCACTGAGTTGACCTACTTTTCAAACTAGTTTCAATAACCCGTAGGTTGAAACTAGTTTTAACCCAAAAAAACCCAACCTGAGATGGCCAAGACCCGATCTCATGTATGCATTAACTACATTAACTAAAGCAGTTAAACATAATATTTTTTATCTAGATAATGAAAATATAAATCTTTAAACATCACATATAAATTAAAACAAGTTTATTAACTATATATACAAAAGAATATGTATAAGTATGTAACTAACTAGTAAATTAACCCTAGTGCGTTGCTGCCGGGTTTTCTCCCTAAATCTATGTTGCATCGGATCGGTTGTGAGTAAAATTAGAAACAAAACGTAGAAAGAATAGAAATGTCAAAACGATAAAAAAACAATTGCGGCGAAGCAGTTTTTCATCTCTAATAATATTAACGTAATATACAAATGCTTAAAATTAACCACTCATGTTTAATTAAATTTTATAGATATCGTAATATACAATTTATTTTTAACCAGTGACACCCACGCTTCGCATCGGCGTCGTTAAAAATTGCGTGTTAAAATTTGTAAAAACGAATATAGGTGGTGGGTGTACGGATTAACGTAAAGTCTAAACTTAATTAGAGGAAAAAAATAAAAATAAAAATGTCACACCCCAACCTTGACGGCGGAAACGTCGAGATGTGAGGGTTAAGATTGTTCACAGCCACATAACGCTATATTAAAATGTAAATATTATTATCATAAGTCTTGAAATGGAAAATACAATCATAAGTCTTATACAAGAAATAAGTTTAACATAACATAACATAATGTGACTTTTTATTTCATTATCTAGGTCCAAGTCCTAGATTATAGCATGCTTCAAAAGGTTCACTTTAAACTTGAGGTTGACCTGAAACATGATAAAAATAAGAGTCAACTAAAAATAGTTGTTGAGTTTCCAAGGTTTTCATACATAATATGAAAAAGGTTACAAGTAGCAATTCATGTCATAGGTTATAAGCTAGTAAAGTTATAGAACACATATTGTTACAACCAAACCTCGACTTGATTACAAGTATAAAAGATTGGCTAAGTGTATTTTGTTCCCTAGTGCACAAGCATACGGCTCCTAGGAGTCGGCAATACATCGACTTTAGTACCAAATAGGCTTGTCAGGCCCAAAGATCTAAGACGTTGCCAGGCTAGCAATAGTTAATGATTGTAAACAAACTATGTATCTCATATAAACACTTACAATACACAAATAACCATGACAAAATAATAAGATGAATTGCATGTGCTTACAAGTCTCAAACGTTAATAAGTGTACAATGTATAGATAATCATGTTTCACCCCAAAGTAGTGTGAAATAAAATAAAATGGGGCAAGGAAAACTCACTTGATCAATAAGTATATAATAAGGATCAATAAGAATAATATATGTCGTTCCAAGGTAAAACGTCACAAGACACCTAAATATATAAATGTTACAAGATTTAGATCAAGGTTTATCAATTAAACATGAACTAGGTTCCTTAGGATTTAAGAGAGTTTTGTAAGCCATTTAGTTATTAATAATATATATATATATAATATATATATATGTATTATTTTGCAAAATAAGGAATATTCTTACAAAATTGTAAATTCATTGCTATTAGTTTGAGTATCATATAACTTTAATCGAAGAAGGTGTACGATTTATTATTGATTCAAGTAAAATTTTAATTTTTACATAAACTCATTCTTATAAAAATAATTAAAATTTAATAATTAATATTAAGGTATTTTTTTATAAAAATAAATTTACAGAAAATCATTTTGTTAATTTAAAGGTTAAAAGTTTATGAAAATTATTTTTTTGTAATTTATAGAAATTTTCTAGTAAAGAATTAAGGCCTAAAAAGGCTTTTTAAAAAAATAAGAGGGTGCCCGGGTTCGAACCCGGGACCTCTTGAATGCAAGGGTGTGTTGTGAACCGGTGTACCATGGCTTCCAGCCGCGGTATAACTCGGTTCCATTTCCTTTTAACACCAAGTTCCCCAACCTCAAGAACCCTAGTTTAGATCCGAACCAAATTGATCATCTAAACGATGTTGATAACCAATTAACCATGGGGCTTTTGTTTCCCATGGTTAATCGAGCATAACCATGTATGTAATTTACCCGGATAAGTTCGAATTAAAGCAATCCTAATCGAAGAACAAGTCGCGGTCGTAGAACACAGTGGATGAGAAATCCCCAATGATAATCCAATTAAACTTGCAGATAGCCTCGAATGATGATCCAGATGCGAAGCCCTATGCTGATTTTGGTTCAATTCGTTCGGAGATAGGATTTTGGTAAGGTTACAGGTCGCGAAAGAAAACGGAAATTGGATTCGTTGTTTGTGTTGTTTCAGGTGCAATTGGAATTGATAGAAGCTTTAGACTACTTAGACGTTCGATTATGAATCATTTAATTTGGTTATTATTGAGTTTTAATGGTCGAACGGCTATATGGTTAAAAACGCTCGATTAATCACTCGATCGGGTTCATAACCGACGTTTAAACGCAATTAAAGTCCATGATTGTGTTCGAATCGTGTTCAAGAACGCTTTGGGGATGGTTTTAGATCAAAAACATCATTTTTTTGGCGGTTTTGGTGCCTCGCCGGACTTGGCCGGAGTCCGGCCGGCGAGGTCACCGGAAAAAGCGGGGATGAGAGGGGGGGGGGGGGGTTTGGATTTTGATAAATTACACCTTTGGTCCCTCAACTTTGATTTTCTATTATTTTATGCACAAAGTTTCTATTTCAAGTTTCTAAAATGACAAATTAACCCTCAAACTTAATTTAAGTTTATGTTTTAAATATGATTAAGTTTAATAACTTTTATATCCATATTAAAAGTAATCTTATTATTACTAATACTATTATTCATTATTATTACTTATTATTATATTTACTATTATTAATATTGTCACACCCCAACCTTAACGGCGGAAACGTCGAGATGTGAGGGTTAAGATTGTTCACAGCCACAAACGCTATATTAATTGTAAATATTATTATCATAAGTCTTGAAATGGAAATTACAATCATAAGTCTAATACAAAAAATAAGTTCAAATGCAACAAAACATAAGGTAAACTTTTTTTTTATTCCAAATACTAGGTCCAAATCTTAGGTTATAGCATGCTTCAAAAAGATCATATTAAGCTTGAGGTTGACCTGAAACATGAATAAAATAAGAGTCAACTAAAAATAGTTGTGATTTTCCAAGGTTTTCATACATAATATGAAAATGAAAGTTACAAGTAGCAATTCATGTCATAAGTTATAAGCTAGTAAGGTTATAGAACACATATCGTTACAACCAACCTCGACTTGATTACAAGTATAAAAGATTGGCTAAGTGTATTTGGTTCCCTAGTGCACAAGCATACGGCTCCTAGGAGTCGGCAATACCTCGACTTTAGCACCAAATAGGCTTGTCAGGCCCAAAGATCTAAGACGTCGCCAGGCTAGCAATAGTTAATGATTGTAAACAAACTATGTATCTCATATAATCACTTACAACACACAAATAACCATGACAAAAATATGAATTGCAAGTGCTTTACAAGTCTCAAACGTTTATAAGTGTATGCTGTATAAGTAATCATGTTTCACCCCAAAATGGTGTGAAATAAAGTAAAAAGGGGGCAAGGAAACTCACATGATAATAAATATATAATGGCGATTAATAAGAATAATATATGCCGCTCCAAGGTAAAACGTCACAAGACACCTAATATATAAATGTTTCAAGATTTAGGTTAATGAGGTTTATCATTTAAATATGGACTAGGTTCCTTAGGATTTAAGAGAGTTTTGTAAGCCCATTTTAGTTATTATTATATATATATATATATATATATGTATTTTATTATATATATATATATGTATGTATTTATTTATTTTGCAAAATAAGGAAATATTCTTACAAAATTCTAATTTCATTGTTATTGGTTGAGTATCATATAACTTTAATCGAATAAGATGTACGATTTATTAATGATTCAAGTAAAAATTAAATTTTTATATAAACTCATTCGTATAACAATCTAATTTTTTTATAGAAATATTTAATTATTACATTTGTGAATAATTTTATATTAAAATATTACAAAGTTTTACAAGAGTAAATTTCTAAGAAATAATTAGATGACTTTAAAAGTATTTAGGGTTTATAAAATTCATTTTATAATTATTATAAATTTTCTAAAATTAATTTCAAGCCAAAAGGCTTTTTAAAAAAATTACATGAGGTGCCCGGGTTCGAACCCGTGACCTCATGTTTGGGGAAACATTGACTTAACAGTGAACCAGGCTTCCAGCCGCGGTTATACCCTGGTTTTAATTCTTAAAACCATTGCGAAATGAAAAACCCTAATTCCCATATGAACCCTAGAACCATGTTCGATCAAATTGAAGATCAATTCGAGTTTGTTAGCCAAATTAATCATAGGGCTTTTGTTCATTAAGAAGAACCGAGGGTGATGATGTGATTTACTCACTTGATTGAGATCGAATCGATGCTAAGAACAACCGAGAACAAGTCGCGACCGTGAGTGCAAAAATTCAAGTAATCTTCAATGATATTCAAATCAAAGGTGCAAATAGCATCGTATGATGGTCTGGACTCAAAACCCTCTGTCAATTTTGATCTTTGAACACAATAGGGTGTGTTCGACTAGTGTGCAGGTCGCGATGAGGATGATGCTTAAATTCGTTGTTTGTGTTTGATTCAGGTGAAATTGAAGGGTGTAATCGATTGGAGATAGACAGATGATTGTTTGTACTCAATTAATTCGATTATTATTTGTACTCAATTAATTCGATTATTATTGTGTTTTAATGACAAAACGGTCATGAGTTAAAAGAGTTTCGGTTATATGATCGAATTGACTTGGTAACCGATGTATAACTCGATTATTAAGTGTATTCAAGTTCGAAGCACGTATGCGAAACGATTCGGATAAAGTTCGGCTACGAAACTAACCGTTTTTTGATGTTTTAGACCCGCCGGACTTTGGCCGGAGTGTGGCCGGAGTCGCGGCCGGAATTACGGGAATGGGCGGGGGTTTGGGTTGAAAGTTTGGAATGTTACACATTGGCCCCTTTTAGTTTAATAGTTATCATTTCATGCTTAAAAGTTCTATATTAAGTTTCCAAATTGACAAATACAACCCCCAAACTTAATTTAAGTTTATGTTTTAAACATGGTTAAGTTTAATAACCCTCATAAATTATAAGTAACCTTATTAAAAGTAATCTTATTATTACTAATACTATTATGATTATTATTATCATAATTATATTTTATTTAATTTAACATTATTAGCTTCAAATTAAGGATTTAAAATACATACCAAGCATAAGAATCCCATAAATTTCATAATGGCACAAGTAGTCCTTACAAGAACTTTAACAAGATTAACTTTTACTTTAACAAAAATACGAGATGTTACAGTCTCCCCAACTTAAAAGAATTTCGTCCCGAAATTAAAAGAAATGAAACTATACAAATAAGAACGGGTATCTCCTCTTCATGTGCTCCTCGTGTTCCCAAGTAAATTCAGCGCCACGTTTATTTTCCCAACGAACCTTGACGATTGGGGTTGTTGTGGTTCTAGTCTTCTTCATTATACGATCCATGATCTCTACAGGTTTCTCGACAAAATGTAATGACTCGTCAATCTGAATGTCTTCCAGCGGAACATACAGGCTTTCGTCGGCCAAACACTTTCTCAAATTTGAGACATGGAACACAGGATGAATTCCACTAAGGTCGGAAGGTAACTCTAGTTTATAAGCCACTTTCCCAATCCTTTTCAGGATTTTGAAAGGTCCTACAAATCTTGGAGCCAGTTTGCCCTTCTTTCCAAAGCGAACCACACCTTTCCACGGTGAAACCTTGAGAAGAACCATCTCCCCATCTTGGAATTCTAATGGCTTACGTCGCTTGTCAGCATAACTCTTTTGACGACTTCTCGCCACTTCAAGGTTTTTGCGAATGATAGAAACCTTATCGGTCGTCTCTTGTATAAGTTCAGGACCAGTGATGAAGTTTTCACCAATGTCGGTCCAACAGATCGGTGAACGACATTTACGACCATAAAGTGCTTCAAACGGTGCCATCTTGATACTCGAGTGGTAACTATTGTTATACGAAAATTCCGCAAGCGGTAGGTGCGTATCCCAATCGCCACCAAAGTCAAGAACACGGAGACGTAACAAGTCCTCCAAAGTTTGGATCGTTCGCTCGGTTTGACCATCAGTTTGCGGATGGTAAGCCGTGCTTAGATCTAATTGTGTACCCAAGAGTTCTTGCATAGGTGACCAAAAATGTGAAGTGAAACGAGCATCTCAGTCGGATATAATGTGTAGAGGTACCCCATGGCGACTTACAATCTCATCAACGTATATACGAGCTAACTTTGATGTCTTGTAGGTGTCGCGTATGGGTATGAAATGTGCCGACTTGGTCAATCGGTCAACGATCACCCATATGCTATCATGTCCTCGAGAGGTTCGGGGTAGCTTTGTTATGAAGTCCATGGATATGTGTTCCCATTTCCACATAGGGATCTCGGGTTGCTCAAGTAATCCACTTGGACGTTGATGTTCGGCTTTAACTTTCGTACATGTGAGGCACTTAGCTACATAAGTCGCTATGTCTTTCTTCATTCCAGGCCACCAATATTGACCACGTAGGTCCATGTACATCTTATCGGAACCAGGATGAATAGAATAACGAGTTTGATGAGCTTCGTTCATAATAAAGGTACGAATGTTATCGCGATTTGGAACCCAAATACGATTGGCGAAGTACATCAATCCATTGGGTTTCGTTTCCAATTGGGTTAGAAGATTATGCTCTAACTCATCCTTCATTCTTCCTTCTCGTTGAACCATTTGTTGAGCCTCCAGGATGCTAGACTCGATGTCACTATCTATTCTCAGGTTTTGTAGTAGTACGGTGGTCTCGTTGACATCTAGTCAGATCTCAGTATCAAACTCACCCAAAGTGTCAAACCATTGACGACGATCGCGAATTTCTTGGAATGAGATCATCTTGTTGTGAATCTTTCGGCTTAGTGCATCGGCTACAACGTTTGCTTTACCAGGATGATAACGGATGTCACAATCATAGTCACTAATCAACTCCACCCAACGACGTTGTCTCATGTTGAGATCTTTTTGATTGAAAACGTGTTGAAGGCTTTTGTGATCGGTGTAGACTATACATTGCGTACCATACAGGTAGTGCCTCCAAATCTTCAAAGCAAATACAACAGCACCAAGCTCGAGATCGTGTGTTGTATAATTCATCTCGTGAACCTTCAATTGCCTCGATGCGTAAGCTATGACCTTCCCTCGTTGCATAAGAACACAACCAAGGCCTTGTTTAGATGCGTCACAATACACAGTGAAATCATCGTTTCCATCGGGTAGGGTCAAGATAGGAGCATTGCATAACTTATGCTTTAACGCTTCAAAAGCTTCTTCTTGCTCGGAACCCCACTCGAATGGTTTATTCTTTTGTGTCAAAGTAGTGAGCGGTTTCGCGATCCTCGAGAAATTGGCAATGAACCGCCGATAATAACCAGCAAGACCAAGAAAAGAACGAACTTCGGTAGGAGTTATAGGAACACACCAATCTTTCACAGCTTCCACCTTTGCAGGATCAACATGAATTCCTTGGCTATTCACCACGTGTCCTAGAAATTGAACTTCCTCGAGCCAGAAGTCACACTTCAAGAACTTCGCGTACAATTGCTCTTTCTTCAACAATTCAAGAACCAATCTCAAATGTAGTTCATGATCGGTATTAGACTTGGAATAGATAAGTATGTCATCAATGAAGACGATCACAAACTTGTCTAGATAAGGCTTGCATACTCGGTTCATGAGATCCATGAAGACATCAGGAGCATTGGTTAAACCAAAAGGCATCACCATAAACTCATAGTGTCCATAACGAGTACGAAAAGCGGTCTTTGGGATGCCATCCTCATGAACTCGTAATTGATGATAACCAGAACGTAAATCAATCTTCGAGAAAATAGCAGCTCCTTGAAGTTGATCGAACAAGTCATCGATGCGAGGGAGAGGGTAACGATTCTTGATGGTAAGCTTGTTAAGTTCACGATAATCGATGCACATACGAAATGATCCATCTTTCTTCTTCACGAAAAGAACAGGTGCACCCCAAGGCGAAGAACTAGGACGGATTAAGCCTTTCTCGGACAGCTCTTGAAGTTGACTAGAGAGTTCTTGCATTTCCGATGGTGCAAGCCGATATGGTGACTTAGCCACGGGGTTTGCTCCCGGTATCAAGTCGATTTTAAACTCAACCTCACGCACGGGAGGTAAACCACTAAGGTCATCGGGAAATACTTCAGGAAAGTCTCGTACGATAGGGACATCCTTAAGTTCTTTCCCTTTGACTTTCGTGTTGACCACGTAAGCCAAGAAGGCCATATACTTCTTGTTTAAGCACTTTCGGGCTTGAGTGCAAGACATGAGTTTAAGCCCTTTGGAAGATTTTTCACCGAACACCTTCAACGTATCTCCAGAGGGTTAATCATTTTGTTTAAGCACTTAAGGTATTTTTCGGGGTTTGCTCCCGGTATCAAGATTTTTCGGGCCATATACTTCTTGTTTAAGCACTTAAGGTATTTTTTTATAAAAATAAATTTACAGAAAATCATTTTGTTAATTTAAAGGTTAAAAGTTTATGAAAATTATTTTTTTGTAATTTATAGAAATTTTCTAGTAAAGAATTAAGGCCTAAAAAGGCTTTTAAAAAAAATAAGAGGGTGCCCGGGTTCGAACCTTGGACCTCTTGAATGCAAGGGTGTGTTGTGAACCGGTGTACCATGGCTTCCAGCCGCGGTATAACTCGGTTCCATTTCCTTTTAACACCAAGTTCCCCAACCTCAAGAACCCTAGTTTAGATCCGAACCAAATTGATCATCTAAACGATGTTGATAACCAAATTAACCATGGGGCTTTTGTTTCCCATGGTTAAGTGAGCATAACCATGTATGTAATTTACCCGGATAAGTTCGAATTAAAGCAATCCTAATCGAAGAACAAGTCGCGGTCGTAGAACACAGTGGATGAGAAATCCCCAATGATAATCCAATTAAACTTGCAGATAGCCTCGAATGATGATCCAGATGCGAAGCCCTATGCTGATTTTGGTTCAATTCGTTCGGAGATAGGATTTTGGTAAGGTTACAGGTCGCGAAAGAAAACGGAAATTGGATTCGTTGTTTGTGTTGTTTCAGGTGCAATTGGAATTGATAGAAGCTTTAGACTACTTAGACGTTCGATATGAATCATTTAATTTGGTTATTATTGAGTTTTAATGGTCGAACGGCTATATGGTTAAAAACGCTCGATTAATCACTCGATCGGGTTCATAACCGACGTTTAAACGCAATTAAAGTCCATGATTGTGTTCGAATCGTGTTCAAGAACGCTTTGGGGACGGTTTTAGATCAAAAACATCGTTTTTTTGGCGGTTTTGGTGCCTCGACGGACTTGGCCGGAGTCCGGCCGGCGAGGTCAACGGAAAAAAGCGGGGATGAGAGGGGGGGGGGGGGGTTGGATTTTGATAAATTACACCTTTGGTCCCTCAACTTTGATTTTCTATTATTTTATGCACAAAGTTTCTATTTCAAGTTTCTAAAATGACAAATTAACCCTCAAACTTAATTTAAGTTTATGTTTTAAATATGATTAAGTTTAAAACTCTTATATCCATAATAAAAGTAATCTTATTATTACTAATACTATTATTCATTATTATTACTTATTATTATATTTACTATTATTAATATTATTATTATTATTATTATTATATTATTATTATTATTATTATTTACACATAACATTTCATAAAAAAAAACCCAATTACATAAAGAATAAGCACAAACAACACGCAAGTTTCCAAATTGACAAAAATAAATTTGTAAGAGTAAACGAAGTTAACTTTTAGTTAACGAAAATACGAGATGTTACAAAAAATAATTAAACTCATGTTACGTAGCGGGGTAACACTCCTTTTTTAGCTATAGTTATAAACCGTGGTTGTTTAATTTGCCATTTGGATTAAAATTGAATTAAATTAAAATTAGAATACAAAATAAAAAATAAAAATAAAAATAAAAAAAATAAAAGATTCTTAAAAGGAATAGATGTTTCAAGAAAGAAACCACAAACATTGGTGGTTAATATATAAAAAGCAAAAAGAACCTTGTTAATGTTTTTAAAGTTAGAGTTAATCTCGGTTTTCGTCCATGAGTTTTGTAAATTGTTTCAACTTGAGTACCAACATTTATTTTGTTTATATTATTGACCTGAGTTTTGCAAATCGTTTCTATTTTCGTCCTTTTGACTAACGGAGTTAACATTTTCAGTTAATTTTTTTTAAAATGACCAAAATACCCCCAAGGGGTATAAAACATCCAATCTCTTTCAATTCCTCTCTCTACACAGCATCACACACCACCGCCATCGCACATCACCGCCACAGTGGTGTGTTGTGACAATGGTGTGTGGTGCGGGTAAACAACCCCAAATCCACCTTGACCGATCGAATTCTACTGTGAAAACCGATTCGTAGCAACAAGAAGCTCGTGTATAGTGAACCATTTGCCACCAGTGTTTAGCAAAACTCGATCTTTGACATTACAAACATAATCCACATGTAGCTAAGCTTCTTTCATCTTGTTGTTAAATCTCCTGTGAATCAAAATCACACCCAGAACGATCAAGGTTCTAATCAAAGCTCCTGATATGGCTAAAAATGATGTTTTTGTTTGATTTTGATAATATTGATTTGGGCTTGAAACCAAAAGTGGACAAAGACACTCTGAGTATGCAATCGGCCGTGGGAATTTCTTCGGGCCAAGAGTGGGACCGACTTTATTCAATTCAATCAGAGACCGTGACTTTCTCGGCGCAATTGGTGGGGCTAGCGACGAACCCATTGGGGGAGGTGAGACGGTAGGCGAACGTCTGTCGAACATGGGCGGACGACAAGAGGCGGGTCTAGAAGTCGCGGAGACAGGATGCAGCTGTTGATGCGTCGGAGAAGTAGAATGTCTTGTTGGTGTGCCAGTGGTGTGAGAGGCTAATGGTGAAGAGGCTCCAGAGGGTTGATCGGCAGTTGGTGGTGGCGTTAGGGGTGGTGCAGTCAGAGGTGTCCCATGGGAAGGTGACGTAGTTGAAATTAAGGGGCATGCGGTGTTGTGTGGTGTGTGGTGGGGTGGTGTGTGGTGGCGGTGGTGTGTGGTATTATGGAGAAAGAAGAAATTGTGAGAGTGAGATGAAATTTAAAAGTGAGTTTATGATATTTTTTATAGCCCTTAGGGGTATTTTGGTCATTTTGAAATAATCTAACAGAAAATGTTAACACTGTTAGTTAAAAGGACGAAAATAGAAACGATTTGCAAAACTGAGGCCAATAATAAAGACAAAATAAACGTTGGTACTCAAGTGGAGATAATTTGCAAAACTCAGGGATGAAAACCGAGATTAACTCTTTAACTTATAACATATACATCATTTAAAAGATTTTATAATCATAATTAAAAAAACATTACATTGATGTTTTATCTATTCTTCTTTTAAAAAAAATAATTCATGGTGTATGCACCGATTTAACATTTGTGTTTCTTGAAATAAACATAGAAGTGATAGTAGGAAAATATAAAAAAATGATCATTGGAGTTTCAAAACAGTGACTTCAACTTTAAAATACAAAAGACAAACCACTAAACCAAATGGCCTTTAATGATTATATTTAGATTTAGTAGATGTATATAACTAGTACTAAGGCCCACGTGTTAAAAAAGAGAATAAAAATGAAAAAAATATAAAATCAAAGGAAAAATAGACGTAAAAACGTTGAACGATGCACACAAAACGTAAAATATAGAAAACATAAAATAAATAGATTTAGGATCCATGCGTTGCGTTGGCGCGATTAAATAGGAAAATTTTAAGGTGTGAAAACGTTGAATCACATACGTATGTTGCAGTTTGTGACTCGTAAATTTAGACCGTGACGTAAAAAGAAAAACATGTAAAGAAATGAAATGTATAGGAGACAAAAGTTGAAAATGAAAATATATTAGGGTTAAATTGTGAAATATATAAAAGTATTATAGTTAAAAGAAAAAAATAAAAAAGAAAGAAAGAAACCAAGAAGTTAAAACTGAATGAAAAGTAAAAGTAAAAACGTTGATCGACGCATGCGGAATGTAAAACATAGAAAACATTAACTAAGTCGATTTAGGATCCGTGCATTGCATTGGCACGGTTAAATGGTAAAAAATAGGTGTGAAAACATTGAACAACACACGTACGTTGTAGCGTGTAACTCGTCAACTTTAAACCGTAACGTAAAAAGGAAAATCTGTTAAACAATAAAATGTATAGGAGACAAAAGTTGAGAGTGGAAAAGTATTATGGGTAAATTATGAAATGTACAAATGTATTATAGTTAAAAGTAGAAAAATTTTAAAAGAAAGAAAGAAACCAAGAAGTATAAAACTAAAATGAAAAGTAGACGTAAAAACGTTGAACGACGCAACGCGAAACGTAAAAAAAACATAAAAAACAATAACTAAGTCGATTTAGAATCTGTGCGTTGCGTCATCGCGGTTAAATAATAAAACATAAGCGTGAAAACGTTGAACCACACACTTACGTTGCAACATATAACTCGTAAACTTTAGATTGTAACGTAGAAAGAAAAATATGTACAAAAATGAAATGTATAGGAGACAAAAGTTGAGAGTGAAAAAGTATTAGGGTTAAATTGTGAAATATATAAAAGTATTATAGTTAAAAGATAAAAAAAAGAAAGAAACCAATAAATACAAAACCAAAGGAAAGTAAACGTAAAAACGTACAATACACGCGAAACATAAAGTATATAAAACAATAACTAATCAATTAGGTGTGAAAATGTTGAACCACACACATACGTTGTAGCGTGTAACTCGTAAACTTTAGACCGTAACTTAAAAGGAAAATATGTAATAAATGAAATGTATAAGAGACAAAAGTTGAAATGAAAAGGTATTAGGGTTATATTGTAAAATATAAAAGTATTATAGTTAAAATTAAAAAAAATAATGAAAAAAAAGAAATCAAAAAGTAATACAACTCATAAACATATAAAAGTTAATAATAGTATATATATATACACACACAATTACACAATAAATAAAACATGTATATACAAATAAAAATCAAAACATAACTAATTCTTTGCTATTTACTACATTTTCAACGACTTGCATTATGCACGTCCCTACTTCGGTTTTAATTTCGATGGAAGCTTAAAATTAAACCACATTATGCACACTCTTATTAAGTTGGTCTAAACGCGACCCAACAAAACTATATTAATTAAAAAATAGATTTAAAAACACTTAACGTTTATATTGGTTAACTAATTCACCATATTAATTGTAACCAATCTATAACTGACGGTGAACCTTAAGTATGATTAATCACAATATCAGTTTCGGTTTTGTATAAAAATGACCAGGGGTGTAAGCAAACCGAGTCGAGCCCGAACTCGCTGAGGCTCGAGCTCGACTTGTTTTTGTTTTAGAATGCTCGAGCTTGAGCTTGACTCTGGCACGTGTCACTTATTATTAAATTATTAAAATTTATCTTTTTTATAATTACTTTTATATTTTTCATAATCAAACTTTTTATATATAACATAATACATATTATTTAATTGTATTTATCTTAATAATATGATTTATATAAATATATGTTTATAAATATAAGTTGCGGGTCCTCTGTTTTCTTCATTCTGCACTGTCGCGCGTTTTTTTACGCTTATTTGTTGTACTCAATTTCTCAGTTTTTATGTGATATATACTTGTGTGTTGTATGCTGTATATTTTAAGTGCTACGGTTATGATTTTCCTTATTGAGTTGGGGGTCTCTTCGGAAAACGGTCTCTTTATCTCTTAAGATAGAGGAAAGACTCGCCACCAACTACCCCTCCCAGACCCTGCTCTTGAATGAGATTTACTGGGTATGTATGTTTGTTTGTTTATGTAAATAAAAGTTATATAAAACAAAATACTCTTTATGCTCACGAGCCGACTCGAGCTCGATGTTTGAAACTTGGGCTTGAGCTCGTTTAGTAAACAAGCCATGATATGAGCTCGAGGTCAGGCTCGAGCTTGTTTAAGCTCGGCTTGATTCGAGGTTTTTTCAAGCCGATCTTGAATCGCTTGCGAGTCAGTTTAGCTCGTTTACACCCCTAACCTAAATATGACATTACAACACCATCATTTTCGGTTATAAACGGAATGAACATAAACGAACATTTCCATCGAACAGTTCACGAATTGTTTGCTGAACGTTCAGTTCGTTTACGGTCTTACCCCTAGATATGACATTACAACACCATCATTTTGGGTTCTAAAATATGATTTTAACCGCACTAAACCGCACCGGTACCGTCTCGGCTGGATGGCTCATATCACCACACAACTGGTCCGGCTCAGGCCCGCAAGCCACAGCGTCTATTCTCCTCTGCCACCGGCTCCCGTCGTGACAACACCCGACCGCCGGCCGTTTCTGCTTCTGCCTCACCGCGTTTACGTCACCGGACCACCGCACGCTGCCGCACCACCACCATTCTGCCAAATTTCCGACCATCCTCCACTTTGTCACTTGGTTATCACTCTCTGCTATCCTATCTCTCATAATTCGAGTTTCTGTTTCTCCTCTACGGCAAGCAAACTTCAACCGGTTTACTCAACAGTGATCTAATTTCATGGTTTGTTTATGATAAATTTTATGTTTTGTGTTTAGAAATTCTGTTTTTGTTTACAGTGATGTTCTAAATCAATTTCAAAGTATGAAACCTGAATAGAATGACTGTAAGCCTGTAAGGTGGAATTGGATATGTGTATATGTATTTATTGAAAGATTTATTCAATTTCATGCTGTTATGAATTTGTTTCTAAATGTTCATTGTTATATATGTAACTGTAGGGTTCTAATATTGTTGCAGACATCTGATAGTGAACACTTCGATTCGGCATTCTGGATTCGCCGTTGTTCAACCGAAATGGTGAGTGATTCTGTCTTCAAATGTGTGCTCATTTAACTTGTTTACTTGGTGAAAAGGGGTTCTTGAGGGTTTTATTGGGATAAAAAGCATTTATGTTACTTAAAAGAGAAATTGGTTAACGAAGATGATGCGTTGTAGCTTATTTCAATTTGAAATCACATTGCCACTTAAGTTTATACCCGGAAGAACAATGGGTCGGGGGTCCAGGGGATCATGGGGCATCTATGGAGCAGATCCAACTAGTATTTAATTCTTGCCTTAATCCTTTGGCAGTGGAAAAGTTTAGAGAAGTGGAAAAGTTGACGGAAGTCGAATAGTGGGCAGTTACGAAGAATTCTGCAGTATTTATCTATGTTTTCTTTTCATTTGTTATCATTCCAGTTTTCTTTCCAAATAAACGTTGCTAGTATCTGTAATCGGAGAGTTGCCCCTCTCGAATTGGGTCTTTTTAATTGAAATCTGCACTTTATTTATTCCAAATTAGTCCAGGTTGTATCATTGGTTCCATTGCCGGGAAATCGATATGGCGCCCAACACCCGGAACAATCCCGAAGGCAGCGGTGGTCCACAAGATCCTATCGCTACGCAGTTAGCGGCTATCGCTGCTCGCTTGGAATCGTTTGAATCACTTAAAGCCGATGTGGCTACCTTTAAGTCACGTGAGTCTTCCAGGGACAAATCAAGTGGTTATTCTGGCCGGTATGAAGTGGGGGAAACGTCAGGACGACAAAATCATCACCAACCATCTACTAAAATCACCCTCCCATCTTTCAACATGGAGACCCGAGAGGTTGGATCTTGAAGGCAGAGAAAATTTTCAAGTATTACCAGGTAGCAGATGAAGATAAAGTGGATGTTGCAGTCTCGAAGGGGATGCCCTTGACCTGTATTCTTGGTTGTCGGTTGATCAAACCGTGACTTATTGGGAGGAACTTGTACACGCGTTGCACAAAAATTTTGGGCCGGCTGAATTCCAGATTCCAGATGAGCACCTCTGCAGCATTAAACAGATAGGAACGGTGCAAGAATATCGTCAAGAATTCGCCAAACGTTCAGCACGGGTATCTAATTGGCCCGATCACTGTCTATTGGGTGTTTTTCTGAATGGTTTGAAGGATGAATTGAAGGTTGATGTGAGGATTCACAAACCAGAACAGTGTACAATGCCATGAGTTTGGTGGTGGAGTTTGAGTCTAAATTGAACAACATACGTTCGGGCAAGGGAAAGTCATGGAATTCGACACCAAAAACATCAACTACGACCCCAAGCCTGTGGTATCATCGACTCCCACTTCAATTAGCTCCCTAAAAACAGCCCTCGAATAACGGAAACCGAGAAGTAGGCCCGCTTTCTACGCGGGGAATGTTTTAAATTTGGCGATAAGTATGGACCCGGCCACCGCTGTAAGGCCGAGACTTTCAAATTATTAGAGGAGGCTCGTGACGAAGAAGACCAGCAGGTTACTGAAGCTGAGAACCCACAAGAAAAGACCGATGACCTTGCCGAAATCAGCCTACATGCAATTTTAGGGAAGTCCCATGCAACAACAATAAAACTAAACGGGGTCCTTGATTCAATAGAGGTATTGATTTTGGTAGATAGTGGTTTAACTCATAATTTCATCTCTGATACTCTTGTTCATGAATTGAAATTGACAACCCAATTTGTTACGCCTTTCGGTGTCCAAATCGGGAATGGAGATATTATTCAGTGTAATCGTGTTTGCAGGGATCTTACAATTACACTGAATGAACTTAAGATTGTTCAAGATTTTTACCCGTTTTCTATTGGTGGGGCTGACCTTGTTTTTGGTATTCAATGGCTTGCCTCGCTCAATACGGTTCAAGCTAATTGGAAGGAGATGTTTTTGGTTTTCAGTTTGAACAGGCAGAAATATAAGTTACAAGGAGTATCTTCGAGCCCTCAAAAGTCAGCACCCTCCCAACACCTAGCTGCTGATATTGATTCAACCCCATGGTTCCAGCCGAGCTCCAACCCCTTATTGACAACTACAACCGTGTTTTCCAGGAGCCCCATTCACTACCGCCTTTTCGCTCCCAAACCCATACAATACCCCTACACTCAAATTCTACTCCACCAAATATCCGACCTTACCGTTATTCGCATTCACAAAAGGCTGAAATCGAAAAGCAGGTTGAGGAGCTATTAGCAGCAGGGTTCATTCAGCCTAGTAACAGTCCATTCTCTAGTCCTTTATTGTTGGTTAAGAAGAAGGATAACACGTGGCGCATGTGTGTGGATTACCGGGCACTTAATAAGATCACGATCGCCGATAAGTACCCTATACCGAACATCGATGAGTTACTTGATGAGTTGTATGGTGTGACGGTGTTCTCGGAACTGGATCTACGTTCCGGATATTACCAGATCCGGGTTGACCTAAAGATGTCTCCAAAACAGCGTTTTGAACCCATTCGGGCCATTATGAGTTCAATGTCATGCCATTCGGCTTAACTAATGCTCCTACTTTTCAGGCTATCATGAATGATCTATTTCGCCCGTTCCTACGTCGATTTATTTTGGTCTTTTTTGATGATATATTGGTTTACAGTAACACCATGGAGCAGCATGTTCAACACCTCAAACAGACCCTCGAACTACTATATAATCATCAATTCTTTGCAAAGTTAACAAAGTGCTGCTTTGGCCAGCCTCAAGTTTTGTTCCTGGGTCATATGATCACTGCCGAGGGGGTTTATATGGAGCAAGAGAAAGTGGCAACCGTGCAATCATGGCCTATCCCCACTACAGCCCGTGATATGAGAGGATTTTTGGGGCTTACATGTTATTATAGGCGCTTTGTGCGTGACTATGGCGTGATTGCTCGGCCTCTTACCGTTCTGACAAAAACAGATGGGTTTAAGTGGTCACCAGAAGCCCTGGCAGCCTTTGAACACTTGAAAACAGTCCTCACTTCTGCTCCAGTTTTAAAACTCCCCGACTTTTTGATACCTTTTGTTGTGGAATGTGACGCTTCCTCGAAGGGGGTGGTGCTATCTTGGGACAAGATGATCACCCGATAGCTTATTTTAGCAAAGGCTTTTCACTTTCTAACAAGTTTAAGTCTGCTTATGACAGGGAGCTTTTGGCTTTAGTTCTTGCGGTGCAGAAATGGAGCCATTACTTGTTGGGCAGACATTTTTTTGTCAAAACCGATCACTACACGCTCAAGTATTTGCTGGAACAACGAATCACCACCAATGAACAACAACGTTTGCTTTTGAAACTCATGCCTTATGATTTTTCCATCATTTACAAGGCCGGGAGAGAGAACAAAGGAGTTGATGCATTATCCCGGAAGCCTTCTTCGGGAGAATTGTTCAACATTGTTGTTTCACAATGTATGGACCTGCGAGACATTCAATGCGGGTTGTCTACAGATCCATTCACTAACCGGATACTCCAACAGTTGACCTTGGACTCAACTTCCTGCCCCGGCTTTACTTTAGTGGGGGAAAATAATCGGATATTCCAACTATACGCGACAAGCTTTTACACGAAGCTCACTCCTTACCGATCGGTGGTCATGGCGGGTTTTTAAAGACATTAAAAAGGTTAACAGCTCAATACTTTTGGCCATGGCAGAAACAAGATGTATGTTTATTTGTACAACATTGTTTAATCTGTCAACAAAACAAATATGAGACGCTTCTCTAGCAGGGCTGCTACAGCCCTTGTCTATTCCCGACCGGGTTTGGGAAGACATTTCCTTGATTTCATCACCGGGCTCCAAAATCCAATAAGGCGGATACTCTTCTTGGGGTGGTTGATCGGTTAAGTAAATATGGCCACTTTATCGCAATGTCTCACCCCTTCACGGCTAAAGGAGTGGCTGCGGTTTTTATGTAAAGAAGTTGTTCGTCTACATGGAATACCACGGTCCATGTATCTGATAGGGATGTCATTTTTCTTAGTCACTTCTGGCAGGAGTTGTTCCGTTTGAGCAAAACCAAGCTGAACATGAGTACTAGTTATCACCCACAAAGTGATGGGCAAACTGAAGTAGTAAACCGTTGTCTCGAAGCCTATTTACGTTGCTTAGCACATGAGCAGCCAACGAAGTGGAGTTCGTTCCTCGCTTGGGCAGAATACTCCTACAATACAGGTTATCATACTTCTGCTGGTACAACCTCTTTTCATGTGGTTTATGGATGTGAACCACCTACCCTTCTCCCTTATGTCCTAATGAGACCATGAATGCAGAATTAGAACAACAATTGTTGGACCGTGATGATATGTTGAAGCTACTCCGCATCAACTTGAAAAAAGCACAAGGTCGTATGAAAAACCAAGCGGATTCTAAGAGGCGTGAGTTGTCAATTAAGGAAGGCGATAGTGTGTTTCTTAAAGTCCAACCATATCGACAACAAAGCCTTGCTAAATGTCGGTTTGAAAAGCTTTCTCCACGGTTTTTTGGGCCTTACTTGGTTAAGAAGCGTGTCGGGCCAGTCGCTTACGAGTTGGCTCTTCCATCTACAGCTCGTGTTCATCCCGTCTTCCATGTTTCAATGCTCAAGCCTGCACGTGGACAACTCCCTTCCACTCCTTTAACTTCGTTACCAATCACCCCGGATTGGGAAATTGACCTTCAACCCGAATCTGTGATTCAACATCGTTGGGTTCATGAAGCGGGGAAGTTGGTTTTGGAGCTATTGGTTACCTGGCATTCTCGTCCCATTGAAGAGGCTACGTGGGAAAATTATGACTTGTTGAAATACCAATTCCTTCCTTTCGCGTTGAGGACAAGTCGTCTTTCCAGGCCGGTAGTAATGATACATTGCCACTTAAAGTTTATACCCGGAAGAGCAAACGGGTCGGGGGTCCAGGGGATCATGGGGCATCTATGGAGCAGATCCAACTAGTATTTAATTCTTGCCTTAATCCTTTGGCAGTGGAAAAGTTTAGAGAAGTGGAAAAGTTGACAGAAGTCGAATAGTGGGCAGTTACGAAGAATTCTGCAGTATTTATCTATGTTTTCTTTTCATTTGTTATCATTCCAGTTTTCTTTCCAAATAAACGTTACTAGTATCTGTAATCGGAGAGTTGCCCCTCTCGAATTGGGTCTTTTTAATTGAAATCTGCACTTTATTTATTCCAAATTAGTCCAGGTTGTATCAGCATATATTATCATTTTGGTTTTTTTGTTTGTAAATGTGATATTATGCACGTTTAAGGGGGATATATGAAGTAGTTAGTTTTAATAGTTATCGCAATACTCAGGTTTGAATGCATAGGTAAAAGTAATTATGATTATGCATGGTCTAAATTTAAGTAATAAAGGAGGTAAAAACTTGCTGGAAGAAACTCATTATGGTGGTGAATGCAAAATTATCTACCTTGTATCTATCCTAGCTTTGGGCAACTAGTTACATACTTACATGATTCTTCAAATCACAATGATCACTTTGATAATGCACATCAAAACACCCCTTAACTTGGTGGTTTTTAACTCATCCCGTGGTAAATTTTTGTGGCCAAAGTTGAAATCCCTGACTTCCTGTTATCCTTGCCTTCTTAAATGAATGTAGCTTTAATGAAAACAAGCCCTACATTCACTTTGATGGTAGAATCTTAGTGTTTCATGATTTCTCATCTATATGATTTAAACCATTTATTTCAATTTGTTTTTTTTTTCCTTCGAAATTTTTATTTGATTTTCAACATTTAGACTCCTTGTTTGGATGGGGACTTGGTTGGCTTTAGTCAATAGTAGCTTCATGGAGATTTTATTTTGCATTTTGCTTATTTGTTGTCAAGGAAGCATGATATTACCAGATAAAAAATGCTCAGAAAAGTTCAACATGAACTGCTATCTACACAGTTCACAACAAGTAAAATGGTCAAGTTTATGTGATTTTGTATTTGTTATTGATTTTTGCGACTTGCGCCAATCAATGCAAACTATATGCTGATGAAAAAGAACTCAAAATGAAAGATGCTGGTGCTGGAACCTTAAGACTGTTCTTTTAAAGTCATTCCACATCTTTTTTTTGTTTGACCTAGTTTTTAGTGCTTATTTGAATGTCCAGAGCAGGCATTGCATAGTTTTTCAGCACACGTGTATGCGGTTCTTCTGGAAGTGGCCTTACATCTGAAAGACGTATTGAAGCTTATTCTAAAAGGGTCACTGTATCTGGCATCTTTAAAGGTGCATTTGCTAAAGCTTCAGACTTTAAGACTTTAAAAACATGTTTTCATGTTGGAAGCCTTATTAATAGATCTTATTCAAACTTCCCTTTCAACAACTATTAAGTTCCTGGTGTAACAATTACCGATGAATACAATCAATAATGTCAATGGTGGATTTGGATACTTTGCACCCATTGAAGATAGTTTTTCAAGAAGGCATTTCTCCCAGGCTCCAAGAGAAGTATTACCTAAGAATGATGCAGGTGTTGAAGAAGGAAACAGGAAAAGGACATCCTTTCTTGCATTTAATAAACATTGGACACAATCTAAGAGATTGGGACATTTAGAAATTGAAAAAAGAATATGTGCTAAATCTAATGTAAAAGCTGTTAAGAATGGTGATATATTTACATTGAAAGATCCACCTGTTGAAGATGGCAAGAAAGAAGCGAATTTCGTAGTCAATGAAGGGCAACTGTGTAACAGTAAACAGAGAAAAAAGAAGCAATCCAAAAGTAAAGAAAACCAAGAGAAGTCTACTGCTGGTTCTGAGGAATCGGTAACACAAGCAAGTTCGAGAGAAGTTTCACTATCAAAGAAGAAGTCAAAGTCCTCGAAAAAAGACATGGGAACTCCTGCTTCAGAGGTTAGTTATACATGAGTAGAGTTGTATGTAGGTTGGCAAAACAAACGGGTCGAGGTGTTTTAGTAACAGGTTAACGGGTCTAAAAGGAAATAATTTCGTACGGGTTGAGACTCGAGACTGGTTGTATCTGGTGGGGTTGACATGAACACTTCATATAATTCATTGAATAAAATGATTTTGGAGGTTTTTTGCACCTAAAGTACATTTTGGGTGAGTTCGACCCATTTGGCATTTTTCCTGTAGGCTACTTGTTTGACCTGTTATATCTGAAGCAACCCATTCAGAAGTAAGTGGGTTGAAATTGCCAACCTGTAATTGTATGTTTTTTTAGCAATATGTTAACTTAATGTTTGCATTTTCAGGTTTGCTCAAATGGAAACCTAGCTAGTGAAGTAAGTTTGGAGGAGGTACAACCCAAAGGGGCAACAAACAAGATTCATACGAGAAGTCCCAATACTCAGCCCAAATTTTCTGTAAAATCACACGAGGCGGTGCAAATCTCAAATGTCACAGAGTTACCTTCAAATTCTACAACCACCAGTAGTGTCAAGAATAAGAAAATAAAGCCCTTACATCCTCCCTCTGGTAAATCTGTTGTTGTGGTGGAATCTGTGACAAAGGCAAAAGTTATCCAGGGGTATCTTGGGGATATGTTCGAAGTTATTCCTAGTTACGGTCATGTGAGGGACTTGGCTGCCAGGTCAGGATCTGTACGACCTGATGAGGACTTCAGCATGGTTTGGGAGGTCCCTTCTGCTGCTTGGACTCGTATTAAGAGCATTAAGGTCGCATTAACCGAGTATGAAATCAAATTCTTACTCAAATCCTAAAACTTAAATGTTTGTTTACACATGACTTTATAGTATTAGCCCAATATTAATAGTAATATCCATCATAAGTTGGCAATTTCAAACCATGCACTCATAAAGGGGCCGATTTGGGTTCTGTGTGATCTCAATGGATTGAAAGTCGCTGAAACTTTGGTAATTTTCTTTTTAAGATGTGAGATTATATTGCATAGTTTTGTAATCATTGTTAACATAGTATAGTTTTAACCTTGTCATAGTTGTTAGGTGTTTGGATGTGCAATTACAAGATGATTCTTGGGACCTTGATATCCAAAATAAGATAATTAGTATCTTATAGCTTGGGATATTTAACTAATTTTAGATATATATCTCAATAATCAGCTTTCCTACACTAGTTATTATCCAAATCTGATACTTTTAAATGTCAGAATATTAGAATCATAAACAGTTATCTAAACGATAAAATTGAGTATGGACGTATGGTGGCTTCAAATCACAATAATTGGTTTAAAATCACATTCAAACGCAACCATAAGAACCATCATATGTGTGATATGCAAAAGATGAAGCGTTTTTTTCCACTTTAGAAAGCAGGATAGTTTGTTAGCACTATCTTGCCACTACAATGGTTTGAAATGCGATTTGCACATACATGATATATGAAATGTGTTTCATGCTGTTTCTGTGTTCAATCATTTCTACAAGGTGGCTTAATAATTTAGGGGGGGGGGGGGGTGGTGGTGGTTGGGCAATGTGTCAAAATGATTAACTTTTGTGCTGGTCAAAACAGAATGGTCTGAGCAGAAAAAATATCTATGTTTTGTTTTATTAATAGTTAGTGTGTTAAAGATATTGTTACATTAACAGTTCCACTTTATGTCAGTAAAGTTGTTTGGGAGGTTTTTTTCTAGTGAATACCCCCGGATGACTTTTAACTTAGTTGAACATATGTCCCCTTGTTAAATCTTTTAGCTTTACCTGTTTGACCCGTTTAAGATAAACCAATTTGCTAGCTGCTTGTATTTGTATTGTTTCTCATCTCTTTTATGTTTGTTTTTTTTAAATTTCAGGATTGATAATCTTATCCTTGCATCTGATCCCGACCGTGAGGGTGAGGCTATTGCTTGGCACATCATTGAGATGTTACAACAACAAAATGCCTTGTCCGAAAATATTAATGTAGCCCGAGTTGTTTTTAATAAAATAACTGAATCCTCAATTAAACAAGCCTTACAAGCACCAAGAGACATTGATTTTAATTTAGTTCATGCTTATCTTGCACGCCGTGCACTCGACTATTTAATCGGATTCAACATATCTCCATTGTTATGGAGAAAATTACCTGGTTGCCAGTCTGCCGGCCGGGTCCAGTCTGTTGCTTTAGCCCTTGTATGTGATCGGGAGGCCGAAATCGAAAATTTTGAACCACAAGAATATTGGACAATTGAAGGCGATTTTATTCATGAAAAGGGTTCTAGAAACTTCTCGTGTCCATCGCAGTTGACACATTATGATTCCAAAAAGCTAAACCAAATGTCAGTTACTTCTCATTTGGAAGCAAATGTCATTGAAAACATGATAAATTCTTCAGATTTTAAAGTTGCTGGATCGAGTAAAAAGAACTACAAAAAAACATCACCACCTCCATATATAACATCAACCCTTCAACAAGATTCTGCAGACAAACTACACTTTCCAGCATCGTACACCATGACACTTGCACAAAAACTATACGAAGTGTTAAGTTGCCAGATGGCAAGTCAGCAGGGTTGATTACATACTTGAGATCTGACGGATTACACATGTCTGATGTAGCTGTTGACGAAATAAGGTCATTTATTACAGAAAGATATGGCAAAATTACATCCCGAATAATGCTCGAAAATTTTTCAAGAAGGTAAAAAACACTCAGGAAGCCCATGAAGCAATTAGACCTACAGATATAAGAAGGCTTCCCTCAATGCTTTCTGTAATTCTTGATAAAGATAGCTTAAAGCTGTATACTTTGATATGGGCTCGTGCAATTTCCTGTCAAATGGAACCTATGGTTACCGGACAAATACAAGTTGATATTGGGAACACTAACAAGTCGATTACTTTTCGGTCCACAAGCTCGAGAATAGATTTTATGGGCTTCCAGGCTGTATACATGGATGCTGAAACTATGATAATTAGAAATGATGAAGATCAAGAAGATGAGCATAACAGGTCATTTGAGGTTCTTAATACTTTGAAAATTGGGGATCAGATGAGTCTCGGGAAATTAGAACTTAAAGACCATTATACTCAACACCCGCCACGGTATTCAGAGGGTAGTTTGGTGAAAAAGATGGAAGAGCTCGGGATTGGTAGACCATCTACATATGCAACCACAATTAAAGTTTTGAAAGATAGAAGGTACTTGACATTAAAAAACCAAGTACTTTATCCTGAATTTCGTGGGCGTATGGTCTCGGCTTTTTTCTCTCATCATTTTTCTGAGGTTACCGAATATAGTTTTACAGCTGATATGGAGACTGAACTTGATAATGTATCGGGGGGTTGACTGAATGGAAAGGTCTTCTTAGAGATTATTGGACAAGATTTAGCAAGTATTGTGTACAGGCTAGTAATGTTCATATTAACCAGGTGGAGAAAATGTTGGAGAAAACATTTGGTAAATTTTTGTTTGCTTCACTTCCTAATAAAAGTAGAACGTGCCCGAGCTGTAAGGAGGGCACTTTGATTTTCAAAGTTAGCCGATTTGGTGCGGGTTATTTCATTAGTTGTGATCAACATCCTCAGTGCAAGTAAGTCTCGCTTGTTTATTGATATACTTCCATAAACTTCGCACTATAATCAGATTCTTGTTTTTTTAATTTTATGAAAACAGTTACAAAATTTTGTAGCTATAGTAACTACTAAAATTGTTCTGTTGGTAGATAACCTTCCAAAATGGGCGGGTGAGACGGTTTGGGTAACATGTAAGTTTGTGCAGATTGACCCGGGACACTTCCTCCCCAATATTTCAAAATTTTCAAGATCATTATTGTGGCCAATATCATACAGAAGCTAAGATTAATAGTAATCTGATTCTTTTTAAGGTATGTTGCTAAGACAAATATGGTGATAACGATGACGATGATGCAAGCCCAGAAAACAAGCAGTCTGTAGAGGAGCCTAAGTTTCTCGGTCTGCATCCCGACTCTAATGAAAAGGTTCACATCTCTTTATATCTCTTTTACTTACCAAACTAACCCTTTGTGTTTTTTTAAATAAATAAGTGTAAAATAAATTCATTTAATCACATCTCACTCTCCATGGTGGTTTGTTTATTTTACTCAAGATTATATTGAAGGATGGCCCATATGGTCACTATGTTCAGCTTGGTGAAGATAAAAAAGGACACTCGCCTAAATGAGCATCTGTTTCACAGGTATATTGACTACTTTGATGAATCACTGAATTGAATTTTGAAGAAAGTTTTAAATTATAATCCTGCCATATACAATTCCTTTGAAGATGTTTGATATATGCTATAGTTCTATCTTATAATTTAGGTTTCTTTTACCATTGCCTGTGCACTTGAAAGTTCCCAAGTGGGATTGATATATACTCGTGGCATATTTGGTGCTTCAGATTAAAACAATGACCATAATTTGGAACTGTATTGTAGGACTGTTCAGTAATGGTCCGGTTTGGCAGGTTCGCTGAAAATTTTGGTCGAAACCGCTGACTACGGTTCAGAAAACAAAAAACAAAACTGGCTTGATTGGGTGGGTTGGCGGACTGGTCAGTTTTAACAATTTGGTGGTTTAACAGTTGTATATAGAATACTCAAATGATAATGGATCACGAATAACACATATACATAACTACATATTTCGAAAATGAAAAAGAAAATAAACAAATAAACAAAAGCGAAACACATCATTTCAAATTGGCTGAAGCAGCCGACTTCTGCGGTTTTGGGGGTCCCTACTGTATTGTCTTCATTGCTTTTACTGGAGCAGCTTTTAAAGAAAATTACAAATCTGTTAAGCATTGTGCCAGTTTATAATAAAAGTAATAACAGCATCTTTTTACTAGGATTCTACACTTCTAATGGAATTTATTTTGGATATGATGTAAACACAGATATATGATATTAGCTCAATTACCTTAGAAGACGCACTCCAGTTGCTGCGTTACCCCATCACCCTGGTATGTTTTACTGACAAATGAGAAATTTTGGTTCTTTTTCTGTCCCTAACCTGTCAGATGGGTTAAACGGGACAACTGTCTCCCAAAGTTTAGTTTTACTGCATACAACGTCCTAAATCTTATTAATAATATGCCATTGCTGAAATAGTATAGTTCTTGTAATAAAAAAAGCATGCTAATTATTTTATTACACAAGTTAAGATATTTTGGAACCCAAGTACCAAAGTTACCTGTCTTGAACAGAACTTGTTAACAAACCGGCTACTTATATTCTTGATGTTTGATTTAAATTAGTCTCTCTGGAACCGTTGTTAGGGAAAACATCCGGATGATGGCCAGTTAGTGATACTAAAACTTGCAAGACATGGATTGTCGGTAAAACATAGACGTACACAAGCACCCGTACCAAAGGTATGCTGATTTCTCCTCATCAAAATTCTCAAATAGTTATCCTTTTGCGAGTTTATTAAAAAATTCATGATTGTTTAGTAATATTTTTGTTGTGTAATTATTTCACTTGATAATAAATGAATTTAGACACTTTGATCACATTCTGGTAGCAGTTTCGGCCTATCTACCTGTAAAAGAGTCAATTTGGATTATGTTGTATCTCAAATAATAAAATAGCTAAAAACAGTCTAATGGGTCAAACGGGTAAAAAATGATTGAAGTGTATCTTTAACATATAACCTCCTAAACCAATTTATTAAAATGCATAGGCAATTATTGTAATAACATTAAAAGCATTGATTATATATAATTTTTTGAAATGTGAAGCTTTTGCGGTTCAACCCAACTTTTTTTGACCATCACTCAACCTTATCAATCAACATGTTCATTTTGCCACCTTAAAATCTCCAATGATTAGAGCTAGTTTGACTTCTTCTAAACTTATCCTTTACTATTTGCCCATTAACGGGTAGTACTAAGATGCTTTTATCGAGACTTTAGAAGGTTTGGTTGTTAACATTTTGAATTTGGATGCAGAACACAAACCCGAATGAGATAACCCTTGAGAAGGCATTAAAGTTGTTGACGGGTAAAGATGCTAAGCAAACCGGTCGGCCTAAGAAGAACAAAGACAATGAAGCAATTAAAGTTTTGTAGATTTTGTATGTAGTCGTCACTAAATACAACATTATTATGTATATAAATTATGCAGATTTGTTTTGTCTTGCATTGACTCAATGAAGAACATGAGAGCATCATGACTCCTGGATATCATGTTTTAATTTCTTGAATTCTCTTTTGTTTTAGAGGACATTGTTTTGCAGAAGTCTTCAGATGGTAGAATTGATGTTTTACCTAACAACATTGTTCTTGGATAGTTGTTAATGTAAAGTGTGACAATATCAAAAACAAGTTCATAACTTATATCGTTCTATAGTAGGATGTAAACAAGTCAAGTTCTTTAAATTTATAGAGTCATTTACTTGGGTGGGTGGCAACTTGGGTTCGTAAATAGTAAGGGTTAAAGATTCGTTGGAGACCACACAAGTTTAAGTCTGGTTACAAGTAGTTTAGTGCGACTCAAAATAAGATATTGTTGTTAAAAAATAACACATGGGTGGGTGCTATCCTTCAACATCAAACAGAGAACGTATTTCATTATCAATTACAAACAATGAAAACAAAGTACTAAATTAAATGTCACACTAAAATAATAATCAATTAATCCTATTCTTTGAGGATACATAAACGAGAATAAGTGTCTGGTGACACTTGTTTCCTCAAACTCTTGAGGTGCAATTTTTTTTCAGACTGGTTCAATCCAGTTCCATTAGGATCAACAATGGTCAAATTTGCTTTGGTTTGAAACTGTTTTTTAAGGGAAAAATGATCACTTTGGCTCAAAACCAATGCGGCGTAAACCCACTTTTTCTTCGATCCAACTCGGTTTTGACCAGTTTCCGACTGGTTACAACATGTGTTTTTTAAAACTACGATTTGTTTCGGGTCCAAAACTGGTTTTTTTTGGGCACCTATAGTTTCGATCATTTACTAACACACAACATAGTTGACTTCAAGCAAAGTTTTACATGAACTTTATGCCTCAGCATATCTATGTTCTTACATATACAAGTGAGTTTAATATGTTTATGTTTGATATCTATTGATGATACATACACTCATTTGACTATATCACAATGTGGCCCGAGGCCCCATCTAGTGTGTTTCTATGATGTTCACTAATCAACTTCTACCTCATGGTGTTGAAGGACAACCCAATATAACATGCTTCGTGTTCTTACCGAAAAGCAGAAATGAGTTTGGAATGAAATGCATGGAATGGTTTTATTTGAGCTTTTCTCGCTTTTAAATGGATACACATTAGGAATCAAGAAACGTCTAAGTGGTACAATGCCCTATGGAGATTTGCATACTTTATCCTGAATTGGCCCGTTGAGAAAATGTTGATTTTACATCAAATTTAGTGTTATTTGACAGACTTGTATCCATTTGACCATTTAAATGATTATATCTAATTAAAAAACATCGATCAAATGACAAGTACAAACAAAACACAAAGAGACAAATGGTCATGACACGGTTACTCGTTTGAGGTTGACACAACATTATGGCTTAAGCCAAGACAAGAGTGTTGTTAACTTGTTTATTGAGTCACACAACATATAGTTGCTGATTGTGTATGATGCATCTAGCTGATAGCATATATTAAATGACCAAAGCTTAAACCAAGGATACAAAACCTGTAACTTGAATCATGTATGATGCATCTACCTGATTAGCAACCATCCTTAAACATCTAAATATCAAATTCAATAATCGAATTTGACGTTGATCATTCTGAAAACTGCGTTGTAGCGAAATATGATATTGATAGGAAAAACGTTTGGACAAAAACGATTATAGATAAGAACAACTTCTAGTGATCATAAAACAAAATAAAAGATTAACTACTCAAAATCTCTAAAACAGATAGATTGATTGAACTAACAGACAATAAATGGCTTCTAATCAAATAAGCTGAATCCCATGTCATCATCACTCTCTTCCTTTGGTTCCTCCTGCGTACATAGAACGAATAAAAAGTTAAATGATATAAAATATAAATACTTCAAACTAACAAAAGAATAAAGGATATAAAATTCACCTTCTTCTCTTCTGGAGGAGGAGCAGCTGCAGCTGCACCACCACCGGCAACAGGAGCAGCAACAGCTGGTGCACCACCGACGCCGCCGCCAGCACCAACATTGACAATAAGATCTTCAATGTTTTTCTTCTCTGCAAGTTTAGCAAACAAACTTGGCCAGTATGATTCACAATCAACTTTGGCAGCCTTCAAAATAGTAGCAATCTTCTCGGCCTGCAATTAAAAATTCACATCAACAATTGTCGTAGAACACAATGTTCTTGCACACAACACAAGATCAAGTTGCTGATTGTTGACAACATGATTTTCTCAATAATTTATCCGATCAATGATTTGCAAGACAAAATCGGTCTAATAACCAACAAATGCATTGATTTCAAGCAAATTCTCCAAATAATTTATGCGATTAATTCATTTCTAGGTCAAAAATAATTCTAAGAAATCACATGTATCAATCAAGAACAAAATCACATAATTTGAACATTATCAGGTTATAAGCTTGTATTCTTGACCTATTAACCTATTTAACAAAAATAAGTTAAGCTTGATGAGTGTCATAAACAAGTTAACAAGATAAAGACACATTTTTAATCGCATGATTAACATGTAGATCCATTTATCACCCAAATCATTTAACACAATCACTAACCCCATTAACTTCATGTCACATTAACACAAGAAGTTTGTAATTGATTTCAACATTCTCAGATAATCTATTCGAAACTCGATTCATCAAATTTCAAGCCAAAATTTTCAATCAAGTTCTTCAATTTATATATGCAATCGAATCATTTCTATGTCGAAATTCATTCTAAGAGAACACATCAATCAATATAATAACCAATCAAAATCAAAATCAAAATCGCATATTTGAACATAACTGAAGCCGTAAAGATTACTAACCGTGATAGGGATGCCATCGTCAGAAAGAATCAAACAAGCGTATGTGCACGCAAGCTCTCCGATCGACATTTTGCTATGTGAATCAAAATCAAAATCGTTAAGAAACGGTAACAAAAACGACAGACAAATGATACTTTATCAATTTACTATAACTTGATTATAAAAACACGAAATGAAGAACAATTGTACCTGAATGATATAAGATCGAGATTTGTTCGCACTGTTTTAAACCCTAGAAAGCAAGAACTGTGCCGCCTGTGGTGCTAATGAAAATAAGAACCCTAATTTGTAGTTGCGTTAGGGATTTAAAGAAAGATTGGGCTGGGCTCCTTAGACCTAACATTTGGGTTGATGATTTCACCAGGCCCAATTAATATGGGCCTACGGGGAGGTATTTTTTATTACAATCAGAAGGGTTGGGTAAGTGTATTAATGTTTATTTAATATGTTGTTATTCTTGTAGTAGTTTTATTAAAATTTATTATGTTTTTTTCAAGTTAAAATTTAAAACATCAAATAAATAGTTTCTGCATGACTACTTGTACAAATATGTATTAACTTATCATACCTCACAAGATATAGATTTGTTCATCAAAAATTTACACCAAAACATTTAAAAAAACACAGGTTAAGTTGTAGTCTAAAAAAGTATTTAAATGTGATAGATTAAAATACATAGTTGATTTTTCAAACATAAAGTTTTTTTGGTTTATGGGTAGATAATATAAAATTTTATGCAAGTGTTAGTAATTATAAGGTTATTATGTAACTAATTGTAAAAGGTAATTTATAAATAATGTTATAAATAATATTATACCCTTAAAAGTGATTGTATCCTATGTATTAAATATAGTAAGTGTTCTTAATTTTATGATATCATAAAATACTCTTCTCATATGTTTTATATATAGTTAGATTAGGGTTAAAGGGGCAAACGTGTTTGGGTTTTTTCAAGAAAAATCAAAACCATGGTTTGACTGGGTTGGAAGTTGGATTTCGACCTATCCATATCAGGTTTAACAACTTGAACTTGGGATGGTAATTGGCAAGGTAATCTCAATCTTATGTCTGCTTCTGAAATCTTGTTCTATAACCAGTCCGTTACTAATATCTTATTGATCGGGTAATTACCACTTAGGTATCGAGCATACCCACGAGTATCAGGTATACTCGTTAGCAGCGGGTTATCGACATACCCGCGAGTATCAAACAATCCATTTCTGGTGGTCGGATATTTTTAAATACGTTTGTACAATTTTATTTTTATATTTTAAGTACCTCATTTTAAATATTAAATACCAGGTTAGATACTCGTGTGTTATTGTGTTGAAATAAAAAATTATATATAATAAAAAATATATGATTTTTGGAGAGTTTCTTGAACCTAAAGAAAAGTATTGACCAAATTTTAAAAATTTGTATTTTTATAGTGAAGTCAATTGGAGAAGGTGTTTTTTGTGTTTAAAACATTAACTTTTTACCTTGTGTTTCACATGTGCCACTTCAAGAAAAAACTTGAAGAAAAAGTATTGACTAAATTTTTAAAAATTGTATTTTTATGGTGAAGTCAACTCTAGAAGGTAATTTGTGTTAAAACGCTAACTTTTTACCATGTGTTTCACATGTGACACTTCGAGAAAATCAAAATTTTGATGTGTTTCTATGTTTAAAAGCTCCACCCCTTAGACCCCGCTCTTAAGAGCACCACCCCTGCACCCCCGTCAAGGGGGTGTTGACCCTTTAGAACATAAGAAGGTTCTAATATCGAATATCACAAAAAATTCAATCAATCATGACTCCACACCTTCCGACTTGTTTGATAGGTATTTGATCATATTGGTTGATTAGTCAATCTAATTATATTAAAATATCTAACATGTTCTTGCTTTGAGTTCAGCCTAGTGTAGCTGTGGTGGAATGGCTTATGTCACCCCTAATATTGATAATTCCATTAATTATAGAAGTGAGATATTTAAGGGTATATAATATTTTGTCAATTTATCATGTTTTCTCATTTATACAACAAAACTATCAATATCTTTTTTAACGCCAAATTTTATTATAAGCATTAGCAAGATGTTAAGACCAACAATAACGATTACAAAGTAAAGTTAGTAAATGAAAAATTACATCATAAATGCCATGCAAATTCTCCTAACTTTCCTCTATGTTTTAACCATGAAAAAAGATACTTGACTTCATCCACAACCACCGATACTGATAAAAACTTAGAGTTGAACATAAGCCCTTTCCTCGACTTCCAAATACCCCAAAACGTAGCCATAAACACACATACACAACCTTTTTTAAGTTTTAAATTAATATCCATATTGAAAGGGGTCTACAACATGCTCTTTACCGAATCCAGGGGCAGACCTACCCCAGGGGAGGGGGGCGGCCACCCACCCTAAAATATTTTTTAATGTGATATATACGCTGAATTCTTGACCGCCACCTGTCAAACAAGCGGATGGACTTCAATCGAAAAAAATACAACTTTGTCTTCTACTTACATTTGATGTCGCATATTCTAGATGTGAAGTCGGTTTTTCGGGATCGATAAACATCCGAGCATGTTCTTGACGGAAGGATGAACAACCAAAACCAAAAGTCAAATCAATAACACGAACTATCAAATATTGGTTTCATTGATAAAAACCTAAAGATTACAAGCTTGTTACAACATAATAATCAAGACTCTTGGCAAGGGGAAGATCGAGCATGATCTCCCATCTCATCCGGCAGCCCTAGGCTCCGGGCAGACTTCCTCTCATCCTTCTTCTCTTGACACATTGAAACTGGTATATATAGGCCTCGGCCTATATTAGATGCGATTGGGCCCATTCGTGCGAGTGGACCATGCGTATGGTTCAATCGTACGACTGGACCATACTTATGGTTCAGTCTTACGAATGTCCCAATCGCATCTCTCAGTCGCACGGTTGGTCCATTAGCATGGCTCAGTCGTACGACTGAGTCTCATTCGCATATGCTCCTGCGAATGACCCAGTTTTATGTGTTTACAACATATCAGGTGTATAACATAAGCCTAGACTATTCGACAAGCGACAGACACACTATATATGACTATATATGCTCCAACAAATTCCCCCTTGTATGTTGCTTGCGAATAGTAGATAACACCTCTTACAATCTTCAGTCAATCTTTGCTCTGGTTGCCAATAGAATCAAACGAAAACCATATTAGCCAACGTTGCCAATCCGTCAGGTTACTACCATATCCCTGAAAATGAATTTAGGCACAATAGCTTTCGTTTACTTTGTAGAACACTATCATAGCAGCAAGATTCCCCATATGACTGATTTTTTCAAATAATGACACAAACAGTTTTCCATTGCTTCAATCTTCACACAGGCTAACTTGATTAACATCACCACCTGCAGAAATTCCCCCTCACATTCCGCATATCCTAATATATAGACATTGTGCTCTCCTTGCGTCTTGACACGGTGTATTGGGCAAAAGGTTGAAGGTTCCAATCCACAGCTGACAATATCAACCAAATCAGCATGCACGAAGATTCATCATCGGAAACCGGTTCACATAATCACTTTTTGATTGCGTCTTCACTTTCTATATACAAGGATTCCCCCTAAGAAGCAGAATCCTTTCTGTGCGGATAAATATAACTTGATTGGCCCATAAGTAGTCAGATGCTCCTGACTACCCCACAAAATCAGCACTGACTGCTGACATCTTCTATTCTCTCTTTTGTGTTCCAAATACATTCACCTATTTTGGAAGTCTGACGAATAATGGGGTACACGTCGAACTTATTTGACAAAAGAACCTTAGGGTGAATATGCTTTGCTCATCTTCAAATATGTGCAAGAAGCTGTTCCAGACTCTTTTTTTTGGTCTGGAACAAATACGGATGAGTCAATACAGATGTCTCATTCGTGCGATTGAACATACGACTGGTCCAGTCGCACGACTGAACATACGACTGGTCCAGTCGCACGAACGGTTCATTCGCGTGGCTCATTTGTACGAATCATCCAATCGCATGGCCCAGTTGCATTAACGGGTCTGCACACAGATTTTCAGATCTACAGCCGCCAGGGCTGCCCAAAACCCTAATCTGACGAATTCAACATGAACCGAAACAAAGTAGACATCATCAGATTCAACAGGGTGATAGGAACGTGGTTTCGAATTCGATTTTAACATAGAAGCAACGCACGTAACAAGATCTGAGCAAAACACAAAGAACACGAAGTGGGTTTAACGTCAAGATCTGAACTTTGATCCAGAAATCAAGAGCTCGGTTTGCTAGAATGATTGTTAGATCATTCCAGCAGTAACCGGCTCTAATACCAATTGTGAAGTCGGTTTTTCGGGATCGATAAACATCCGAGCATGTTCTTGACGGAAGGATGAACAACCAAAACCAAAAGTCAAATCAATAACACGAACTATCAAATATTGGTTTCATTGATAAAAACCTAACGATTACAAGCTTGTTACAACATAAGAATCAAGACTCTTGGCAAGGGGAAGATCGAGCATGATCTCCCCTCTCATCCGGCATCCCTAGGCTCCGGGCAGACTTCCTCTCAATCCTTCTTCTCTCTACACATTGAAACTGGTATATATAGGCCTCGACCCATATTAGATGCGACTGGGCCCATTCGTGCGAGTGGACCATGCGTATGGTTCAATCGTACGACTGGACCATACTTATGGTTCAGTCTTACGAATGTCCCAATCGCATCTCTCAGTTGCACGGCTGGTCCATTAGCATGGCTCAGTCGTACGACTGAGTCTCATTCGTATATGCTCCTGCGAATGACCCAGTTTCATGTGTTTACAACATATCAGGTGTATAACATTAAGCCTAGACTATTCGACAAGCGACGGACACACTATATATGACTATATATACTCCAACACTAGATATCACAAAAACGTTGTCTCAAAGTCTTCAAAGAAAAGAGCAAGATTTATTGAATGTAGTTTCATTGGTTTATTCTACCAAATGTCAACTTGAGAAATTTAGAATGGAAGGTTTCATAAGTTCTTTGATAATATTAACTATTTTTGTGAAAAATATAAACTTGAAGTGATAAACATGGATGATGAGTACATTCCCAAAAAGACAAGACAAAAGACAAATATGACATATCGGCATTTTTTTAGTACGATTGCTTCAATGCGGTTTTAGATATGCGAATACAAGAGTTTGAAAATCGTTTTAACGAGGTAACATCCAACTTACTTGTTTGTTTGAGTAGTTTGAGTCCTTGTGATAATTTTGGTGGGTTTGACATTTCAAAAATACTATGATTATTCGAGTTGTACCAGAATGATTTCGATGAAAATAATAAAAGAAGACTTCTGATTGAACTAGAGATTTATATTGATAATTTAAAAGTGGATAGTCGATTTTCCAACTTGGATGGTTTATCAAGTCTTTTACACTTAGTGGTTCAAACAAAGAAACACCTTTCATTTACATTGGTATATCGTTTATTGAAGCTAGCTCTCGTATTACTCGTTGCAACCGCAACAGTTGAAAGATGTTTTCGGCAATAAAGTACGTGAACTCCAATTTGCGTAATCGGATGGGTGATGAAAATTTAAGGGATAGTTGTATTTGCTTTATGGAGAAAGATTTACTTAGGAATGTCTCCATAGATGTTGTTATGGAAAGATTTCAAAAAATAAAACATCGTAGAGAACAACTTTAGGTATATTATACCTTTATTCTGTTTTTGTAATGACATTTGATGTGATTTTATTGGTTTTATGAAATTTAGTTTGATTGTCTTCTTTTTTTTAAAATGAGCCGACCCGATCCAACCCATCATGGACCCGAAATGGTTCGAAAAAAATAGTTATATAGCGTTACCGCGTTAGTCAACCTACCTTTAAGAAGTTTCCGCCCCCATGAAAAAAATTTCTGGATATGCCACTAACCGAATCCCTATCTACTTCTGAGGTGCAATACCTATTAAATATTGGCCCCAAATCGATGCTACATACAAGTAGTGAATTAAAACATCGCCAGTTGTCTCATTCTCTCCAAAGCATAGTGAGCATTTAGTAGAATGAAGATTGACCCCTGTGGTTGATAATGTCAATTTGAATGGAATTTTATTATTTCTAACTTTCAACTGGACCCATGGCAGCCATATATGATGATTAAAGTCTGAAAGAACCTGATTAAGCTTAGAATCGACTGAAGAGACTTAACTAGAATTGTCCCCAACCAAAATCATTTGTCATTTTCATTTAAGATATTTAAACCTTGGATCAATCTCTCAAGATTATGAAACCATTTCCAATTCCTATGAATTTTATTCGTAGCCATTTTTATTCTTTCTCCAAGCTTGCATGATTTTTCTTTTACATTTGCAAATAATTCAGGAAAATACAACCAAAAATAAATAGAACTCCTATCACCCAGCTTAGCCTTTATGATGTTATATAACATTCTTTTTTAATAATTATTGTTTGAGTTTATAACATTTTTCCAAACATCTAGAATTGTTGCTTTACAAGGGAGAGATATGTGCTTACGATATTGATGATGAATGGCCTTGATGGTTATAACCCATAATGATTGCTTTTAAGTGTTTAATTTCCACCTAAATTTTGCTAATAAAGCTTTATCAGCTCGTTGAATGTTACCAATACCAAGACCCCAACCTTTTTCAGAACCGTAGCATGTGACCATGCCACCCAATTAATCTTTGTTCCATTAGAAGATCTGTTGCGTTAAAAAATTCGTCTAATGCTTTCTAGAGAGTTGATCACCTATGCAAAAGCTTTAAAAATTAATAAGCAGTAATAGGAAGACTACCCAAAACCACCCCTAAAAGCGTTACCTTCCTCCAATAGACAATGTTCTCGCTTTCCATAATGATAATTTGACTTTGAATCTCTCCACTACAGGTTCCTATTTATGATACGATTCATATTATTTCCAATCGAAATCCTAAGCAAATTAAACTGAACTAGGCCATTTTGGCAATAAATAATCTTGGCAAGATTATTCATATCCACAGCCTCAACACCAATCCTAAAAACTAAATGTTTGTTAATTTATTTTCAAACTTGATACGATGTGAAAGCATCAAACTAATCTTGCCACTTTTTTGCATTTATAATATCCCATTCACCCATTATTAACGCGTTATCAGCAAGAATACATTGATGTGGATACTTTTCTTTACTTGTATATATTAGCTTAAAAAAGAGCTCATAGATGAGGGGAAGTTTCATTAATAAAGATGCAGGGCCGATCTGGAGGGAGTGAGGTGAGCCAAGTGGGTGATTGCCTAGAGCCTGATTTCCTCACGGACCTGGAAAGTTTTAAAAAAAATCATATCTTGGCAAGATTATTCATATCCAAATCCATAACACCAATCATAAAATTGAAATGCTTGTTAATTTATTTTCAAACCTGATACGATGTGAAGCATCAAAGTAATCTTGCCACTTTTTGCATTTATATATACCATTCACCCATTATTAACGCGTTATCAACATAGAATACACAGATGTGGATACTTTTCTTTACTTGTATGTATTAGCTTAAAAAAGCTCATAGATGAGGGGAGTTCCATAATTAAAGATGCAGGGCCGACCGGGGGGGGGGGGGGGGGGGTGAGGTGAGCGAGGGGCGATCGCCCAGAGCTCGATTTCCTCACAGACCTGAATTTTATATATATATATATATATATTATATATATATATATATTTATGTATGTATATGTATATATATGCATTTTTTTTCAAAAAGAACTATAAACTATTAATAAACCCATTAAAAGGACCAAATAATATGTTTAATTATTTTAACTTATTAAACCTCACTTAGAGCTCATTGGTATTTTAAATAGTTTAGCTCAATACCATTTACCAAATCTAAACTCAATCTAATATGAAAATTTGATCGAGAACTTTGTTTTTAAAAATGCTAAGCGAACTACTTGATTCGATTAAGCAAGTAAATTAGATTATTTTGATACAATACTTTTGTTTCTTTTTATTGTTATAACAATTATTGTCGTATTATAATTTTTTTTATAAAAATTATTCGGTTTAGAATTTTTTATGTGTCATATTAAAGAGGCCTATTTTTTATTCTTGTTCCGAGCCCAATGTATTTTGAGAATTATCGGGACCGGCTCTGTAAAGATGGTTACAACTAAAGTTTTAGTTTATAAGACCAAACGTAATGGGGCATTAATGGTATATCAAAGGGCATTATTGCATATTAAAAAACCCCCCACACCATCCCGTTAGCCATTATAGAGGCATTATAGGTAATGGAGTTTTCCATCATAACACCATAACTTCTTATAAATATCATAATTAGGTAATGATTAAAGAAACATTAATCATTATTTATGCAGGACGTTGAACGGTATGCAAATACAATACAACAACACAAAGAGGAAAGTTGCTTAAGAACACTTAATTAATCAAACAGTGAAACTGGTTAACTTCTTAGAAATGATGCTATGAACATAAGTAAATATGAGATAGAACAAGATAGTAAAATACACAAGGAGATGGTTTTCAAGATTGTAGTATATTGCCTTCTCAAGTTCTATTACAAATGTTACAAAGCATAATGAGAAAGTTACAAGTACTTGAGATACATATACTACATCCTACAGCCGGCCATACTTTGAAGGTCAGCTAGACACAATTGACTAGACACAAACAAATCAATTGTAGAGTCAAAAGGCAGATTGCCTTTTGACTTGTGACTATGACATGCCTAGTTCACATCTTAATATATTACAAAAAGGGTAAAGTACATGAAGTAGAAAGTTACAGACTCAAAACCTCAATGTATAGTTACTAAAAGCATGGATCTTTTCACCAACTCATGAAAGTTGGTGACTTTACAGAGTTACAGCGGAAACAGGGTCCAGCTTTATGTAAAGTACATCAGATAAAGCATGTATACTAAAAGTCTTCGGAATAAATATGTCTTCAAGTGTTGGATTCGGAAGACTTTGTCTTTAAAGCTTCGGAAGACTTCATCTTTGGCTTCAGAAGATATTGGTCTTGGCTTCGGAAGATTTCACACTTAGAATATTTCTATTGCTTATGTGAAACTTCCAAAGCATTTTTCTTCAATGCATTTGTGCATGCATGCAGGAGACTTTAAGTGTTTGAGTTGCATCAACCTTAATATATAACCCTTACAAACTCCCCCTAGGCTGATGCTACCAAAACACTTTGAAAACTTTAGATATTAACAGTCCTCATTATGATGATGACCATCCATTTCTTCATGAGATGATTAGGATCACTCAGACTCTTAAAGTGTCTTCTCATATCAAAGAGATCATGTAGAGGCAGATTGAACATGTCTTTCCATGTGTAGACATCCTCAATGCCTTGTTCTCTAATGACATGCCATATTTCTGGATTTGTGGTGTATGTCTAGGACAAGATGGGTCTTCCTGATGCTAGAGGAGTTGTTTGAATAGGAGATGATGGAGCATCCTCTAGCTGCACAACCTCAGGATGTTTTGACTCATCCTGAGGTTCTAAAAAGGATGTTTCTTTCTTCTTCTTTGGCTTTGGCTTTGAATCCATCCTTTTTTTTTCTTTTTGTTCCTTTTAACCGAGAAGACTGGCCTGCAATACCTGGTTGATCTTCTTTGTCTTTCTCAGTTTGGTCTTCCTCTCTCATAGGTTCAAAAGGAGAGGGAGTCTGACCCTGCTGTGGATTAGAAGATGAAGCTTGCTGAGTCTCAGCAGGAGGTTCAGGTTGTGTTGTCTCAACCTTAACCTCCACTTCAGGTGAAGCTTGACTTGGAGGGGAGTGTAAGTCTATCAGCTCTCCACTTTTGATCTTCTGCTTGATTACCCTGAAATGCTCATCCATAGTGGACAGAGACATAGGGCCAAGTCTCCTTCCGGAGAATCCATACAGCTTCAAGAAGCTCATCATCCTCTGCCTGTTTGCAGACTTCTTCATACTCTTCTAGATGAGAGCTCTTGACCCTTAGTTTCCTTTTGGTGATCTTTCTTTCCTTGACCATCTCAAGTTCAAGTTGTTTGAGGTACTCAAACTCAATATAGTCATAGGATAAGGGAAGAAGTGCATCTGCCTGATAAAGGCCTGTGACACTCAGGTAGTTGATCATTTTGATTCTATATTCTTCTCTATCTACCTGAGGTTCTTATTGAACCACATCCTCCTGTGCAGGACTTTCTTGAACTGAGGAGAGAGTAGGCAGATGCTTATACAATCTTTTCTTTCTTCTTTCTTCTTTGATTTGTACCAGTAGCTCTGCATCTTCTGCCTCCTTCTTCTCCTTTGACATTTCCATGTCAACCAGTTAATTTAATTCCTATAAGGGGAGAGAAATGACATCATCAATGTCATAGTTCCTAGTCTGCAAGTAATTGATCCTGACTGCCCTTAACTCATCATCCTGAGTGTTTGGCTTGGGGGCAGTCCTGATAGTAGTTTCCATGAGCCTTGCAGACCCAAAAGAGGAACTTTCTCCCCTCAGCTTCCTTTTCCTCTCTCTCTCTCCTCTTCCTCCTCAATCTCCTCAGATGTCATCTTTCTTTCCCTTTGTCACTCACAGACCTTTGTGACTCAGGGTGGAGAGAGCTTTGGCCTTCATTGCTTGTGTAGCTTCCAAGCTCTGGCCAGAGAGAGGTTGAGAAGCACCTTCACCAGTAGGTGTCTCAAAAAGGGTATGAATCTCTGCATCAGTTGACGATAATAAGACAGGACTCTCAGGTTCTGCCACTAGACCTTTAGTCAAGGTTTCCGCTATGAAACTAATCTTAGGGTCTGCCTCAACATCCAGTTGATCGATGACATTTCCTAATTGCCTAATTGCCTTAATCTCCTTCTGAAGCTAAACTCTGCAGTGATCCTGTATTGGATTCTTTGAGCTAGCCTGTCAGCTTGTCTTGATTGGCTTTGATTGACAAGTGGCATGTTGACTAGATCCAGTCCTTCATAGAAGTTCAAGGTCTGAAAATTGAAGACCTCTTGCTATCCTTGAACTCTAAGAATGATGAGGGCTCTTTTGCTTTTATCATACCTCCACCCAATGATGTGATTTGAAGTTGGTGGAGATGACATAGCCCTTGGTATTCATTCCTCAAACAGACTCTGTATGTAAGAGTCTATGGAGTCCACATCAATGTGAACTTGAGGAAGTTGTTGAGTATGCACAAGTACGGGTGAGGATGGTGAGTCCTCAATGTCCATACACTCTGAAGAACTCCCAGGTTCTGTGACTGTAATGACTTTCTCCCCCTTTTTGGTAGCATCACCCTCTGTAACATCCGGTTATTTTCTTTGAAGCCGACAAAAGAAAGAAAAGAAATAAAGTCCAAAGTCGAGGGACCAAACTTACCAAAACGGAAAGAACCTTAAATGAGTGGGGGTATAAGAGGGGGAAGGCAGCCCACACCCTCTCCCACACTTAGAATTTTTGGCCATAGAGAGAAGAGGGGAAGAAAAAAGGGTTCAAGCTTTGGTTTTCTTGGTTTCGAGCGCAAAAGTTGAGGTGTAGCGCGTTGGATTGAATCTCTACTCGACGGGGTTGTTTGTGTGAGTTCTAGGACCCCTCTTTTACATATTTTCAACTGATTTGGGGCTGGAGCACATAGTAAAACCCGTTTTTGAAATATGTGTGTAGAACCTGTGTGAATGTGTTTGTGGGTGATGCGAGTGGGGTTTGTTTTCGGGCTTGTGTGTGTTTGAATGGTGTTGTGGTATGTGTTTATAAGGTTTAGGATGATTGATTTGAGCTTAGAACAGGTTTGAGAGGGTTTGGAGACCGAAAAGTGTAGATTGGGTTCGGGATGAACTGCATTCTGCATCAGCTAGGGCTATGCGACCGAATGGCATGCGACTGGGGTTCATTCGCATGCGAGTCGTGCGATTGGGGTCCATACACTTGTGAGTCATGCGACTAGGTTCATTCGCATAGGGGTTATGCGACTGAGGTCCATACGCCTAGGTACCCATCCGCATTGGGTTCATTCGCCCATAGTGACCATCCGCATAGGTCCATTTGTGTGACACCCGTCACCTTAAGGTCCGTCGAACGACATAATTAAGCATAGAATTATTTTAATTATTCTTCCTCTTCTTCATGAACTCCTGCTTTAAGGAATCATGTCTGCTTTATTACCCTTGTGCCTGTACTTCCTTCGTGAACTTGTGCTAAGCATAAACCCTTTTTTATAAATTTCATCACCATTATCACCAAATGTATCATTTTTAATTATAACCATTGTCATTAATAAAACCATTTTAAGCTATCAATTACCATTAAACACGCTTTTAACCTTAATACAAGGAACATTTTAAAGTCGTGTTCAACTGAAGCAAATTTTGGGGAACTCGGGGGTTAAGTGCAGGGACTAAAATTGCCATTTTGCAAACTTGGGCTGGGTATATAAACCCATATTCCAGCCCTTAATCTCATTTCATCTTCATCTTCTTCATCCTCTTCACTTTCTTCTTCACATCTTCTTCATTCTAGCACCAAACCCAACCCGCGTGGTCTTGTTCTTGTCATCTAGACTCCATCTACAGCCTAGTCTACTCTATGTAGCAGGTAGACGACCTTGGTTGCCCCTTTTCTTGCTTATTCACGACTGTCCAAACTAGGGTTTCGGGTGTTCGGGTTCAACCCGAACACATGAGGTCGTGTGGGTGCATGTGAGGTCTTTCTGCTTGTGTTTCATGTTTGTGTATGTTTGTAGAGTGTTTCTGGAAGTCCTTGTTGTGTAAAACCCGTGCTCGGAGCAGCTGAAGGCTGCTCTGCACTTCTGCAGGCGCGAACCTGCAGTTCAGGCGACTGGGTCTGTCATCCGACTGAGCCGTGCGACTGGGTGAGTCGTGCGACTGAGTCATACGACTGTGTCATTCGGGCGACTGAGTTGTGCGACTGGGGACGTCATGCGACTGAGTCGTGCGATCGTATGTATGTGTGCGAATGAGTCATGCGAACGAATGAATGCGTGCGATTGAGTCAGGTGACCGACTGAATGTATGCGATTGTGCGTGTTTCGCACGACTGGAGTCCAATCGCACGAATGAAGGTTCAATCGCACGAAAGTAGCTAATTCGCACGATTGAGGGTTGATTCGTGTGCATGGAGGTTGGGTTGTGCGAATGTGTGTTGTGTGGTACGACTGAATGCCAGTCATGCGAATGAAGACTCAATCGTACGAATGAAGCTGATTCGTACGATTGAAGGTTGATTCGTACGAATGGAGCGTTGAGACGAGCATCTGGTCCTGTTGTGTGACGGATGATGTTGAGTGTGAACTTCCTCTTGAACGTCTGATGATGATAAAGTAACATCAGTAAAAGTGTCATTGCTTGACCACAAAGATTAAAGTCAACGCTATCAACATGCACATACTATTTCAATTGAAATTAACCTAACATTTTACAATTACCGACAACCCATTTGGAACTACAAATACTTAACAAGTGTCATCTTTCATAACCATGAGATCATTTCACGGATGTCATAAGCAATGACGACTACTCGTAGTACTTGGATCTACATAAGATCTGATACGTGTGTCCGCTTGTGTGTGTGCTACCCACGACTGAACCGATACAACCCGAACCGACCAAACATTACTATACGCTTCATACACGTCATTAATGCTTAACAATAACTGTCAATAGGTGTTTGACCGATCATTGCATTCAACTGTTAGGAATCTTGATCATTCATACTTACCACTTAACATGTGAGTTTTGTGGCCCCTTTTATGCTTATACTACTTTACAAACATTTACAAACATGGGGAAAAAGTATGCTCGCCCGTTTTCTATGCTGTACAATATACATACAATTACATACTTGGAATCAACGTGCTACTGTATTGTGGGTACTTATCTGATACATGCTTGAGTCTGCTTTGTGGTTCTTTCTTACAACCATTTAATTCCAGTGTGGGAACTGACGGATAGGTATTGGTAGTACTATTGGGTTGACACCCCCACCCTCGTGTTGGTATACTAGTTAGTACCAACAAAATCCAAGAACGGGCCTTGGGTGAATATATTCCGACAAGATTCTTTGTGTACGTCATTAGGTTTGGTTGTAAAGCTCTTGTCATGTGATTTTGCTTGCTTATAACTGTATGCACGGTATTCTGCAACAACTTTATACAGCATCATTACTTATTTACTTTTAAACCTGCGAGCTCACCAACAATTTTGTTGACCATTTTGAGCATATCTTTTCAGGTGATCATGCTAGCTGAGGTTCTAGGTGTGCTGCTTTAGTGGAGACCCTAGGATGCATTTTCGGGCTAAACTTGTCATTTTGAAAACAATTGTTATATCTGTTTCAAACAACATTACACTTTGTAACTTGTTCCGGGTTGTGGAATACATACAACGTTATTATCTATGTTTATCTTATATCATATTTATGCTCATGGCTATGTTGTCGTGAATACTGACTAAACACGACACAAGTCCTCTTGTTGTCGGGTGTTGTCATGACACGCTTGTCATCATTATTATTATTGCATCTCTATCGCTTACCATGTGTTATGACGATTCCCGTCTCATCGCAACCCCGTGTTTCCGCTCTTAGCGGGGGTGTGACAATTTGCATAGGGTCCATTCGCCTGGTGTTCATTCGCTTAGTGTTCAGTCGCCTGGGAGGCCATGCGACTAAAGGGTGCCCATATGCCCAAGTAGGGCTTGTGCGCCCGAAAGAGCATAGTTTAACTTTCTGGCTTTCGGGGAGATGCGTAGAGGCAGGCTTTGACTTGGGAGGTTCCCGAGGGTTCATGTAAGTTGACTTTTGAGGTCATAGATGTTATGATGGGCGTGTATGATGATGTATGTTATGTATGTATGATGGTGACGTGTATGGTGATGCTGTATGTTTATGTTGTTGTTCCTTGCTTTGTATGATTGTCTTCTCGTGGCTTTACTTCGTATGTTAATGAATGAAATGAAAGTATTATGTAATGTAAAGTGGAAGATAATGAAAAGGAACATAATGAATGAATGCATACATTAATGAATGAAGGAAAGTAATGTAAGTCTTGTAAGCCTTGTATGTCGGAACATGCCCCAATGTAGGGTGTTAGTCCAACGGTGTGTGGGTTAGCTACCCCATAAGGATTCACATCGGGGTCCGTCTTTATGGCCGACCATTTGTATAGAACCTTTGTCGCTTACCCTAGATATATTGTGGCCAGGCTGATGTGCGCCATGATGGAGGTCTATGATAGACTTCGGCCCAGTATCCGCTTTATGCATGACGGTGGGTATAACACATGACAATGGTACACCTGAACTTACCCTAGGTACTGTGGCCAGGCTGCTATGCGCCATGACGGAAGGTCTATGATAGACTTCGGCCCAGTATTAGCTTTATGCATGACGGTAGGGTAAAGTTCATGGTTTTTGATGGAATGAAAAGATGTAATGATGAACGTATGAATGAAAGTAAGAAAGTATGAATGAATGAGAATGAAAGTAATGAAAGTGAATGGTAATGACGTACGATGAATGAACAAAAGTAACGAACGAATGATGAAGATAGTAATGATATTATCTATGTGTACGTATGATGTGTGAACTCATGCAAAAGTAAAGAACGGTTTAATGAAAGTAAAGTATGTTTTATTATAAAACCAGAACTTACTCAGCAACGCTGACTTTTATGTATTTCCAGTTGGCAGGTAATGTTGCTGAGGATGGCACGGGGCGACTACTCAGCTCTTTTGTATGGCATCCATTTTTATAATGCTTTTGTGATGCAATGCAACATGTATTTTTTAAATTGATGAAGATGTATTGTTTTGCAAAAGCTTTTATGATGAATGGAATGTTGTTTAATGTTTCCGCTGCGATGTTTCTTCAAGTTAATAAAATTATATGTTTTATGTGCAATGATTTACCAGCTGTAAGCGTCCCGGGACGGGGCCTTACACCCTCTTGCATAGGTGAGCTAGGAGTTAGGTCAATCATACTCACAGGTTCTTGTGTTCCTGGTTGAGCTCCTCTTAAAGGTCTCCCAGCTAGTTTTTCCCTGAGATAAGAAATCTCAAGTTGCTGATCATTGACCCTGTTTTGCAAGGTAGTCACTTGAGATTCAAGATGACTAACCTTGGAGACTAAATAGGTGCATGTTTTGGACAGTTTTTGCACCTTTAGTCTCAAATTCCCCTCATATTCATCAAAAGAATCATTAGGGGATAAGATGATTGGACCAGAGTCCTCTCTCTCATCACCAGCTTCAGGTTCTTGGCTGCTGGATTTCCTCTGCTCACTAGAAGCCTCAGTAGAGGTGTCAATGGGCAGAGTTGCCATGGTTGAGGTCTTAATGATGAAATCACTTGCAAAAGTGAGAGCCTCTTCCATATGGACATCCTGAACAGGTTCAGATGTGTCCACCTCAGTAATAGGTGGGCTAGATGTAGGAGACTCAAGAGCACTCATCTCTCTTTGAGTAGGGGAAAAGAAGAGAGACTCATGGTACTCACTGAAACCTAAATCTTCATCAGTATAAAAGTCAAGGTTGGGAATTGGTTGGTTTAAGTCCAAAGGCTGGGATGGTAACTGTCCCCTGAAGGTTGATCACTTGAGTGTTGAGACTCAGAGTGATGGCTTAAGGCATGTGGGCTTATGAGCTCATCAGGCTGAGCATGAGGAACCTCAGCACTGATCATTGAAGGAATATGAGCAGTCTGCTCCTCAGGAGAAGTGGGAGCTCCAGTGTTCACTTCTTCCTGTATGGGTGAGTATATGGGGACCTGCATAGACTGAATAGTCTGTGTAGGGGTTCGTTTGTATTTTCTTTGGTAGATGAGGGTGATTTGTGGTTGTTGAGGTGGTTGGGATGCAGAAGGTGTGGGTTCAACACTAGTTGGTGCTGCTAGGTTGTCACCTTGAGCAACAAGCTCTAACATTTTTGGGACAAGGCTGTTTCTACCCCAGAGAAGCCAACAGTGGGCTTTCTCAAGATTTTAAAGATGTCGGGATTCATCTGTCCCAGTTTATGATTATTACATGATCCCCTTAACTGTGAGCCCAGTTCACAGTTAAGAATGTGTTGAACATATCGATGGAACATGTAGTATTCTAAGGAGTCCAAGTTTGCGAGTAAATTTGTATAAACAAACTGAGAGTACTTAAACTTGACCCCCTGAACCATCCCATGAACAATGAAAGAAAGATCTTCAGGAATCTGGTCCTAACCTCCATGCTTGTTTGACAAGCTATGGATAACCACATGGAGCAGGAATTTCCATTGAGATGAGACCTTCCCTTTCCTGAAGGTCTTTACAGAAAAATCTCCCTCATAGCCCATCTGCGCAAAGGAGTGGTTAACAATTTCTTTGGGGAAGAACACCTCACCTTTTTCATCATCCAGCTGAAGATGAGCGTTGATGATGGCCGGCGTGAATGAAGACTATTCTCCCCTGCATTGTGGAAGACAATTCCTTCTCCCCATCCATAATGACCTCTTGGAAGGTCTTCCAGAATGCAAGCAGATGATCCTCATAAAGTGTAGGATCAATAGTTAGGGAGGTTATAGAGATTAATGAAGAGGCTGATGCAACCAAAACATCCAATGTCTATCCTGCATGCTGCACAAGTGCTATGAAGAAGAATTCTTAGGAAGCTTCACACATGCAATAGAAATATTCTAAGTGTGAAATCTTTCGAAGCCAAGACCAATATCTTCCGAAGCCAAATATGAAGTCTTCCGAAGCCTCAGCGACAAAGTCTTCTGAAGCTTCAACTCATGAAGACAGATTTCTTCTGAAGACTTTTAACACATGCTTTATCTGATGTACTTTTCCATAAAGCTAGACACCTTTCCCCTGCACCTCTGTAAGGTCACCAACTTACATGAGTTGGTGAAAAGGTCCATGCTTTTGGTAACTATACATTGAGGTCTTGAGTCTGTAACTTTCTACTTCATGTACTTTATCCTTTTTGTAATAAATAAGGATGTGAACTATGGCATGTCATAGTCACTAGTCAAAATGCAATCTGCCTTTTGACTCTATAATTGATTTTGTTTTTTGTCTAGTCAATTGTATCCAGCTGGCTTTCAAAGTATAGCGGCTGTAGGATGTAGTATAAGTATCTCATGTTCTTGTATCTTTCCATTATGCTTTGTAACACTTGTAATAAAACATAAAGAAAGCAATATACTGCATTCTTGAAAACTAAACACTTGTGTTCTGTCTCTTACATTACTTGTGTTCTTAGTATCTTATTGTGATTAATCCAGTCTTACTGTTTGATTAAGTTCTAGTTAATCTCATCTTTGTGTTGTTATGTTGTAATTGTCCCCTTCACCGGTCCTGCCGAGGTGAAGTAGTTGGATAGAGTCAAGAAACGACAAACTTCTGAGAAATGTGGATCTTTCTCAGAGTGTAACAGAGCAACCTGGTTGTGATGCCTGTGTAACTGCATGGAGAAGTTTGGTTCATTTCTGCGATTAAGGTTGGCCATTTTGAGAAAGCTTAAGGATGAAGAAAGATAAGCGAAGGTAATTTCGGAGAGAAACTTGGGGTTTAGGTTTGGAGGAAAGAAGAAGATGACAGAAAGAGGGGGAACCATTGGGTTTATATGTGAAAAGGATTTAAGACAAAGTTAACAAAAGAGGATAAATTTTGAAATCCGGATGTCGGTCCCACCTTTGAAAAAGTAGTTTGCTTTTGTTTAAAAAAGTAGTTTTCTTGGAAGTAAAAAGCTTCCGAAGGTAAATTATCTTCGGAAGTTTTTAATGAAAAATGTTCTGAATCTAACATGACTTTGGAAGATTTTCCTAAGAATTGTGAAAAATTTGCTTCGGAAGAAAAACTAAAACTTGAATGCTTTGTTCAAAGAAACAGAGCTTCCGAGAGTTAATTTTTTTTCGGAAGAAAATAGTCCTTGAAATCATATAAGCGTCTGAGATAAGTATTTAAGCTTCGAAAGATATTTCAAAATTTTCTTCTGAAGGTAAATTTTTTAGACAGTTATTTGTTTTGAAGGCATGATTTTCTTCCGAAGATAAAAACATATCTTTCGAAGGATCAAAATTTTAAAAATTTTAAGTCTTTAAAAGATTTTCATCCAAAGAAAACAAGAGCTTATGAAAATGATAAACTAAACAACTTAGGACATACAAATTTTAAGAAATAATAAGAATTAATTTTAAGAAAAAGCTACTTAAAATTTATCATCTCAATAACTGATATAAAATATTTGAAGTCTATTGTATTAATTGATTAGAAAAGGTGTTTTTTGGTAAAGCATATTATTAGCGCATATTCCCATCTCTCCCCCTGATTATGTGGCTTTTGGGACAGCAAAAGTACAATTTTTTTAACATAAGCAAATAATAAACAATTAAACACTCGCGAGTCATGCCATAGCAGATTTAGAGTATCAATGAAAGAATTTAAATTATTCAGTTATTTGTGAATACAATTATTCATATATTTTACAATTGTTTATAAACTTGTATGAAATGATAATATATCTATAACTTATAACATATAATAAAACAAGATTTGTTTGACACTTGTGCTTCTTTTAAAACATATTTTTGACACTTGTCATTTTTTTAGACATGCACATATCAATTTTTACATCCAAAAGGATATTATAGTAATTTAAATACTCATATAAATTTCATTCTCTTATTAAAAATAAATTTTATTAATTGCTTTATTTCTCTCTTTTATCTAAACATTTTTTAAATCAAACTATCTTTTCATCGTTTAATTAAAACCAGAATAAAAAAACTAAAGTTTTATATAGTATGAAATTTATTAAAACACTAAAATAGTTTTTAAACAAAATATTTTAAATCGTTTTATTTTTGAAAAAAATTATAAGGAGATGAAATATTGTAAAATAGTCTTATCAAAACAACTAAAATAATTACAAATCATAGTTTTTAAAAAAATAAGAATTTTATAAAAAAACATTTTTTTATAAAAAATCTTAAAACGAATGTTTAAAAATGAAACTATTTAGATAAGAGAGTTAAAAATGGTATAATTGTTTTATTTCTTGAACTATTACATATAAATATTTTAATTATATTTTACATTAAATATATTATACTATAACTGTTCGTGTTTATTTTACATTAAAATTACCGTTTATTTAATTGATTTTAGCCTATCTATCTATCTAAAAAAACTAAAATAAGCGTGAAACAATCTTAAAAGCTTATTATACTTACTTTCTCATTTCTCTATATTATTAATAATAATATTAAATACTTATAATATTACTCATATCATTTTGAAATTAAAAAATGCATAATATAATGAATTAAAATCCTATTTGTTATTAAATACACACTTTTTAAAAACAATAATTTTATAAAATACAGAATACAATAAAAAAACTTAAAAAATCATTTTTCTTAAAACAATATATTTAAAAATCACAATTTTTTCATAAAACAAAAGTTAAAAAATATACATTATTGTTGATTTACCTAACTATTTATACGTAGTTATAACCATATTTATATTCAAGCATGACTTTATAATGCATACAATTTTATTAATAATATTTAATATTTTATTTAATTCATGCATTACACGAGACTAACCTAGTATTATACTCTATATAATTTATATATGCCTGCGCCTCCAGTATTTTTTAGAGACTTTATAAATTAGCCACAACAATATTAATGGTTTAATAAATGACTCGCTAATAAAAGCTACAAACATAGCACCCCAATACTCCAAAAACCACCCTAAAGTTTCAAAGAAACTCCTTCAAAAAACTAAGTTTTAGTTTATATAATTTGAACTTTTCAAAAGTGTGCTTGGATGGCATGCTTAATGTGTTAGGACGATTGTAATTTCATATTTTGTCGCATAATTTTGTTTATAGTTGGATCAGGTAATTTAATTTCTCATTCGATGGTGTAAAATAGCTTACTTTACGTTTCAACGTAACTTAACTTCAGAAACAAATCAGGTCGAATGTATTTTATACGTTCAAATTATAAGCAAGTAACAAGTGGATTAACCCACATCTCATACCATATAAGATTGTAAATATCAATCAAGAAAAATCTAATCACTTATTTATACATATAACTATTGATATGTTTGACAAACTCAGCCATCATCATTAATGACAAACAACATAAATATGATTCTCACATTATAAAAATAAGAAATGATTATTCATATTATACAAAATACATCAAACTTATAAATCCTATGAATAATATGAATTTCTAGTACAACCCAACTTTTACCTGCCTGTACAGAGAACTGTAGCTTCTTTTCCTTCTTTCCCAACAAAAACAACCCAAATATTCCCCCCATTTATATCTACATTTTATAACATCCCAAAAACCTATTCAAAATTTCAAATCTTTAGCCCCTCTTGCCATTAACTCCATACAAGTATACGACACGTACATGTACAAAACCAACGTTAAGTAGAGAAGCACGAGAACCACAATGCACAGTTGTACCAATTGATTTAACTGCGATACATAAAACGGTTATATAACCCTTCAATCATATCCCTTTCGCTTTCTCACTGCATCTCACCAGCACAATGCACAAGCGCTTATGGATTCCCATAATTCTCTACTACAATTGGTTTTGTAATGAACATGCCTGTATATTGCGCCCTTATATAGATATATGTATAATTGTATGAATTATAATCTGAAGTTCTCTTTCAAAAGAATAAAAAAGACTGGAACTCAAAACTTAAGGGTTGTAGTCTGCAGGAGCTATTTGATGGCATAAGATTTGTTGCAAACAACCTCAAGTGCCTCCATTATCAAACTTGAAAAGCTAGTCATAGCTTGAAAAACTCCAGGCAAACCTGTTTGAATATTGTTTAAAGTCATAGCTCTTGTTACCTCTACCGCCTTTGAGTACCTAGCGGTTTCATCCTCAACCCGTCTCTGACATGCCACGAGCTCGGTCCTTTTTTCAGCAAGTGGGTCCCGTGCATCCAAACCATGCTCGTTGTCCTGCCCGCTGCCCGGGAGCCCAAGCCCGACCATGGAGTAAGAATGGTAGTACTTCCTCTCTATGCTTCTTAAAGAAGTCATCTTTTTCTCGAGCTCTTTTGATGCTGATTCTGTGCGTTTTTTCACTTTCATTTCTTCTGCTTGTTTTAGAGAGATCGAGTGGACAACGTTTATGAAGCTTTTGATGGCTTCAGATGCCACTGTGTCGGGTAAGCGATCAAGGGCTAGTTTCCATTCATCAAAAACTAAGTAAACATCCGAGGATTGTGAGCCCTTGATGTTTGCTTCTTCAGTGTTGGTGGGAAGAAGGCTGAGTTTGAACCATCCATGGAGATTTTTTATGAAATCTCTTTGAAATTTTATGAGGCGGCAGAAACTGGTGTGCCAGTTGGACACTGCTGCTTCAAGATCGCGGGTGGCTTGGCGGTGGAGGTCAGATGTTGATACACCTTTGGTTGACTGGTTGACTAGACCCTGAACTTGTTGAACAACATGGTTTTGGACTTCATGGCATTGGTTCATAGATCTCCACATGTACATAAACCTGCATTAATTTCATACTAACATTGTTCAAAAAACTAGCTAAACAAGAGAAAGGTTAAATGGGCCAAAAGCCAAAAAAGGTTTATTGTTAATGAAAACAATCTCTACTGATTCTGTTATTAAAAAAAGAGACTTGTTTGTTGAAATAGTAATTTCATCTATTTCACTAAAGGAGTTCATGGTTTTTTTTATTGCAAGTTACGTTGGGCTTGCATTGGGTGTGTTACATGCAGCCTAGCAGCAGCGGGGGTCATTGTCCTGTATTTCTTTTTAATACACATGTTTGAATGTTTGGACAAAAGCTCGGACCAAATCCAACTACGGTTATGAACTGTTAACTCACCAGCTCGACCTGCGTACTTTACCGCTTCTAGTATAGTGATATGGGTCCACCATACCACACAATATCATTTTTTCATTATTGACAGGTATTTAACACAAACAGTCCGGACACTTTGTTGCACTACATACTCGGTCAAACATTTGTAATAATCTCGACAAACAAAGATCTGAGATCAACTAGCACAACAAATTGAGGAAGTGTACGAGTAATCAAATGGATAGAAAGCAATTTCCCTATGGGCATATTGCTTAACATAGGAAAAAAAATTGTTCAATTCTCATTCTAAGAATCTTCCATCTTTTAACTCCAAATATCAACTTGCTTCTAGTTTCTTCCCTTTTAGGCTTTTAGTAGAAGTAGGTTGCGATTTTCCCATAAAAGAAGTAAGTAGGTTGCTGGTTTTGGTAACGGTTGTCTAGAATGACATAAGTATAATATGCATTGCTATTTTTAATAAAGTTTGTCTAAAAATTAATCACCACCAAATGGATACTCAGATTCTCACAATCATCATCAGTCAACTCCTTTCATTTCAACATAGTTGATTGTGATCTAACAAATATACATATACAATGACCTCTTATTGAGCTTAAGAGCATTAACTTTCTTTTATTATTCTAAGTATGTAACTGATGTATAAAGGTCGAGGTATACAGGGAGTGGAAAATGAGGGTTCAATCTCCACTTTTTCTATGTTGACTAGTTTCACCAAACTAAACCTTAAGAAGTAAGGATTATAAGCATTAAACAAAAAACATAAAACAATACTATACATGTGTGTGTGTGTGTGGAGAAATTACTTACCCATGACAGAGTTCAATAAGCTGAGGGACAAGCTCAGCATCTCGTAGCCCTACAATGGCGGTAGAGGTGGTTGTGGCAGCCTGAGATGTGACAACTATTAGTGACTGCAGCTTCTTTATGGAAGCTTTTGTTTTGTTCAATTTACTTTCGTCTTCCCCTTTGTACTCCTGGCTCTGTAGTGCAGATAACTTCTTCTCATGTGCGATTTTAACTCCTTCCCTCGCCTAATTTAGTTAAATTAAGAAGATATGTAAGTATAACTCGGAGAATTTCTTAAGAAAAGAAATAAAAGGGGGCAGATATATGGATATCCCATAAGAGCCCAGTACATAATAAAATATAAAATATGGCATATAAAGTTATGGTCTTATACAAACCCTTCCAAACATAAGAAAAAGAGAAAAGAATATTTCATTGTAGCAGTTAACATCGTTGTTGCCTGATAGGCATATGAAACCAAAAATTGTCTTTTAGTCTATTGACATGCATACATAGCCCACTGGCCTTCTTTTCATATTTGATGACAGACAAAGATTGCTCCAAGTTGTCAAGCTTGATCAGAATCCAGGTCACTATTTAGGTGTTCAAAATCTGGTTTAAAGGTTTTTAGGTCAAGGTGTGAACGGTTTGGCTCTAGTTTGGTTTCACGGTTTGGGTTTATTGGGCCTTTATAATAAAATAAAACATAAAATATGATCAATTAAAAGTGATTATGACACTTGAATGGTATTGTTAAGCAAAGCCCATTTATGTGTATGGTGCCTCTTAAACTAATTAAAGGCATGAGTTAAATATAGAAAGTTACACAGCGCAAGATTCTATGGTCTGGTTTGGTTTTCTCCGACAAGATTTGAGTGCAAACCGTAAACCTTGTTCGGTAGTGTTTGAAAATTCCTAATTCTAACGACTGAAAAATTCTAAGGATTCAAATACAAAACCAAACTGAAGACCGGTTTGGGCAGTTTTGCTGTTTCCGAACCAAACTAGAACATCATGTTTTACTAATATTAAGTCTATTTTCACTATCATACACACCTTTTTTTCTATGTCATTATCTAACCTCTGCCTAACCAGGCTTTACTGGTATTTAGTCTATTTTCATTTTCACATAGACACAATTAACATGGCCCACAATTTGTCATAAAAGATGGACTACTATTTATTCTTACCAGGAGAAATTTGGTCCATTACCTAACAATTTAAATCTTAACAGTAAACAAACTATATCCAAGACACCCCTATGACCTTTTACATAGCACAATAGCCATACTTGGTTAGGCCCAACTAAAAACCTCCCATGGCTCTGTGTCACACATGCTTCTGGATTAAGGCAAAAAAGGGCATTTTGGCTCTTTCACAGCAAAGTATAATCTTGGATAAAACAAGAATCTTTTTTCCTTTTTTCATGTGATATCCTTATCAAACCAATCCAAACGAGCCAACGAAGTCACCTCTCTACATGGCGCTATCCATTCCAATGATATAACCTTAAAGTGTTAACCCCTAGAGAAAATCGAATGATTAATGCTTAATGGGACGATAGACCAAGATGATCAACCTTTAGCCTACCCTTTAAGGCACAAAGTCACAACTTGATCAAACTATCAATCACAACTTGTAGGGACAATTACTTTTGATCATTCCAGAACAGAGTAAAGATCAAAAATTAACAATACTTTCAAGATCCTTTTTTTAAAACACAATGGATAAAACTGTTCCAATGCAGTGTTTCACCAATGGGACCCACAATGAAAAGAATAAAATATGGTCATTGGTCAAGATCAATGTGTCCCTATTCACCAGGGTCATTTTCGTCATTCTACAATCCCACCACTACCAAAACTAAAGATTATCATCATCAAAAGGCAACTTTTTTCCACCATCATACATCTTTATCTCAAAATCTTGTTTGAAAACATTGGAAAAAAAAGATGCCCAGAAAATAAAAAAACAAAATCAAATTCTTAATCATGTCATAATAATCTTCTGTGCAGAAACAGGACCTATGTTTACCAGTAACTTGTACAGTACAAACGACTGATGCATATAGGAACAGTTCTATGTTAACAGTGATCACATTTACCTTTACTTCTTGGTATAGCTTAATCTCCCAAGCCAACAGCCGGTCCAGAGTCGAACCGAGACTCTTAGACCCACCCGATTCACCAATTGAACCGGGTTCAAACCGGTACTTGACCGCCAATGGAGGCTTTGATGTCCAGCTTGAGCTCAAATTACTCAACACCCCACTTGAATGATACACAGTTTCTGCAATCCAATTGATACAAATTACACCCAAATTCTAAAATCATCAACAAAATTCAAACCCATTAGTAATTCTTACTTTTCAATTGTCGAAAATTCCGATCAAGCTGTGCTCTACCGGTTTCAAGCATCTCGGAGACTTGTTCACCGGCGTCGGCAGCTTTATCGAAGTATTCTTTGATAGAAGCAACGATTTCCATCAGATCTCGATGCCTAATCACCATCCTCATATCGGAATTATCATCGTGTTGATGGGTTTTCCAGCTTGAAGACGATGACCCAACGTCTTCAGACTTATCGGATTTACTCATCGTTGAGAACTTCGATTTGGGGGCGGAGGTGAAAGCTGAAGGCGGTGGAGCCACTGATTCGTTATGAACAGAGGATCCGAAGTTAGAGTGACTCTCAATCTCCGATCTCGAATCTCTATCGATTTCTTCATCGGAAGTGGAGCTGGTGGTGCTGTAGTGATCCCCCCATTCGCTACATTCAACCTCTTCTCTATCCTCCATCTCATCTTCATCTGTTTCGAGATGATGAGGATGAGTTGAATGAATAGAGCCCTTGTCTTCATTCTTCTCCCGATGAATTTTGGAGTGATTATGATGAGAAAAAGATGAACGGACTGAGGATTTATCGTCTTCTGATTCGAAATTGGGTTGACGTTGGTTGAAGTAGTCGGAATCGGGTGGTGATGGTGGGTAGAAATTCTCCCAATTCCACACGGAGGAAGCTTGTGAAGGTGTTGATGCGTAATTAGCTTGAGCATTGTAAGTGTAATTGTATTGGGGGTCTTCACTTTCGCTTGATTCTGAGAGAATATGAGGGAGTTTGATGGTGGGTTTAGGGCGGCGTTGGGGTGGTTGACGGAGGAGATTGGTGGTCGTTTTGAGCTTTTGACGGATGGAGATTGGGGGATAGTGGTGGTCGCCGTGGTGGTGGTGGTTGTGGTGGTGGTGGTGTGTGGTGGGGGTGAAATGAAGGGGGTTTGACGGTGGTGCTGGTGGTGCTGGTGGTGGTGGTTGGGAGGAGTACGGCGGGGGTCTGGTCGGCGACGGAGAGGGGTTCGCCGGCGGCGAAGGTGGTGAGGGCGGATCCGGTGAGTTTCAGGGAGCGGCAGTAGTCGGAGTGTGCGGCGGCGAGGTGGTGGCGGGCGTAGACGGCGGCTTTCATGAGACGACGGCGTTCTTTGCACCGCCGGACGGAGTCCTCGTTGCCTAGCTTTGACGCCGTGCAACCCATGTAAACACGGTGGTGACGGTGGTGACGGTGGTTGACGGTGGTTGACGGTGGTGGGATGTTTTTCCGGCGAAGTGGTGATTGATTGGGGGATTTTAGGGAGTGAAAAGTGGTGGTGGAGAGTGATAAGCGTGTGTGTGTGTGTGTCTTCTTCAACTAACAAAAAGGGAAATTTTATTAATATATTTGTTTCATGTTTTCTTTTAGAGAAAGTAAAAAGAATATAAAATAAAATTATTCCGAATCTTTTTTATTTTAGAAGGATTTAATATGCTATAACTTTTTTTTAATTAGCACAGGTGGTTTTGTTTTTTTAGTTTTGATAATAAAGTAATAAACCTACTGATTCTGGTTTTTTGGTTTCTTGGTTTCTTACAAATGTGTACTTTATAATATTGTTTTATATTAAGATTTAAGAGTGCTTTTAGCCTTTTAATACATTGATATTGAAGTAATTGAAAATACTTATTAATCGTTGATAAGTTAGGTGATCTTGTTTTAAAACAATTGAATCATAAGCCGTTGGTTAATCATAAGCTTGCTTCTATGGAGAGAGTTGGATTTATTTTGCTGATTAATTTGTTTTCATATTTCTTTTTGAAATTTTCCTATATAGTGTATGTTTGACAAAACTTATTAAATCTACTTTTAACTTTTAAAAGGGTAAAAAGATCAAAATACCCCTTCAAAAATCACTAAAAGTTAAAGATTTTAACTTTTGGTGATTTTTGAAAGGGTATTTTGATCTTTTTATCCATCCAAAAAATCAAAAGTAGCTTTAATAAGTTTTGCTCAACATGCTCATATCCTAATATTCTGGAATTTAGTTTATACATTTTTTCTTGTAGATTTTAAAATGTAAAACATATACCATTAAGACGTTTTATTTTTATCTAAGTCGAGCTAAATCATAAGTCAACACTATATCAAATCACTCTATATGAGTCATATGACACACTATTGTAAATATTTTCAAGAATTAATAAACACCATATATGTGAATCATGCTTCTTCTTCTTATAGTTTTTCATTATCTTCTTAAAATGTGAATCATATTCAAAGTAAATTGCTTGGCATAAACCCAAATTAGTTTACCTTAATCAAAGTTTTATGTCTAGTTCTCGACTCAATCACCCTTTTTCACAAATCTCATAGTTGAGTTATGAGTTTAATCATCCTATAGTTAGCACAACACTAAGTATATATTTTCTTTTCTTGCAAAGAGAAACTAAACTACTATACGTATACTTCAACATCTCAATGGGTATGTGGTCTAGGGCAATTGTCTTAGCCTTTCCTGTCTTTCTAATTGTTCACTTTATCGCTTCCTGTGTAATATTACAAAAATAATATTTTTTTTTTCATTATAGCTATTGGATGTGGGGATTCTTTTTCTTTTCTTGGTTGGTTTTACGCTTTTTGAGAAGCTTTTTTAAAATCAGGTTTTTCTTATATCAACTTTGTGTCCTTTCCCTTTACAAAAACTCATATATCCTCCCCCTTTATAAACCACACAAAGATCATGTATGTTATGTTATCTGGTTTGAAAATTTTTGAAAATGTGGTGTCATGTTCTTATCTTCCGGTTCTTTATACATCTTCATATATGCAATATTCTTTGCATCAACCACTACCTTATTCATATCTTGTTTTTCATGTTTGCATCTATCCCTTAACCTCAAAATCCCCTACTCACTAATACATTTTAAGAGCTCTTTAAAACTTGGTTGCTTGTCTCTTATCTTGCATTGCACCTCCTTATCCACCACCAAGACTCTATATACCCATTTATTATTCTTGTTGTAACCTTGATGGCCTCCTTCCCTACCTATGTAATAGTGGTCACCATGATATCCCATATCTAGTTTGCTCCCCCCATCTAGTTCAATTGAGCTTGTCACAATGACCTTGTATTTAGACAATGTAATCTTTTCGTCCTTTAAATTCCACATCAAATTCTAGGGCTGTATTTCCTTGCCTCATCAACCAACATTTTTCGTCGTGATTATATCCACCACCAATAGTTGGTTTTAGGCCATGGTTGACTCTTCTGCTACTACCTTACACTCCCTCTGCCTTCCTCATAAACATATAGTCAATCGTGTGTTTATCCCTTGCTGGTAAAAGTAATTGAATAACACTCATTCTTCTTACATATTAAGTATATAATTCTCAATTTATAAGCTAATTAATTTAAATTCAAGGATCTCCATACCACTCTTATTTTTATCATTATAAGCAAAAACCCTTATGCACTAATGAAAATCGGTTATTATCCTTATGTGTCAATTAAGACCACCTTCTATGCATATATACTTCTCTTTAGGTATATCCCTATGATTTCGGGTAGACTCAGTGGCGGACCCAAAAAAAACTTCTCATGGGTGTCGGAATTTTAGGTGTGCATGTTTGTCTATAAGAAGATATTGGATTTTCTAGGTTCGTTGGGCCGAATAACATAATAAAAACGTAAAACTAAAATTAACTTTCAAATATATAATAATAAAACAATACCATCATTTAAAATTAATAATATAGTATGATATCCTTGCTTTATACGGTTTTATTAGATAGAAGTACATTAGAATAAATGAAATTATCTCTTGTTTTGGTTACCAATCTTATAGGAATACATTTAACTTGAATAAAAAAATTGATAGTTGAATTGAATAATTTTATGAAGTAAAATAATAATAAAAGCAAATAAACAATAAAAGACCTAAAAATTTGAAATATGATGCTATAGAGCTGTAATTTGTGTATTTGTCATTTTTTACCTTACATTGCCAAATTAAATATTATAATAACCACTCTGAGTCTTACTAGTAGGCTATTTCATCTATTATATGGACACAATACATGAAAAAGAAGTATAAACACAAACGTCTCTTCATCTTCTTTCTTCATATTCAAATAACATAAACGTTCTGGCCCTTTGCTGCCACAAGCTGCTGCCATTGGAACCATCGTCTGCCGTCGTCTTCACCATCTTCCACCGTCATCTACTATTGTATATACAACTATAAATTTCATGGGATTCTTCATTAAATTTTCTTGGTTGTTGCTTGAGAATACATTACGTACATCTATAAAAAAATTATTTTTCATGGGTGTTGGATGAAGCCATCTTTAAAGGGTGGGTCCGCTTGTGGGTGGACTGTCCAAAAATCACTCTTTTCATTGTCCCCTAGCCTCACTTGTGGTGCGAAAGCTTTAACGACTACCACAACTTCGTCACTTCACATTATCCTCGACAACACACGCAAAAAGAAGTTTGTTTGACATGTTACAAATACACACTTTGATACATGATATAATGTCAACTTGTGGGTAAGTCCATTAACATCTAATCATGCAATAGATTTATAAGTTTTACAATTCTGAGTTTGAGACAAGCTCCATGAGTCAGTTCAATTTTTTTAAAGCTTAAAGTTAAATAAAAAATATGTGATTGTCATAAATTAATAAACTAAGTTACTTTAAAAAAACATGCAAAACACTTAATATTCTTATGACTACTTCTCTTTGCTTTACTTAATTTATATGGATATGTTATATAATCATATTTGATCTTATGAGTACTTCTCTTTGCTTTACTTAATTTATATGGATATGTTATATAATCATATTTGATCAAGCGCACATATGTTTCTCTCTAGATATACATACATACATACAAGAAGATATGGTGGATGAAAAAAATAAATATGCATGGTCCCGTTACCCTTTTCTTTTTTGTTCTCTTTTGTGGCATATGATACATTGATGCGTGTTAGCTTAGTGGCTTTATTATACGTATTGATGATTTTGAATATTGGAAGAAGTAGAAAATTGTTTTGAATTATTTTAACAATAGTTATTATATATTTTAAAACTAATAATGATAACAATAATAATAAGAAAGCAATAAATCACCAATCATATGTTTTATCATTATCCTAAATTATGAAAGAACAATAGTAGCCTCGTTCAAGACTATAACTACTTGAAAAAACATTATCTTCAACTACTCACACTATAATTTTGACTCTATGATATTTATCGACATAAATATATATCTTTATATAAGGAGGGGCTACACTAAAAAGGTCTTGCGTTGTTGAGTGCCATTTTTAACTACTAGAAGAATATAATAGGTTGATTTGATTTTAGGCAAATTGGATTTTAATAATCCAAACTATTACCTATTGACGATAACAATTCATACTAACAATTTGGCTGTTAACACTTTAAATTTTCATTTTTATTACCAACAACAGTCTCAGTACCATAATTTTCAACTTTTTACATTTGATTTGGACTCTTTGATTCGCAACAATGATTATGAACGAAATAAAAAAAACATGCAAGCTATATTGAGACTAAAATATACAAATCGAGTGTAAAATTTTAAAAATTATATCACTAGAACTGTTGTTGATTATAAAATTAGAAGTTAAGAATGTTACTGACTAAAATAATAATATGAATTATGTTAAGAAAGAACTTACTAGTGAAAATACTATATAAACTCATAATATATTATCATCATAAAAAATAATAATATATAACAAATAATACATTTTTAATGAGAATTCAACTTCTAGTTATCTAAATAACTATATGCACCCCTATAATATTTCAGTTTTTTCCGTTTTGTACTTTTTAAAGTTACATGTTATATATATATTTTTAAAGAATAATTAATAAATAAGTTGTAGTACTATTTGATCATGTTTGTCAAAAAATACCAAGTTAAATTAAAAACGCTACATTCGATACGAACTCCACTAGACAATCTTAACAAAAAATTTAAATTTGAATTGTACGTACTTTTTAAGTAATTTTTTATAGAAAAATATGTGATTTACTTAAATAAATTAACAGATGAGATTATAATTTAATAAACATATATGTTCGGTAATACTATTACATGTTGAAAAACATCTGACTATAAATTTACATGTGAGTTAAATACTAACTACAAATGTTTATAACTCCTCTTCATATCCAAATAACAAAAGCACAATCCAATAAATAACTTATAAAGATACAAAATCACAACATATTGAAAACATGAAAGCACAATCAAGCGAATGTGTCATAAAGAACACAACAAAAAGAATTGCACTTGGTACTTGGTCGCAGTGTGAAACAACCGCCCAACACAGTGAATGCATAGAATGACCATAGATCGATCATGTCCAATTGTATGCTTTACTGCGAGCAATGATCTGAACAAATACATACAAATTAAAGGATCACTTTGGCTCTCTAGATTGATTGATCTTAATGTTAAAGTAACTCTTGAATTTTCAAAATATAGAAAAAATCTATAAATGATAGAAAAACTTGAACTTATTGAGAAAATTCAAAACCTAAAACATTTGGATTGGGTAATAAGATGGGTGTTCAAGTATGAGACTGGGATGCAATTAGTTATAAAACATATTATAAGCATACGTCGAGTATGATATTAAACAATACACATTTGATTGCTCAAAACTAATAATATAATTGTTCGCTAGTATTCAAACCACATATATTAATATTATATGATCTTAAAAATGTAACTAATATATTTTAAAATTGTTAAAACTTGAACTATAAAGACAAATACGTGTTATAAATGTATATTTAAAGTTTGTATTGCAAGTGAATCCTAACAAATAAGTTTATTCATATAAAACAAACGAGTATACCTATACTCAAAAACACAATAAGTAATGGATAACAAGCACCTGACGAGCATAGGATACGATTTTACCAATACTCTCTTTCATACTTAACCTATCATCACCCATAAGATTTATAGTCCCAACAAGTTAGGAGCATGGATCTTCAACACTAGATCTTGATATACTTTTCAATAAACAAGCTTAACTATTAAAGTTGACATCAACTATGCCCACTCCTTTGCTTTAAAAACATTCAAGATTAGGGTATTTGAAGTATGTTGATAAGACTCATGATCACTCTTAAGCTAATTTATAACACATACATGTTTTATAAAATCTATTAAGAGGCTGTTTGATAACTTTTGAATAATTAAGTGTTAAATTAATAAGAGGTCTGAATCATTAAGTGTTGAACTATTAAGAGATCTGTACCATTAAGAGCTAGTATATCGCTTAACTATTTAAAAGCAAATGTCTACTCATTCAAATATGAGGTTTTAACCATTCAATATTAAACTTCTTAACCATTCAACATTAATAGAATGTTTAACCATTCAAAAACAAATATCTGAACCATTGTAAACAGTCTGAACCATTTAGTGCTAAACCATTAAAACTTCTAAATCATTAATAGACTGATTTAAATGCTACTAAACAGCCCCTAAATTTTTTATATACCAATTTTAAATTTATATGAAAGTATTAGCATAAACCCAAAAGAAAAAACTAGAAATTTCACAAGGATAGCGATAGAAAGTATTTGCAATATTTTAAGTTCTAATAATTTAGATGGCCAAAGGGTATTTTGGTCAGTACAAAAATTTCAAAAGCAAATGAAAAGAATAGGCAGATTGGAAAGTGAGAAGAAAAGAACGACATCAAATGGGGGTCAAGCATGCAAAGTCATTTTTACCCTCCTTCAAAGTGGAACCCACAATAAGTGCCCAATGGGTGTATTGCAATAAAAGGAGGACCCTCCATGTGTGCTTTGGCAAACAACCAAAAACAAAAACAAATTCTTTGGCTTTGGCTTTTTTTTTTTTCTATAAGAGTCAAATAAATCAATCCACCACACAAAATTGATTACAGTATCAATTTAATTTCTATTATAGTTTAAACTTTACATATATAAATACATATAATAACTATAAACAATTTTCCAAACTCAAATAATGCTAAAATGACTAAAAACTTATTTTTTTTCTTTTGGGTATATCGCACATCATCTGAAAATACATGGTATTTGAAAATACATATTGTCATTTAAATGTCATATAAAAGTATAAAACAACAATGTTTTTACTCATATCACTTGAGTACTTGACACCAACCTTAATAATCTAGATTTAACATGTCTTTTCTGAAACTTAGCTAGTGTTATATTTACAATTTAGCATGTCTCATCTATGTGATGAATATAATCTTGTTTAGTATTGAATGATCTGGTCGTGTGTTGGATCATGTTATTATTATTGGTTATGATGTTAGTAGAATCGTGAGACACACATGACATTGCATGTGTATCTTTGGGTGACATAACACCAAAAACAATTGCTTTAGCTTAGTTTTTAATATGTAGATGTTTTTAATCCTATAGAATATGTCATACACGGTTAAAAATGTTATATTAGTATCATATTAGCAAATTGGTACATATGTAATATCATGCAAGACAAAAACATTAATTTTATTAAAAATTTAAATAGCAAGATCGATTATGCTTAGAGCAAAAACCTTGATTACATCAAATGATTTAAGCATTTTTTTGTTGGATTTGGATGACAATTTTTGCTAGATTGGCTGCACTAAACATTAAAAAGACGAACTCCTATTTGAAGCAGCTCATTGACTTTTAAATGTCAAACTGAATATTTTCCATATTAGCATTTCACATGGATCCCAGCATAATTTGAGCACCAAATTTATTTCATTTTTAAAATTCTTGTATGATTTCATACGGGTATCAACATCTTCTTCAAACTATGCTAAATACAAATCAAAATTTGAACTTGAAGAAACTTTTAGTTGAATTCCAATTTTCATGCATGATCTGCCATCTTTTCTTTAGATTAGTTGAGTAGTTTCAACCATACGATCCAAAATGACAGAAAAATGACGAGAATCTCAAACAAAAACATGTTAAAGACGATCAAAAGCAGTATCCAATTGAAACAGTAGCTAGAGAGTGCAAAAGGGGTGCATTAAAGAATATTGAAAACTTATTTGCAGAGATCACACTTTAGAATCGTGTGAAGACAAAGCTTTTGCCTTGAATAAAAACCAAAAGCGGACTTTTGATGCCTTTGAGAAAGTGTTTAGGTAACTTACACTTGTGAAACTTGATTCTTCTGGCTTAAGTTTGGAATATTACTTTGGTTACCAAATATGTTGTCAAGAAGATGAAACTTGTGAATCTTGTAAAGAAGTTGTTTCTAAAGTCGGTTTTGTTATCTACTTTGTGTGATACAGGTAAAACTGAAACGGGTTAAGTGGGTTGAACTGGTCAGGAGTTGATTAATACAATGTTTATGTCATCCTAATTTTTTTAAATATAATATTTAGTATATTAACAAAATAGTTATTCAGTTATGTTTGATGCTTTAACTCGTTACAAATTCAAAAAAAGGACGAAAAGTTTTGGTGGATTAACTTGAGTACCTGACCGTTTGTGTTGGATATTGTAATCAAGAAATTAGACAATTAAAAGTCAGATTAGCAAAGTCAAAATAGAAAAGTCAAACGTGTAAATTAGGTGGGAATTAGAGGGCTAATTGTGTTAGTTTAATTAGTTTATAACCGCCATTGTATGGGTATAAATACCCTATTTGTATGTCAAATCATGTGTGGAAATCAGATTATATTGTGTGTGTGTTGTGTGTCCCGTTTGACCCTGTTTTCCAACAAGTCACTGCATAAATCTGTGCATACTCTAAATCGATGTTCATCTACATGATTAATCCTAATCTATGATCCGAAGGGGTCTCAACAGTTTGACCCACAATTACAAAGATACGTGTTATGAGCATAATATGTATTGACTCATAATTAGAGAACTTTAAATAACAATATTAAGGATATAATGTTTTAACAAGATTAGGAGATGATTACTGATGTAAGCGAACAGAAAACCGAACTGAATAAAGCGTTGTTTATGGTCGTTCGTTTATGTTAAGAAATCAGAGAATCAAGAAGAAAACACTCACCAAATCAACTACCAATTTGATTACTCAATATGAACGATTACATGAAGATGATCATTCTCCATCATCTCTTATACTCTATTAATACCTAAACGCTCAAATCAAGTTTGTTAATAGACAATTAACAAACTAATACAAAGTTACAATCACACCCCTTCAACTATGCTTCTATTAGAAAGTAAGAACAAACTAATGAAACCATTGATTATTGCATCATATCAACCATCTCCATCTTGATGCAATGTCAACCAATTCCCAATGGATCTAAACACTTAGAAAACTTCTGTACAGGTAGAGCTTTTGTGAACATGTCAGCTGCCTTGCATGAAATATCCACTTCCTCAACCAATACTTCTTTGGACTGCACAACCTCTCTTATAAAATGAAGCCTTACATTTATATGTTTTATCCTTTCATGAAACATTTGATTCTTTGAAAGTTGAACAACACCTTGACTATCACACAATATCACTACATTAACATCAGTAACTCCCAACTCAATTAAGAAACCCTTTAACCAAATGGCTTTCTTTACAGCCTCAGTCAAAGTAATGTACTCTGACTCAGTTGTAGATAAAGCCACTACATGCTGCAAAGTGGCTTTCCAACTAACAAGACTGCCCATTACCTTGAAAGCATAACCTGTAATGGATCTACCTTTATCATAATCCTTGGCAAAATCTGCATCTACATACCTTAATACAACATGATTCGTAGCAGATCTACTTCCAAACACCAATCCAACATCTTTATTGCTATTAAGATACCTCAATATCCACTTAGCTGCTTTCTAGTGTTGCTTGCCTGGGTTAGCAATGTATCTACTAACTAAATTCACTACATATCCTAGATCAGGCCTTGTGCATACCCTGAGGTACATCAAACTCCCTACCAGGTTTGCATAAGGGATTCCCTGCATGTCTTGCACTTCCTCTTCAGTCTTAGGACTATCAAGGCTTGATAGTTTAAAATGGGTAGCCATAGGAGTGGTCACAACTTTACACTTACTCATAGAGAAAAGTTTTAGCACCTTTCTCACATAAGACTTTTGAGAAAGAATTAGCTTACCAGTCTTTCTATTCCCGTGATCCCCATACCCAATATCTTTTGAGCATCCCCAAGCTCTTTCATATCAAACTCCTACATAAGCAAATCCTTAGTTGCCAAGACCCGATCATGCTCTTTGCAAGCTATGAGCATGTCATCAACATACAATAGTATATAAACATATTCCCCCGGTTTGTGTTGCCTATAGTATACACAACTATCATACATACTTCTGTCAAATCCTACATTAACTATGTATTCATCATACCTTTTGTACCACTGCCTTGGAGTCTGTTTCAGGCCATACAAAGATCTTTTCAATGGACACACCTTGTCTTCCTTGCCTTTATCCTCAAACCCCAAAGATGTCTCATATAGATTTCCTCATCAAGGGTACCATGAAGAAAAGCAGTCTTAACATCTAATTGCTCTAATTCATAGTCTCTTAATGCAGTTAAGGCCAATATTACTTTGATTGATGTGTAATTCACAATAAGGGAGAATATCTCATTATAATCAATACCTACTCTTGTGTAAATCCTTTGCTACTAATGTAGCCTTAAATTTAGGCCCAGTAGACCCTGGAACACCTTTCTTGATCTTATATAACCATTTACACTCAACAAGCTTATGATCAGTTGGTTTATCTACAAGAACCCAGGTATTGTTTTTATGAAGTGACTCGTTTCATCTTTCATAGACACAACCCATTTATCTTTATCTAGTGAGTTAATGGCTTTAGAATATAACAATGGTTCACTACTATCCTCAAACTCAGCAGCACTGAATGCAAAAGCAGATATGTTTGCACTACAACTATACCTAGTTGGAGGGTGTATAACCCTTTTTCCTTGGTTTTGGGCCAAGCTATATCCATTCTCCAACCTTTGAGAGCTTGATTGTTAACTGCAACCTTCACTTTGCCCCCCATGATCTTCACTTGATTTGTTTAAATATTGTTTAACTTACTAAATTATTATTTGTTCAAATAATATATTTAGGTTATTTCTTATAAGTTAGACTTAAAATATTGTTTAACTTACTAAATCGTTATTTGCTCAAATAATATATTTAAATTATTTCTTATAAAATAGACATTAAATATTGTTGTAACTTACTAAATCATTATTTATTCAAATAACAAGTATATATTATTGTCTAAAATAAGGGTTATTTTAAAAGTTTATTTAAACTATACTTAGACTTTATTACAAATGATTTTTCTTTTTATTAAAATAATTAAATAGTGTATTTCATTTACATTGCCTTAATGACCAAATATACCATTTTAGTTGGATTTAATTATTAAAACCCCAAATGCTAAATTGGAAGTCTTTGTTGATTCGTTAAACTCATTACAATTAAACTTTAACCTTGTAAATATATATATATATATAGGTACCTTGTGAAGGTTTGCGATGGAACGTTTATTTATATCTTTTAATAATCATCATTTCTGTACTTATTTGACAAGTGAGTATTTGTATACTCCTTTTTGTATATTTTTATACTTTGGGGTGAAACATGTTACCTTATAAACATTGCATTTGTAAACTCGTTTGATTCTTGTAAACTTTTGGCAATTCACCTATATGTTGTGGTTAGTTGATCTTAGTAATTACCATGTATTGACGATTATATGTGCAATCATTAACTATTGCTAGCCTGGCGATGTCATAGATCTATGGGCCTGACAAGCCTGCTTGGTTAATCCAAATACACTTAGCTAATCGTATAATCTTGTAAACGTGGAATCTTGTAAACTTTAAATGTTTGATTGTTACATCTGTCATACATCCCTAGTTACTTTATTCACTAACTTATAACATGAATTGCCATCTTTTATATATTTATGTATGAAAACTATGGAAATCTCATCAACATTATGTTGATTGACCTTTTATTTTTAATATGTTTCAGGAAACGCGCAAGTTTGATTGCTATCTTTGAAGCTTATTCACATCTAGGAATGGACCTAGTTAAATAAATGAATTGTCTTGAATTATTTCTTATTACGTATTGTTAATTTCTTACTTGAGACTTATGTTTGTAGTGTTACATTTGAAACTTATGATTATCATATTTGGGTTTTAATAATAGCGTTATGTGGCTATGAACAATCTTAACCCTCACATCTTGATGATTTCGCCGTCAAGGTTGGGGTGTGATAGATTGGTATCAAAGCCCATAACTATAGTGATTTAGGTTATTAGAAATAGTGACCTAGACTATAGTTTAGGTTATTAGAAATAGTGACCTAGACTATAGTTTATGTATAAACCTTATAGAATAATATTTATATTCTTGTAAATATGTATGGTTTGCATGCTACATAATGCTATGCCTTCTTATGTGAAACTTGATGCCTTAGCATAGGATTGGCTTGTAAGTGCTAAACATTGTTACCTATCTGCCCTACACTTATCATTGACTCTTTGATTCTCCCCGAACATGAAGCTTTTAGTCTTATTCTCGATGACATGTGGGATCGTATACTTATTGTTTATGGCTTGAATCTTTAGATTTTATGTCTAATCTATTCAAATCTCATCAAGGTTTTGATTTCATAAACCTAAGAAATATTATGTGACACATAGACACCTATATTCTGGATTTCTTGACAAAAGACCTTCGGGCTAAGGTAAGCATTTCGCATAAATCCTACGGGACTAGTTATGCTTACCTGGGGATTTTTGGGATGAGTGATAAACTATGGTCGATATACACAAGTTTCTAAGGCAAATGGGTCAATTTACCTTGACGTGTCAACGTTTCCAAATGGTAATGCGTTACCAAATGGAACCATTCTGCATGCCTTATAACTCTTAGCTTATTCTTGTTTAAATTACTATCCTTTGTTATCCGTGTCTTTGGAGTTCGAGCCTATGCTTTCTAAGCCGCGTGTCAATCTAAAGATCCTTTACGGTCGAAGTCGCTGATGGAAAATCGATCGTCGTTGACGTCATAATACACGATTGTACTTTGAGCCTTAACGAACACGAGTTCTTCGTCGACCTTATTCCTATGCAACTGGGAAGTTTGATGTTAGGATTGGTTAGCCAAGCAACACGTGGAAATTCTATGTTTCGAGAAGTGCATTCGAATTCCCTTACCAATGGGTGATACTTTGAAAGTCTTTAGGGAGAAATCATCCCAAGGACTCAAACTTATGTCCTGCATCAAGGCCGAAAGTGCTTAAGTAAGAACTACGTAGCTTTCATGGCATATGTAGTTAATACGAAAGCCAAGGGTAAGGAACTAAAAGATATTACTATCGTGCAAGATTTTCCCGAAGTGTTTCCTGAGGATCTTAAGGGGTTACCTCTGTGCGAGAAGTTGAGTTCAAGATTGACTTGATCCCTGGTGCAACCCTGTGGCTAAATCCCCTTATCGTCTTGCACCATCTGAAATGCAAGAACTGGCTAGTCAACTACAAGAGTTGACCGAGAAGGAATTCATTCGTCCTAGTTTTTCCATAGGGTGCACCTATGCTGTTCGTGAAGAAGAAAGATGGTTCTTTCTGGATGTGTATCGACTACCGGGAACTCAAAAAGCTTAGCATCAAAAACCGATACCCTTTTCCTTGAATCGATGATCTCTTCGATCAACTTCAAGGAGCAACCAATTCTCGAAGATTGGTCTACGTTCTGGTATCATTAATTACGTGTCCACGATGACGACATTCCAATACCGCTTTTCATACTCGATATGGACATTACGAGTTCATGGTTATGCCTTTTGGCTTGACCAATGCACCTGTCGTGTTCATAGATCTCATGAATCGAGTATGTAAACCGTATTTGGATAAATTTGTGATCGTGTTCATTGATGACATTCTTATCTATTCCAAGACGGAAATTGATCACGAGATGCACTTGCGACAAGTTCTTGAACTTTTAAAGAAGGAACAACTATACGCCAAGTTTTCCAAGTGTGAGTTCTGGCTAGAAGAAGCTCAATTTTTAGGGCATGTGGTGAATGGCCAAGAAGTTCACGTTGATCCTTCTAAAATAGAAGCCATGAAAAATTGGTGTGTTCCACAACCCCAACCGAGGTTCGTTCTTTTCTGGGCTTAGTGGGATATTACCGTAGGTTCATAGCAAACTTTTCGAAGATTACTAAACCACTAACAGCGCTAACCCAAAAGAACCAACTTTTTGAATGGAGACCCGAACAAGAAGAGGCTTTCGAGACACTGAAACGCAAGTTGTGTAACGCTCCTATATTGACACTCCCTGATGGGAACGACGATTTCACCGTAACTGTGATGCTTCTAAACAAGTTCTTGGTTGTGTTCTTATGCAACGAGGAAAAGTCATAGCATACGCGTCAAGACAATTGAAGGTTCATGAAGTGAACTACTCAACTCACGATCTTGAACTTGGTGCTGTGGTTTTCGCTTTGAAGATCTGGCGACACTATCTTTATGGGACACAATGTATAGTCTACACCGATCATAAGAGTCTCCAACACATGTTCAATCAAAAGGATCTCAACATGAGACAAAGACGTTGGATCAAGTTGATTAGCGATTATGACTGTGACATTCGCTATCACCCTGGAAAGGCGAATGTTGTAGCCGACACGCTGAGTCACAAGGTCCACAACAAGACTATCTCACTCTAAGAAATCCGAGATTGAAGGTAGTGGTTTGACATGTTAGGGGATTGATACCGAGATTCATGTGGATGTTAACAGGCTACTATCATGCTTCAAAACATAAGGATTAATAGTGATATCGAGTTATGCATTCGCGAGGCTCAACAATCAGCATTAAGCAACGAAGGGAAAAATGAAGATTTGGCGTTTAATGTTCGCTCACAACTAGAGACAAAACCAAACAGCATGTGATACTCTTTGAATCGACTTTGGATCCTGAATCGAGATAACCTTCGTACCTTCATTATGAACGAAGCTCATCAAACTTGATATTCCATTCACCCTGGCTCTGATAAGATGTACATGGACCTGCGTGGTCAATATTGGTGGCCTGGAATGAAGAAAGACATAGCGTCTTATGTTTCCAAGTGTCTCACATGTGCAAGAGTCAAAGCCGAACACCTACGACCAAGTGGTTTACTTGAACAATCCGAAATCCCTCTGTGGAAATGGGAACATATATCCATGGATTTCATAACCTAGTTACCTCATAATCCTCGTGGTCATGATAGTATATGGGTGATTGTTGATTGTTTGACCAAAAAAGCACATTTCATACCAATACAAGACACATACAAAGTTTCAAGATTGGCTCGCATCTACATTGACGAAATTGTGAGTTGTCATGGCGTGCTGTTGCACACATATCCGACCGAGACACTCGTTTCACTTCGCACTTTTGGTCGTCTATGCAACAACTCTTGGGTACTCAATTGGATTTAAGTATGGCTTACCATCCTCAAACGGATGGTCAAACCGAACGAACAATTCAAACTCTCAAGGACCTGCTACGTCTTTCTGTCCTTGACTTTGGTGATGACTGGGATACGCATTTACCATTAGCGGAATTTTCGTATAACAATAGTTAGCACTCGATTATCAAGATGACACCATTCGAAGCACTTTAGGGTTGTAAATGTCGTTCACCGATCTGTTGGACATTGGTGAAAATTTCATCACTGGTCCTGAACTTATAAGAGAAATGACCGATAAAGTCTTCATAATTCGCAAGAACCTTGAAGTGGCAAGAAGTAGTCAAAAGAGCTACGCTGATAAGCGATGCAAGCAATTGGAGTTCCAAGTTGGCGATATGGTTCTTCTTAAGGTTTCATCGTGGAAAGGTGTTGTTCGCTTTGAAAAGAAGGGTAATCTGGCTCTAAGATTTGTAGGACCTTTCAAAATCTTGAAAAGGATTGGGAAAGTGGCTTATAGACTGGAACTACCTTCCGACCTTAGTGGAGTCCATCCTGTGTTCCATGTCTCAAATTTGAGAAAGTGTTTGGTTGACGAGAGTCTGCATGTTCCACTGGAAGACATCCAGATCGACGAGTCATTGCACTTTGTTGAGAACCTGTTGAAGTTATGGATCGCATTATGAAGAAGACTAGAACCACAACTACTTTATTGTCAAGGTTCGTTGGGAAAATAATTGTGGAGCTGAGTTCACTTGGGAGCGTGAGGACCATATGAAGGAGAAATACCCGCATTTGTTCACTTAGTTTCATTCTTAATTTAAGTTGGGGAGGCTGTAACATCTTGTATTTTTGAGTTAATTATGTTGGAAAGTTAATAGCTTATTTTAATTAAACATAATAATGGATAATAATAATTATACTAATAATAATAAAATAATATTAATAATAGTAAAATTATAACAATAATAATTATAATTAGGAATAATAATAATAATAATAATAATAATTTGTAGAATTTATTACACTTAAAAAGGTTTAAAAGAAGTCTAGGGGATTTTATGTCAATTTTGAAACTTAAAAATGGAAGTTTAAACATAAAATGTTAAACAAACAAACTACAGGGGCTATATGTGTAAAATTTCAAAACCAACTCAAAATTCCCCTTCACCCATGTTTTTCTGGTGGAACTCCGGCAAGCTCCAAACCCACGAAAACACTCGAGTTTGATACCAAATCGTTCCACATGAATTCGTGATTACGTTTCGACTTTAAGTACACTTTAATTTGGTTTAAATTTGACAATGGGCATCGGTTTAGCTCGAGTAACCGCCGAGTATTAACCACCCAATGTTCGGGTGTTAAACTCCAATAATAACTCAATTAAATAAACCAAATCGAACTTTTATCCAATTCTAATCGGTTGCAACGCTCAGTTGCATTTGAAAACACTAAATCAAACCAATTCAATCCTATTCTATATCGCAACCCACACCCCACTCGAACACCATAATTTGGACCTCAAATTCTGAAATTAACAGAGGGCTTTTCATTCTTAAGATCAGTAGAAACTACTTGCCCAACGAAGTTGATTAACATCGTCGTTTGGGTACCAAACCAGTGTTACGTGGTCGCGACCTGTTCTTGTACTCGTTCTCCATCGAATTTACACAAATCCAGGTAATTAAACACATGAATACATTCGCCCCATTGTTAATTCGATTAACAACAACGAATTGATGATCATTTGTGGCTAACCGATTCTAGGTTTCTAAAGATTTGGGGGTTCCGTTTATATGGTTTTTTAAAGAATTAAAACCAAGTGATATCAAGGCCACGACCCTAGTTCACTGGTTAAGACACTCGCCCCACACACATGAGGTCCCGGTTCGAACCCGGGCACCATCATGTAATAATTTTAAGGGGTTATAGCCCAAAATAAATTTAAGAAAATTTATAATAAATATAAAAATTATTTTATAAACTTCAAACATTTTTAAAACCACCTAACTATTTTTCTAGAAATTTATTTCTTATAATATCTTAATATTTTTATTAATTATTTTAAACAATAATATAATTAGTTTAATTTCTTATACAAAAGACTTTAAATATTGTTTAACTTACTAAATCATTATTTGTTCAAATAATATATTTAAGTTATTTCTTATAAGTTAGACTTGAAATATTGTTTAACTTACTAAATTGTTATTTGCTCAAATAATATATTTAAATTATTTCCTTATAAAATAACATTAAATATTGTTGTAACTCACTAAATCATTATTTATTCAAATAACAAGTATATTTATTGTCTAAAATAAGGGTTATTTTAAAAGTTTATTTAAACTATACTTAGACTTTATTACAAATGGTTTTTCTTTTTATTAAAATAATTAAATAGTGTATTTCATTTCCATTGCCTTAATGACCAAATATACCATTTTAGTTGGATTTAATTATTAAAACCCCAAATGCTAAATTGGAACCCTAGTCTTTGTTGATTCGTTAAACTCATTACAATTAAACTTTAACCTTGTAAATATATATATATTTAGGTACCTTGTGAAGGTTTACGATGAAACGTTTATTTATATCTCTTAATAATCATCATTCCTGTACTTATTTGACGAGTGAGTATTTCTATACCCATTTTTGCATATTTTTATACTTTAGGGTGAAACATGTTACCTTATAAAAATTGCATTTGTAAACTCGTTTGATTCTTGTAAACTTTTGGCAATTCACCTATATGTTGTGGTTAGTTGATCTTAGTAATTACCATGTATTGACGATTATATATGCAATCATTAACTATTGCTAGCCTGGCGACGTCATAGATCTATGGGCCTGACAAGCCTGCTTGGTTAATCCAAGTACACTTAGCTAATAGTATAATCTTGTAGACGTGGAATCTTGTAAACTGTAAAGGTTTGATTGTTACATCTGTCATACATCCCTAGTTACTTTATTCATTAACTTATAACATGAATTGCCATCTTTTATATATTTATGTATGAAAACTATGAAAATCTCACCAAGATTATGTTGATCGACCTTTTATTTTTAACATGTTTCATGCGCAAGTTTGATTGCCGTCTTTGAAGCTTATTCACATCTACGAATGGACCTAGTTAAATAAATGATTTGTCTTGAATTATTTCTTATTACGTATTGTTAATTTCTTACTTGAGACTTATGTTTGTAGTGTTACATTTGAAACTTATGATTATCATATTTGGGTTTTAATAATAGCGTTATGTGGCTATGAACAATTTTAACCCTCATATCTCGACGTTTCCACCAGTTGGGGTGTGACAGATTCCTCCACCTCAATTACCTCATGTCTTTCTAGCTGATTTGTGCTAGTATTCATAGCATCCTTATGCATTATATCTTCCTTGAACACTACATCTCTGCTTATGATCACTTAAGGACTTACATCTTCTAGTCTCCACAGTCTATACCCACTTACACCTTCAGGGTATCCTAAATATATGTAATTCTGAGCACTAGGCTCAAGTTTACCTTTATTTATGTGAGCATAAGCTAAGGATCCAAACACCTTCAGATGCTCATACTTTACAGTTGAACTAGTCCACATCTCCATATGAGTTTTCATTCCTATAGCTAATGAGGGTGACTTGTTTATTAGGTAAATTGTTGTGGATGTTGCTTCAGCCCAAAAACTCTTTGGCAACCCAGAACTGACCAGCATGCACCTTACCTTGTTTAGAATAGTTCTGTTCATTCTTTCCACAAGTCCATTTTGCTGGGGGTGACCAGGCACTGTATAATGTCTGGATATTCTATTAGCTTTGCAAAACTGATCAAACACCTTATTACAAAACTCTAGACCATTGTCTGAACTCACCTTTTTAACTCTCTTACCTGTTTGGTTTTCAACTAGGACCTTCCGTTCTTTGAATTTGTTAAAGGTCTCATCTTTGGTCTTCATCACATATAGCCATACTCTTATTGTGTAGTCATCCACTATAGACAAGAAATACCTTAAGCCTCCTAGTGAAACATGTTTTGATGGCCCCTACTGGTCTGTGTGTATGTAGTCTAATATCCCTTTTGTAGTGTGAGTACTTTTATGAAAACTTACTCTATGAGACTTCCCCATCACACAATGCTCATGTCAAGTCTACTTACACCTTGTAACACTTGTTGTCTGTGTAGTTTTGTGAGTCCCTGGTTACTTATGTGACCCATTCTATTATGCCACAGCATGGTGGAATTGTCTGACCCACCATCCGCATAATTCACTGAACCTTTGACAACACTACCACTTAACACATACACATTATTATCTTTCCTATTACCAGACAGGACTACCATAAACCCACTTATTACCTTTGCCTTTCCCCTTTTTAGACTAACTTGACATCCAGATTTTTTCAAACACTCCTTAGGAAATTAAATTTCTAGATAAAGAAGGGATGTATCTGACCTCAATCAACTTAAACTCTATTCCACCTTCAAGTTCAAGAATGACATTGCCAACCCCCTTGATTTGGCATGGTCTGTCATCTCCTAGTTGCATTGTGCCAAGATCTTCCATTCGTAGATCATCAAAATACTCCCTATTAGGAGTCATTTGCCAGGAACACCCTGAATCTAAGATTCAGTCAGATCTTGACACATCTTTTGTTACTGCAAGCACTTTAAAAATTTCATACCCATCAATTGAGCATTCAGGTGATGAATTGGTCTGTTGCTTATACACACTGGGTTCTCCCTTTATTTTCTTTTTCTCTGGGCAATCCTTCTTTGAGTGTTTTTCCAAGTTACAAACATAGCACCTTTTTCTTGGTCTGGACTTTGACCTTGACCCTGACTTTTGCTTGAAAGCCCTTTGTTCCGGTCTACCCCGCACAAAGAGGCCTTCCCCGGAATCTTCCCTAACATCGGACCTTCGTTTTAGTTCTTTAGAATTCAAGGGTGACAGGACTTCTTCCATCGATAGAGTATCTCTTACATACACCAAACTGTCCACGAAGTGCTCGTAGGACTGCGGAAGTGATGTAAGGAAGATGATAGCATGATCTTCATCATCTAGGGTTACATCATTGTTCTCGAGGTCAATTACTAATTTGTTGAATTCATCCGTATGATCTTCCATGGACTTTCCTGGTGCCATCTAAAACATGTAAAGTTTATTTTTCAGATATAACTGATTTGCTAATGATTTCGTCATGTAGAAGCTTTCTAGCTTCGACCATACACCAGCTGCCGTCTTCTCTTTAGAAACCTCTCTTAACACCCGATCACCAAGGTTCAAGATGATAGAGCTATGCACCTGCTCCATGATCTCTTTCTTTTCCTTATCGGTGAGAGTTGCTGGTAGCTTTGCTTCTCCGACCAGGGCATCAACCACCCTTTGATGCACAAGTAGCACTCGCATCTTCAGGCGCCATAATCCGAAGTCGTTCTTATCGTCGAACTTCTTGATTTCAACTTGGCGGACACCATTGATTCTTTCAATTGCTTTCTCCTTTCCCTCTATTCTTTCAAATCGAGCCAATTAACCTTGGCTCTGATACCAATTGTTAAGAAACCAGAGAATCAAGATGAAAACACTCACCAAATCAACTACCAATTTGATTACTCAATATGAACGATTACATGAAGATGATCATTCTCCATCATCTCTTATACTCTATTTATACCTAAACGCCCAAATCAAGTTTGTTAACAGATAATTAACAAACTAATACAAAGTTACAATCACACCCCTTCAACTATGCTTCTATTACAAAGTAGGAACATTTATGAAACCATTGATTATTGCATCATATCAACAGTTTAGAATTGGATTTGTTCACAACACATAATTGAATGAAAATTCATGTTCGTGTTCGTTTGTTAAGGAGTTAAACTTATTCATGAACACATAACCAAAAAGTTCATGAACAAAAATGAACATAAACTATTTTAATAAATTAAAGTATAACATTCTTAATCACAAGGATATACATAATCACTTTAAATATCTTATTTGTGTGAGTCTGTTTCTTATTCTTTTGCAGTCACAAGTGAAGAAAACTTGACTTGTGTGCATGCTAAAAGTGACATTATGGACAAATTTGAACAACAATTCACCTATTTCTCATGTTTATCAATCTTATTTGTATTTGTAGGAATGCTCTTCTAATTTAAGAAATGAATGATGAATATAATACTGCAGGTGCTTCTAATTGCAAATCATCATTGAATCTGATGAAGGTTTAACACTAGCTAGGTATGCATTTTTCTAGTATTCTAACAACGATTACAAATTCAGAAACATTTTCAAAGTGCAGATACGTTGTTGAATAAAGATAAAGGAAAACGTTCATTGTGGTACACGTATTTGACGCACTTCGATGATAACATTTTAGCAAGTCGTGATCATTTTGAAACGCTATCTTTGCACATAAGAACATATTAGTTTAGTTTTTATTTTTAACAACACACCTTTTTTATTGCAATATGTTAGTATGAAGTATTTAAGTAACTTACAAGCAGATGATGACTATATAAAGAGTAGTGGAGAAAACAAAAAAAATAACTTAAGAATACTGAACTTGTGATGAATTGTGAAGATCATTTTCAACTTAAGAATAATGTCAACAACCTGAAGTAAGAAAATGTTCTTGGTAGTATGCATAAAAGTAGAATACATAATATTAGGGGTTCTAGTTTGTATCATTTTCATGAAGATAAATATAGCTATGGTTACATCATCATGTCAACTAACAACATGATCTAAACAATGTGGTTATAGAGACTAGTGGGTCACATATGTTAAAGGAAAGTATTGTTTGCTGAATGTGTTTTGTAATTCCATTGATGCAGATATTTATTTCCATTTCTTTTTGGATATGACTTAGTTTGCTAATGATGTATTTCATTTGCAGTTTTGAACCTTTAATCAAAAGAAGTGGCCATGAAATTTAGCATTGTGCATCTATTTGGTTTGGTTAAAGATATGCTTTCAGATTGCATTTTGGTTTCCAAGGATTTATTTTTTGTGGATTTTTTCTCATGCTTATTTTTGAAAATAAGCAATGAACAAAAGGAGTGCATTGTTACTAATTACTGATTCATTTGAATTCAGTAGAGTTAAGAGGTAATCTATGCAATGTTACTAATTTACTCCGGTTTATTGTTTAACTAATCATTAAGTTTCAATGCAAGTTTGTATCCAGCTTATAATATTAAGTATTGGGGCTATTCACTATTGACTTGGATCATGTCCTAAATTAGAGTATTTATGAAAGTTAACCAATGACCGAAATATAAATAAGAAGTTAATCTATTTAAACATTAAATTTGTTAACTAATTACAAGGTGAATGAAATTCTGACTTTTTGACTCTATTTATTAATTATTTGGTAGATAGAAAAGTTAAACGAGGTTACCGAAAACAAAACTATACGTAATAGGATGACAAAGTTTGAAGAAATGTTTAAGGCTATGACTCAAAGAGGCCAACAATTTAATTAGGCTATAAACAATTTATTTTGAATGTTTAAATATTTGTTATGCTATGATAACTCAGTTGTTTGGCATTTTAATCTGTAATTTTATGTGGTTTGTTCTACATAAAATTTGAAAATTTTGTAAATGATTATATCTGTAATATAAACAAGTTTAAAATAACAAACGGCTAAAAATAATAAAAAAACATGTTGGTCGTGATAACCTAGTTGCAAAACGGTTGCCACCATCTGACAACAATAACTTATTGGCGGTCGCAAAAAGGTCGCTAAACCTAATAGCGATCGCAAAACAATCGCAACAAGTGTCGGTCGTAAAACGGTCTCACAAAGTTTCGGTCGCAAAACGGCCTCAATAAGTTTCGGTCGCAAAACGGTCACAAATATTGTCGGTTGCAAAACATGACGTCAAAACAAACGGTAACAAAGTAGATGCAACAACCGGTCACAAAAGTAAATGTCGTCGCAAAATGGTTGCGGTAGGGCATTTGAGACTTGTATTTTTCCATCGACTTTTGGGTTGCAAATACCGTTTTGTGTCCAAAAGAGACGGTCTCAAATGCCTAGTTTTCTAGTAGTAAAAAATGATACAAATATTAAATTTATCGATATAATGAGTTAATAAGTAACGACTTATATAATATTTCACAAAGAATATTACGCTGACTCAAATAACTTTGACGAATACCAATGAAACTACATCGTATCAAATAATGTAATAGATACAAACTTACAACATAATCGGGAAATATTACATCGTGTAAAAAAAATTACTCGTCTCGACCCGTGACAGACTATACAAGCCGTATATGTATAGCATAACAAGCCGTAATAGCTTTCACGGGTTGTAAGTAGGGCAATTATAATAGAGGGCGTATCTATAATAGACGGCTTTTACATATATATATACACACACACACATATATATATATATACATACATATACATATATATATATATACACACACATATATATATATAATATAATATAATGTGTTTGTTTATAGAGCCAGCAAATAAAGAAATATAAACACAAAAGTTGGTTTTGTTACATGTTCTTGAGCCGTTGGTTAGTTTGAAATCTTAACGAAACCCAAGAATCTTCTAAAAACCACTATAAATCCCTAGCTGATTACAAGCCCTAATTTCAATAACTATTCAAGAATTCTCTGAAATTCACACTGAGTACAATCGTATAATTCTGCTAACGACCTTCGATCTCGCATTGGGGAGATCATCATCGTCATCATCATCGTCTCATCATCATTGCATCGTCATGGCGATGGATATCGAACAAAAGCAAGCAGAACATATCGAACACTTCGTCAAACAAGCGTCCATCATCAACGGTTCACCATCATCTCTCGTTAACCTCATTGTGGAAGCGACCTCACATCCTTCTCTCTTCGCATTCACCGAGATCCTCTCCGTCCCGAATTTTCTCGAGGTCTTACTTATCGCAACTGTTTATATATTTCATCAACAACGTGCTTAGATTTTCAGTTTTGTTCACATTGTTTTGAATACGTGTATGGTGTGTTTTTCTTTCAAGAAATGGGAATTAGGATACTGATTGTGATTGATTTGACAGGTGTTGTGTGGGCTCATACTTTGTTGATCACGTACATGTAATTTAGGCATGTAGCCTCATTTCTTTGTCTTTCATAAGATCAGTGATATATTGCCTGCTTCAGTGAATTATGTTTTTGATATGGTTTTTGCTTCTATAGATATGTTGAGGTTTAAAACTGAATAGTATATCAGGTTTGTCAACTCTTGATATCTCCCTTTATTTGTAGTATTGAATGGCGTTATGTTGTCTATTTAGGATGATTGAAGTAAATGTAACAGTAAGTTAGCCGCTTCGTCCTGCTCGTGTCAGTTTCCTTAGATCTCTATAGGTTTCTTCCAATATAACACAATGAATCAGAGTGCCAACTAAATGTAAGTGAGGTTTCATTTTTTATGTAATAATAGTCAGGATGTTACATATACCCACATGTTTTTGTATAAAAAAGTTGTTAACACATGGACTGATTGATGAAATGCATGCCCTTGGGAACCATCATATGAGTGAACATGATCTTAATAGGTAAGTTTGTTTGGTTTTAAATATAGTTACCATATATCTGTTATTATTTGAATCAAGTATGTCTTATCATCTTCAAATCAATGCCCGAACCCTTTCACGTGCGTCCTGTACAATGTGATTGAGTTTTGAAGGGTATTTGGATAAATTTAAGTGACTTGTTGCAATCTTTGTTATTTAGGATGTTGTTGCCAGTTCTGTGATTTTCTTCTTTTTTGTATGTTCTGATCAACCATATACTACGCAGCTTCAAGGAACAGAAGATTCTAGATATCTTGATATGCTTCAGTTGTTTGCTCATGGAACATGGAGTGAATACAAGAGTAGGTTTCCTACCTCTTTTCATTACAATTTGAACAGCAGTCCATGATTATTTATATATAGTTAGATTAAAATTAGTTCATTTCTTGAAGTAATTTATCGTAAAGCAGAATAGTTAAGTAATAATACATATATGGTAAAGAAATTGACAATTACACAAGCACATTTAACAAATTTTGAATACCTTTTATTTTTAGTTAATATGTATATTAGAAATATTCTAACATCATTCATATTGACTTCCAAGATTAATTGAAATTCTTAAACATGGACAGTTAACAAATTGAACAATCTGAACTCAGATCATGTAATAAATGTCTATCAAAACAAAATGGAAGGATTTAACAAAAAGGGACATTTAAAAGAGAATTTACAAGTATCAATATGCTTATTGATGGAAAGTAAAGTTATAACATTAATCCTTCAAGGGCCTTTGTGCTTTTATAAAATAGTTTCGTCCTTTAATTAGCAGGACATGTAATAGAGGTTGATATCAGACCATCTCTTTGCGAGGCAGTGTTTTCAAATGATCTTCATGGTGCTCTTCATCTTATGATCTTATCTATTAATATACTTTATTGATACGATCATTAATCCATAATTTATCTAAATGGAAAAGGGGAAACTTAATTGAGACCTGGCAATACATTTTTCATATTATTGGTTCTCGGTTCTTTAAAGTATTTCATTCTATTTGTCTAGTATTTGCTCACATTTTAGCAGTCATCTTAAATTTTTTAGGATCTTGATGTTATTCTAGCACATGATGTCTATTACTCTTTGCTATTGGGCTGTAATGATTTGAACATCTTGTCTCTTTCTTGTTGGTCTCTAAACATTGTACTTTCTGAAATGTCATTGCATACTATAGACTGCCTTTGACATTCTAGATATCAAACTTAAACATACCATTAATTTAATCCTAAAATTGAACTTTTCATGTAATAGCCATGAAATATCTTGAAATACCCAATCAGTATGCATCAATTGGTCTTGTATTTCCTTGTAAGTTGTAACATGCCATCTTGGACAACTTGAACATAGTCTGGTTAGATACATGAGGATTCGGTAGTGTGTTCTTTTATGATATCCAGATTATCGAACTAATTTACTATTTTATTCATGTTGTATAGAGGGGTCAAAGTTTTTATTTTTTTATTTTGTGTTATGTATTGTAGGTAATGCTAGTAAACTTCCACAGTTGATGCCTGATCAGGTCCTCAAGTTAAAGCAACTCACGATGCTCACATTAGCTGAGGCTAATACGGTAATTTACCCTGCATCTTTTTGGTGGCAACGAGGATCATGAGATTGAAACACTTTAATCAACTTTGTACATTGTAACCACCACTAGGGTTAACCCTTCCTGTTCTGATATGTACACTGTAATTTTGGGTGAATTGATAAACATTAAGGTGTATTGTAAGAATGGTAATAAGAGCAATAAAATAATGAAATAAAGTATGATAAATATGAGAAAGTAGTCAACGTAAATATTGATCAAAACATTTAATTTAATGTCTCTGGGTATTTTGGTTAAAAGCGTAAGAATCGGGTTGCGCCATTTGTAAGATACAGAACTTGAAGCTAGATGAATGTATGAATTATATATATTTGTTATCTTATGCCATCTTTGGTTTCTGATGTTGGGTACTTTCAGGTACTCCCGTATGATGTGCTGATGCATGAATTGGATGTTGTAAATGTCCATGAGCTTGAAAATTTTCTGATCAACAAGTGCATGTATGTGGTAGGTGATTTCCCATGGTTACAGTGGCATGTTTCAATTTATATGATTTGGTGACTTGAGGGAAGTACTTGCAAATATAAAAATTCATACATGTTAGTTCCAAATTTATATATGTATCTTTTTGTGTGTTTGCAAGTTGTCTGTCATCGATTTTTGCAACTGATAAAATCTTATGATTTTGCTGTCATGGACTTCTAATCTCTTATTGTATGTATGAAATTAAAATTTCCTTTGTTCCCTGCATAGGGCATAATGAGGGGCAAGCTAGATCAGCAGAGGAGACTTTTTATGGTGTGACCTTATATCTTTCCTTTCAAAGTTTCTCTATTTAAATCTCCGTAATTTAGCATATACATGTTTATCTTTCTCATTTATTTTCACTTTAATAATTTGGGTTGTTCTAGGTGCAATTTGCAGCAGGCAGGGATCTCAAGCCTGGCCAATTAAGGAATATGATAAATACACTCTCAGATTGGTAATCTTAAATTAATTGTCTATTTTCTGCCTTTGGTGTTAAACAATACCATATTGTTTCTGTGAGATGGTTACTGCTTCATGAATTGATGAATTATTGCATATTCAGGTAGCTTGGATACAAGCCTAAATATACGTACACTTGAAAATTTAAGTGCCAGCTCAGATAACTTTAGACTTCATAACTGCAGAAAATCATGATAGTAACAAGTGGGAGCTTAAACTCTAGGACGTTTTTTCAAATGTGACAGTGTTTAGAACTAATAGTAATCAATGAGCCACTGTTATATGTTTAGTTAACCTTTTTAGAATTTGCATTTCCTTAGTCAGTTTCATCTTAAGGTTTGATCAGTTAGGTGTTTGAGTTAATTAAGTAAATTAATCAGAAGGGTTCTTTGGAGTGCATTAGAAAAGATCATTATTTGAATATTTTCTTTATTATATCTATAAAGCACTTATTGTGGTTCTCATCATGATGGCATTTCATAGGTTGGGTACATCAGACAGTTTGCTTGTTACAATTCAAGACAAGATCAAATGGGCACACTACATGAGTGAGCTGGACAAGAAACATAAAAAGGAAATTGTTGAAATGCTTGAAGAAGTGAAGACTTTACTCTCCCTCAAGGTCAGCATCGTCCTTTTTTATGTCTGGTTTGATAAGTTTATGAGCGTTTTAAACTGGGACAAGTCCACTTATTTGTCTGGTTTCCTAGATTCTTAGTGTTTGATCTTTATGTTCAATTTTGGATGAAAATGGCGTTTATTTTGCGTGTCGAAAGTGAATTAAGAGTAATTTCATACCGTCTATTTTTGTCGATGTGTCTTTACTTACATTGTGACACAAGTTATCCACTATGAGCAGGGTGACATGAACTTCCAAGGGCATGGGCTTTTTGCTAAATCTGGGGGAATGATGGATAATAATAACAGCCGTCAATCGAAGAGGTAAATATTCATCTGCATTTTGCTGTCCTTATCTCTGTTCTCATTAATGATGGAATCATGATATGGTAATGGTACCATTGATCACTACAAGTCAAGTATGTACGTACCAACAGGCAATAGACATGGTTCCTTTCTAGAGTTAGCTTTTACCAAGTGTAGGCATAAAGGAAAGCTAGTCATTTTCTTGATTGATAATAACTTGTGATTTGTGAACTGTCTTTGCCATGAGGAACGGCAAAATGGTTATGTCAGACAAGTTTGAGTAACGGGTCAAAACTGTTCAGGTTGGGTCTACAAGCAACAACTTTTTTTCATTATTTAAGATTTTATAAATAGTTAATATGTTTAACACACTTACCAAAACTCTATTATCACAAAAATAATAAAACAGAACATTTTTAATAATGCAGTTTAGGAAATTTTATGCATTTGAATATATTTCAGACAACTAACCTGTGTTTTGTTCAATCTTTTAGTTTAACCTATTTGACCCGTTATAAAACATAACCCAATTTGACCCATATGTAGTTAAACAGGTCGAAAGTCAAAACACCCACACCAACGAAATCAGTTGAAATAAAAGATGGGTGTTTCAGATGAACATTAGGTGAATACCAAACTTGTGGGCTGGACTTATATCAGCTATACATAATGATAATCTGGGGGCATTTCCATGATTTTAGCTTCGAAATTTGCCAAAAAGGATATGATACATTCAAAACTAAAGATATTTAGACCGTTATATTACAAACGAAACACTGATATCATTTATGCAGGAGACGACATGTGGTGGGCTGAGGATGGTGAAGGATATCTGTAAAGAATGTGGATTGTCAGGACGGTTCCAGTTTCTAGTTTTTCTGTTAGTGCAATATATGATAAGAGCTGCTGCTTTCTGAGACTGATGAATGTCTTTAACTAGTAAAACTTTGTAGCTAGGCTTTTAAAATCCAAATCCAGATCATTAGTATTGTTTTGGTTCTGTAATTAGATCAAAGTTTGTAGCCCTTTTGTGTTGTGTTTATTTGGTTAACCAAATGAGCCTATTATCCAGAAACTTATGGACCTCCACCAATACTTTGCTAAGGTAAAACGCGACTTGCATTGGCCAAATGATTTTCAACTGGGTTAAAAAAAGATGGACAACGGGTGCAAGATGGATCAGTGGTAATGGTGGTATGTCAATGATTTATGTCACTATTTACCCAAAGTTGCCTTACAAACACATTTGATTAAAAGTGATTATAATAGTTAAACTAAATTGTAAGATTTTAACAAAGCATACAAAGGACCAATACTTGAATGATTGACTTGTATATGGATCAGTGGTAATGGTGGAAAAAGAGTGAAGAAACGAGTCCTCAATAAATAAAAAAAAGTCTTCTAAATAATTTCTTTATTAGCTTATAGCTAAGTCTAAAATATTAGTTGTTTTGACTAGAACTAATATTTCGGTTACGTTTTATTTCTTTTATGTTCATAGCTATTAACCAAACTGATTTACTTTCCCAAACTAGAGGCATCTGGACAAGAACTATAATGATATGTATGTTGTTGAAGTTTTTCCATATATAAGTTTTAGTTTTGATGATCCAATCTGCGGCTGCTCACGATTTAGCAGCCCTTGATCTCGATGGCAGCGACTCGAGTGGGGATTTAAGCACACGTCAGTAGATGTTAACCATAAAGGCATTTGTGTTCAACCGGACGGAGTACTTTTGTTAGTTAAGATTTTGATGTCATCTGATTATAGATGTGTGAATTTATGACAAAACAAGAATCTAACACAAAATTTACATATTTCAATTTTGGCTACGCGGACGTGAGTCGGTTTCAAAAACTTAAATGGTCTTGGTCGGGTTGACCCTACGTGCTTCCTTTTATATTTTGGCATAAGCCGTGGTCTTGACAAACATACATATTTTTCAAAAATTAAAATTATGAACCGTTTAAATGGGTTAACGCACCAAATCGACTCAACCAAAACCAGATAGGCTAGATATGTTTGCATGCTTGAACTAAAATAAAACCTATGAGTTTTATTCCAGGGTTACTTCGTGGTAAAATCCATGCTATTTAGTGACTTACTCCTTAATTCTAAAATAACAAAGATAATTTTTATCTCAATATTATTAATCAAAGTTACATGGGTTCGTTGCAGTACCACAACAACTCATCACTCGTTATAGCTTACGATACCAAATAAAAGATTTTGAATACATATTTGTTTTAGAAACTTTACATATAGCATAACGCTTAAAATAAATTAAAAACATGCCTCATCTGGTTACGTCATAAACATGTATATGCAAAGTCAAGTATAGCTGTTTTATTATATTTTCATACATGTTATCTTTCTCAACTTGATTTAATGCTAAAATGTATAATACCTTAAAACCTAAACTTGAATATATACATTACAAACATAAAACTTAAGACATTGAAAAATCAAGTTGCTAAATTCCAAAAAGCAAAACCATACCTTAACAAAATATGTTGCTTTTTAATGTGTATAATTTGGTTATTTTGTTTAATTGTGTCATAAGAAATTAGTTGGTTACTATAATCCAAATAACTTTTTATCCACAACATATTTGTTGCTCAATTTTCCGATGACAATAGTCGGTAATCCGTCATCAAAATTGTATAGAAAAACGAGGTGTGGATGAAAACACTACCGGTTGATATCATTCACTATAGTTTGTCAAACTAGAGATATCTTTTGGTTTATCTTGAGTATGGTCTCAAGTTCGAGAATGATATGGATGTACTAATATACATGGTTTCCTTTAGGGACGTGCCGGTCTAGTTCCTAAAATTATATACTCAAGTAATAAAGATGATTGGACATTACAGTAACTCATCATCAATATTTAATCAAGCATAACTAGATATACTCATCATCAATATCATATAGCCATAGCTAGTATGCTATATTTGAAACAAGTTAATTTTCTTACGGCTATAAGTTGCATGCCATAAATAGCTACTATTTACACCATAGAGAGCTAAAACCTAATATGTGCCGACCTTCCATATCTACTTGCAGAGCATATATTTTCACGTTAACATACTCCTACTATTCAATATATTAGTTTCAAATCTATCTTATATCATAGTTTGAATCTTAATCTTATCTAAAAAGTATTTAATTTTTATATTTAAAAATGACCCGCGTACAAATATTAAATATGTTTTGAATTAGTGTTCGTATATAACAGTGTAAATTACATTTTTCGTCATTTATCAATATATAAAACTACGGGCTTTTGTCTTTAAACTTTATCGATTACTATAAACATCTTTTATTTGAAAAGTTGTTACACATTTCATCTTCACTTTTCAAAGAAACAAGTTAGCGTTTTAAGAGAACAAGTTAACGTTAGTTTATGAAAGAAAAAAACGTGCTACAACATTTCAAATTAAGGATGTTCTGTAACTAATAAAGTTTAAGGACAAAAACTATAGTTTTATATATAATTAAAAGATGAAAAATGTAACTTACTCTATATCTATTGTATCTAATAAAAACAAGGTTTCTTTTGACATTTGTCAATCTTTAAACCCACAATTTTAACACTTGTCATTCTTATAGACAATCTTAAATCATTTTCCTTCAAATGAGTATTATAGTAATTTAAACACTCAAATTAATTTCTCTCTCTCTTATAAGTAATTAATTTTATTAATTGCTATATTCTTTCTCTTATTTAGATTTTTAAAAATCAAATTATCTTTTCAAAAGTAGATTTTATAAAGCAAATTAAAAATCACATCTTTTTATTAAAATATAAATAATAATAAAAGTTATATAATATAATTTTTTCAAAAACACTAAACCTTTTTAAAATAATATATATTTTAAATCGGTCATTTATTAAAAATTATCAAAAAGTGAAATTTTGTAATAGCAGTCTTACTATTAACCAGAATAAGTACAAACCAGAGTTTTTAATAAACAAGATTTTTATATAAAATATTTTTTTTATAAAAAAAGTCTTAAAATGAAATGTTTAAAAAAGTGAAACTATTTAGATAAGAGAGTTAAAAAAATAGTATAATCTTTTATTTGTTTTAGTTTTTGAACTATTACGCATATATAATTTTAATCATATCTTATATTAAATTATTATACTGTAACTATTTGTGTTTATTACTAACTATAATCCGTTTATTAAATGAGTTTCTAGACTATTTATCTATTTGGCAGTCTATCTATCTATTTATAATTAAGAAAAATTAAGATAAGATGTGACATAATTGTAAGTCTCATCATACTAATTTTCTTATTTCTCTCTATTATTAATAATAATATTGAATATTAATAGTATTACTTATACCCTTTTCAAACTAAAAATATATAACTTAAAATAAAAACTTGTTTTTAATTGAAAAACACAGTTTTAAAAAACAAAAATTTTATTAATTACAGAAGAGAATGAACTTTTTTAAAGAAAAAATATTTTTCTTAAAATAAAATATTTAAAAACCATAATTGTTTTATAAAACAAAATTTAATTTTTTTGTTTATTACTTAAAATAACTATTTATACGTAATTTTATTATCATATTTTATTTTCAAACATTAATTCATACCTTTTTATTACTAATTATTTAATATTTTATTTGTTTAACCCGTGTAATGCACTAGGTACTAATCTAATAATAATAATAATGATAATAACTAGTTAACTTTTTATTAATGGTGGGGATTGTAAAATATTATGGTATGTGCATAGTCAAAAGGTTATAGTAATAAGAATCAAATTAATTATGTCTAAATATATATTGACTTAATATTTTAGGAGGTGTTAATATCCATTTAATAATCATCAATAATTCCGTACTACCTCTTAAACTCATCGAGACGAAAACATAGTGGAAGAGAAAAATAATATGCAACTCTTGCAATGTGTTTGGAGACTAGAATACTATCACCTAATGATAAGGTAAAAAAAAATACTGATGATTATAATCTGTCATAGACAGTAGTCATTGATGGTTACCGATGGAATAGCGACTAAAAAAACGTTGGTAGTAAGCGACAAAATGACGATTAAATCAAGGAAAACAGATTTACATTGATGATCACTATTTACTAATGGAAATATTCATTGGTAATTCTTGATTGGTCATCGACGGGCACCAAAGAATTTAAGATTTTAGATGAGATTTTAGCAATTTTTTTTTCTTTTTGTCATTGTCTGGTGGTAAGTTAATCATAAGTAATCCTTTGTTAAGTTTAGAGATAAGATTTAAGATAAAAGTCATGCTTAGAGTTTCAAACATTTATTGGTGGTGAATATGAACACAACTAGCATCTCAATTGTTTTCAAATTAATTCTTTGTTCAACACCTACAAAATACAATTTTTACTTAAATTTATTTTTCGTCCCGCAAAGCAGCATTTTTTTTTCAAATGTATTACACAAACCTCTTTCTTCGGTGGTAACTAGTTTATGAAATTGGTGGTCTTTTGGTTAAAAATTAACATATGTATGCAAAGGAGTGCTAGGACCGTTTATCGATTTCTCATATGTGGTCATGGATTATTTCATTAATGTTTATGATAACCTCGGTGTGTTAATCTAGACTTTTACAAGTGCACTAATGCTGTGTGAAGTGGGTTTTAACATGTGTGTATAGTTTCTCATGATTTTAGAAGATACCTGAGTCGATTAATGTTGAGTTTGTCATTGTAATTAAACCCACCCAAATTGTTTTGCATGATTTCTCTTGTGTTAAAAAAAGACTAGCGTATTAGAATACCTACTGTGTACATCATTAACATAACCTTCCATCTGTAAATGATCATTTGAGTAGGTTCCTCGAATAAAACATAAATAGGAAATGCCTCATACGTCAAACAATTTTCATGTTTTCGATCACACATGACGAACTTACGTATGAACCAATGGTGCACATCTATTCACAACATGATGATATTGAAACTAACGATGCATTTATAAAGGTAGATATGTAAGATCCAGAAATATAATTTAATACAATAAATACTTCTAGTTTTATGTATGAATTACGATTACTGCTTGCAACCTAAAACAACTCACATACATGACAAGCCTAGTAAGACCATTAGCCTGCTAATAAGCATATGCATGTTATTTAATATCAAAATAACTTGGTATGACCTAATAAAACTGTTGGTACTTAAAATAACTTTACAACACATGACAAGATGCATTAAGAACCATTAGTGTAATAATCATCATATACATAACATTAGCATTAAAATCACTAGTTACATCCTAATGTGAGTTTGTATAAACTATAACAAGGCACTAACACATGATAAATCTAATTATGCCCCATTATTGTACTAGTATAATATACATGCCAATAAAGCCAATATACTTGCTAGGACCTAACATGACTTTGTGTCATGTAAATAATATACATGATAAGACACATTAAGTCTAATTTATGTAAAAAACATCATATAGATGTCTTTAGTAGTTAAAGGACTTTTTATGACCTAATACGACTTTGCATACCCTTAAACAACTCACTAAAGCAAGACAATCTCATTTTGCCTCATTAGTGTACTAATATTCATACCTATGCCAATAATATCGAATGACTTTTAAGGACATTATAATGACTTTTTATAACCTAAAACAACCAACATATTACAAGGCCCAACATAGGGAGCATTATTATATAAATAGTATTGACATCGATATGACATTTTAAAAACTAATGTGACTTTGTGTTACCTAATGCAACCTATTATCACCAAAATAACTTATTACGGCCTAGTGTAACTTTTTGTAACCTAAAACAACTCATTTAGACCTGAAAAGACCCATAAAAACTTATTAGTGTACTAACCATCATACACATGTCATTAACACTAAAATGACTTGTTAGGATATAATATGACTTTGGGTAACCTAAAACAACCTATTAACACATAACAATCCTATCAAGGGCTGTTAATGCAATAATCATCATAGACATACCATTAACACTAAGATGACTTGTTAGGACCTAATGTGACTTTGTGTTATTCAAAACAACTTAGTAATGCATGACAAGGCTCATTTAGACCCACTAGTGTAATAATCATAATACATATGCAATTAACACTGAAATAACATGATAGGATCTAATGTAACTTTATGTAACCTAAAACAACTTTATAGCACATGACAATGTTGATGAAGGTCCATTAGTATACTAATTTTTTATAGACTTGTGTTTGATCTTAAAGTGTTTTGTTAAAACCTAATTTTATGTTGTGTAACCTAAATAAGCTCAATAACACATGGAAAGGACCATTGAAGCCCATTGGTTGCTAACCATCAAACACTTATAATCATTAACACAGAAATGATTTCTGTTAAGACCATTTAAGCCCTAATGTAGTAATCATCATATACATATCAACGACACTGAAATAATTTCTGTTAAGACCAAATTAAATTGATTTTTATATAACCTAAAGCAACTCATTAACATATAACGAATAGGTATTAAGGCCCATTAGTGTAGTAATGTTCATACACATGTTAGAACGATGATAGTGATTATGTTTTTAGACACATTTTTAAAATGTTGAAATATCTGAATTTTGAAATTTAGATATGAAACTGCTGAAATTATTTTTCACGTGTATCGTAAAACTTTAACATTATTTCACACAATCTTTATAAGTGAATAACAAATTGATATAGAATATCTTTAATTAAATTAAAAGTACTTCAAAAGTCGCAATGTTTTGGTTCACAGTCATTTTCATAGTTAATTATCTTAAATGATATTCTTGACAAGGGCACTTCAATCACATGTTTCGTACACAAATATATAAATGTAATAGTTTTAGTAGTAAAGTAGGGGATGGTATTAAAAACGGATTAATTGAATCACAAGGGGAAAAAATATACTAAATTTACATAATGGAAATCCAAACTAATAGCTTACAAGAGGCCCGTCTCGAGAATTTTAATGCACTGGACAAACAGAAAAAAAAACTCATGGATTCTAACGACTTAAATTATATAAACTAATTTTTTTAAATGAAAGACATGTGTTAGCAATAAAAATAACAATATCATAATATTACAATGACATACCGTAATAGTCAACCAATAACTTATAAATCTCTCCTAGCAATATTCTTGATAAAATCGTTTTATAACATATTCATAGTTTATAGTCTCTGATATTTTGCTTTCGATAGCTATTATCACCAATCCACCAAGTATTTCTGAGACATCATGAATCGTAGGTAAGATTTTAAGTTTGAATATAACAAAATTTGTAGTATAAATTAGTTTGCGGACTTTAATTACAATCAAAATTTAATATTTTAGTGGGCTATTAGTTAAGTAATTGGGTTAAAAAATAGGCTCAAAAAATTTGGTTTAAAACATAATTGGGTTAAGTTTTTAGTTGTATTATACCTTATAATTATTCTTTATTATAATTATATATATATATATATATATATAAATATATATATATATATATATATTATATATATATATATATATATATATATATACATGAGTAAATTACCATTTGCATCCCTGACGTTTTCTTATTTTAACCACTTGTATCCCTATAGTTTCAAATTCTTGATTTCCACCATAACATTTCATTTTTGTCACCGTTTAAATCCAAATGACTAACTCCGTTAAATTGTTCAGTTAACTCTTTATGGAAATGACTAAATTGCCCTTAAGATTAAAAAATGAAAAAACTTAGTGGGACCACTCACATCTTCTTCTTCTTCTCTAACCCACAAACACACATATTCTCTCTCTTTCTCTCTCTCTCCCGCCGATGAACCTCCCGACGACGAACCCTAGAATTCAAAGACAAATAACACTGCAACAGCTTCTCCAAATCACCATCTTCAAACATCTGCTTCTCCATTATCATCTCCATCATCGATCTCTTGAAGTCATGATAAGGATCCTCCGATCTCTTCACCAAAGCAAAGCTCTCCTTCATCTTCCCCAAAACTTCACGAGGTATCAGCCTCTTAAACACCAAGGCTCCGCGACATTCCGCCACCGCCTCCGCACATCATCATTATCATTCCGCCGTTGGTGACTCTGTTGCGGCGGTGTGATGACGGTGTTCACTTTTTCTTCAGTTTGTACCGGTTAGAGAGCGAAATTGATACACTTTCTCGTATTGTTTCGAGTTAAGGGTTGAAATCGGTTGAATAATCAGTTGAGAAGCTTCTAGAATATGAAATTAGGGTTTCCGTTTCGTCTCCGTCAATGGCGACAGCAACGTCAGCCTCGTGGATGCTGTATTCGCCGGTGAAGAGAACACTATCGGCGGAGGAGGAGCTGACGTTTCTTAATTTGTGAACCTTTAGTCTCCTACTCCGGCGATGTTTCTTCTTCTCCAGCGGAGGCAGCGACAGCAGGGGGAAGGGGAAGGTGTCGTCGTCGGAGTCGCCGCTGGAGACAGAGGAGTTGTAGATTTTACGGCGAGGGGAGTCGACGTCATAGATTTTGGCGACGACGTGCCAGTGGTCGTCTTCCTGCCACTGGAAGTAGTCGGAGTCTGAGAGGTCGCCGAACTTGGAAGTAGTCAGAGTTTGATGGGAGCTGTGACAGTGGTGATTGGGTGGCTGTAGTGTGGTGATGGGAGCCGCGTTGATGGTGATGGGATCATGATGGTGGTGATGGGGGTTGCGGTGGTGGTGATGGGGGCGGTTGTGGTGGTGATGATGGTCGCGGTGGTGGTGATGGGGGTCGCGGCGGTGGTGATGGGAGTCATGGCGGTGGTGATGGGTGGCTCTAATAAAGGGAAAAGAGTGTGTGGTGGGGGGCTATGGTGGTGGTGATGAGGGATATGGAGGTAGTGATGGCAGTGTTGGTAATGAAAAAGAAAATGTTGATGAATAGGTCCCACAAGTTTTTTTATTATTATTTAATTTAAGGGGTAGTTTTGTTTTTTTAATAATAATTTTAACAGAAAAACAAAGGGTGTTAGTCATCTGTACTCAAATGGGAATAAAAATAAAAACAATATCGACTCAAATGAAGATAACATGAAACGTCAGGGGCCGGATGACAATTTTAAAACCGTAGGGATGCAAGTGATTAAAATAAACAAATGTTAAGGATGCAAATGGTAATTTACTCTATATACATATATATACATACATATATATATACATACATATATATATATACATACATATATATATATACATACATATATATACATACATATATACATACATACATATATACATACATATACATATATATACATACATATATACATACATATATACATATATATATATACATATATACATATATATATATATACATATATATACATATACATATATATATATATATATATATCTATATATATATATATAATTAAAAAAAATTGTGCCCCTTAAGCGAGAAAGCCCTGGACGGAAGTCCATTCCGTCCCTCCTCAGAACCGGCAAGTGGCCTACAGTCAAGTAATATAATGATTACAACTCATAAAACTAGTATGGATTTAAATGTTTGCAACTATTTGCTGAGAAGATTGTCACAAGGAAAATATTACTATTAAAAGAACTTACCCAAATCAATGTACCGAATCATTGGAAAACAAACTGAACCATTGCTGTAATATTTAAACAATGAGTATCATTGATGGAGTGATGGACTTTTAATATGTATTAAAGATCAAATACGTCGACGATATCAAAGAATTTATTGAAATTTTAAAAGTTTATTAACTTTTTTTCTCTCTAACAGATGGTTCATTCAAACTATACATTTTTCAAGACCGAGGCTTTCCACCACTCAATCATCTTCTTGAAAGACAATTATGTTTTATTCCTTCATGAGAACATGGTCATGTGAATGGATACCATCACTATCAAATATCTCAGGTGTGATAGTCGGTCTATCTATCTCGATATATAGATAGATATACATTTTCAGGTGGAGATGTTGGGGTCGGTTCATGGGATTCTTTTCTTTTGCCGTATTTCGCTCAGGTTGAAGAGATATAGGGGATCAAACTTTTCGCAAAGGGTAACTTGATTCTCTTTCCCAGACATCCCCAACTAGGGAACCCCTAGGAGAGTCGCCGATTTCAACTGTCGTCCGCGTATGATCCATACTAGACTAGACTAACTACCTATTATATAAATGTATCACCGTGCTATTAAGATTTTTAATTTAAGTTACTTTCTTTCCAAAAGATGGAATAGAATAACCTAATTGAAGCGTTATGAACATGTGTCTGTAATGCTTTTTTTTTGTCCTATAATGGGTTCCTTTCTTTTAGCTTTTTCTGGAAGTTGATGACTATTTATCACAATTACATAGGTATTCAATTTTCAAACCATTCAATGGATTGCTAAGAATTTTGTAAGGATGTAGTGTTTTCGGTTATATAGCTCCTTCTAGAACATTAATAGCATTTTTTTAATATAAACTTGTCTATTAATCATATCGGAAATTGAAAAGCTTTGGCGTTACAAATTAGAACTCGTTAAAGCATGATTCACATCATTATGCTTGATAAGAGGAATGAGAGAATTTCCTATGCAAAAATTTTAAAAGACAAATGTTTTTACTTACTCTAACTGATCTCCCACTCCGATCGTTGATTTTATTTTTGTTACTTCGAAAGTAGCTACTAGCTTCAACTCTAATCACTTTGAGTTTTGATATTTCTTCTTCTAGAGATTTAAAAAGTTTCTCAGTACTACAAACAAATAAGTCTTAAAGTATTAGCATAATCAAAATGGGTTTGACTAAAAAATAAGCTTTTAGTATCATAGCCTGAACATCTTTTCAATGAAATAAACAACATGGGGACATTCAAATAAGTTTGATTATTGATAGGGTCATAAAAATTATTTTTCAAAGATCTCTTTCCTTCTCTTATATAACAAACATCAATTGCAACGATTCGGTAGACGACTGACGACTCATCGACATGTATAGACGTAGATGAAAAAAACCCACCCGAACCATATAAGTTGTTTTCTTATCATACAACTCGTTTTAAATGTTCAAAGTTTTATCTAATAAAATCAGAATATATTGGAAAAAGATTCGTAAAATTAATTAGTCTATATATGAAAACTCATAGTTATTTTTTAGCTTCCTTACTTAAAAAATATCATTTGTAGTCATAACTCAAGTTTAATAATATACATAACTTAAATCGTAAATAAATTTTTTTTTTTCCTTTTTTTCACAGGTTCGATCAACTGGGTCAACGGTTTAAATGAAGACAATTTAAGAGACATAACTAAACTTGTTAGATACTCGTCTCTTTCTCCTGTTAGTCCCCTTTGGTAAAGACATTGAAACTTTGTATGTCAAAGATGAAATATTTGATGTTTAAACATAAACATCGTATACATTTTTCACACTTCCAGAACAAGATGTCACTTCTTACCATGGAAGTCAAGTCTGATCCGACTAAAGAAACTTTTTATTACGTCATGTGTAACATCTCGTATTTTTTTGTTAAATTAATGTTAACTTTGTTAAATTCTTGTATGGGTTAAATATGACATTCGCGAAGCTTATGGGTTGATTATGAATATTATTTTAATTGGTTTTTTTAATCCTTTAATTTGTAAGGTTATAATAATAATTATTATATAATAATAATAATAACATTAATAATAATAGAATAGAATAATAATAATATAATAATAATAATAATAATAATAATAATAGTAATGATAATAACTTATAAACAAATTATTAATTTAAAAATGTTTAAAAATCTATTTAAGTTGTGGGGTTGTTTTTGCCATTTTAAAACTTGAAATGAATGTTTTTACAAGAAATAACAAAATGTAAACCACAGGGACCATTGGTGTAAATTTGTGAACCCAAACCATTCCCCCCTATAACCCCGTTTTTCCGGCCGATGTCCGGCCAACCGCCGGCCGCGGCTCCGGCAAGGCCCAAAATCACCGAAATCCGCCCATTCTTGATCCGAAACCGCACACAAACCCATCTAGAATGTGATTTGAACCTGTAAGCATCAATTAACCAAATTAAAAACATTCGTTTCTAGCCTATTGAATTACATAACCGAATCACATTAAACTACATAACCGTTCGACCATTTAGTCCCATTTATAACCTAATTGAACTAACCTAAACGATCATCTAAGTAATCCTAAATGTTCACAACTCGCAATGTCACCTGAAAACACTCAATCAAACAAATTCGATACTCTCTATCGCCGCAATCTGCACTGAACTCAAACACCATCTTTTGGGATTCAAGACCTGGAATTGATAAAGGGCTTTTAGTCCTAACCTTCTTACGAAGCTGCCCTCAAGTTTAATTGGAATATCATCAACAAATTCAATACCATCGTTCATCAATGGCCGTGACGTGTTCATCAAGTGTTCTTATCATCGTATATAATCAAAACGGGTAATTGAACCTACCTAAACAATCGTTTAATCATGGGGAACAAAAGCCCTGTTAGAACCTGGTATTTGAACGAAATACCTAGTAATTAGCGTGTAAACCAGATCAAATAGTGCGTAATCCTATTTGACTGGCGATCCAATAAGTGAGAACACACGAAGAATCAATCAAGAATCGAATCTAACGTTAGAAGTCGATTGGGAATCGATCTAAAGTGTTCTGTGAACTTGGAGAACGAATTGAGAGGCTTCAGGATGGCTAGGGTACGTCTGGAATCGTAATAAATGAATGCTCTAATTTTTCCACGAATTGGGTTGTATTTATAGGTTAGTATTGTTCATTCGTGCGACTGAACCATTAGTATGGTTCAGTCGTGCGATTGAACCATGCGGTTGATTCATCCGCACGACTGAGTGTTCAGTCGTGCGACTGAGCCAATCTTATGTTACAATCATACGACCGATCCAGTCTCCTGGTTCAGTCGTGCGACTGAGTTATTCGTATTAAGTTATTCATGCGTATGGTCCATTCGCATGGGCCACTCGCATAAGAACTTCATTCTGTTAAGTTTGAATGTATTAATTAATTAATATAACATTATATGTAACAATTCAAACAACCACAATCCTAATTAACAAATTCAACATCGACTCATTAATGAAATATAAAACATTATAAATAACAAACAAACAATATTATTTCATTAATCATTCCAAGCATTACCTCAGAATCAGACAAACAAGATCTATTACATTCATATCATGATCTAGGAACATACATGTATCAACAAACTCCCCCTTGGACCTAGATCTCTCTAATCTCTTGTTTTCTGCATAACCTCCTTGTATTTCTTGTACTTCTCTTCTTTTGTGACTCCCGTGTGAATCTCAAACGCGAAGCAGAGTCGTATAACGTTCTGGAACTGGAGGGCTTGTACAATATCTTGCGTATCATAGAACAGTGGCCACTTGTATAGCGTATAGACATCATTATCCGACAAGTTTGTAAACTACATCGGGTCGAATACCCTGATCGTATCCATTTGTCCCTCTTTGCTTAGGACTATGACCGCTTCAGCTATTCTCCAATTGTAGTACCACCACTTAAAATGTGGAGTGAAGTCCTGTGGCATTTCCCTGAGTGGGATTCTGGACATTGTGCGCGGAGGATTCCACTTCAACACTATCTTGGGCTTGCCAGTAATGGCATCAACCTCAGACCTTCTAATATACCTAGTAGGTTGTTGGGGTTTGAAGTTAACCCATCTGGTGTGGTACTCCTTCTTTAGGGCAACCTCAAACCAGCCTGACATCTTCCTCGGTTCAGCATACAAAAGCTTTAGCTTAGCCGGCTGGTTGAGCTCAAAACCTGGTAGAGTCTTCAGATCATGTGTGAATCTGAAGTACTCTATGCCCTGTTCTCTCTTAACCGCATAAACATTAAGATCCTCAAAATACGCCCATGCTATGATCCTTCCTGACACCTTGTGATGTTTCTTGATTCTGTAGAGTTTGGTGTAGGCATCCTTCTTTGGTGCAGCACGTTGGGCTCTAACTTCTTCAAAACATGCAGCCCACTCAGCCTTTCGAATGTCGACATCATCATTTGAGGCTTGGGCTGTTCCTACTGCTTTCTTTGTTTCTTGCTCCATCTTGTTCAACACCTCAAAAGTATCGCTGACAAGGATTCACCCAGATTGGGGACCACATTACCCTCATTGTCAGCGTACTGAGGGTAATCCTCGGCAGTGACATCTTCGATCTCGACTTCATCAACATCATTGAGCTCTTCGTCACTAGTCGAATCGCATGTCGGAGCATCTTTCACTATCTCATCTGGATTTAGCTTGAAAAGTTCTGCGAGTTGCTCGTTGATAGGTCATGAATTATTTCCCCTTCTTCAGGGGTATAATTCACTGACCTCCTAACAATCCCTTGCAGATCAAGAATCATTGTTAGCTGAGTCTTGACCTGCTAAAGGGGAGCAACATCAAACTCATCGCTTTGGTAATTTGGATCTGTTTGATTTAAACATTCAACACATAATCATTAGTAATTAATCAAACAGAAATGCATTAACTTAATATAACATTCAATACATAATCATTAGTAATTAATCAAACAGAATGCATTAACTAATATAAACATTCAATACATCGTTTTCAATACATGATTCAAATACAAAAGTAAATAAATACATAAACATCTACTCTTTACTTTATCCTGTATCATCGTTTCGTCACTTGGAGGAGCAGAAGTAGAAGCAGGTTGGTCTTGTCTGTTCTTTGACCTTTTCTCTTGACCTGAAGCAGAGGCCGATGCAGCTGCATCCCCTCCTTCTGCTTCATCATCATCGTCCTTCTCCTCTGTCCTATCTCCTTCAGTTTCCTCATTCTCCTCTGTATCACTCTCATCATCCTCATCATTATCTTCATCACCGTCCCCTTCCTTGATCTTCAAGGGATCCTCCTTAGATCCTTTCAGCTTTAACATGATAGTCTTCTTTGCCTCCTCCAACTCCTCTATCTTCTTGCTTGATGTGACATTATGTGCTTGGAGTTGGGCTATCTCAGTGCTCTGAGCAGCCATCTGTTGGGCCTGCTCCTCGATAACTCGAGCCTGCTCTGCAATCTGGTGAGATTGTGCAGCAGTCAGGTCAGTAAGCTGGCGGATCTGGGCTGCCTTCTCCTCATCTGCAGCCAGTAAGCGCATCACCATCCTGTTCAGGGCAGACAGCTGTTCCTCTACCCCGATTGGAGGTAGAGGTGATCCATAAGTATGTGAGGGATGGGCTGAGGGTCCTGCTTGGTGTGAAGTGGTGGTGGCTGTATTGAAGATAGGTATGTGAAATGGTGGAGGTGATGTGGGAGTAAAGGATATGGTGGGGGATGGAATCTGTACTGTGGTGGGAGGTATGGTGGTGGCTGTGCTAGCTGTGGTGGCTGTGGTAGCTGTGGTGGATGTGGTGGCTGTGGTGGTGGATGGTATTTGTATTGTGGTGGGTGGTATGGTGGTGGCTGTGGTAGCTGTGGTGGATGTGGTGGATGTGGTGGAAGTAGAGGCTATGGTGGTAACGAAGGTAAACCGACGCTTCTTCTTTGTCTGACCATGGGGCTTAGCCATCCTCTTTCTCCTCGTCCCCGCTGAGGTGGATGCTCCCCCTACAACCCTTCCTGCTGACCCCGGTGCATAGCTTGGGTCAGTATCAGTCTCTCCGGAGTCTCTCGGGTGTTCACCAACCACCCTTAGCCCATGTTCTGTGGGAACAACTTTGCTTCCCACAGTTCGTGTTAGGGGCTCCTCATCCGACTCCTCCTCCTCCTCCGCACCATGAACAAAATCCTAATGAAATCCAGCTGACTCGGCTACTTCTCCAGCTGTGACGACACTGGAGGTACAACATCAGACACAGTGCCTCTAGGTGGAATAGGCATACCGTCTCCACATCCCCACTGTCATCATCATCCGAGTCATGAGTGGGTAGAGCAATCTGCTCCACATCAGAGTCACTATCATCGTGACACCACTTTCTCTTTGCTGGAACCACGTAGTCTTCCCGGGCCAGATGCCCAAACAACCTCCTGACAGGGGGTTTCACTTGCTTCCCCCTGTACACCTTCATCCTCCCCAAGGTAGTGTCATCCATCACCTCGAGGACTACCGCATCCTCCTTCTCCTTCGGCAGGGAGGGAAGCTTCTGATCTATGATCATCTGCATAAACCTCGGTACATACAGAAGCCTTCCTTCCCTTTCCCCTCGATGTTCTCCACCAGGTAGGTGAAGATCATCTTGGAGAAGCTGAACGGGTGGTTCAGCACCAACGCAACATACGCGTTCTGCATCTGGTCCGATAGCTCATCAAAACCTCCCTTCCTGGAAGCTATGCACTTAAGCAGCACGTGCGCAAGATATTTAAACTGGGGACAGAGGTAACTCTTGTTGAGTACCCCAGCATTGATGTCCCCAGAGTACTTGGCTCTAAGAAAGCATCCTCTGACTGTGAGGGGGTGTAATCGAGTCGGACAATCAGTGTCATTCCCCAACTGTAATACGATCCTTAGATCCTCCTCTGAGATAGTAATAGCCTCTCCAAAGATGGTACTTCTGATGCAATGAGGCTCAGATGATCTATCAACTGTAGCGCCTTCCCAGAAGGCCTGCTGAATGGATCGATACGGAGTACAAGGAGTGGATATGGCATGTGCAATCCTCGATCTCAGTAGAAATGTGATGTTCCAGAGAAATCAGCAGCGTTTCTGGATGTCAAATCCAGATGAGCACATATATTGTGCTTCGTGCTCATAATCCATCGACTCGCCATCTGTTACACAAAGATAGTAAACGTTAGTACCATTGGCTAAGAAAGTCATGAAACACTTAAACTTGAAGAAAATCTTTCTGTCATGCGATTGAGATTGTGCGACTGAGATCAGTCGTGCGATTGAACAGTGCGAATGGGGTTCAGTCGTGCGACTGATCCCATGCGTACCACTGAGTGTGCGACTGGGCTCATACGTATATACCCTCATGCGGTTACACCAGTCGTGCGACTGAACTTCATACGCATGGTTCAGTCGTGCGTCTAAGCAGTTCACACCCTTCAGTCGTGCGACTGAAGTTCATCAAGCTGTCCATTCGCATGATGTACTGACTATTCAATTCAAATTCACTTTTTCACCAATTTTGAGTTTTAGACATCGTTGTCTGGTTCATTTGACTCGCAATACATTCTTATAACACCTAACATCTTTACTTTCGTTTGTTTGAGTCATTTAGTTAGGTTATTTAGTCACTTAAGTCTCGGTTCTTTTGCGAGTCCGAATGTACCGATTTTTCATCAAATTTAAAGTTATGGGAGTGCTTCTTTACCGTAAATTACCTGTAGAGTCGATGTAGATGGTCAGTAATCAAGAAAGGGGGGGGGGGGGTTTAAAGATCAAATGAAATTTGGGCAGAGTGGCGTTAAGTCGTGCGATTCAGGGTTAATTTGAGGGTGGTGAGTCTCTGCGACCGACTCCCCCTCTATTTATACTAACCCTAGATTCAATCGTGCGACTGAGCTCATACGCACCTTTCAGTCGTGCGAGTGGGACTCAGTCGTGCGATTGGTTCAGTCGTCCGACTGGATCTCAGTCGTGCGACTGACTCACTCGTCCGCCCTTAAGCGTCCGACTGGGCCAATCGTATGGGCCATTCGGTTGGATGGTCCATATTCATGGTCCATTTGTACGAATGGCTTCCATTCGTATGATTGGTCCATACGTATGGTCCATTCGTGCGAATGGGTCATACTTATTAAATTTTCTGCAATTTGAATATTTAACATTTAAAACCCCTTTAATTTAGTAATTAACGTTATGAGCATTGATCATCTCTTACATGATCGTTTTGACTTTTAAAACATGTGGTCATCTCAGACATGATCCTTTTAGTGAGTTGATCCCTTACTGATTTTCCTGATGTAGTCCGACAAACAACAAACTAAAACGACTAACTAAATTAGAAAATTAAACTAAAGAATAAATATAAGAGTTGTTTTTGCTTTTTGTGAGAGATAAGTCCTGAGATGGATATCTACTGGATTTGGTTCTGGAATAGACAGCTTCAACTTAGATTGACCATACCTGGACCAATTCAATTTTGGAATCATACAGACAAGTCAAATCATTTGGACTTGTTATCAAAATCTTTTGGTGCTCAATTCTTGGTATTCATCCATAGTCGTTAGCAACTTTAGGAAATCATACTGGTACTCTTAGATTACCACATTGATTTGAACTTTCAAGATTACAGCCACAATGATTGTCAATATGTTTGTCCACTTAAATCCATACACAAACTTTTGACACAAGCTGTGATTCTTTTAGGTTAATTATTTCACTAACATTTGTGGATCCCACACTTATATGGTAATCAACATTCCTCAGGAGCTTTTGAGCGGTCTATGGGTATTATTACAAGGAGAGATTATCTTAGAGCTTTCAAAGAGAAGCCAGTCCTCAGGTCAGTGCCATCGCACAACAGAGAGGCGGCAAACAACAATGGCTTCTAGAATATCTAGGTTATGCTTATCCTCAGGTCAGTGCCATCGCACAAAGAGAGGCACACAACCTATCTCCTTGTTAGAGCAGCTTAATTTTATTTGCACACGATGCACCAACAACATAAGTCATTAGCTTGATGGCATTTTTCTTTCATTTTCGTGCTTTGCTCTATTTATGGTCATCCGCACACATTTGTGGCGTTTACATGCTCATTACCCCTATTGGAATATTTTTGATTGTGTTAACCAGTGATAAGATGGAAGCCCACATTCAGTTGAAGAACTTAGTTTGATCTTTAGATCACCAGTCAGGTCTAATCATCTATTGTGTTGAATCTACCGACATATCAATTGTGGTCTAGCAATCTCGGTCTACTCTCGTTGTGTTACCTTAGGAGTTACCAGTTTTTCTATCATTTTCTTTTATATTGCTTGGACTACACAGACTTATACTTTGAATGTTTGCATCTTTTCTAAATTAAAATTTTAAAGTCCCTCTTGATTTGTTCCTGTGTACTATCATATTCCATAGAGTTTGAATCGGTATCACAGATACGATCTACCTTATATCAGCTTTCCACTCTTTCTCCCTCGTTTTTTTAAATGTTACTTGCTGACAAATTCTCCCCCTAAATACTAAATCATACTGGTTTAATTATTTAAGATTTTTAATAAACAGCAACATAACATGAGTTAAATTGAACAGACTAAAATAAACAAATAAAATAAAAAATAAAATAGAAAACTTTAACTAAACTCCATCAGACTACACATATCATCATCAGGAATAACCTCACTTTTCTTTTAACGCCGTTGACCTCTAGCAAAATATTGAAAACGTGGTTTATCAAAGGCTTTAGTATAGAGGTCAGCGCGTTGAAAATCAGTATAATTTTTACATATCAATTAAGTTCTTTTCAAAACAGTCTCTTATGAAATGGTATTTAATACCGATATGTTTGGTCTTAGGATGTTGGACCAGATTTTTAGTTATTGCAATTGCAGCAGAGTTATCAACACAAATAGGAGTAGAGGAGAACTTTAAACCATAATTCCACATTTGCTGTTGAATCCAGATGATTTGTGAACAGCAACTTGCAGCAAAAACATAGGCTTCACAAGTTGACAATGCAACGATGTCTGCTTCTTACACTGCCATGTAACTAGTCTTCTCCCAAAGAATTGACACCCTGCGGATGTAGACTTGTAGTTCATCTTGCAGCCTCCGTAATCCGAGTCACTATACGCCGTGAGCTCAAAGTCATCATCGTGAGGATACCACAACCCAAGTGTGGGTGTACCCTTCAATAATGAAAAATCTTTTGACCCCGATCAGATGGTTGACCTTAGGCTTAGCCTGATATATAGAACATAAACATTTAGCATACATGATATCAGGTCTTGAGGCAGTGAGATACATGAGGGATCAATCATTCCTCGGTACATCGTGGCATCTACAAGGTCTCCATTTCATCAGGTGCTATGTCGTGATTTGTAGCAAGTGGGAGTCCAGCAGCAGATGCATTCTCCATGTCAAAACAACTGAGAATGTCCTACATACTTGGTCTGATGTAGAAAGATCCCATTTGGGGTCTGATCCACCTGTAACCCGAGAAAGAACTTCATCTCCCCTATAGCACTCATCTCAAACTCTTTCTTCATAACTGCTTCAAACTCTTTGCATAATTCTTCGTTCTTTGAACCGAATATTATGTCATCAACATAGATTTGTACTAGCAGTAGGTCTCCATCTTTTTCTTTGATGAACAGTGTGCAGTCAATGACTCCCCTGTGAAAGCTGTGTTTCACAAGATGAGTCGAGAGTTTCTCATACCAAGCTCTTGGAGCTTGATGAAGCCCGTATAAAGCCTTGTCGAGCTTGTAGACTCTATCCCGATGATAAGGATCTTCAAATCCCTCAGGTTGACTGACATAGACTGTTTCTCTGATTTCCCCATGAAGGAATGCACTCTTCACATCTACTGGATAGACTTTAATATTCATGTACGATGCATAGGCAAGGAAGATACGAATGGCTTCCATCCTTACCACGGGTGCAAACACCTCATTGTAGTCAATTCCCTCGACTTGGCGAAATCCTTGAACCACCAATCGAGCCTTGTTCCTGATAATGACCCCTTGGTCATCTTTCTTGCATTTTAAAACCCATTTGGTGCCAATGACCTTAGCACCTTTAGGTCTATTAACCAGAGTCCATACACCTAACTTCTTGAACTGAAGAAGTTCTTCTTGCATGGCACTCACCCACGCCTCATCATTTAGTGCATCACTGACATATTTTGGCTCAAACCGTGAGACAAAACACCGATAAGCACCATCATGAATATATCCCTTTTCCATAACTGAGGCGTAATCAGCTGAGTATAGCTGATTTCGGGTTTGCACTCCTGATCTGACATCCCCAATGACATTGTTTAGGGGATGATAGACGTTTAGTCGTGATCCTGGAGTAGTAGGAACTGCTACCTCAGAGCCAAGATTATGAACATTTGGTTCTGCAGCTGAGGTAGTTGGAGTTTGAGGCTCCGAAGTTGAAGGTACATCACTGGTAGATGCTTGTGGACTTTCAGGATCTGGAACCTGTTCCTCCTGACTGTTCTGATCATCTTCTTCAGCTTCATCTTCAAAGGAGGAGTCACTATCATCGACTACTCCCCCTGACTGAGTAGATGATCCTCCCAGTGAGCTTGACGTTGGTGTATTCAAGATATCATACATAATCCATGTAGCTAACTCGTCATCCGAGGGAGAGAGAGGGATGTTGAAGGACTTGAAGAATCCATCATAGTCGAAAAAAGTAGCGGGTCTTGTGCCAGTAGGTGGGTGTGGTATATCTCTGAACGTCAACATTACATCCACTTCTACTAGACCCGTTGAGTTGTTGTAAACTTGCTTGTTCTGTATGTGTATCTAGAAAGATTCCTTCATCTGCCTTCTCGCTGAATTACCTTCTTGTGTCTTCTTCAGAAGTGTGCATGGCGTGCCAAATGGTTCGAGATACTGCAAATTCGGTTTGCGTCTTTGTAGTAGCTCGTAACATGTCTTCCGTGGCGCTTGACTATCAGGACTCGATTCAGTGTATAACATGCATTCGCCACTGCCTCATTCCAGAATTGGATAGGCAGTTTCGAGTCTGCCAGCATAGTCCGTGCTGTCTCTATCAAGCTTCTGTTCTTTCTCTCAGCAACGCCATTCATCTGAGGCGTGTAGGCAGAAGTGAATTGATGCACAATTCCCTTTTCCTTGCAGTATGCCTCCATCCACTGGTTCTTGAATTCTGTTCCGTTGTCTGAGCGTACTTGTCTAACCTTCAGCTTGTAGAGAGATTCCAGTGTGGTTACCAACTCCTTGAATGACTCAAATGTTTCTGATTTGGATTTCAGAAACATTACCCAAGTGAACCTTGAGTAGTCATCAGTGACCACAAAATAATACAAGTCGCCTGCAATGCTCTTTGTACTGACTGGACCAAACAGATCCATGTGAAGAAGTTCAAGAGGAAGTTCTATTGAATGAACTTTCTTTTCCGTATGAGACTTCTTCGTCTGTTTGCCTTTCTTGCAAGCTACACAAAAGTCAGGAAGCTGGAAGTTCTTGACATTAACTCCTCTCACCAGATCCTTCTGAATAAAGTGATTCATCTTCCTTTGACTAATGTGTCCCATTCTCCTATGCCAGGAGATGGAATCCTTTTCAGTAGCTTTAGATAGAAAACACTGAACCTCATGATCCGTTGTAGAAGCTGTTGACATATCCAAAACATAAAGGTCTTTATATCTTGAAGCAGTCATCAGAACTTGGTCCTCTGGGATCACGTAGTCTTTCTTTAGCACGTAACACTTCTTGTTGTCGAAGATGACTTTAAATCCCTTATCACATATTTGGGAAACAGAAAGTAAGTTATTTTGTAGTTGTTGAACGTAGTTCACCTTATGAAACTTAACTTTCTGATCCCCACTTCTCCTGGGCTGTGATATAGCCTCCCTTGTTTCCAGCAAACGAACATGCCCTCCTTTTATTTGCTTGACGTTTGATAAAAGATCCTTGTTTCCTGTCATGTGCCTAGATGCTCCGCTGTCTACAATCCACGTGTTAGTTTCAGCACTGTATCGAACACCCTGCACATACAAAGTAAAGGATTAGTGTGGGTTAGGAACCCAAGCCTTTACTGGCTTGGGTTTCCCCGAGGCATCACACATCATAAATTCCACCCATTGACCCTTAGAGATGAGGGTAGCTCAGGTTCCTTCTTGTCATTATTATCAGACACAGAGGATATCTTCTCCTTCCATAATCCAGATTTGTGCAAGGCCTGTTTGTGATAAACAGTCGACTGACTTACAGGTTGAATTTTAGGTTCACTAGTTCTTCTAGGTGGAGTCAGAGAATTCCTCTTAGAAGACCTAGGCTTTGAAACCTGAGGTTCAATCTTCTTCTAGGTGTCTGATAGAAATGACAATAGGAGGCAATGTGTCCATATTCACCATAGTTGTAGCACGACCTGCTATCAACTTTATGATTAAACTTTCTTTGTGGAGAAGTGTGTGACACTCTAGTAACATCACTCACTCTAGGTTTTGACTCTGGTTCTTTGGATGTTCTCTCTGGTTTAACAAAGTTAACTGTTTTAACCTGTTTAACATTTTTTTTCTTTTTGGTTAATTGGTTTTTGACTTGAAATATGTGAAAGATTAACCTTAGAAGTCTTTTTAGGTTCTGATTTGACTCTGTTTGACTCTGACGTTAAGTTAACCTTTTCAAATTCCTTTTCCAGATTAACACAAGGTAGTTTACCTTTTGCCTTTGAAGTGGCCTCCTTTTGTTTGTTTCCAGAGTCAATAGATGAACATAAGGAATCTGGATCACTAACAAGAGGAGTAGACACCACATGATCCTTGATGGGATTATTATTTATTTGTCTAGTCTTAGTGTTCATCAAAGTCTCAGGTGGTGGTGGAACCACTTTATAACCCAATCACTCCCCGTTGTTCCTTTCTTTCACTAAGTGTTGGACTATGTGTGAGGAACTAGTCCAACTATGCAGTTTATGTTTTAATGAATTTACTTCTACTTCTAGAACTGCCTTTTGCTTATTAGTGTCTTCTAGGGAGTTTAGATAATACCTAATGTCATTAGCTTGTTTAAAAGCAACTACTTCGGTTTCCCTAAGCTGTTTAGTCAAAAGGTCTATTTTTTCTTTATAACTATGCTCATTTTGTTTTAATACCCTATTAGCCTCAGTGCACAGTTGCAAGTCTTTTACTAAGTTATCATTATGATCTAATAACCTAGAAAATTTTCATCTATGCTATTCCTAAAAGTATCACAATCAGAACAAGCATGATTATCAAACATTTGGTCAGTAGTACTTACCTGAGTTGATTCAGAAGAGTTAGCCATCATCGCAGCGTCAGATGTCTCTGGTTCTGGTGATTTTGTCTTTTCTGTCTCTGACGTGGTAGTCTCCTCTTTAGGCTTGTAACTGACCTCGGTAGCAGTTGCTTCTTCACTATATGACATCGCTATCTTAACTGCTAGATCTCCTTCACTAGCGGAATCATTGTCAATATCTTCTACACTTGCAATGTTTGGTTCCCCTGGTGAGACAAACCTAAAGCTCTAATCTTGTCCTTCATCATCATGAGCAGTCAAGGCTTTTGGATCCTTGCTTGATGAGGTAGAACTGGTAGCTTGCTTGTCTTGACGAGTGAAGGACGAGAACGGGTTCCCGTTACCCGTCTTCTTAGGCTTGACACATTCTCTTTTGAAGTGCCCCTTCTCTCCACAGTTGAAGCAGGTCACTTTGCTCTTGTCAAAGCCAAATGTGGTATCCTTAGTCGCTACCAAGTTCTGTCCGGTTTGTTTTACAAACTTCTTTGCCCTCCGGATAGCACTAGCTAAGGACCACATTATGTCCATCCTCTCAAGCTCCATTTCATCCACTTGCTCGTAGTCCTCGTCTGCCAGATGGCAGTTTCCGATCTTCCCAGCAACAAGTTCATCATAAGAATGAACCACTGCAGCCAAAAGATCCATGTGTTCTCGAGCTACTTCCACAGTCACATTACCGAGATTCTCGGTCTTCAGTTTAGTAGCACTTGCTTCGGATCCAATATAGTGGGTACAAGAAGGTCCCGACGTGTCTGATCTTGAAGGAGACGCATGTGAAGGACCCGATGAGCTAGACACAAATGCAGTCTGGAGAGGTGCTCCAAATGTCTTAGCTTGAGGCGTGGCGTTGTACAAAGATGGATTTTGATTGTACGAAGACTTCTTAGCTCTGTACTTCATCCTAAGTGCCTCTTCTTGCAACTTAAGAATGAAGTCATTAATATCCAGTTTTGCCAGCATTCCATTCTGTCTAAGGTTAGACACGAATGAAGCCCACTTTTCAGGCAATCCGTCTGCGAAGTTAGTAACTTTCTCTTCCATGGTAGTAGCCACCCCATGTGTATTCAGTTCACTCATCAGATGGTAGAATCTATCTATAACGTCGTCTAAACTCTCGTTTCCCATCGATGAGAAGTTATCGAATTCCTTCTTTACTCCTTAGCCTTGATTGCCTTCAATGAAGCATTCCTGTCATACCTCTTTTCTAGCTCATCCCAAAGTTTCTTGGACTGCTTATTCTCCGAGTACTGGTGGAATATGTCTTTAGGAATAGACTGTGTAATCAATGCATAAACTCTTTTATCTGCATTGTATTTAACTTTCTGCACGTCCGTCATCCCTCCTAACGTTAGCTTAACTCCATCAGCTCCCACCGGTGTACTATATCCAATCTCGATGGCTTCCCACAGATTCGGATCCACTCCATTGAGGTAGATCTCAAAACGTTGTTTCCAGTGGGGAAACTCATCTAACGTCAGGAGCTTTGGTGGTTTATTATGATTACCCACCTCACTCTCAAGCAACAACAGGTTCTGTATCCTTGAGTCCTTCCCAGCAGTAAAGGCTGACATTTGATCTTCCATGGCAAATAACTTTAAGTCTAATAAAACAAACTGTCACTGGTGTGACTGAAGGATGCGAATGGTCTAGTCGTGCGTATGAACTCTGCGACTGTTCAATCGTGCGGCTGAACTAAGAGATTGGCTCAGTCGTGCGAATGAATCTGATGCGTATGAGAAATGCGAACGAACGGTTCAATCGTATGAATGGAGATGCGACTAGGTCCAATCGTGTGTCTGGACTATGCGAATGAAGTCCAGTCGTGCGAATGGACTCGCGTGCAACTGAAGCTGCTGTTTTGCGAAATTTTCTAGGTTAATCATGTTTCAGCCGTAAAAATTCGAATTTTCGCAAGGTCTAATCGCCTAAGTCCGTAGAAACCAAACTTTGATGAGCAGGGAATGTCCAAGATCACTTTTGACACCAAAAATTGCGTTTAATGCAAAAACACAAATTTTATCAATCTTGATTGAATCACACGTAATCAAGAGGCAAAGCTCTGATACCACTTGTTAGAACCTGGTATTTGAATGAAATACCTAGTAATTAGTGTGTAAACCAGATCAAATAGTGCGGAATGTATTAATTAATTAATATAACATTATGTGTAACAATTCAAACAACCACAATCCTAATTAACCAATTCAACGTCGACTCATTAATGAAATATTAAACATTATAAATAAAAAACAAACAATATTATTTCATTAATTATTCCACGCATTACCTCAAAATCAGACAAACAAGATCTATTACATTCATATCATGATCTAGGAACATACATGTATCAACAAGCCCCATGAGTATATTCGTTAACAACATTGAATTGATGTCCAATTTGACTCAAGAACAATCTAGGGTTCTTGGGTTTGGGGGTTTCCTTATAATTATATTTTTAAGATTTTAAAACCAAGTATTGGCATGGCAACTGCCCTTAGCCCACTGGTAACACTCATGCATTTTACACCCGAGGTCCCGGGTTCGAACCCGGAAACCTCCACTAATTTTTTAAGGCATTTCAGCCTTCAAAAAAATATGTAAAAATTGTGAAAAATTATTAAAGATAATTTTATAAACTTTATTTTTTTATAAACCACTTTATCAAATTTCTACAAATTTATTTCTTTAAATAAATTTTAATATTTTTATAAAACAAGAATTATAGTTAGTTTATTACAAAGAAAAGACTTTAAATAATGATTTAAATCATTAAATATCATTATTGGTTCAAATGTTGTTGTATAAAATTATAAGTTTTGTAAATAAAAATGTATTTACACTTATTATTATTTTTAATTCTATCAAACGATTAAAAATTTGTTTCGTTATGATAAATTGTTATATTGATGAAATCATATTCATTAAAGTGGAAACAAAAGTATTTTCATTATGAACTTTATATATCAAAGCCTAAATTCCCTCTTGGAACTCTAGATCATGTTTAAATGTTAATCTTATCATTAAAACTTAAATCTTGTAATTATATATATTTTAGATGCCTTGTGAAGGACTACATTGGATCACTGCTTATTACATTTCTTATTAATCGTCATTTTTATACATTTGATCAAGTGAGTATTTCTATACCCCTTTTTTATATTTTTACACTTTTAGGGTGAAACATGTTACTTTATAAACTTTGCACTTGTAAACACGTTTGATTCTTGTAAACTTATGGCATTTCACCTGTATGTTGTGGTTAGTTGAACTTTGTGGCTACCATGTAATGTCGAATATATATACAATCATTAACTATTGCTAGCCTAGCAAAGTCATAGATCTATGGGCCAGACAAGCCTACTTGGTTGATCCAAGTAAACTTAGCTAATCGTATATACTTTTAAACGTTTGAGACTTGTAAAACTTTGTCGAGGTTTGATTTTGCATTCTGTCTTACATCCCTAGTTTACTTTGTTCTCTAACTTACAACATGAATTGCCATCTTTTATATAATTATGTATTGACGACTATGGAAATCTCACCAACATTATGTGGACCTTTTATTTTTAACATGTTTCAGGAAATACTCAAGCTTGATCGCCATTTTTGAAGTTGTTCACACCTAGAAATGGACCTAGTTAACTTAACGAATGAGCTTGTTATATTTTTATATATTGTGTTCTTATTTGAGACTTATGCTTGTAATGTACCTTTCAAACTTATAAATAATATATTTGTATTTAATAATAGCATTATGTGGCTGTGAACGATCTTAACTCTCACTCCTCGACGTTTCCGCCATCAAGGTTGGGGTGTGACATCATGCATGTGATCTTGAAGGTTATCAATATCAATGAAACAAATTTACTAATTTTAAAGCACTAAATAAGAAGTAGGAAATCATCATCTGTAAATGCATCGATATGGAAATCCCAAACCTGTCATGATTAGTTCCCACCTCTGATGCTCTAATTGTTGTGGTGGTTGCTAGTGGCGGTTCCATCACCGGAAACTGAAGTTCCTCAGGTGCGACGGTGTCTAGTGGCGACTGCATCGTGCTTTGCAAGAAATGGACCATAAAGAATCATTACCACCAGACGTTGTGTCTGGTGGTGGTGTAAATGTCACCTTGTCCACCATCATGGTGGACAAGGTGACGTTGGTTGTTGGATATCCATTCTCCACTAAAGAGAATGAGGTAGACATGGAGGACGAGGGTTGGTGCACTAGAGGTAGCATAATGGACGAGTCATCACACCCTATCAAGAGAGGGAAGTTAACCTTTGCTCGTGAGCCGTGGAACTTAAAAGCTACTCGATCATAAGCCAATGCAGCTTGTTCAGGTGTATCATATGTGCCAAGCCACAATCTAGCCTTTTTCTTCTCCGGATTCCTTATCTCGGCCGTGAACTTCCCCCACGGCCTTCGTCTAACTCCTCTATAACGCCTCCACTCATGGTTTTGGATTTCTGGTGACAATCTTTTCTTCATCCCGCCATCCACTTCTGGGAAGGCTACTTCTGTTTGGCTTGATTCCATGAAGCCCGTAGATAGAAGTGGTTGATCACGACTTTTTTCTAGAGAATTGTGATCATTTTGATACATCTTCCTGAACGATGAACTGCTAAGACGTACTCGACTATTTTGAAGGCTAGGGTACTTGGAGAATGAATGGGTTTTAAGGGTAAATATTTGTGTAGTTTCAAGATTTATATATCACCAAGTAGGAAAGTAAGGAGGGGATACATTAAGTGTAATGGTTTTAGCTGGGCAATTGAATTTGCAACACCTAAACATCAAATCAACTTTATAGGAATTGAATACCTACCTTTCATTCACTAGAGACTTTTAGTTTAAAAGATAACTAATTGCTACTTACATTGATTTAATAGTTAAAATAACCTTCATCAACATATCAAGTTGTCATATCTATAAAGAAGGTATTTTGTTAAGTGAAAAAAATGTTAACAAGCATATAAAGTGATACGCATCATGTTTATAGCCATGTAGAATTATATACATTATAGTGCATATTACGTATATAATTGTATACTATTATATATGTGTATGATGTTAAAAAAATTATGATACATGCATGTATATTTGTGTGTGTATATATATGTGCATATATGTATATATGTATACACATTTAAAATAATCCACATTTATAAATAAGCATAGTTATATGCGATATATGATAAATTAAAAAAATGATTGTTTAAAAAACCATATAGATACACTCTATGTAAATTAAACGGATAAAATGTTCAATTATGATATAATATTTTAAAAATTAACACAATATATAAATGCTATCCTTCTTTTGGAATATGACTAAACTAAATAATAAATTTAACATAGCGGCTTTCCCCCCGTTTTTAAGCGGTTTTTTACGAAAGTAGAATCATCTCTATCTTAGTCATTGATTTGCTTTGAAAAAGTGTTATGATTTACTTCGCACCCTTCTCTACATAAAATACAATTTTTACTAGAGCCGACTTATATATACACAAATAATATCTATAGTATATAACAAGTCCAGGAGAACATTTTGTATTTTAAGAGCTGAAAAACAATTGATTTATATAAATAGAAGTTAAGACTAGTGATATTTAGGTGTTTTATATAGTTTATTATTTATGTATGATATACACATATATAAAACAATTTATGTATTATCAAACTTAATTTACATTTATATAAATAAATGATTCTTTTGATTTTGAAAATAAAAATGATTCTATATGAATCTTGACCCATATATAACTAGTGAAAGATTAGAGAGGATATGTTATGAATTCTAGTTAACGTGTTTTCTGTCTTTCCCTTATATTAAATGATGATGATTTTATAAATATAAACTAAGCAATCAAATAATTAAACTATAAATCTTGTTATCCTAAAAATTTATTGAAAAATATTAAACTATATGATTTATATTATATCTTATCTTAAAATATAATTTTATAATTTTTATTTTTATTTATAGTTTCTTAAATATTTACTATTTTTTATTTTAACAATGACTAATGACATGTAACATAAAAATCATTCATAAAACCTAAAGATTTTAACATGAAGAATTATTCTACTAATATAATACATGAGTTTCTAACTTATATATTTATATATACCGGACATATATCTTCGTGATACAACAGGAAACACAACATGTATTTCTTTTACAATTAGAAAAAAAACTATACATCATCTAACTTAAATTAAAATGAACAAAGTACTCATTCTTATGGTGTAATTTTATTTTAATAAAAAGAGAAGTTGTTTTATAAATGAATAATTGTAGTCACATAATAGACATATGTGTAAAAAATAATCATGATAGTCAAATTCATAAAAATAAAATTTCACCCCTTAAACTTTTAATAGTTAATGCAAAAAGACAATTTTATCTTCTTCAAATGTATTATATTATAGTATGGATATGTATATATTTGTGTATGTGTAGACATATATACACATATATAATATGTATGTATGCATATATATGTGTCAATATGAGGCAAACTCATTTGATAGAACTTTTGCCTCTTGAAGAAGAGGTCTTAACTTCAAGCTTAAATATAATAAAAACTAGTTTGTAGTAATTTAGAAATAAGTAGTAGTACGATAGATTGCTATTGTAAAATGGCATATGCATGTACATATGTATAACTTGTTGATCGATGTCGAAGTACCAATCAAATAAAATGTTAAATTGTATTTCTATTCACCTTAAACTAGTTAGGGTAAGTAGGGTTGTCGAACATCCTGGAATTAGTGGTTGGTATATTGTAACTTGATTTATAAGAAACGATTAACGAAATTATCAAATTACTTAAACTATTGTCTCTTGGCTGTAAATTATACGGATACATTTAAACTATATTTAACATTTAAACACTTCTGAAAACATTGTCAACAATCAACTTAATATTTAACATTTAAACACTTCTGAAAACATTGTCAACAATCAAACTTAATATTTAACATTTAAACACTTCTGAAAATATTTCAACACACTCACATCACTTGTCCACTCTCTTATATACTATTTTTTAAATTATACGGATGATATTGAGGTTTACTTAAATTTCATATTTTATCCTTGAGTTGCATAAATTATAAGTTTCGTTGGGCAAATGTAATGCTTTAAGTCCCTCATCCGGATGGATGTTACAAAATTCCGCTAAAAAATCCAATAGTTTTGAAAAGTGTGAAAACTTTTTACTATTTAATGGAATTTTTTAACACCCGTCTAAATGAGGGACTAAAAGCGTTATTTTTTCGAATTATTGGATTGAAGCTGTAGTTTGAAACTTAGGGATGAAAGATAAAGTTTAAGTAAACCACGAAAACCATCCTTGTAATTTACCTTATTTTTTATGTGTTAGTAAGGACGTATTGGTCATTTCACCCTATATTAACAACAATATTTTTTGCTGTTGTTAATGAGCTGGATTGAAAGAAAAAAACCACATAGGGATTTGTAACTAAAAAGTGATAGTTGTAATTTGAATCAAACTGTGAAGTAAAAATAGTTTACTCGATAGTTTTTCTTGAACTTATAACAGAAAACTTGATTCTAGATTTAACATTTTCATGTTCGTTCATTGTATCAAAACAAACTTTGATCACCAATTTCAAACTTTAACTTCTTTTAGGGGTATACTTCAACATAATCACCACTAGTTAAATTTGTCAATATGAGTATAAAGGACAAGTGTCAAACACTAAATTATCGTCTTCAAGATTTTATAAAATATGGTCGATATTTCATTTATGGTCAGATCATAATTAATCACTAGTAGATTTCAGGATTAGATAATAAGCATTTGAACAATACTGCAATAAAAACTAAATATATTGGCAATAGCCTATTACGACGGATTTTATTCGTCACAAAATAGTTTTGTCACAAAATTCTTTTGACGTAAAATTGCGGTTAGGTTAGCCATTTATATAACATAAAAGGTAACACTACTTTTTAAGTTATGTATAATTGTCATTTAACATATGTTAGCATTTTATGGGTATTCAGGTTACATAATAATCAAAATGAAATATTTTTATCAAAATAATGAGTACGTTGGTATGTTAAATGATATAATGACCAGTATACAACAATATAACAAATGTAACACGGGTTTCATCGATTATTGGCACTAGCAATGTTTAACAATTATTTATTCTCCTAAATTGTGTCATCTTTTTATCTTTTTTAGATCATTACAACTATAACCGATCTCTTTCTTCACCAGAAAGGATAGACTTTCAAAAGCAGCTGTTTATAGGGAGGGTAATCTAATTAAATTGCAATTAAGGCACCTTCATAATAATCGTTAATAATTAAAGGCACTGTCTAGAAAGATGAGTAAAGATGGCTCTATGTAGTAAATGCATTTGGAAAACAATGTATATGCTTTACTGGGCATGTAAAGAAGCCTAACATGTCATAAAATATGTATAAGAGGTCTTTAGTATCAAAAACATGAAACATGATGTAATTTGAAATAATATAAGAATATGATAGGATTGATTCACCGTAAAAAAATATATGTGTATTCATTTGCACACCCTTCTATTGCCATCCTTTCAAGAAGCTTGATCCTTCATTATTTGATAGCCTCATTGCTCCGTTAACGGATAAAGAATTTAAAGATGCGTTTGGGGATTCTGATGGGTATCGGGCACCAGGCCTCAATGCCTCACGTGTTTATCTTTAGATTTATTAACAATTTTTGGGAACCCTTGAAGATGATTTCTTGAAGATGATGAATTACATTCATAGGGTTGGGAATTAGTCACGAGTGTGCTTCGTCTTTTATAACTCTCGCTCGTAAATGTTAATCCTGCTTTCTTGGATCACTTTGGACACATCAATCTCATAGGATGTATTAGTAAGGTTATTTCGATCAATGACCCTTGCAAAGTGACTCAAAGGCCTTATGATTATTAGTAAATCTATTTCTTGGAGCAGGAGGTGTAAAATAATATCGCTTCTATTCAAAGGAAATTAAAAAAAAAACATTTGATTCTTTAAATGCAGACTTTATGGACTCAGTCTTGTTTCAAATGCAATTTCCCGATCAGCGTAGGAAATGGATTAGCGCCATCCGAAAATCGGCATGGACCTCAGTTTTGGTCAAGGGTCACGACCCACGTTTGAATTACATTGTTATATGGGTGTTTGGGGGGGGGGGTGTTGTTAGGGTGACTCTTTATCCCTATTTATATTCATCATTGCTATGGAGGCCTTCTCGAGCTTTATGAAAAGTGCTTGTTAAATAAACATTTTAAACGGGATTCAAACACATAATCAGGGTCCCGTCTTTCTCGTCTCATATTTAGTGACGATATTATACTTTTGGGGGACTTGTCAATTGCTAACCTAATGAATATTGCAAGAATAATGATATCTTTCTTCTTAGTGTCACAACTTGAAATGGATTATAGAAGAATAAGAGGTTGTTTGGTGGCCTTTTTATTGACCATTAAGAGATACTAGCCTCTTAATGGTGAAGAGGTAATCTTAAAGTTGAATGATTAAGATGCTACCTTTTAATGGTCCTTTTAACCATTCAGCATTAATGTTACCTTTTAATCATTAAGAGACTATAAAACCGTCAAGGACCATAAAAGGCTGCTAATTAAACAACTCTTAACTTATTTGGATTATGTGTGGAGGATCAGGAACTGAATGATCTAGACAAGGCCAATACTCCATTCAAGTACATAGGTATTGAAGTGGTAAACTACATGAATATGGTCAAGGCTTGGGATTCGGTTATAGAGATGATAGAAAGGCTTCTCGGTTTAGCTTTATCTATCATGGGTATGGTCACTCTGCTAAAATCTTTCTTTGTCCCCTTCTCGGTTTACTACTTCTCCATATATAAAACCTCGAAGAAGACCTTGGATAAAAATGAAATCCTTAGGAAACAATTCTTTTAAGGTTGTACCAGAAAAGAAAGATTCATTAGATTCACTAGGACAAAGTCATGGCTCCAAAGGAAGAGGCGCAGCTTGATTTGGGAACTTTGGAGGATCTCAATGTTAGCCTTTTATTTAAATGGTGATAGAGGTATAAGGTGGAGATTTATTGGCTTTGGAGAAACATGGCCAAAGTCATTCATGTTAAACAGGAATACTTGGGCTGCCATTTTGAGCAAAAATCTCAACCAGGTGTGTGTACATTACTAGAAAATATACATTTAACGACACACAATGTGTGTCGTAAAAGGGATAGGTGACACGTTGAAGTGCGTCAAGGAAGATACTGTCATAAACAAGATGTCACATATTTGTTTGTTATCTAACACACATTTATGACACACCCTTATGAAACGCAATGCTTGTTCGAGAAGACCTTATCATAATATAAGATGTTAGCATTTGTGTGTTATAACTGTATGTCATGGTTTTAAAAACATAAACAACAAACAATCAAAATCAATTACCTGTTGCATGCCCGGTCATAGCTATTCTAAATGACGATTAGTATCTCTTAATACAAAATAAACTACATATATAGTAAAACAATGATGTTCCATACAATATTATATAACACAACTAACATTTTAAAGTTAACATTCCATTCTAATTTTGATGCAAAATGTCATCGGAAAATAAAGTTTATGACAAAAGTGGACCATTCTTCGCTAGTACTCATATTTCTTTTCACCGACTTGAGAACTAGAAAACATTGAAATAAAACATCAGGTTTAACAAATCTAACTAAACACAATTTGGCTTACATTTAAATCTCCAACTCCTTCAATAGACATTAAAAAACTCTTTTTGGTTAACGGGAATATGGAATGCAATATATAGATACTTATGCTACTTAATAATAGAGTGCTTGGCAATATATTCCTTACCACTATCTTATATTATATCCTATGTTTTGTCACACCAATTATGTTTTTAACTAAAATTTTCACATGCAACTCATGAATCATGTTGCTGTAATATTTCACCACTAACCTATACCAACCACTACCAGTGTTAACAATATTTCCCATTAAATTTATTCCTATAAATGCAAGTATGGCAATAAGAGTAGGATGCATATTGTGTACACCTCATTCTTAACCAATGGAAGATTAAATTAAACCTTTTTAGCAGAAATTTGAATTTTGAGCAACAAACATATCAATGATCAACATATCAAAACAGTAACCTACAAATTGAAGCAAAATCGCCCTAAACAAAAATTCAAACTATATGAAAGTTAGTATTTGATCTTGTTTAAAGTTTATGCAAATCGACATAAGCAAAGTTGTGTAGGAACCGTTCATATAAAATAAAAAGTCAAACAATTTTATTAATGTACTCAATACAAATGAACATAAAGAAATGATTATGTATCACTTTTACAATGGTAATTTTACAGAAATAGAAGAAACAGAAATGTAAAAGCTGAGGATCGTGTTCAACACGGGGCCCTTAAAACAAATTCCGAGCCTCCCAAGAGAACTCAGTTTGTTTCCCAGGGTACAACAGCCGAAGCAGTTTGTACTGCCAGGATTGATCTAGAACCCGAAGTTGTTTGTAGAAGAGAATCCAGAGAGATAGAGAACCTGTTTTGCTGCAGGTTTTGAGATGTGTGTTGGTGTATCTTCATACTGAGGCACCCTCAGTATTTATATTGGATTCGAACCATAACAGTCACCCAGCCATTAATCCGAATTCGTAACTGCTCATTTAATCCGTCATTAACAGTCGTCGGTTACGTGTAACGGAAGCTGTTACAAGTCATGACTTTGACCGCGCACCAAAGTCTGTCGCACCTGACCAGACCCTCGAACCAACCTTCAAAAATACTAAGGCGGCTCTCAGCGGCTCGCGGCGATGCGAGTGTGCGAAGTGCAAAGTGCGCCATCAAAGCGCCACATTGCGCCCACATGCCCACGCCGCGCGTGTGCGAGTTGCGAGTTGCGAGTTGCGAGTTAAGGGTGCTTCGCACCCTTCGCGAATCCACTTAGTGTGAAATCTTAGGAACAATATAGACAAGATGTTATAGAATATAAACCATTTTATATTTTCTCTTTCCTCCAATGTGGGACACAATTTCCCACACTATTAATTCCTAATGTCACATTAATTTTCATTCAACACTATAATTTATTGACTAAATATTAATAACCATATTAATATTATCAATAAATTTCCAACAATCCCCCACATGAATGGAAATCAATTCTCCAAAAATTCAGCAGTCAAGTGTTGCAGGATAGGTAGGTCTTCCCTTTGAACCTTCCTTTGTGATGTATACTTAGTCTCCTAGTGGTGTGTAGACACGATGTCTTTGAACATACCCTGTTTTATGTAGACGACAATATACATTCACACAACACTCTTCCTGGTTTGATCAACCCCTCATTGTCGTGTCCGTTAATAGTCATGGAACACTTTCCTGGTTCTGCGAGAGCTCTAGGATTGGCGCCTCCCCACAAATCCATTTGAAGCGACCCCACTTCTCTCTAACATAGGTGATTTGGTGAATCATTAAAAGCATCATAGTTATATTGATTCCCACGAATCATCTAACCTTAATATGCTTAACCTCACTTTGGTCACTTGTTCGGGGTACTCCCCCAGAGTGAATGGACTAGGAAGATCGTCACTCCCTTTAGGTTTTAGGGTACTCCCCTATAGTGACTCCGTTGGTCATATGATTAAGTTGTCCTATTGAACCTAGATCTTGGGATCTACAGTCAACTAGGTTAGGTTTCCCTCATATTCTCCTTTTTTTCACGGGCTTTAGTCCCATTCCTCTTGACAACTTATAAACTATTTCTGTGCTTAAGCCTTTTGTTAACGGGTCTGCAATATTATCTTTTGACTTGACATGGTCAATTGTGATAACACCCGTTGATATTAGTTGTCGTATTGTGTTATGTCTACGCCTGATGTGCCTTGATTTACCATTGTACATTGAGGTTCTGGCTCTACCAATTGCCGACTCACTATCACAATGTATGCAAATAGCCGATAACGGCTTTGGCCATCTTGGAATGTCTTCCACAAATTGACGTAGCCATTCAGCCTCTTCTCCGGCTTTATCCAAAGCGATAAATTCCGATTCCATTGTGGATCTAGCTATAACAGTTTGCTTGGATGATCTCCAAGATATTGCTGCTCCACCAAGTAAGAACACATACCCACTTGTTGATTTGGAATCTTTTATATCCGATATCCAGTTTGCATCAGTATACCCTTCAATCACAGCTGGATGACGGGTATAATGCAATCCATAGTCTCTTGTGTATCTTATGTATCTAAGTACCCTCGTTATACTCTTCCAATGTTCTGAGCTTGGATTACTAGTATATCTGCTTAGCCTACTCACCGCGTATGCTAAGTCGGGTCTAGTACATGTCATTAGATACATTAGACTACCAATGATTCTTGAATACTCTAACTGAGCAACACCCTCCCCTCTATTTTTCTTTAGATGTTGGGTGGTATCAACCGGAGAACGTACTACACGCGTGTCTCCCGAGTTGAATTTTTCAAGAATTTTATCCACATAATGTGCTTGACTTAACACAAGACCATCTTGGGTTCGAATAATTTTCACTCCTAAAATTACATCCGCTAAACCCATGTCTTTCATATCAAATCTTCCTTTCAACATGTCCTTAGTAGATCTTATTATTTTATCATTACTCCCAATGATAAGCATATCATCTACATAAAGACATAAAATCACATAATCTCCTGGTGTATCTTTCACATATACACATTTGTCACACTCATTTATTTTGAAACCGTTGTCAATCATGACACGATCAAACTTTTGGTGCCACTGTTTTGGAGCTTGCTTTAAGCCATACAATGACTTGACCAATTTACATACTTTACCCTCTTGACCATGGGCAGAGAAACCCTCAGGTTGCTCCATGTAAATCTTTTCTTCTAAATCGCCATTTAGAAATGCGGTTTTGACATCCATTTGGTGTACTTCTAAATTTCTTAATGCCGCAATAGCAAGAACCATTCGTATGGAGGTTATGCGAGTGACAGGTGAGTAAGTATCAAAGTAGTCTAGACCTTCCTTTTGTCTAAAACCTTTGACTACTAGCCTTGCTTTGTATTTATCAATACTTCCATCGGCTTTCATCTTCTTTTTGAATATCCAACGATATCCAAGTGGTTTACAACCAGGAGGAAGATCTACTAGCTCCCAAGTATGGTTGTGAAGAATTGAATCAATTTCATTCTTGATTGCCTCTTTCCATTGGGGTCCTTCCGAAGAAGATACCGCTTCACGATAGGTATTAGGCTCACCCTCAACCATATAACTTACGAAGTCTGGACCAAAGGATTTCTCAACCCGTGCCCTTTTACTTCATCTAATTTCTCCCTCTTCTACCTCAGGTCGTTCATGTTGACTATCATGAACTATGTCATCAATTTGTGTTGATGAACTTGCACTTCCATCATCAAACCGCGATGATGTAGATGCATGTGTTTGTCCTCGCATTGGAAACACATTTTCAAAATATGAAGCATTCCCCGGCCTTATCTCCATCATAGTGTTCTTTTGTACATCAGGATTCTTGGACTCGTGTACAAGAAATCGATGTGCATTACTGTTTTGAGCATATCCAATGAATATTCAATCAACAGTTTTGGGTCCTAGTTTTTGAGCTTTAGGCGGTGGTACAATTATCTTAGCTAGGCACCCCCACACTTTGAGATACTTATATGATGGTTTTCTACCCATCCATAACTCGTAAGGGGTTACATCCCTTTTCTTTGTGGTATTTTATTTAAAAGATAATTTGCCGAGAGGATAGCTTCCCCCCACATGTCATGGCTCATCCCAGAGCTTATCAACATGGCATTCATCATCTCCTTTAAAGTACGGTTTTTTCGTTCCGCAATGCCATTTGATTGTGGTGAGTAAGGTGCCGTACATTCATGTATTATACCACTTTTTGCACATAAATCGACGAACGGTGCAACATATTCACCACCTCTATCGCTTCGCACAGCTTTAATTTTCTTGTTTAGTTGATTCTCAACTTCGTTTTTATACAAGATAAATTTGTTGATTGCCTCATCCTTACTTTTAAGTAAGTATACATAACAATATCTAGTGCAATCATCAATAAAAGTGATGAAATATTTGTTGCCACCTCTTGTTGGGTGTACTTTTAAATCACATATGTCGGTGTGAATTAAACCAAGGGTTTCGGTTATTCTTTCAACCGGTTTAAATGATGATCTTGTAAGTTTTTCTTCAACGCATGTTTCACATTTAGAGTTTGTGTCAATATGGAATGTAGGTATGCATTTTAAATTTATTAAACGACGAATAGAATTATAATTTACATGTCCTAGTCTACCATGCCAAACATTTGAAGACTCAAGCATATAAATAGAAATAGTAGTCTTATTCATTTCACTTTTAATAACGGTTACATTCATCTTAAACATACCATTAAGGGCATAACCCTTCCCCACATACATTCCACGTTTAGTAAGGACAAACTTGTCCGACTCAAACACTAAACGCAAACCAAACTTATTAAGCAACCATCCCGAAACAAGATTCTTCCGAATCTCCGGGACATATAAGGTGTTGCTCAATGTGAGTTCCTTCCCGGAAGTCATCTTCAAGATCACTTTTCCTTCGCCTTTGATGTCGGCCGTAGCTTTGTTACCCATGTAAAGCTTTTCATCACCCTTAACCTCTTTAAAAGTGCTAAAGAGGGTCTTGTCACCACACACATGACGGGTAGCTCCCGTATCAATGAACCATCCATGTGGATTGTCTCCCACGAGGTTGACTTCTTCCACCATTGCCGATAGCTCGGTGATCATTGCCACTAACGGTTCACCATCTTCATCCATCATATGCGCACGCTCACGCTTTGGTTGCTTACATTGATTAGCACGGTGCCCCGTCTCATTACAATTGTAGCAGAGACCTTGGAAAGGAGGAGGTGGAGGTTTCTTTTTCACAACTCCTTTCTTTGGTCCAAGGTTCACCTTTGGTTTCCCAATTGGCTTTTTCCCTTTACCTTTATAACCCCTTGACGATTGTCCATGTTCAACCACATTTGCCTTTGCCATTGGTTCCACACGGTTGCCTTTTTGAGCCATTTTGTTGTCTTCTTCAATTCGAAGACGAACAATAAGTTCATCCACAGTCATCTCCTTTTGTTTAAGCTTAAGATAATTCTTAAACTCTATCCAACTTGGAGGCAACTTTTCAATCATGGCTGCAACTTGGAAGGTGTCATTGAGAGGCATCCCCTCAGCATGAATTTCATGAAGTATAACTTGTAACTCTTGAATTTGGCTAATCACAGTCTTGTCATCAACCATTTTAAAATTCAAGAACCGAGCCACAATGAATTTCTTGCTACCTGCATCCTCGGTTTTATACTTCTTGTCTAAAGACTCCCATAGTTCTTTGGCAGTCTTTATGTTGCAATACACGTTATACAATGAATCACAAAGACCATTCAAAACGTAGTTGCGACAAAGAAATTCCGAATGCTTCCAAGCATCAATGGCACTCAAGGCTTGAGCATCATCCCCTTCTTTAGGTAGAGGAGTAGTTTTTTCCAAGAACTGTGCTAAGTTCAAGGTGGTCAAATAGAAGAACATCTTCTGTTGCCATCTTTTGAAGTGGACACCCGTAAACTTTTCGGGTTTTTCGGCATGGTTCGCCACAGTGGTCGCTCCCACCGTGGTTGCAGCTAAAGGGGCAGATAAAGAAGAACTCATTGCACTAGAAGACATGTTGTTTGCTGTTTTACAAAAACAGCTTAAGTTAGAACAATTTTCAACAAATTAGAAAAAAAAAAAACGAAAATTGAAAAGGTTTCAAACTATTTTCACAGTTCTATAAAATTCAACAAGAGATGTTCTAAGTCCAACTTTGAAGATCACTCGTGAATAATAAAATGAAAACAGTTATTACCACAACTAAGAAAAAAAAATATATATAAACTATTTTCAGAATTCTATAGAACTCAACGAGAGATGTTCTAAGTCCAACTTTGAAGATCACTCGTGAATAAGAAAACGAAAATAATTTTAAAAAATAACCTTTTTTATTTATTTAATTTTTTTTGAATTTGTTTTAAGTTTGTAGGAATCGTTCATATAAAATAAAAAGTCAAACAATTTTATTAATGTACTCAATACAAATGAACATAAAGAAATGATTATGTATCACTTTTACAATGGTAATTTTACAGAAATAGAAGAAACAGAAATGTAAAAGCTGAGGATCGTGTTCAACACGGGGCCCTTAAAACAAATTCCGAGCCTCCAAGAGAACTCAGTTTGTTTCCCAGGGTACAACAGCCGAAGCAGTTTGTACTGCCAGGATTGATCTAGAACCCGAAGTTGTTTGTAGAAGAGAATCCAGAGAGATAGAGAACCTGTTTTGCTGCAGGTTTTGAGATGTGTGTTGGTGTATCTTCATACTGAGGCACCCTCAGTATTTATATTGGATTCGAACCATAACAGTCACCCAGCCATTAATCCGAATTCGTAACCGCTCATTTAATCCGTCATTAACAGTCGTCGGTTACGTGTAACGGAAGCTGTTACAAGTCATGACTTTGACCGCGCACCAAAGTCTATCGCACCTGACCAGACCCTCGAACCAACCTTCAAAAATACTAAGGCGGCTCTCAAGCGGCTCGCGGCGATGCGAGTGTGCGAAGTGCAAAGTGCGCCATCAAAGCGCCACATTGCGCCCACATGCCCACGCCGCGCGTGTGCGAGTTGCGAGTTGCGAGTTAAGGGTGCTTCGCACCCTTCGCGAATCCACTTAGTGTGAAATCTTAGGAAACAATATAGACAAGATGTTATAGAATATAAACCATTTTATATTTTCTCTTTCCTCCAATGTGGGACACAATTTCCCACACTATTAATTCCTAATGTCACATTAATTTTCATTCAACACTATAATTTATTGACTAAATATTAATAACCATATTAATATTATCAATAAATTTCCAACAATCCCCCACATGAATGGAAATCAATTCTCCAAAAATTCAGCAGTCAAGTGTTGCAGGATAGGTAGGTCTTCCCTTTGAACCTTCCTTTGTGATGTATACTTAGTCTCCTAGTGGTGTGTAGACACGATGTCTTTGAACATACCCTGTTTTATGTAGACGACAATATACATTCACACAACACTCTTCCTGGTTTGATCAACCCCTCATTGTCGTGTCCGTTAATGGTCATGGAACACTTTCCTGGTTCTGCGAGAGCTCTAGGATTGGCGCCTCCCCACAAATCCATTTGAAGCGACCCCACTTCTCTCTAACATAGGTGATTTGGTGAATCATTAAAAGCATCATAGTTATATTGATTCCCACGAATCATCTAACCTTAATATGCTTAACCTCACTTTGGTCACTTGTTCGGGGTACTCCCCCAGAGTGAATGGACTAGGAAGATCGTCACTCCCTTTAGGTTTTAGGGTACTCCCCTATAGTGACTCCGTTGGTCATATGATTAAGTTGTCCTATTGAACCTAGATCTTGGGATCTCCAGTCAACTAGGTTAGGTTTCCCTCATATTCTCCTTTTTTTCACGGGCTTTAGTCCCATTCCTCTTGACAACTTATAAACTATTTCTGTGCTTAAGCCTTTTGTTAACGGGTCTGCAATATTATCTTTTGACTTGACATGGTCAATTGTGATAACACCCGTTGATATTAGTTGTCGTATTGTGTTATGTCTACGCCTGATGTGCCTTGATTTGCCATTGTACATTGAGGTTCTGGCTCTACCAATTGCCGACTCACTATCACAATGTATGCAAATAGCCGATAACGGCTTTGGCCATCTTGGAATGTCTTCCACAAATTGACGTAGCCATTCAGCCTCTTCTCCGGCTTTATCCAAAGCGATAAATTCCGATTCCATTGTGGATCTAGCTATAACAGTTTGCTTGGATGATCTCCAAGATATTGCTGCTCCACCAAGTAAGAACACATACCCACTTGTTGATTTGGAATCTTTTATATCCGATATCCAGTTTGCATCAGTATACCCTTCAATCACAGCTGGATGACGGGTATAATGCAATCCATAGTCTCTTGTGTATCTTATGTATCTAAGTACCCTCGTTATACTCTTCCAATGTTCTGAGCTTGGATTACTAGTATATCTGCTTAGCCTACTCACCGCGTATGCTAAGTCGGGTCTAGTACATGTCATTAGATACATTAGACTACCAATGATTCTTGAATACTCTAACTGAGCAACACCCTCCCCTCTATTTTTCTTTAGATGTTGGGTGGTATCAACCGGAGAACGTACTACACGCGTGTCTCCCGAGTTGAATTTTTCAAGAATTTTATCCACATAATGTGCTTGACTTAACACAAGACCATCTTGGGTTCGAATAATTTTCACTCCTAAAATTACATCCGCTAAACCCATGTCTTTCATATCAAATCTTCCTTTCAACATGTCCTTAGTAGATCTTATTATTTTATCATTACTCCCAATGATAAGCATATCATCTACATAAAGACATAAAATCACATAACCTCCTGGTGTATCTTTCACATATACACATTTGTCACACTCATTTATTTTGAAACCGTTGTCAATCATGACACGATCAAACTTTTGGTGCCACTGTTTTGGAGCTTGCTTTAAGCCATACAATGACTTGACCAATTTACATACTTTACCCTCTTGACCATGGGCAGAGAAACCCTCAGGTTGCTCCATGTAAATCTTTTCTTCTAAATCGCCATTTAGAAATGCGGTTTTGACATCCATTTGGTGTACTTCTAAATTTCTTAATGCCGCAATAGCAAGAACCATTCGTATGGAGGTTATGCGAGTGACAGGTGAGTAAGTATCAAAGTAGTCTAGACCTTCCTTTTGTCTAAAACCTTTGACTACTAGCCTTGCTTTGTATTTATCAATACTTCCATCGGCTTTCATCTTCTTTTTGAATATCCAACGATATCCAAGTGGTTTACAACCAGGAGGAAGATCTACTAGCTCCCAAGTATGGTTGTGAAGAATTGAATCAATTTCATTCTTGATTGCCTCTTTCCATTGGGGTCCTTCCGAAGAAGATACCGCTTCACGATAGGTATTAGGCTCACCCTCAACCATATAACTTACGAAGTCTGGACCAAAGGATTTCTCAACCCGTGCCCTTTTACTTCGTCTAATTTCTCCCTCTTCTACCTCAGGTCGTTCATGTTGACTATCATGAACTATGTCATCAATTTGTGTTGATGAACTTGCACTTCCATCATCAAACCGCGATGATGTAGATGCATGTGTTTGTCCTCGCATTGGAAACACATTTTCAAAATATGAAGCATTCCCCGGCCTTATCTCCATCATAGTGTTCTTTTGTACATCGGGATTCTTGGACTCGTGTACAAGAAATCGATGTGCATTACTGTTTTGAGCATATCCAATGAATATGCAATCAACAGTTTTGGGTCCTAGTTTTTGAGCTTTAGGCGGTGGTACAATTACCTTAGCTAGGCACCCCCACACTTTGAGATACTTATATGATGGTTTTCTACCCATCCATAACTCGTAAGGGGTTACATCCCTTTTCTTTGGTGGTATTTTATTTAAAAGATAATTTGCCGAGAGGATAGCTTCCCCCCACATGTCATGGCTCATCCCAGAGCTTATCAACATGGCATTCATCATCTCCTTTAAAGTACGGTTTTTTCGTTCCGCAATGCCATTTGATTGTGGTGAGTAAGGTGCCGTACATTCATGTATTATACCACTTTTTGCACATAAATCGACGAACGGTGCAACATATTCACCACCTCTATCGCTTCGCACAGCTTTAATTTTCTTGTTTAGTTGATTCTCAACTTCGTTTTTATACAAGATAAATTTGTTGATTGCCTCATCCTTACTTTTAAGTAAGTATACATAACAATATCTAGTGCAATCATCAATAAAAGTGATGAAATATTTGTTGCCACCTCTTGTTGGGTGTACTTTTAAATCACATATGTCGGTGTGAATTAAACCAAGGGTTTCGGTTATTCTTTCAACCGGTTTAAATGATGATCTTGTAAGTTTTTCTTCAACGCATGTTTCACATTTAGAGTTTGTGTCAATATGGAATGTAGGTATGCATTTTAAATTTATTAAACGACGAATAGAATTATAATTTACATGTCCTAGTCTACCATGCCAAACATTTGAAGACTCAAGCATATAAATAGAAATAGTAGTCTTATTCATTTCACTTTTAATAACGGTTACATTCATCTTAAACATACCATTAAGGGCATAACCCTTCCCCACATACATTCCACGTTTAGTAAGGACAAACTTGTCCGACTCAAACACTAAACGAAAACCAAACTTATTAAGCAACCATCCCGAAACAAGATTCTTCCGAATCTCCGGGACATATAAGGTGTTGCTCAATGTGAGTTCCTTCCGGAAGTCATCTTCAAGATCACATTTCCTTCGCCTTTGATGTCGGCCGTAGCTTTGTTACCCATGTAAAGCTTTTCATCACCCTTAACCTCTTTAAAAGTGCTAAAGAGGGTCTTGTCACCACACACATGACGGGTAGCTCCCGTATCAATGAACCATCCATGTGGATTGTCTCCCACGAGGTTGACTTCTTCCACCATTGCCGATAGCTCGGTGATCATTGCCACTAACGGTTCACCATCTTCATCCATCATATGCGCACGCTCACGCTTTGGTTGCTTACATTGATTAGCACGGTGCCCCGTCTCATTACAATTGTAGCAGAGACCTTGGAAAGGAGGAGGTGGAGGTTTCTTTTTCACAACTCCTTTCTTTGGTCCAAGGTTCACCTTTGGTTTCCCAATTGGCTTTTTCCCTTTACCTTTATAACCCCTTGACGATTGTCCATGTTCAACCACATTTGCCTTTGCCATTGGTTCCACACGGTTGCCTTTTTGAGCCATTTTGTTGTCTTCTTCAATTCGAAGACGAACAATAAGTTCATCCACAGTCATCTCCTTTTGTTTAAGCTTAAGATAATTCTTAAACTCTATCCAACTTGGAGGCAACTTTTCAATCATGGCTGCAACTTGGAAGGTGTCATTGAGAGGCATCCCCTCAGCATGAATTTCATGAAGTATAACTTGTAACTCTTGAATTTGGCTAATCACAGTCTTGTCATCAACCATTTTAAAATTCAAGAACCGAGCCACAATGAATTTCTTGCTACCTGCATCCTCGGTTTTATACTTCTTGTCTAAAGACTCCCATAGTTCTTTGGCAGTCTTTATGTTGCAATACACGTTATACAATGAATCACAAAGACCATTCAAAACGTAGTTGCGACAAAGAAATTCCGAATGCTTCCAAGCATCAATGGCACTCAAGGCTTGAGCATCATCCCCTTCTTTAGGTAGAGGAGTAGTTTTTTCCAAGAACTGTGCTAAGTTCAAGGTGGTCAAATAGAAGAACATCTTCTGTTGCCATCTTTTGAAGTGGACACCCGTAAACTTTTCGGGTTTTTCGGCATGGTTCGCCACAGTGGTCGCTCCCACCGTGGTTGCAGCTAAAGGGGCAGATAAAGAAGAACTCATTGCACTAGAAGACATGTTGTTTGCTGTTTTACAAAAACAGCTTAAGTTAGAACAATTTTCAACAAATTAGAAAAAAAAACGAAAATTGAAAAGGTTTCAAACTATTTTCACAGTTCTATAAAATTCAACAAGAGATGTTCTAAGTCCAACTTTGAAGATCACTCGTGAATAATAAAATGAAAACAGTTATTACCACAACTAAGAAAAAAAAATATAATAAACTATTTTCAGAATTCTATAGAACTCAACGAGAGATGTTCTAAGTCCAACTTTGAAGATCACTCGTGAATAAGAAAACGAAAATAATTTTAAAAAATAACCCTTTTTTATTTATTTAATTTTTTTTGAATTTGTTTTAAGTTTGTAGGAACGTTCATATAAAATAAAAAGTCAAACAATTTTATTAATGTACTCAATACAAATGAACATAAAGAAATGATTATGTATCACTTTTACAATGGTAATTTTACAGAAATAGAAGAAACAGAAATGTAAAAGCTGAGGATCGTGTTCAACACGGGGCCCTTAAAACAAATTCCGAGCCTCCCAAGAGAACTCAGTTTGTTTCCCAGGGTACAACAGCCGAAGCAGTTTGTACTGCCAGGATTGATCTAGAACCCGAAGTTGTTTGTAGAAGAGAATCCAGAGAGATAGAGAACCTGTTTTGCTGCAGGTTTTGAGATGTGTGTTGGTGTATCTTCATACTGAGGCACCCTCAGTATTTATATTGGATTCGAACCATAACAGTCACCCAGCCATTAATCCGAATTCGTAACCGCTCATTTAATCCGTCATTAACAGTCGTCGGTTACGTGTAACGGAAGCTGTTACAAGTCATGACTTTGACCGCGCACCAAAGTCTATCGCACCTGACCAGACCCTCGAACCAACCTTCAAAAATACTAAGGCGGCTCTCAAGCGGCTCGCGGCGATGCGAGTGTGCGATGTGTGTTGGTGTATCTTCATACTGAGGCACCCTCAGTATTATATGGATTCGAACCATAACAGTCACCCAGCCATTAATCCGAATTCGTAACCGCTCATTTAATCCGTCATTAACAGTCGTCGGTTATGTGTAACGGAAGCTGTTACAAGTCATGACTTTGACCGCGCACCAAAGTCTGTCGCCATCAAAGCGCCACATTGCGCCCACATGCCCACGCCGCGCGTGTGCGAGTCGCGAGTTGCGAGTTAAGGGTGCGAACCCTTCGCGAATCCACTTAGTGTGAAATCTTAGGAAACAATATAGACAAGAGGTTATAGAATATAAACCATTTTATATTTTCTCTTTCCTCCAATGTGGGACACAATTTCCCACACTATTAATTCCGAATGTCACATTAATTTTCATTCAACACTATAATTTATTGACTAAATATTAATAACCATATTAATATTATCAATAAATTTCCAACAAGTTGATACATTATCTTTTGTCAAGGTGGGACAAGGTGTGAAGGTGGAGCCATTTATTGCTACAAAGTATGGGTGAACCATATGAATGTAAAGCAATAGCTAAATTAGATATGCCAACAATTGGATAGTGAAAACAGATGAAACAACATATGAGTAAAACATAAACAGTCCCAAACACCTCACTATTCACATGACCCTTTGAGACGCTAATGCAATTAGAATTACGTGGCTTATAATTTACCACTCAAATATGGTCGTGGCCCAAGAAGTCTAGAACACAACATCAAACATCAAACAAAGAGAAAACTTTCTAGAGAAATAAACAAGGATGCTATATTTATATTGTTATTGACTAGTACTTTAACTCCTTTATCAACTATCTATTTCATGAACTTTAATATATAATAGTTATATTGGTAATTCCCGACTGAAAAGGACACTAAAGTTGCATAAGAAATGATCATTGTAACATTGATCCAATGAAGTTAAAACTGCTATTTCAGCAAAGAATTAAGTGCTCACCCTCACGTTGACCCACTTGAGTTTAACCCTTTTGTTAGATCTACTTTGTGCAACGTACAAGTGCATTGCCCTACAACCAATTAAGAAATATATCACAAACCATTTTATGAAGTAGGCTTGTTGAAAATATCTATACCTGATTAAACCGATTGATCCGAATCAAAATTGGGTAGAATGGTTATCGGGTATTCGGGTAATCCGAAGTTTATCGGGTCGGTTGACGGATAGTTAACTCACAATTTGGGTTAACCCTATAACCCATATAAAAATTAAACATCCTTACTATCAAAATTCAATATATAGATAGTGCCTACTGCCTAATTCTATGATTTTGTGATTTATACTTCACGTATTTCTGAATTCCTACTACCCAATCTTTGGTTGAAGCAATCTTGAAGTTTATCACTAGAAAACCCACAAAACGGTAGCCCTCAAGCGTTAGCATCTTCATATTCCCAAAAGTCAATCAAGACAATTCACCAAATTCCCACGATTGTTAGTTCTTACTACCAGGTTTGCTTTTGAAGTTTTTTAAGTTTTATGTTCAGTTAGGTTTAGACGTTTAGTACTTTAGTTTCATTTTCAGTTCATCGATCAACACATCTCATTCACAAAATATGTTTGTTTTTTTTTGAGTTCATCGATTTGCATGCAATTGAGAAATTCTAGGTTTTATGTTTATCCACAAGCTTTGTAACACTTTCTTTTAATAGTTTCATTTGAATCTAGTATTAGCCATGGATGTTTTTTCATTTGAATCTAAATAAGCCATGGATTTTTTGCTATAATTTTAGGCATCCATTACGTTTTTTGGTATAATGTGAGTCCAGATGATTTATTGTGGGCGTCCATTAAGTTTATTGAACTTTCTATGTAATTGTATCATTTCTTATTTCTTTTAGTCATAAATTTAAACAAAAGTATTTTATTTTTTTTTATCTTGAACTGAACTATTCTGATACAAAGTTTTGTGTTCCTTAAGTTTGTTATAAATTATTGTACGATTTTGATTGAACCAATATATGCCTTTTATTAGTGTTCAACTCGTAATGTGATAAAACTTTATATAATAATATTTTATGTTAGATGTTGAATATGTCTTTAATTGATAGATGTCAGCAACAAACAATTTAGTTGAAGAGGATACGATTGACCTTGAAAGCAATGAGGAGACTATACAAACAAAATAGAAGAAAGCTAAGATACCAACCAAGATCAAAAGTTTGGTCATATTTTGAAAAGTTTATGGACGAGGAAGGTGTTTTAAGAGCAAGATGTGAACATTGTGCTAACACCTACAAGTTTGAATCGAAATCTCATGGTACGAGTAACCTTAATCTCCACTTAAAGAAATGTACTGCTTACTTAGCTACAATTAGTGCTGGTCAAACACAATTAGCTTTTCATATAGGGATTAAAACAAATTGGCATCTTGGAATTTGATAAAAAAGCAATTAGGAAGGCTTTAGCCCATATGATAATAGTTGTTGAGCTTTCATTTAGTTTTGCGAAAGGTGTTGTCTTTAGGTATTACATGAGTGTATGTCAACCATCGTTTAAAGTTCCATGTAGAAGTACAATCACAAAAGATGTCTACCAATTGTTTGTAGAAGAAAAAGAAAAGCTTGGTAGTTTTATTATATAAGAATATTGGTAGGATTTGTTGACAATGGATACATGGACTTCTAGTCAACAATCTAGTTATATATGGTGCAAGATGGTATCAAGAAAGTTGACAGGTCAGTTGAGATAATTCGATGGGCGGTAAGGTGGATTAGGCAATCACCTTCTAGAATTGAGAAATTCAACAAGTTTAATAAAGCATTTGATAGAGATGTTCCAACAAGATGGAACTCCACCTGCCATATATTGAAAATTGCCAAAGCTTATGAACAAACATTTGAGAGATATGATATTAAAGAATGCAATTTTAGAACCAACATCGAAAATGCGGGGTTTTCATTAACTTCACCATCCGATTGGCAAAAGGTTAGACATTTATGTTATTTTTTAAAACATTTTTATGATGTTACTTTGAGGGTTTTCGGGACACTCTACGTCACATAAAAAGGTTAGATGATACTATTCTTGATGTTAATCTTTATGATATTGCTAAGGCAATAAAACTGAAGTTTGATAAGTATTTTGGAGACTTGGACCAAATGATTTATTTTTATATTTTGCTTTGATTCTTGACCCAAGAAATAAAGTAAAATATTTTGTTATACTAATAGAAGACCATTATGGGGCAAATGTGGTGGAGTAAAAAAAGACAGTTACAATGGATTCAATGTATTAATTATATAATGATTATACTAGAATTCATTCACCAAGTTCTACTTTTAGTATTACCGAGTTTACCACTTCATCAGCAATCTTAGGAAAGCGTAAAAGCCAGATGTTATGGCACCAAAACTACCATTGTGAATTAAGGTAAGAGAAAAAATGAAAACCAACATTGTTGAACTGGTTGGTGAGTTAGAAAGGTATATTAATAAAAGTGTTAAAGATGACTCGTTAATATTTAATATTTTAGAATAGTGAAAGGTGAATAGTCCTAGATTTCTAATTTTATCCTTAATGGCTAGAGATTTATTCGTCATTCCCATGTCAACCGTGACTTCAGAATTAGTTTTTAGCACCAGTGGAAGGATTTTGGACCCATTTAGAAGTTCTTTAAATCCTAGGATCGTTGACACTTTAACTTGCGCATGAGATTGGCTTCATGGTAGCTCAAGTGACAAACCCAGGTTTGAAGAAGATTAGGAAACGATACAAAAAATTGATAAATGTACTTTTTATATCGATATTATTTTAATATATGTAGATGTTAAATCTTACTCTTAATTCCTATTTTATTTGTAGTTTTTATATAATTGGATATGGGTAGTGAAAGTTATGTTGTAAAACTGTACTGTTATGAAGGCCAAAGCACAACGACGACCTGAAAAGAAACACGAAAATAAAAAGCAGTGAAGCGTGAACCGGGATTGTGTTTGACACAATTCCCTAAATAGATTTGCGGTCTGTTCCCAGGGTATGCCGGTTCGAAGCAGCAAATACATATTGCTAGACTTAATCCCTTTCCTGAAACGTAAACAGAGCTATTGCAGTAGAGAGAGGAGATCGAGAGAGAATGGTTTTTGGTGCGTCTAAAACTCTGTAATTGAATTTTTAGCCATAAATCCATATCCGATTTATAATCATTATTGATGAATAATTATGACCATTAGTGCATAATAATGATGGTCATTAGTGCATACTAAACTAAAATTAATAATGATTATTCAAAACGAATATAATATTATCATTTGATGTATCAGTTAGAAGTTTCAAAATTTAAAACCGAGTTCAAAAAACTGCCTCGCTTGGGCCCGAGTTTTTGGAGTTGCATTCGTGTCCGCGGGACATGCGGGCACACATGAGTTCGATGAAAATCTAACCAAACCCTGTTTTTGCACCCCCAGCGTGCGGGTAGGACTTGTGGTAAAATATTTCATAAAGATACACTAGAGTGGTAAGGCAACTCTTATTAACCAACCTCACTTTGTTCCTACACCAATGTAGGATAAAGTGTTCACTATAATTTTAGACATTCATTCACACAAACCTAATACTTCCAACAATCCTTCACATGAATAGAGATCAATCTTGGAAACACCATTATTCAACTTAAATTCAGCAGTTGAGTTTTGCATACGATAGTAGGTGTTACCCTTTGAACCTTTGCTCATGAAGCTCACTTAGCCTACTGGCTCTGAGTTGACGGTGATGTCTTTGAACTCATCTGCCTTTTATGTAGACGATAACACACTTCATACAATACTCTCCCTGATGAAGTAAAGTCCTCATAGTTATGTTCGTTATGGTCATAAACATGAGCCTGGTTCAACGAGAGCCATTAAGTACTGTGCCCCAACAATATCAATTGAAGCGACCCTATTTCTCTCTCACATAGGTGTTTCACTATATATGGTTAGCTTAGTCAAATAATTAAACTCCATAGGATTAACCTCACACTTGTCACTTTTAGGAATGTACTAGGATGTTTACTAAGCTTTGTAATAAACTCCCTTTTAAGTAAGTAGGGTTACCTCCCCTATAGTGACCTCACTAATTCATACACTTAGGTTTTCCTATTGAACTCATATTTCAGGATATCCATTGTATTGAGTTAGGTTTCTTTCTGTAAGGCTCCGTTCCCGGGACACTTACAGCTGGCCAATCATCGCACAAGAAACGTATATTTTCATTAACTTAAATAAAACGTTGCAGCGGAAACATTAAAATAACCTTTTATTTCTAAATAAATGCTTTTGCAAGTTAATACAACATTCGTTACAAAACATCTTTTGTTCGCATTACAATGCAAAAACATTAAACAAAAGAATGCCATCCAAAAGAGCTGAGTAGCTGTCCCGTGCCATCCTCAGTAACATTACCTGCCAACTGGAAACACATAAAAGTCAGCGGTGTTGAGTGAGTTCTAGTTTTATAGTAAAACATACTTTATCTTTCTTTTAAAACCATTCTTTACTTTCATTCAATCATAACAGGTTTTAGAATGTGATCACACATCGTACGTACACATAGATAATATTTATTATCTTCATCATCGTTTGTTTCGTACATTTATTATCTTTCATTTCCATCTAGGTCCTGTCATGTACTTAACCCCCCTCTAGAGCACCAAGAAATTCATCTAGGTTAAGCGACAAGGACCCCATACATATGGTCAATCACAAAGATTGAACCCCTGCGTGCATCCTTATGGGTATTTAACCCGCACACAGTTGACTGACAACCCCTCATTGGGTGTGAACCTCCATACATTTGCTTAATCACACGGATTAAGCCTAGTGTGCATCCTCATAGGGTAGCTAACCCGCACACGGTTGAGCTAACACTCCTCATTGAGTGTGAATCTCCATACATTTGCTTGCAAGCCTTTCTTTTGTTCGTTTATTCATTAATGCATTCATTCTTTCATTTTGTTCCTCTTTCCATTATCTTCCACTTTACGTTACATAATATTTCATTTATTCATTAACATTCAACGTAAAGCCACGGGAAAATAATCACACATAAGAAGGAACATCAACATAAACATACAAACATCGCCATACATAGCACCATCATACATACATAACATACACCACACATACCATCATGCATAAACATCATAACGTCTATGACCTCAAAAGTCAACTTATACGAACCTACGGGAACCTCCCAAGTCAAAACCTACATTGCACTTTCCCCCGAAAGTCAGAAAATAACTATGTTCTTTCGGGCGTATGAGTCCTGTTTGGGCGTATGGACCTTATTCAGTCGCATGGCCTTCCATGCGCATAAGACACTAAGGCGAATGGACACTATGGGCGAATGGACACTTAGGAGTATGGGCTTCTAGTCACATAGCCTTCAGTCACATATCTTTCATGCGTATGAACCTCAGTCGCATGGCATCTAGGCGCATGGACCTCAGTCGTATAATATCCAGGCGTATGGCCTTCAGTCGCATGACTTCCATGTGTATGAACCTCCGTCGCATGACACCCATGCGTATGGACTTTAGTTGCATGACTGTCATGCGTATGACTCTCAGTCGCATGCCTTTCGTCCGTATGGCCTCCAGTCGCATGCCATTCGGACGCATGGACCTCTAGTCGCATGAGCCCTAGCTGATGCACAATGCAGTTTTCCCCGAACCTAATCTGCAATTTCTGGCCTCCAAACCCTCTCAAACATGTTCTAAGCTTAAATAAACCATCCAAACCTTAGAAACACATACCACAGCACCATTCAAGCACAACCAAGCCCGAAATCAAACCCCACCCGAATCACACACACACCCATACACATACATATGGGTTTTACACCCAACACACCAAAATGATTTGCTATGTGTTTCAGCCCCAAAATCAGTTGAAAATGTGTAAAAGAGGGGGGGGGGTCCTAGAACTCACATTAACAGCCCCTTCAAGTATAGCTTCCTACAAACCCACTTGCCTTTGACTTTCGTGCTCGAATCCAAGAAAACCCGAAGCTTTTTGCCCTTTCTTTCCCTTTCTTCTCTTTGCCGAATGGAGTGAGTGATGGAGAGGGGTGTGGGCAGCCATGCCCCTTTTATACCCCCACTCCTCCAAAGATTTTCCCGTTTTGGCAAGATTGGTCCCTCGACTTGGGCTTTATTTATTTTCTTTCTCTTTCTCTTTCTCTTCTTTCTTTGGCTTCAAAGGAAATAACCGGTGTTACAAGTCCAACCCCCTTATATAGGTTTCATCCCTGAAACCTGTTATTCCTCGAACAGACGTGGGTAATGCTGTCTTATTCTTCTTCATTCTCCCACGCAGACTCAGATCCCTTTCTGTGCTTCCACTGTACGCGCACAAGTGGACCACTTTATTCCTCAATCTCTTCTCTTTACGGTCGATGATTGCCTTTGGTTTCTCTACATAATTGAGCTGTTCGTCTACCTCGATATCTTCTAGTGGTACAACCATATCTTCGTTTGCCAACATTTCATCAGACAGATACGTGGAATGTCAGATGAATTCCACCTAACTCATCTGGTACTCTAATTTATTGGCCACCTCTTCTACTCTAGCAATGATTCGGAAAGGCCCTATGTATCTCGGGCTCAACTTGCCCTGCTCTGAACCGAATGATACCCTTCCAAGGTGAGTCTTTCAACATAACCCTGTCACCCACCTAGAACTCAATCGCTCTATGTCGTTTATCAGCATACGACTTCTGACTATCCTTGGCTGCCTTCATGATGGCTTTAATTGTTTCTAGTTTCTCAGTCGTAGCCTCGACAACTTTGATGCTCCCTAACTCTTTATGGCCGATATCACCCCAACACATAGGTGTTCTACACCTCCTACCGTATAGCATCTGATAAGGAGGCATACCAATACTGGCATGATAACTGTTGTTATATGAGAACTCAGCTAATGGTAAGTGGTCATCCCAACTTCCTTCTAAATCGATGATGCATGCCCGAAGCATATTCTCCAGTGTCTGAATCGTCCTTTCCAACTAACGATCTGTCTGAGGATGATAAGCCATGCTAATGTGTAAGCTTGTCCCCATGGCATCGTGGAATTTCTTCCAGAACTTAGATGTAAACCGGGTGTCACGATCAGACACAATAGACACTGACACACCATGACGAGTTACAATCTCCTTAATGAAAAGATCAACCAACCTTTTGGATGAATATGTCTCGCAGATCGGTAGAAAGTGGGTACTTTTCGTCAAACGATCAACTATCACCCATATAGCATCATACCCTCGCGCGGTACGCTGTAGCTTCGTAATAAAGTCCATGGTGATATGTTCCCACTTCCACTCCGGTATATCCAAAGGTTGGATATTCCCATACTGCTTTTGTTGCTCGGCCTTCACTTGTAAACAAAAAGGCATTTACTCACATACTCCACCACATCACGCTTCATACCTGGCCACCAATAGTCTTTCTTCAAGTCTTGATACATCTTCGTAGCACCATTATTAATAGGGTATCGAGTCTTATGAGCTTCATCCATGATCATCACACGTAGATCCCCAAAACGAGGAATCCACATCCGCCCGAATCGGGTTCTAACACCAAGTGTGTTTTCACCCAATTCCACGACCAGGTCTCTCATTCTTTGATGATCTTCTTTCAATGCTTCATCTTGAAACTCCTTGACTTGCTTCATCACATCAGAGGTCATGATCAACTAGTAAGCTTTCACCCGAATTGGCTCGGACCTCTCTTTCTGGCTAAGGGCATCCGCCACCACATTGGCTTTGCTTGGATGGTAATGGATCTCACAATCATAATCTTTTATGAGCTCCAACCATCGTCTCTGCCTCAAGTTCAAATCTTTCTGCTCGAAGAAATACTTCAAGCTCTTGTGGTCGGTGAATATGGTGCACTTCATCCCATATAAGTAGTGCCTCTAGATGTTCAATGCGAAGACCACAGCTGCTAGCTCCAAATCATGAGTAGGATAGTTAACCTCATGAAACTTCAACTGTTGGGATGCATAGGTTATAACCCTTCCTCTCTGTATTAACACACATCCCAACCCCGAGTAGGAAGCATTAGAATAAACCACTAGATCTTCACTTCCATCGGGTAATGACAAAAACAAGAGCTTGAGTCAACATCGCCTTTAACTCCTCGAACGCCTTCTCTTGAGCTTGACCCCATACAAACTTTACATCCTTACGAGTCAACTTGGTTAGTGGAGAAGCGATCTTAGAGAAGTCTTGAATGAATCTTCTGTAATAACCCGCCAAACCCAAGAAACTACGAATCTCAGATGGCATCTTTAGAGACTTCCATTGCATCACCGCCTCCACCTTTGCCGGGTCCACCATAATCCCCTCGGGATTCACCATGTGACCCAAGAACTGAACTCGCGCAACCAAAATGCACAGAACTTCTCCTTTCTTTACGTCTCCATGACCTCCTGAATGTGACCGGCATGCTCTATCTCGCTCTTCGAATAAATCAGGATATCATCAATAAACACAATCACTAATTTATCGAACATCCGCCGACACACTCGATTCATCAGATCCATAAAAGCAGCTGGCGCGTTGGTCAAACCAATGACATAACGAGGAACTCGTAGTGACCATAACGCGTGCAAAAAGCTGTTTTAGGAATATCCTGCTCCTTCACCGTTAGCTGATGGTAGCCAGATCGAAGATCTATCTTTGAAAACCAACTGGCACCTTGAAGCTGATCAAACAAATCATCAATCCTCGGTAACGGGCATCGATTCTTCACCGTAAACTTGTTCAGTTCACGGTAGTCTACACACATCCTCACGCTACCATCTTTCTTCTTTACGAATAAGGCCGGAGCACCCAAGGAGAGATACTCGGTCGAATGAACCCCTTATCAAGCAGCTCTTGCAATTGCTCCATCAACTCTTTCATCTCAGTCGGAGCCAAATGATATGGTGCCTTGGCAACAGGTTAGGCACCTGGTATCAAATCAATCTGAAACTCGATCTCTCGATCAGGTGGTACTCCTGGTAAATCTTCGGGAAATACATCTGGAAAGTCACACACAACCGGTACATCGGACAGTTGTGGTGTTAGTGTATCCACATACGCCTCATGCACTTTCCCGCCACCGCCATTGAAATCACTTTCGGAATTGTAATGACCACCCAATCACCACAAACCATCACCAAACTCCTGTAAGGCGCTATTAACCGAATCATCTTCTTGCGACACACAATGTTCGCCTCGTAGTCCGCTAACCAATCCATCCCAAGAACTACATCGAAACCACCTAAGGTCACCACGAATGGTCTAACAGGAAACTTATGACCTTCTAATTCCATATCATAGCCTTCTATCATCTCAGAAATCCTGGTAGACTTACCTATGGCAATTTCTACATCAAAGGGCGCATCTACACTCCTACTACTAACAGGCAGCTTAGCACGGAAAGCAGCAGCAATAAAACTTTTACTAGCACCAGAATCGAATAACACAGAGGCTAAAGTTTGGTTTACTAGAAACGTACCTGACACAACATCAGGGTCCGTCCTAGCTTCCTCCTATGTCATTGTAAACGCTCTAGCGCTCGCCCTCTCTCCTTCTCCCCCAGCCTTCTTCGCCCTCGAACCTTCAGCCCTCAGCTTCTTGCAGTCCCTACTCATATGGCCACTTTCCCCATAGCTGAAACATCTCATAACCCAACAATCTCTAGCCATATAACCAGGCTTCCCACACTTGAAGCAAAAGCTTGATCCCTATTTGCATTCTCCCGAATACTCCTTCCTGCATTTCCCACACCTCTTTGACCCCGCACTAGGTGTGACCATACACCGATCATCCACCCGTGCCTTCTTGTTGCTCATCGAGGCACCACCCCGACCAAACCTCTTCCCATTCCAATTCTGGTCGCCACCACCCTTCTCACCACCTCTCGCTCGTCATACAACCTTCCTGCCAAATCAACCGCCGACCTAAACGTGCTCGGCCGTGTAGCGATCATATGCCTATGGATATCCACCGGCAAGCCCCGAGTATACCGCTTAATCTTTCATGACAGAGGCATCACCTGATCCGGCACCAGCCGTGCCATCTCGTTGAATTTGGTGGTGTATTGTTGATGCGTCATTGTTCCTGCCTCCAGCTATAGGAATTCCCTTTCCACCTTATCCATCTCCCGGTGAGGACAGAACTCCTCAATCACCAACTTTTTCAACTCAGACCACTTCATTCTCCCAATTGCTCAACTATCCTCGGCTTGGACTATATTGTCCCACCAACATAGAGCCGAGTCCACAAACGAGTGGGTAGCAAACTTCACCCTCTGGTCTTCTCGGCACTCACTGATATTCAGAACAACTTCTATTTCCCTCACCCATTGGTGAGCGGCGGCAGCAGTGCCATTACCATCAAAAGTAGGGGGCTTACACCTTTGAAATCCCCATAGTTACAGCCTCGTTCCGCCTCCAGGACAGAATCTTCTTCTTCCTCCTCTTCATCATCGGAGAGAACTGTTTCCGGCTTCGGTTGTTCCCGTCCTCCCGAGGACCTATTCCTCTCTTTCCTTTCTCCTTCCTTACAACCTTAATTACTTTAGTCACCACAAACGGTAAGATCGTCTGCATGACCTGATGAACTTCTTCCATAACAGACTCCTTTACTGAGGCCCTCAAATTATCACTCTCATCACCGCCCTCTAGATGAGGGGTCTCGGGTTCTTCATGAACCACCTTTTCAACTCTAGGTCTTCCTCTTTTGGGCCACAGTTCAACACCAAGTCCACCGCGACCTCCACCAGATAAAGCTTTAGAAGATCTACCACCAGCCATCCTCTAACACACACTGAAAGATTCAAACACCAACACGGTCATTCAAGGGAACAACTTAGTTTATGTCAAGTATAGTAAGTCCCTAATTACAGTGGCCAGTTGTTCGCATTACAATGCAAAAACAATAAACAAAAGAATGCCATCCAAAAGAGCTGAGTAGCTGCCCTATGCTATCCTCAGCAACATTACCTGCCAATTGGAAACACATAAAAGTCAGGGTTGCTGAGTGAGTTCTAGTTTTATAGTAAAACATACTTTATCTTTCGTTTAAAACCGTTCTTTACTTTCATTCAATCATAACAGGTTTTAGAATGTGATCGCACATCGTACGTACACATAGATAATATTTATTATTTTCATCATCTTTCGTGTCGTACATTTATTATCTTTCATTTCCATCTAGGTCCTGTCATGTGCTTAACCCCCCTCTAGAGTACCAAGCAATTCATCTAGGGTTAAGCGACTAGGACCCCATACATATGGTCAATCACAAAGACTAAACCCCTGTGTGCATCCTCATGGGGTATTTAACCCGCACATAGTTGAGCTAACACTCCTCATTGAGTGTGAACCTCCATATTTTTGCTTGCAAGCCTTTCTTTTGTTCATTCATTCGTTAATGCATGCATTCTTTCATTATGTTTCTCTTTTCGTTACTTCCACTTTATGTTACATAATACTTTCATTTATTCATTAACATTCAACGTAAAGCCACGGGAAAATAATCACACATATGAAGGAACATCAACATAAACATACAAACATCGCCATACACGACACCATCATACATACATAATATACATCATACATACCATCATGCATAAACATCATAACATCTATGACCTCAAAAGTCAACTTATACGAACCTCCGGGAACCTCCCAAGTCAAAACCTACATCTGCACTTTCCCCCAAAAGTCAGAAAATAAGCTATGTTCTTTTGGGCGTATGAGCCCTGTTTGGGCGTATGGACCTTATTCAGTCGCATGACCTTCCATGCGTATGAGAATACTAAGGCGAATGGACACTATGGGAGAATGAACACTTAGGCGTATGGGCTTCTAGTCACATAGCCTTCAATCGCATATCTTTCATGCGTATGAACGTCAGTCGCATGGCCTCCAGGTGCATGGACCTCAGTCGTATAACATCCAGGCGTATGGCCTTCAGTCGCATGACTTCCATGCGTATGAACCTCAGTCACATGACACCCATGCGCATGGACTTCAGTTGCATGACTGTCATGAGTATGACTCTCAGTTGCATGCCTTTCGGCCGTATGGGCTCTAGTCGCATGCCATTCGGACGCATGGACCTCTAGTCGCATGAGTCCTAGCTGATGCAGAATGCAGTCTTCCCCGAATCTAATCTGCAATTTCCGGCCTCCAAACCCTCTCAAACCTATTCTAAGCTTAAATCACCATCCTAAACCTTAGAAACACATACCACAACACCATTAATCACAACCAAGCCTGAAATCAAACCCCACCCAAATCACACACATACCCATACACATACATACGGTTTTACACCCAACACAACCAAAAACGATTTGCCATGTGTTGCAGCCCTAAAATCAGTTGAAAACTTGTAAAAGAGGGGTATTAATCCCCTTCGAGTATAGCTTCCTACAAACCCGCTTGCCTTCGACTTTCGCGCTCGAATCCAAGAAAACCCGAAGCTTTTTGCCCTTTCTCTCCCTTTCTTCACTTGCCCAAATGGAGTGAGTGTGGGAGAGGGGTGTGGGCAGCCATGCCCCTTTTATACCCCTACTCCTCCAAAGATTTTCTCGTTTTGGCAAGATTGGTCCCTCGACTTGGGCTTTATTTCTTTTCTTTCTCTTTCTCTTCTTTCTTTTCTTTCTCTTTCTCTTCTTTCTTTGGCTCCAAAGGAAATAACCAGGTGTTACAAGTCCACCCCCCTTATATAGGTTTCGTCCCCGAAACCTGTTATTCCTCGAATAGATGTGGGTAATGCTATCTCATTCTTCTTCAGTTTCCCATGTAGACTCAGATCCCTTTTTGTGTTTCCACTGTACGCGCACAAGTGGGACCACTTTATTCCTCAATCTCTTCTATTTACTGTGGATGATTGCCTTTGGTTGCTCCACATAATTGAGCCGTTCATCTACCTCGATATCTTCTAATGGTACAACCATATCTTCGTCTGCCAAACATTTCCTCAGATGAGATACGTGGAATGTCAGATGAATTCCACCTAACTCATCTGGTAACTCCAATCTATTGGCCACCTCTCCTACTCTAGCAATGATTTGGAAAGGCCCTATGTATCTCAGGCTCAACTTGCCCCACTTCCTGAACCGAATGACAGCCTTCCAAAGTGAGACTTTCAACATAACCCTGTCACCCACCTAGAACTCAATCGGTCTATGTTGTTTATCAGCATACGACTTCTATCTATCCTTGGCTGCCTTCATGAGGGCTTTAATTCTTTCCAGTTTCTCAGTAGTAGCCTCGACCACTTCGACGCTCCCTAACTCTTTATGGCCGATATCACCCCAACGCACGGGTGTTCTATACCTCCTACCGTATAGCATCTGATAAGAAGGCATATCAATACTGGCATGACAACTGTTGTTTTATGAGAACTCAGCTAACGGTAAATGGTCATCCCAACTTCCTCCAAAATCGATGATGCATGCCTGGAGCATATCCTCCAGCGTCTGAATCGTCCTTTCCAACTGGCCATCTGTCTGAGGATGATAAGCCATGCTAATGTGTAACCTCGTCCCTATCGCATCGTGGAATTTCTTCCAGAATTTAGATATAAACCGGGTGTCCCGATCAGACACAATAGACACTGGCACACCATGATGAGTTACAATCTCCTTAATGAAAAGATCAGCCAACCTCTCAGATGAATATGTCTCGCGGATCGGTAGAAAGTGGGCACTTTTCGTCAAATGATCAACTATCACCCATATAGCATCGTACCCTCGTGCGGTACACGGTAGCTTCGTAATAAAGTCCATGGTGATATGTTCCCACTTCCACTCCAGTATATCCAAAGGTTGGATCTTCCCATACGGCTTTTGGTGCTCGGCCTTCACTTGTAAACAAAAAAGGCATTCACTCACATACTCCACCACATCATGCTTCATACCCAGCCACCAATAATCTTTCTTCATGTCTTGATACATCTTCGTAGCACCAGGATTAATAGAGTATCGAGTCTTATGAGCTTCATCCATGATCTTCACACGTAGATCCCCAAAACGAGGAATCCACATCCGCCCGAATCGGGTTCTAACACCAAGTATGTTTTCACCCCATTCCACGACAAGGCCTCTCATTCTTTCAGAGTTAAGATGATCTTCTTTCAATGCTTCATCTTGAAATCCTTAACTTGCTTCATCACATCAGAGGTCATGATCAACTGGTAAGCTTTCACCCGAATCGGCTCGGGCCTCTCCTTCCGGCTAAGGGCATCTGCCACCACGTTGGCTTTGCCTGGATGGTAATGGATCTCGCAATCATAATCTTTTATGAGCTCCAACCATCGTCTCTCCCTCATGTTCAAATCTTTTTGCTCGAAGAAATACTTGAAGCCCTTGTGGTCGGTGAATATGGTGCACTTCGTCCCATACAGGTAGTGCCTCCAGATCTTCAACGCGAAGACCACAGCTGCTAGCTCCAAATCATGAGTAGGATAGTTAACCTCATGAACCTTCGACTATCGGGATGCATAGGCTTTAACCCTTCCTCTCTGCATTAACACACACCCTAACCCCGAGTAGGAAGCATCAGAATAAACCAACAGATCTTTACTTCCATCGGGTAACGACAAAACAGGAGCTTGAGTCAACCTCGCCTTTAACTCCTCGAACGCCTTCTCTTGAGCTTGACCCCATACAAACTTTACATCCTTACGGGTCAACTTGGTTAGTGGAAAAGCGATCTTAGGGAAGTCTTGAATGAATCTTCTGTAATAACCCGCCAAACCCAAGAAACTATGAATCTAGGATGGCATCTTTGGAGAATTCCATTGCATCACCGCCTCCACCTTAACAGCCCCTTCGAGAATAGCTTCCTACAAACGCGCTTGCCTTCGACTTTCGTGCTCGAATCCAAGGAAACCCGAAGCTTTTTTCTCTTTCTCTCCCTTTCTTCTCTTGGCTGAATGAGTGAGTGTAGGAGAGGGGTGTGGGTAGCCATGCTCCTTTTATACCCCCACTCCTCCAATGATTTTCCCGTTTTGGCAAGATTGGTCTCTCGACTCGTGCTTTATTTCTTTTCTTTCACTTTCTCTTCTTTCTTTGGCTTCAAAGGATTAACCGGGTGTTACACTTTCATATGAATTTTAATTTTTCGAAGGATTTAATTCCATTCCCATTGATGACTTATGAACTAACTTTTTAATTCGGCCTTTTGTTAGCAGATCCATGATATTATCCTTTGACTCCACGTAGTCAACAGTGATAATTCATGCAGAGGTTAGATGTCGTATCATATTATGTGTATGTCTAATATGTCTATTCTTACCATTATACATTATGTTACGAGCTCTGCCTATTGCCAGTTGGCTATCACAATGTATACAAATGGCTTATGCTGGCTTAGGCCATTTTGGTATATACTCAACAAAATTGGCATAACCCTTATGCCTCTTCACCCGCTTTATCTAAAGTGATGAATTCTATTCTGTCATGGGTCTATCAATAACTGTTTGTTTCATCGATTTGCATGATATAACTGCATCTCCAAGTGTAAATACATACCCACTTGTTGCTCTAGAATCATTCGTGTTAGATTTACAATTTGCATCACAGTATCCTTCGATAACTGCTGGATATTTGTTAAAATATAGCCTGTATTCACGAGTTTATCATAACTAACAATGCAAAGAAGTCATACAGTTCCAATGAATTGAACTTGGGTTGCTCGTGTGTCCACTTAGCTTGCTTACAGCATATGCTAAGTTTGGTCTAGTACAACTCATAAGATACATCAAGCTGCCAATAATTCTTGAGTATTCCAACTAGTTAACAGGTTCACCTCTATTCTTAGCTAGGTATTGGTTTGTATCAATAGGAGTTCTAGCTACTTCAAAGTCATTTGTATTAAACTTCTCAAGATTTTATCCACGTATTGGGATTGACTTAAAACATGTCCATCTTGGGTTCGTGTGATTTTAACTCCTAGAATTACATCTACAAAACCCATGTCTTTCATGTCAAATCTTTCTATAACATGTTCTTCGTAGACGTTATGACTTTATCATAACTTCCTGCAATGATGATATTCATATAGACATTAAATGACATATCCATCTGATGTGTCCTTCATGTATACACTTTGTCACATTCATTGATTTTGTACCCAACATCGACCATGACATGATCAAACTTTTGATGCCATTGTTTTGGAGCTTGTTTCAATTCATACAAGGATTTTACAAGTTTATGCAATTTCTTTTCTTGCCGATGACTATGAAACATTCAGGTTGTTTCATGTAAATATCTTTCTCTAGATTTCCATTCAAGAAAGTTGTTTTCACATCCATTTAGTGAACTTCCAAATTTCTAATGGCGACAATGGCAAGTACCAACCTGATGGAGGTTATTCGCGTAATTGGCGAATGTGTATCAAAGTAACCTCAACCTTCCTGTGTTTATATCCTTTGATCACCAACCATTCCTTGTACTTATCAATGGTGTCATCTGGTATCATCTTTTACTTGAATATCCATTGATATCCTAGTGGTTTACATCCTTGAGGAAGATCTACTAGTTCACAAGTATGATTTTGTAAGATAGAGTCTATCTCCCCTTTGATGGCATCCTTCCATTGAGGTACTTCTGAGAAATTTACCGCTTGTTGATACGTTTACGATTCCTCTTCAACCATATAGGTAATAAGGTCAAGGCCAAAGGATTTTTTAGTCCTTTTTCATTTACTCTTTCGAATTTCAACTTTCTAAGTATTTGATTATTCTCGAGGATCATTATTTTCAACCTCATCATCTGGAATAATTTCCTCAACTGGTTTTGAAAAAATCAATTAACCTTTACCTAAGCATAGGAACACATGTTCAAACCATGATGCATCGTTAGATTCTATTATAGTGCCATTTCATATTCTAGGGTTCTTGAAATCATGTACAAGAAAGCAAAATGTACCACCAGACAGGTGTATCCTATAAATACAAAATCTATTGTTTTGGGTCCTATTAGTAGACGATTCGGTGGTGTCACTACCACTTTGGCTAGGCACCCCTACACTCACAAGTATTTATATAATGGTTTATATCCCGTTCACAATTCATATGATGTTACATATATTTTCTTGTTAGGTATCATGTTCAATACATAATTTTCCGATAAGATTGCTTCCCCTCACATGTTTGGCTTATCCCACAACTTATCATCATGGCATTCATCATTTCTTTTAAAGTGCGGTTTTTGCCTTCCGCTATGCCATTCTATTAAGGGGGGTAAGAGGCACGGGTTCATCTATGATTCCATCTTTTGCACACACATCAATAAAAGGTGAAACATATTCACCTCCACGGTCGCTCCTTACAATTTTAATTTTCCAATTTAGTTGATTTTTAACTTCAGCTTTCAATAAGATAAACTTATCAATAGTCTCTTCCTTACTTTTAATCAAGTACAAATAACAATACCTTATACTATTATCAATAACGTGATGAAATACTTATTCCAACCATGAGTAGGAATTGCTTTTAGATCTCACACCAGTGTGAATGACAATCTCGTTTGTTTTACTTCGATGCAAGTTTCATATCTATTATTTGAGTCGATATCGAATGTTGGTATGCACTTAGTCCAATCAAATAATGAATGGAATTATAATTAACATGACCTAGTCTACCTTGATAAACATTAGAAGACTCAAACAAGTAAGTATAACTAGTAGTGTTTTCAGTCATTCCATTCACGACCATTACAATTCAATTTAAACATGTTATTGAGGGCATAGCCCTTTCCAACATACAAACCATTTTTGGTCAACACGACCTTATCCAACTCAAACACCATTTTGAACCAAAATTTGTTCAATTACCATCTAGACAAAAGGTTCTTACGAATTTTTGGAACATACAACACGTTGGTCAAAGTAAGTTACTTTCCAGAAGTCATCTTCAAAACCACATTCCCCTCCCCTTTGATTTTGGTTATGGCATAATTTCTCATAAAAACTGTTTCTTCATTAGTCACCTCCTTGAATGTGCTAAAGAGACTTTTGTCAAAGCACATATGATGGATTGCCCCAGTATCGACCCACCAATCCTTGTTATTTTGGCCAACCAAGTTAACTTCGGTAACCAAAATTGAGAGGTCCGTGAACATAGCAACAAAATTTTCAACCTCATGAATCATGTTCACTTGTCGATCATTTTCTATCTTTGGAAGCTTGCACTTATTGTCCCTATGGCCTTGCTTTCCACTGTTATAACAAGTTCTAGTGAACTTCTTCTTTCCGACTCCTCCCTTAGGACCAAGGTTGGAGCCTTTCCCATGATTCTTTCTTCCACCCTTCCTACTGTTCTTTTTTCTTTTGAAGATTGGCTGTGTTCAACAAGATCGGGCTTCGCTATTGCAGGACCATCAATCTTTTTCAAAGAAAATTTGTTATCATGTTCAATACGAATACGAACAACAAGATCTTTAATGGTCATTTCTTTCTATTTGTGCTTGAGATAGTTCTTGAAGTCAACTAGCTTGGCGGTAGCTTTTCAGTCATTGCAGCAACTTGGAATTTCTCGCTTATTGTTATTCCTTCTACATGAATATCATGAAAAATTACTTGCAATTCTTGGACTTGGCTCATGACAGTTTAGAGTCTATCATTTTAAAGTGCAAGAACTTAGCCACCACGAACTTCTTAGCACTTGTATCTTCCATTTTGTATTTGTGGTCTAAAGACTCCTATAATTCTTTGGCAGTTTTAGCCTTGCAATAGACTTTGTACAATGCATCCACCATACCATTTAAAATGTAGTTCCGACACAAGAAATCCGAGTGCTTCCAATCTTGAATCGCGCCCGATGATCGAGCATCCATTTCCCCTTCAACATTGAGAACGGGTTTAGTCAAGAACCTTGCTAGGTTCAACGTGGTCAGATAAAAGAACATCTTTTTCTGTCACTATTTAAAATTCAAACTGGTGAATTTTTCAGGTTTCTCAGCATGCGATGTGACTGCATTAGGCAACGGTGCGACCAAACTAGTTGTGATAGTGACAACAGAAGCCATGATCATAGAAACATCAGTGTTCAAGGGCTGGGAGGGTTCCATTCTGAAACGTAAATATGACAACCCTAAACCAAGGTTTGGTAAATCTAACACTTTAAGAATTTCTATAAATTGATATTACATACTTTTACCTTATTAGAAATTGTTAAATAGATCTATGTGTTAACTTTATATAAAATATTTATATATTTTTGTATATTATGTGAGCACGCATGCATGCATACATGATACGTGTGCATATATATAAATTTTATGATTGTCATTTTAAGGTTATGAGATTAGTTAGTTGAACACTAAATGCCTTCATTACATGTCAAATATTAAGATCAAACTCCACTAAATCAAATTAACCCTATGAACTAAAGCTAATCAAATCTTAAACACTAAAACACTGACTAAAACACGACCTTAACCCTGATGTCGGGTCAATAGGACACTAAATAACCTGATTAAATCCTAAACTACTATTTAAAATCTAGCTTAATGACTAAGTAAGTCATTAACCCCATTGACCGCCACCTAGCCACACCTTGGACTAGGGGTGTACAACCATTTTTTTGCTCAAACTGGTTCGGGTTCAAAACCAAACCGGTTTTTTTATGGTTGGGTCAAACCGGTTTAGGTTACAAACAGGTTTGGCTCACGAAAAACTCGAACCTATCAAACCGATTCGGACCGGTTTGAAACCAGTTTTTTTACCTAAACCGGTTTTTCTTACCGGTTTAACTGGTTTTTAACTTTTAAACCGGTTTATAAACCGGTTTTGAGTGTGTGGCTAGCAAACTGGTATAGAAACCGGTGGTTTGGGTTGGTTCGGGACCGGTTTAGGCCAAAACCAGTTTTCTTTGAAACCGGTTCTGGACTTTTGTCTGAACCGGTTCCCGAACAGGTCTTTTGTCCATCTCTACCTTGGACACTAATCACCTTCCAAATTCACCACCTAGCACCCATAACACTAACATACTTAGAAACTTGCCACCTCTTGCAAGGCCTCGTTTCCGGGACGCTTACAGCTAGTCAATCATTGCACATAAAATATATATTTTCATTAAATTAAGGAAAAACATTATAGCGGAATCATCAAAATAGACATCTTATTTCATTATAAAAGCTTTTGTAAAACAATACATCGTTATCAAGTTACAAACACATGTTGCATTACATCACAAAGCATTATAAAAATGGATGCCATCCAAAAGAGCTGAGTAGCCGCCCTGTGCCATCCTCAACAACACTACCTGCCAACTGGAAACACATAAAAGTCAGCTTTGCTGAGTGAGTTCTAGTTTTATAATAAAACATACTTTATCCTTCGTTAAAACCGTTCTTTACTTTTGCATGCGATCACACATCATACGTACACATAGATAATATCATTATTATCTTCATCATTCATTCATTAACTTCCATTCATTCATGCTTTCTTACTTTCATTCGTACGTTCATCATTACATCTTTTCATTCTGTCAAAACCATGAACTTTACCATCCCATCATGCATAAAGCTGGTACTGGGCCGAAGTCTATCATAGACCTTCCATCATGGCGCACAGCAGCCTGGCCATAGTACCGAAGGTAAAATTCAGGTGTACCATTGTCATGTGCTATACCCATTGTCATGCATAAAGCTGTACTGGGCCGAAGTCTATCATAGACCTTCCGTCATGGCGCACAACAGCCTGGCCATAGTATCTAGGGTAAGCGACAAGGTTCCATACAAATGGTCGGTCATAAAGACAGAACCCGATGTGCATCCTTCTAGGGTAGCTAATCCACACACCGTTGGGCTAACACCCTACATTGGGGCGTGTCCCGACATACAAGGCTTGAAAGACTTACATTACTTCTCTTCGTTCATTAATGCATGCATTCATTCATCATGTTCCTTTTTTTTATTATCTTCCAGTTTACATTACATAATACTTTCATTTCATTCATTAACATTCAACGTAAAGACGTGGGAAAAATAATCATACATAATAAGGAACATCAACATAAGCATACAAACATCGCCATACACGACACCATCATACATACATAACATACATCATACATACCATCATGCATAGATATCAATCATACATCTTCTTCATGCCTATCGTAACATCTATGAACTCAAACGTCAACTTACAAGAACCCCCAGGAAACACCCAAGTCAAAACCTACATCTGCACTTTCCCCCGAAAGTCAGAAAATAAACCATTTTTCTTTCGGGCGTATGAGCCCTATCAGGGCATATGAGCCCTATCAGGGCGTATGGACCCTATTCAGTCGCATGGCCTTCCATGCGCATGAAAACACTAAGACAAATAGGCACTAGGGGCGAATGAACACTTTGGCGTATGGACTCCCAGTCGTATAGCCTTCATTCGCATGACCTTCATGCGTATGAACCTCAGTCGCATGGTATTTGGGCGTACGGGCTTCAGTCGTATGACCTTCAACCGCATATCCTTCAGTTGCATGACCATCATGCATATGAATCTCAGTCGCATGGAACCCATGCGCATGGACTTTAGTCGCATGCCTTTCGGCCGTATGGCCTCTAGTCACATGCCATTCGGTCGGATGGCTTCTAGTCGCATAGCCCTAGCTGAGTGCAGAATGCAGTCCCCTTCGAACCTGCACTGCAGTTTACGGCTTCAAGCCCATTCTCTAACATGTTCTAGGCTAAAACCAACCATTCTAAGCCCTAGAAACACAACCACAACATCATTCAAGCACAACCAACCCAAAATCAAACCCTACTCGAATCACACCCATACACATACACATACAAACGGTTTTTCACCCAACACAACCAAAAACGATTTGCCATGTGTTCCAGCCCCAAAATCAGTTAAAAATGTGTAAAAGAGGGGTCGTAGAACTCACATTAACAGCCCCTTCAAGTGTAGTTTCTCACAAACACGCTTGACTTTGACTTTTGCACTTGATTCTTCAAAAACCCTAGGTTTGCTCTTGCTCCTTTTTCTCTCTCTCTCTCTAGCCGAATGAAAAGGGGAGAATGAGGGGAGAATGAGGGGAGAATGGGCTGCCATGGCCCCTCTTATACCCCCATTCATTCAAGGGTTTTTCCGTTTTGGCAAGTTTGGTCCATCGACTTTGGGCTTCATTTCTTTTCTTTCTCTTTTTCTTCTTTCTTTGGCTTCAAAGGAAATAACCGGGTGTTACACCTCTCCTCCTAATAACTCACTAATCAAGCCTATAACCCCATATCACAACTCTAAATCCTAGACCTAATCATGATGGACTTCATCATTTGAAGCCTCTCAGCCACAATGGAACCACTACACCACCACAACCGCGACCACAAACCATCTTGCCCCCAACCATCTCTCGGCTCCCACCCACTCTCCCTCTCGGTTCTCAATCCTCCTCCATCATCACCCTACTATTTTTGGTCGCCACACCACACAACTAACACTACCACCTCTTGTTCAATAATCAATTATTACCCTCAAGAACAACATGGAGCAAGTTACTCTCCACTAGCTTATGCTCAAGAACAATCACATCAATCGGATTATATAGAAGTTTAACCAAGAAACTCCCTTAGTTTTCATCATCAAAGAAGGTGTGAATCTCAAATCTATAACAAGCAAGTTGTATATGTGCTTAAACTAACACCCTAAAGGCACAGACTCCCAAAAATTCTAAAATAAACTCTAAGTGTTAGACGCTTTGACACTATTTGGGCGCATGGGCCCTGTTCGGGCGTTTTATCACAACGCAGGCGCATCAGCCAACACTTAACCCTTTCAACACTTAGGCGCATGGACACTATTCGGGCGTATGGTCCATTCGGAAGAATGGACACTTAGACGCATGGGCTATTCGGGCGTATGGAAACTTAGGCGCATGGGGTTATTCAAACGTATGGGCACTATTGGGGCGCATAGCCCTACACTTAGTCGTCCGAATAATTTTCTAGGCGCATGAGGGCACTGTTCAGGCGCATGAGATACACTTAATCATTTCTAAGGCATTTCCAGGCGCATGGGCCTTATTTAGGCGCATGAACCTTCTGTTCAACATGTTTCTAGGATAATTTCGAATCCAAACATCAAGCCTATCCATTCTAAGCTTACCAAGGCTATTCTAAACATGAACAACCTATAAGCATCTAAGAATCATCATCAAACATGCACAAAACATACGAGTATACATACATAAACATTTGAAAATCGTTTTAATACATTTTCAGCCCCAAGAAGAGTTTAAAACAAGTAAAATCGGGGTCTAGAAACTCACCTGGTGCAACTTTGGGTGTATCTTCCTTCTAACCCATATACAAATGAGTTCAAACACCTAGAAACCACCAAACACAAACAAACACATAAGCATATAAGCATATAACCGAGACAAAACCCAACACAAACACTTAAAAGCCTTGAATTCTTACCTTGAATTCAATCCTCTTCTTCAAAACCGAGAGTGTTTCTGCTCTCTTCCTTTCTCTCTCTAAAATGACCGAAGATTGTGTGTAGAAAAGGTGATGGGAAGTGAGGGTGGGCGGCCATGCCCACCTTTACACCAACTTCTTTGTACTTTTGTTCTTTTTACACTTTTAACCCCTCAACTTGGGTCAATTGATGTTTCCTTTCTTTATTCTTCATTTCTTATTTTTCTTTTCTTTTTAAAGAATAACCGAGTGTTACAAGTCCACCCCCCTTAAATAAGTTTCGTCCCCGAAACCTGTTATTCCTCAAACAGACGAGGGTAATACTGCCTCATCTCCTCCTCAGTCTCCCATGTAGATTCGGATCCCTTTCTGTGCTTCCACTGTACACGCACAAGAGGAACCACTTTATTTCTCAGTCTCTTCTCCTTTCTATCGATGATTGCCACTGGTTGCTCCACGTAATTGAGCCTTTCATCTACTTCGATGTCTTCCAGTGGAACAATCATGTCTTCATCAACTAAGCATTTTCTCAGATGAGATACATGGAATGTCGGGTGAATTCCACTTAACTCATCTGGTAACTCCAATCTATAGGCCATCTCTCCTACTTGAACAATAATTCAGAAAAGGGCCTATATACCTTGGGCTCAACTTGCCCCGCTTCCTGAATCGGATAATACCCTTCCAAGGTGAGACCTTCAACATAACCCGGTCACCCACCTGGAACTCAATCGGTCTGCGTCGTTTATCAGCATATGACTTCTGTCTATCTTTGGCTGCCTTCATAAAGGCTTTAATCTTCTCAAGCTTCTCATTCGTAGCCTCGATTACCTCGACGCTCCCCAATTCCTTCTGACCAATATCACCCCAACAAACAGGTGTTCTGCATCTCCTACCGTATAGCATCTCATATGGTGGCATACCAATGCTGGCATGATAGCTTTTGTTGTATGAGAATTCGGCTAACGTAAGTGGTCATCCCAACTTCCCCCAAAATCAATCACACATGCCCGAAGCATGTCTTCTAGTGTCTGAATGGTCCTTTCTAACTGACCACAGTTTGGGGATGATAAGCCGTGCTAATATGTAACCTCGTCCCCATGGCATAGTGGAATTTCTTCCAAAATTTAGATGTAAACCGGGTTCACGATCAGATACAATAGACACTGGCACACCATGACGAGTTACAAAATCCTTGATGAACAGGTCAGCCAACCTCTCGGATGAATATGTCTCACGGATTGGTAGGAAGTGAGCACTCTTCGTCAGATGGTCAACAACCACCCATATGGCGTCATACCCCTTCGGAGTACGCGACAACTTCGTAATGAAATCCATGGTGATGTGCTCCCACTTCCATTCCGGTATATCCAAAGTTAAATCTTGCCATACGGCTTCTGATGTTCAGCCTTCACCTGTAAGCAAGTAAGGCACTTACTCACATACCCCACACATCACTTCATACCCGGCCACCAATAATCTTTCTTCATATCTTGATACATTTTCGTGGCACAGGATGAATGGAGTATGAGTCTTGTGAGCTCCATCCATAATCTTCACACGTAGATCCCCAAAATGAGGAATCCACACCCGTCCGTATCAGGTTTTAACACCAACTATGTTTTCACACAATTCCCCAACCAGACCTTCATCCTTTTAGAGTTAAGATGATCTTCTTTCAGTGCCTCATCTTGAAACTCTTTGACTTGCTTCATCACATCAAAGGTCATGATCAGTTGATATGCTTTCACCTGAATTGGCTCGGGCCTCTCCTTTCAGCTAAGGGCATCAGCCACCACGTTGGCTTTGCCCGGATGATAGTGGATCTCGCAATCATAATCTTTTATGAGCACAACCATCTTCTCTGCCTCATGTTCAGGTCCTTCTGCTCAAAGAAATACTTCAATCTCTTGTGGTTAGTGAAAATGGTGCAATCATCCCGTAGAGATAGTGCCTCCAAATCTTCAACGCAAAGACCACAACTGCTAGCTCCAAGTCATGAGTGGGATAATTGACCTCATGAACCATCAACTGTAGGGATGCATAGGCTATAACCTTCCCTCTCTGCATTAACACGCACCCTAACCCGAGTAGGAAGCATCAAAGTAGACCACCAAATCCTCACTTCCTTGGGTAATGACAGAACAGGAGCTTGAGTCAACCTTGCCTTTAACTCCTCGAATGCTTTCTCTTTAGCTTGACCCCACATAAACTTCACATCTTTCCGGGTCAACTTGGTAGTGGAGAAGCGATTGGGAAAAGTCTTGGATGAATCTTCTGTAGTAGCCCGCCAAACCCAAGAAGCGACAAATCTCGGATGGCGTCATCGGAGACTTCCATTGCATAACCGCCTCCACCTTTGCCGCGTCCCCACCTGATTCCGTTAGGATTCACCACATGACCAAGAATTGAACTTCGCGCAACCAGAACGCACATTTGGAGAATTTGGCATACAACTTCTCCCTTCTTAATGTCTCCAACACCTCCTGAATGTGACCGGCATGCTCTTCTTCGCTCTTCGAGTAGATCAGGATATCATCAATGAACAAATCACTGATCTATCCAACATCGGCTGGCACACTCGATTCATCAAATCCATAAAGGCAGCTGGCGTGTTAGTTAGACCAAAAGACATAACGAGGAACTCGTAGTGTCCATATTGCGTACATAAAGCTGTCTTAGGAATGTCTTGTTCCTTCACTTTTATATGATGGTAGCCAGATCGTAGATCTATTTTCGAGAACCAACTGGCACATTGGAGCTGGTCGAACAAGTCATCTTTCCTTGGTAACGGGTACCGATTTTTTACCGTCAACTTGTTCAGCTCTCGATAATCAATGCACATTCGCATACTTCCGTCCTTTTTCTTTACAAACAATACCGGAGCACCCCACGGAGAGATACTCGGTCGAATGAATCCCTTATCCATTAACTCCTGCAATTGGCTCATGAGTTCCTTCATCTCAGTCGGAGCTAACCGATATGGTGCTTTGACAACGGGTTGAGCATCGGGTATCAAATCAATTTGGAACTCAATCTCGCGATTCGGTGGCATGCCGGGTAAGTCTTCAAGGAATACATCCGGAAAGTCGCACACCACTAGCACCTCAGATAATTGCGGTACCGACACATCCACATCTTTCACGTATGCCAAGTAGGCACTACACCCACGTTTCATGCACTTCCCCGCCACCGCCATCGAAATCACCTTCGGGATCGTAGTAACGCGATCTCCATGAATCGTAACCAAACTCCCATCGGGCGCAACTAATCGAATCATCTTCTTGCGACATACGATGTTTGCTTCATAGGTTGCTAACCAGTCCATCCCTAGTACTACATCAAATCCACCTAGAGGCATCACGTGTAGCCTAGCAGCAAACCTATGACCTTCAAGTTCTATAGCACAGTCCTCTATCACATAAGTAATTCTAGTGGACTTGCCAATAGCGGTTTCTACATCTAATGGTTCACTGACATTTGTACTACTAATAGGCAATTAGCACAGAAAGTAGTGTAAATAAAACTCCTACTAGCACCAGAATCAAACAATACAGAGGCACAAGTTTGGTTTACTAGAAACATACCTAACACAACATCGGGATCAGCTCTGGCTTCCTCCCGGGTCATGGTGTAAGCTCTAGCGCTTATCCTCTGCCCTCCTTCCTCCCGCTTCTTCTTCGCCCAGAGCTCTCCGCCCTCGGCTTCTTACAGTCTTTGGTCGCGTGGCCCTCCCCGCCACAGTTATAGCACTTCAGTACCCTACAATCCCTAGCGATGTGTCCAGGCTTGCCACATCTGAAGCATACATTCATTCCCATTCTGCACTCACCAGTATGCTCCCTTCCATAACTACCACACTTATTCCGCCCTGATCTTGACGACGCCCCATGGTTGTACACCTTCATCTTCTTGTTATTTGAAGCGAAACCACCACGTCCAAACCTCTTCCCATTCCAGTTCTTACCATCCCCACTCATCTTCTTCACCTCCACCATAGTCTCCTCTCGCTCATCATACAATCTACCCGCCAAATCCACCACCGATCGAAAGGTACCTGACTGAGCAACAATCAGGTGCCTGCGAATGTGAGCCGGCAGTCCCTGGATGTACCTCTTGATCTTTCTTAACACCGGCGTCACCTGATCCAGCACCAGCCTCGCCATCTTGTTGAATTTAGTGGTTTACTGCTGGTGGGTCATGGTTCCCGCTTCAAGTTGCAAGAACTCCCTCTTGATTTTATAGAGTTCCCTGTGAGGACAGAATTCCTCGACCACCAACTTCTTCAGTTCACTCCACCTTATTCTTCCGATTGTCCTAGTATCCTCAGCTTGGACAATATTGTCCCACCAACACAGCATTGAATCAATGAAAGAGTGAGTCGCGAACTTCACCTTTTGGTCCTCGCGGCACTCACTGATATCCAAGACTGCCTCCATCTCTCTCACCCAATGGTGAGCGGCAGCAGCAATGCCATTTCCATCGAAAGTCGGGGGCTTACACCTTTGGAACGCCCCATAACTGTACCATCCAGTCGCTACCCCCACTACATCATCCTCTTCCTCATCGGACAACACAGTCTTAGGCTCTGGTTGTTCCTCCTCCCTTCTGCTCCCCTTGCCCATTGATCCCTTTTTATTCTCCTTCTCCTTCCTCTCCTCGCTTCTCATAGCCCTGATGACTTCAGTCACCATACACGGTAAGACTATCTGCATGACCTGGTGTACTTCATCAGCAATCGCCTCCCTATTTCAAGCTTGCATTCTCATTCTCTTCGCTCCGGCCATGAACCTCAGGGTTCTCGTGGGTCGTCTCAGGAGACTTAGCACTACTCCTAGTCACATGTGGACGGCCTCTGCCTTTAGGAGTCTTGGAAGTTTTCCGACCAGCCATCCTCTAACACGTTATAAGATTCAAACACTATCGCGGTCATTCAAGGTAATAACTCAGTTTATGTCAAGTATAGTAAGTCTCTAATTACAGTGGCCAATTGTGATTAGCCACTTACTTTACTCTTCATACACCAAGCATTTCCTATCCTGACTAATCAGTATCTAAATCTACTAAGAGCACACAAATCAAATAGCAGGCGCACATAATACCGGTTAACAATAAAAAAAGACATAGCTGATGGCATGTAGCTACTCGGGCTGACATCCCTCCAATTGTCCCATTTTCAGTTTAAGTTTAGGTTTTAAAAATTTATTTAACCCAATTCTCTTAAACTTTGGCTCTGATACCAACTTGTAAGGCCCCGTTCCCAGAGACCTCACAGTTAGGCATTCACAGCATTAAATACATTAAACGTTATAAATTTACACACTTAAGCAGCATAATCATTTTAGCAAAAACCATTCATTTCATTAAAACACTGTTGTTGAGCAATACGCAATTGTTTAACCGAATACAAAAGACTTGTTTAATTGCATTACAAAACAACAACAATAATAAGTATGAATGGATATCAGTCTTTCCCTGCCGAGTAGCTTAACCCTCGTGTCATCCTTAGCAATAATTACCTGCCAACTGAAAATGTATAAAAGTCAGCGTTACTGAGTGAGTTCTAGTTTTAAAAGTAACAAAATACTTTCGGTAAGGTATATATATGAAAATACTCTTTTTATGAAAACTTCATCTCTTTATATGTGAGCACGCATTAACTATACAATCAGGTAATGCTTTATCTATTTACTGTATGTCTTGTTTTCTCTGTACTCTTTTATATTTATCTTTCACAGTCTATGTGGACCAATGAGCAATACCCTAAACTATGTGCGCAGGGGAAATGGTGCTGGGCCTTCTGTTCCCACAAGGGGCTCTACATACTGTATACAAGGCTGACCTAGACACCTAGGGTACGCTGCAAAAGTCCGCCAATCTCAATTGACTGGCCCTGTGTGCATCTGAAGGTAGCTAACCCGCATCATAGTTGAGCTAACGACCTCATGGTCGTGTACCACCCTGTAAGCTTGCAAGACTTGTTAATATTTTAATTAAGTTCCACTTCTCTTCTTTATTGCTCTTTCACCTTATTATTAGTAATACTTTACATTACGATAATAAGAACACCACGTAAAGTCACATACTAATAGTAATAATAATGATAATAGTAATAATATTAATAATAAAGAACAATCATAAGGCAATCATAATAATGCATGAAACTAAGAATTTATAAGCCCTAGTTAAACATCGGTAAAACCCTAAAGGCACAGACTCCCAAAAATTCTGAAATAAATTCTAAGTGTTAGACGCTTTGACACTATTTGGGCGCATGGGCCCTGTTCGGGCGTTTTATCACTATGCAGGCGCATCAGCCAACACTTAACCCTTTGAACACTTAGGCGCATGAGCTATTTAGGCGCATGGACACTATTAAGGCATATGGTCCATTCGGACGCATGGACACTTAGACGCATGGGCTATTCAGGCGTATGAAAACTTAGGCGCATGGGGTTATTTAGACGTATGGGAACTATTGGGGAGCATGGCCCTACACTTAGTCATCTGACTAATTTTCTAGGCGCATGAGGGCACTGTTCAGGTGCATGAGATACACTTAATCATTTCTAAGGCATATCCAGGCGCATGGGCCTTATTTAGGCGCATGAACCTTCTGTTCAACATGTTTCTAGGATAATTTCGAATCCAAACATCAAGCCTATCCATTCTAAGCTTACCAAGGCTATTCTAAACATTAACGACCTATAAGCATCTAAGAATCATCATCAAACATGCACAAAACATACGGGTATACATACATAAACATTTGAAAATCATTTTAATACATTTTTAGCCCCAAGAAGAGTTTAAAACAAGTAAAATCGGGGTCTAGAAACTCACCTGGTGCAACTTTGTGTGTATCTTCCTTCTAACCCGTATGCAAATGAGTTCAAACACCTGGAAACCACCAAACACACACACCCGAACACACACACAACACATAAGCATATAACCGAGACAAAACCCAACACAAACACTTAAAAGCCTTGAATTCTTACCTTGAATTCAATCCTCTTCTTCTTCTTTTTCAAAACGGAGAGTTTTTTTGCTCTCTCCTTTCTCTCTCTAAAATGACCGAAGATTGTTGTAGAAAAGGTGATGGGAGGTGAGGGTGGGCGGCCATGGCCACCTTTACACCAACTTCTTTGTACTTTTTTCCTTTTTACACTTTTAACCTCTCAACTTGGGTTAATTGATGTTTCCTTTCTTTATTCTTTTCTTATTTTTCTTTTCTTTTTAAAGAATAACCGGGTGTTACACTGACATTTTTCTCGGGTCAGCATATAGCAACTTAAGGCGTGCCAGCTGGTTGAGCTTAAAACCGAGTAAAGTCTTTAGATCGTGTGAAAATCTAAAGTACTCTATGCCCTTCTCTCTCTTTACGACATATACATTTAGATCCTTAAAATAAGCCCATGCTATAATCTTTCTTGACACCTTTAGGTGTTTCTTGAATTTATACAGCTTAGTTTAGATGTTAGGCTTTTGTGTAATGCGCATGGCTCGGATCTCAGCAAAACAAGCCGCCCATTCAGACTTTTTGATGTCAACATCGGCGTCTGTGGCTTGGGCTTGACCTTCGTTCTTCTCAGACTCTTTCTCCATCTGATCCGGTTTGTCAAATGTATCATTGACGAGAGTATCACCCAAATTGGGGACTACATTTCCCTTTCGATCAGTACACTCTGGATAATGGTCAGCAGTCACATCTTCTATCTTGATTTCATCTATGTCATTCAGCTTATCATCACTTGCAACTTCAAAAGTAGGAGCGTCCTTGATAATCTCTTCCGGTTTAGCCGGAACATCTCAACAAGCTGTTCATCAGTAAGGTCATGAATGATTTCTCCCTCTTCAAGAGTATAGCTTACTGACCTTCTGATGATCCCTTGCAAATCAAGAATCATTATGAGTTGAGACTTGATTTGCTGAAGGGGAGTAATATCATACTCATCTTCCTGAGATAATTGATCTGCTTGATTTAAACATATAATTACATCAACCATTAGTAATTCATCAAGACAATCAAACATTTGATAAAAAATATAAACATTAAGTACATTAATTTAATACATGATTCAAGGACAAAATCTTTCAAATACATAAAAATCTAAACATTACTTTTGCCCTGAATAGTTGGGTTCTTAGCAGATAGGATAGAAGATGATGCTCTTTGATCTTGATTTCTCTTTGTCCTTCTCTCTTGACCCTGAGCTAAGGCAGATGCTGCTGCATCTCCTTCATCATCATCATCATCCTGCCTTTCTCTTTGCTCTCCATCTTCACTCATCTCATCACTATCATCATCATCATCGTCGTCATCATCTCTTTCTCTGATCTTGAGGGGATCATCTATTGATCCCTTTAACTTGATCATGATGGTCTTGTTAGCAGCCTCCAACTCTTTTATTCTCTTTGATGATTGGACGTTATGCTCCTAGAGGGGCAATTTGCTAAGCTTGCTGTGAGTTCTGCTGTGCTTGGGTAGCGTTGAGCTTTGCAAGCTGATGTAGTTGGGCAGCCTTCTCTTCATCAGCAGCTAACAGCTTCAACACCATATGGTTGAGTGCTGACAGCTGTTCCTCTACCCCAATTAAGGGCAGAGATGGTCTTGTGGTGAATGTTGGGTGGGATGATGGTCCGACTTGGTGGCTGGTGGTGGTAGTGGTGGCAGTGGTGAATATGGGTGGTGGTATATGAGTGGGTGGTGATGGGTAGGATGTAGTAGTGGAAGGTGGAGGTGTGGTAGTCATGGAAGGTGGTGTGGTAGTGGTGGTGGTGGCTGTGGTAGATGTGGCAATAGTGGTGGTGGTGGTGACTGTACTAGTGGTAGTGGCAGTGGGTGTGGATGTGGTCAATGTGAACCTTGGCCTCTTCCTTTTTTTGCCATAGAGGTGAGCCATTCTCTTCCTCCTCGAGCCCTTAGAGATAGTGGCTCCCTTTTGGCTGCTGGGTGGGTCCGGGGTGTAGGATGGATCTGTATCAGTAACAGCAGGATCCCCCGACTCCCCGTGGCGTCCACCAACTGCCCTAATCCCTTGCTTTGTGGCTATGACCCGACTGCCCACCATTCGTACCAGGGGGTCTTTATCAGACTCCTCTCCTCTGTCTGGAAATCAGGGTGAACGGGACCAGGCTCGGGTCCACCCTGACCCTCACCTCCCTGATCAGCATCGTGGTCATCACCATCGGAGTCATTGGAGGGTAGAGCAATCTGCTTAACATCCGAGTCACTATCATCGTGGCGCCACTTACTCTTTGCCAGCGCCAAGTAGTCATCACAGACTAGATGCCCAAATAACCTCCTTACCGGGGGCTTCACCTGCTTCCCCCGGTTGATCCTCATCCTGCCTAAGGTGGTATCATCTATCACCTCAAGCACAACAGTATCTTCTTTCTCCTTGGGTAGTGACGGAAGCTTCTCATTAAAAATCATCTGTAAGAATCATATTGGAGAAGCTGAAGGGGTGGTTTAGTACCAGTCCCACGTAAGCATTCTGGATTTGGTCAGAGAGGACATCGAATGCACCCCTTCTTGATGCAATGCACTTGAGAATGACGCGTGCTAAGTACTTAAGCTGGGGACACAGGTTGCTTTTGTTCAGCACCCCTGCGTTTATATCCCCAGAGTACTTCATCCTGAGAAAACAACCCCGAACAGTCAAGGGGTGTAACCTGGTTGGGTAGGCAACATCATCTCCCAAGTCCAGTACACGTCTAAAATCTGCTGCCGTGACCTTAATCTCCTGGCCAAAAATGGTGCTGCGTATACAGTAGGGCTCAGTAGATCGGTCAACTGATGCACCTTCCTAGATGGCCTGCTGTATAAACCGATAGGGAGTGCAAGGTGCAGAGATAGCTCTAAAGATCATGGATCTCCTCACAAAGCAATGATACCAGCAAACTCAGTAGCATTCCGAGTGGTGGCATCCAAGTATGCACAAATGTTATGCTTGGTGTTTATAATCCACTTCTCTGCCATGTTTCTATAGCATAAGACACATAAACATTAGATCAGTCCATAACATAAACACTTGTAACTTAAAACTGTTTTGAAAACAGTCTGGTTCAATCATGCAATTGAACCATAAGACTGAGTTTAGTCGGTTGATTGAGTATGCGACTGACTTCAATCGGGTGACTAAGCATGCGGTTGAGTTCAATCGGGCGACTGAGCTCATACGCCTTGTTCATTCGGTTGATTGTATCATTCGCCCAGATCATTCGGCTGATTGAGTCACTCGCCCAGTTCAATTGTGCGATTGAAGTTCATTCGGAGTGACCAGTCGCATACCTCTCTGTTTTGACACTTTAATCCTGAATCTAGGTCAAAACTGGAAATTAGACATTGTGTTTAGATTCTTTAGAATCACAAGAACCCTAATTGTCACATTATGTCTTTCATTTTAACCAATTTACAAGTTTATATGGTCTGTTTGTTGATTATCACTATTATCTTGATTTTAACCGATTTAGGCCTATTAGGGTTTGTTTTCACCGTGCATTTAGTGCGTTTTGGATCAGTTATTACCTGCAGATGATGTAACAACTTGTTAGTAACACAATGGAGAAATAAAATCGATTTAATCTAATTTTGGCAGAGTAACGATGCAATTGTGCGCTTTAGGGGCGATTTGGGGGTGATAAGTGACTGCGACCGACTCTCCCTCTATTTATACTAAGGTTTCTTACAGTCGTGTGACTGAACCTATTCGCACTCTTGATTCATGCGACTAAGGCTCAGTCATCCGACTGGCAGAGTCGGTCACCTTCAGTCGTGCGACTGGGGTTCAGTCAGATGACTGACTCAGTCGGTCACCACCATTCGTGCGATTGGTTCATACTCATGATCCAATCGTGCGACTAGTTCAATCTCATTGTTCCATTCATGCACTGGTCCATACTTATGGTCCAGTCGTGTGACTGGTCCATGCTTATAGTCCAGTCGTGCGAATGACTCTGACTTGTTAATTTGACAATATGCTATTTAAAACCCTTATCCTTATAACAATAGCTAAAATATTTTGACCATTGATCATCTTAGACATGACCATTTTAACATAGAAAACTATTGATCACCTCAGACGTGATCCTTTTAGCATTTGAAAATTCCAATGGCCACCTTAGACGTGACGTTTTTAGTGAGTGAATCCCAGATTGACTTTCGATGTGTAGTCCGACATTTAACTACTAAATTAACTTAAATGAATTAAATTAAACAACTAGAAATAAAATAAAACTGAAACATATTTTTGTATCTTGTGTGAGGTTGAAATCCTAAGATATGTATCTACCAGATTTTCCTTCCTAGACAGTATAGCGTCAAGTTACTTTGATCAAACCTGGAACGATTCTGCAGGATCGTTGAAGGGTGTGAGTTACAACACAACAACACAAAGAGAAGATTAACCAAACTTTAATCAAACAGTAATCTGGATTAACCAAGATAAGACACTAAGAACACAAGTAATGTAAGAGACAGAACATAAAGAACACAAGTGTATGGTTTTCAAGAATGCAGTATATTGCTTTCTCTATGTTCTATTACAAGTGTTACAAAGCATGTTCGAAAGATACAAGAACATGAGATACTTATACAACATCCTACAACCGGCTATACTTTGAAAGCCAGCTGGATACAATTGACTAGACACACACAAAATCATTGTAAAGTCAAAAGGCAGATTGCCTTTTGACTAGTGACTATGACATGCCATAGCTCACATCCTTATCTATTACAAAAGGATAAAGTACATAAAGTAGAAAGTTTCAGACTCAAGACCTCAATGTATAGTTGCCAAAAGCATGGACCTTTTCACCAAACCATGTTAGTTGATGACTTGCAGAGTTGCAGCGGAAAGGTGTCCAGCTTTATGGAACAGTACATCAGATAAAGCATGTTACTAAAAGTCTTCGGAAGAAATCTGTCTTCATGAACTTGAAGCTTCGGAAGACTTTGTCTCTGAGGCTTCGGAAGACTTCATCTTTGGCTTTGGAAGATATTGATCTTGGCTTCGGAAGATTTTACACTTAGAGTATTTCTGTTGCACATGTGAAACTTCTGAAGCATTCCACTTTAATGCACTTGTGCAGCATGCAGGAAAGACTAAAGATGTTTAGGTTGCATCAACCTCTTTATTAATCTCTACAAACTCCCCCTAGGTTGATACTACCAAAACACTTTATAAACTTCAGATATTAACAATCCTCATTAGGATGATCACCATTCCTTTCTTCATAAGATGATCAGGATCCTTCAGGCTGTCAAAGTGTCTTCTCATGTCAAAGAGGTCATGTAAAGGCAACTAAAACATATCTTGCCATGTATAAAGGTCTCTTCTTCAAGAACACTCTTTTCTGCCCTGGCTTTACTGATCACAAGCTCAACCTGGCACTTAGTTAACTTGGTTATGAGATCTTTAATTTGAGTCCTAAAATCTGTGTGTTCATGTTTTAGAACTGAAATGGTTTTCTCTAAGTCCTCTATTTTCAGCTTATAATCATTTTCAGACTTTCTAAAATCAGATTTTAAAATGTTAAGGACTCAATATCAGATCTCAGTTCCAAGTTATAGGACCTGTACCTGTTAACTTTAGCAATGCATTCAGGAGTACAGAGATGTTCCAATACCTTGGCTTCATCATGATCTGCCATCAGTGCTTGGTTTGGAGAGGCATCTTCAACCTGAAAGCTCCAGTCAAAGCCTCCTTCTTCAACAGCAATAGCAGCTTACTGCTTTGACTTCTTATTATGGAGAGCTTTGTCTGTGTAGTTTGGTCTGGATTGTGTTTGGCCACCATTTGTTCTAGGTGCCTTACACTCTCTGGCAAAATGGCCCATCAAGTTACAGTTGTAACACTTGACTTTGCCTTTGTCCAGTCCAAACTTTCCACTGGTTGCATTGCTCGAGAACTTCCTTCCAGTCCTCTTGTAGAACTTCTTGGCTCTGTGAGTGAGAAGAGCCATCTGCTGGACTATTTCCATGTACTCCAGATCATCTGGATGGATACAGTCCAGGTCTTCAAGAGTGAAAAGAAAGTTGCCACAGCTTTCATCAAAAGACACAAATGCTTGAAAAGAGACTGTCCTTCTCTCTCGTTTCTTTTTGTTTTTTTTGTTAAGTCCTGAAATTAAAACATCTAATTTAATACTAATTTAACCCATTCTCCCCCTAAAATTCTAAAACCGAAAGAACTTTCAAGTTTATTGGATTTTAATCGACGAAGAAAGAGAAAATAAAAGTAACATAAAGAAATAAAAGACACTTTACTCTACGCGTCAGACTATGTACTTTCATCGTCTGGAATCACTTCACTTTTCTTTTTCACCCCGTTGACCTCTAACAGATATAAAAATCTTGGTTTATCATGTGTAGAGGTCAGCGCGTTGAAGTCCGTATTAATTTTAACAACATCGATTAAATTCTTTTCAAAACAATCACGTATAAAGTGATATTTAATTACGATGTGTTTGGTCTTAGGATGTTGGACCGGATTTTTAGTTATGGCTATAGCAGCAGAATTATAAACAAATATAGGAGTGTTAGAGAATTTCAAACCGTAGTCCCGCATTTGCTGTTGAATTCAAATGATTTGTGAACAGTAGCTTGCAGCAATAACATATTCAGCTTCACCAGTTGACAGAGCAACCGATGTCTGTTTTTTACACTGCCACATGACTAATCTTCTCCCAAAGAATTGACATCTTGCTGAAGTGGACTTGTAGTTCATTTTGCAGCCACCATAATTCGAATCGCTATACGCTGTAAGCTCAAAGTCATCGTCATGAGGATACCACAACCCAAGTGTTGGAGTACGCTTCAGATAACGAAATATCCTTTTGACGCCTATGAGATGTTGAATTTCGGTTTTGCCTGATATCTAGAGCATAGACACGTCGTGTACATGATATCAAGTCTTGATGCAGTGAGGTACATGAGTGATCCGATCATTCCTCGGTACATGGTGGCATCCACCAGATCACCATTTTCATCGGGTGCCACGTCATGGTTTGTGGCCAGTGGAGTCCCAACCGCCGAAGCATTCTCCATATCAAGCCGATTGAGAATATCGCCTACATACTTGGTCTGATGTAGAAATATCCCCTTTTGTGTCTGATCCACCTATAACCCGAGAAAGAACTTCATCTCTCCCATGGCACTCATTTCAAATTCAGCTTTCATCACTGCTTCAAATTCTTTGCATAATTCTTCATTTTTGGAACCGAAGATTATGTCATCAACATAGATTTGAACTAGCAGTAAGTCACCATCCTTTTCTTTGATGAACGGTGTACATTCAATCACTCCTCTACGAAAGCCGTGTTTCACAAGATGAGTGGAGAGTTTTTCATACCATGCTCTTGGGGCTTGGTGGAGCCCGTAGAGAGCCTTATCCAGTTTGTAAACTCTGTCCTGATGATATGGATCCTCAGATCCTCCGGGTTGACTAAAGTACACTGTCTCTCGGATTTCACCGTGAAGGAAAGCACTCTTTACATCTAATTAATAAACTTTTATCTTCATGTAAGATGCATAGGCTAGGAAGATACGGATTGCTTCCATTCTAGCCACAGGTGCAAACGCTTCATTGTAATCAATACCCTCGACTTGTCGAAATCCTTGAACTACAAGTCGAGCCTTGTTTCTTATTATGACCCCTTGGTCATCTTTCTTGCACTTCAAGACCCATTTGGTACCAATGACCTTAGCACCTTTAGGTCTATCCATCAGTGTCCATACACCTAACTTCTTGAATTGATGAAGTTCTTGCATGGCACTCACCCATGCCTAGTTGTTTACCACTTCACAAACATATTTTGGCTCAAATTGAGACACAAAACGTCGATACGTACCATCGTGAAGATATCCCTTTTACATCACTAAGGCATAATCAGCTGAATACAACTGATTTCTTGTCTGTACTCCTGATCTAACATCTCCAATTACATTATCCAAAGGATGATACACATTTAGTCGTGATCCAGGAGTGGTAGGAACAACTACCTCATTATCCAAATTGTCAACACCAGGTTTAGTATCTGAGGTAGTGGGAGTGTGAGGTTCTGAAGTGTTAGAGGCATCAACATAGGATGCTTGTGTACTTGGAGTAGTGGGAACCTGTTTCTCCTGATCCACCTGATCATTTCCCACATCCTCATCATCAGAGGAGGAGTCACTTACCTCAAGTGCTCCCCCTGAATGACTAGACGATTCACCTTGTGAACCTAATGTTGTTGAATCTTGTGAAGGAGTCTTTAAGACATCATATAATATTTTGGTTGCTAACTCATCATCAGAAGGGGAGAGAGGGATGTTGAAGGACTTAAAGAATCCATCATAGTCAAAAAATAAAGAGGGTCCTTTCCCACTAGGAGGAGTGGTGTATCACTGTACATCAACGTTGCACCACACTTCTACTTGACCCGTTGAGTTGTTGTAAACTCTCTTATTCGGTATGTTGTATCCTAGAAATATTCCTTCTTCAACCTTTTCGCTGAACTTTCCTGACTGAGTTTTCTTTAGTAGCGTACATGGTGCGCCAAACGGTTTGAGGTACTCGAGATTAGGTTTACGTCATTGGAGCAACTCGTAGCACGTCTTACCATGACGCTTGACCACCAGGACTCGATTGAGAGTATAACATGCATTAGCTACTACCTCGTTCCAAAATTGAATAGGCAGTTTCGAGTCTATGAGCATTGTCCTGGCTGTTTCTATCAAGCTTTGCTTCTTTCTCTCAGCAACCCCATTCATTTGAGGAGTGTAAGCAGAAGTGAACTGATGCACATGTAAGGCCCCGTCCCTAGGACGCTTACAGTTGGATCATCATTGCACATAAAACATATATTTACATTCGTATTTCATAAAACATCACTGCGGAACATTAAAATAATCTTTCATTTCCATGTAAATTGTTTTGCAAGTTAATACAACATTCATTATAAAACGCATTTTCTTCACATTACAATGCAAAAACATTAATCAAAAGAATGCCATCCAAAAAGGAGCCGAGTAGCCGCCCGTGCCGTCCTCAGCAATCATTACCTGCCAATTGGAAAAACATAAAAAGTCAGCGTTGCTGAGTGAGTTCTAGTTTTATAATAAAACATACTTTGCTTTCATTAAAACCTTTCATTTCCTCATGCGATCATACATCATACCTATACACAGATAATATCATTATTATCTTCATCATTCATTCATACTTTAACTTTTACATTCTTTAATCATTACACTTTTCCTTCCCATCAACCATAAACCTTACCCTTCTGTTTATGGTACTGGACCTAGGCCTATCATAGACCTTCTATGACGGTACACCGCACCTCATGCCCACAGCACCTAAGGTAAAGTTTAGGTGTGCTATTCAATATGCAATACCTTTCTGTTCATGGTTCTGGACCTAGGCCTATCATAGACCTTCTATAACGGTGCATCGCACCTCGTGGTCACAGTACCTAAGGTATGAGTATAGGTGTACCATTTCCATATGCAATACCTTTCTTTTCATGGTTCTGGACGTAGGCCTATCATAGACTTTCTATGAAGGTGCATCGCACCTCGTGGTCATAGTACCTAAGGTATGAGTATAGGTGTACCATTCCCATATGCAATACCTTTCTGTTCATGGTTCTGGACCTAGGCCTATCATAGACCCTCTATAACGGTGCATCGCACCTCGTGGTCACAGTACCTAAGGTATGAGTATAGGTGTACCATTTTCATATGGAATACCTTTCTGTTCATGGTTCTGGACCTAGGCCTATCATAGACCTTCTATAACGGTGCATCACACCTCGTGGTCACAATACCTAAGGTATGAAGCAATAGTTCTATACAAATGGTCACTCACAAAGAAAGACCCCGATGTGCATCCTTCCAGGGTGGCGAACCCAGATACTGATGGGCTAACACCTTTTAATAACATGTCCTGACATACCATGCTTGCAAGACTTTCATTACGTTGATTACTCATTAATGCATGCATTCTTACTTCATGTTCCTCTTTTATTATCTTCCTCTTTATGTTACATAATACTTTCATGCCATTCATTAACATTCCACGTAAAGCCAAGGGAAAATAAACATACATAATAAGGAACACAAACATAAACATACAACATTACCATATAGGGCATCATCATACATACGCATCAATCATACACACGCATCAATCATACCTCACATCACACACATCATACATACTATGCATCACACGCACCGCCATGCATAACATCACACATAACGTCATACATATCATTATCATCAACATGCCCAACATAAAGTTAATGACCTCGAAAGTCAACTTACACGAACCTCCAAGAACCTCCCGAGTCAAAACCCACACTGCACTTTCCCTCGAAAGTCATAAAATAACCCGTTGTTCTTTCGGGCGTATGAGCCCTACTTGGGCGTATGGACACCCTCCAGTCGCATGGCCTTCCAGGTGACTGAACACTTGGGTGAATGGACATCAGGCGAATGGACCTCTGGGCGAATGGACATCTATGCGTATGGAATCTCAGTCGCATAGCTTTCATGTGTATGGCCTTCAGTCGCATGACTTCAGGTGTATGGGCTTCAGTCGCATACTCTTCGTGTGAATGAACATCAGTCACATGGCAATAGTGCGCATGGACCTCAGTCGCACACCAATCGGCTGTATGGCCTTGAATCGCACTCCAGTCGGTCGCCTAGCCCTAGCTGATGCAGAAAGCAGTTCATCCCGACTGCAACCGATGGTTTTCGGCCTCTAACCTCTTCCAAACTTCTTCTAAGCTCAAATCAACCATTCTAAGTCTTAGGGAAACATACCACAACCTCATTCAAGCATAACCAAGCAAGAAATCAAGCCCCAAATGAATCATACACATACACATACACATACATACAAAATGGGTTTTCACCCAAAAACTCGAAAAAGGGTTTTCAGATGTGTTTCAGCCCCAACACTATTCAAAAACGTGTAAAATAGGCATCCTAGAACTAACACAAACGATCCCTTCGAGTAGAGCTTCGATTTGACCCGCTACTCGATGATTTTCACGCTCGAATCCACACGAACCGAGCTCGAGACAACGTTTTCTCCCTTTTCCTTTCCAAGGCTGAAATGTGTGAGTGTGGGGGAGGGTGTGGGCTGCCCTCCTCCTTTTATACTCCCACCCATTCAACCTTTTCCCGTTGTGGCAAGTTTGGTCCCCCGACTTGGGACTTTATTTCTATTTCTTCTTTCGTCGGCTTCAAAAAAATTTCCGGGTGTTACAAGTCCACCCCCTTATTTAGGTTTTGTCCCCGAAACCTGCTATTCCTCGAACAAACATGGACAATGCCATCTCATCTCTTCACCACTCTCCCGCGTAGGCTCTGATCCCTTTCCGTGCTTCCATTGTACGCGCACAAGTGGAACCACTCTATTCATCAGCCTATTCTCTTTTCGATCGATGATTGCCACTGGTTGCTCCATATAATTGAGCCGTTCATCTACCTCGATATCTTCCAGTGGGACATCATATCTTCTTCTGCCAAACATTTCCTCAGATGAAAGACATGGAACGTCGGATGATTTCACTTAACTCATCTGGTATCTGTAACCTATAGGTGACCTCTCCTACTCGAGCAATGATTCGGAAAGGCCCTATGTACCTCGGGCTCAACTTTCCCCGCTTTCTGAAACGAATGATACTTTTCCAAGACGAGACTTTCAACATAACTCTATCACGCACCTGGAATTCAGTCGGTCAACGTCTCTTATCGGCATACTACTTCTACCTATCTTTTGGCTTTCTACCTCGTGAACCTTCAACTAATGATAATCAGATCGAAGGTTTATCCTTGAAAACCAACTGGCACCTTGAAGCTGATTGAACAAATCATCAATTCTCGGTAAGGGGTATCGATTCTTCACTATCAGCTTATTCAACTCACGATAGTCTATACACATCCTCATACTACCGTCTTTATTCTTTACAATTAGGACTGGAGCACCCCAAGGAGAGATACTCGATCTAATGAACCACTTATCAAACGGCTCTTGCCATTACTCCATCAGCTTTTTCATCTCAGCCGGAGTCAACAGATATGGTGCCTTAGCTACCGGTTGGGCACTTGGTATCAACTCAATCTGAAACTCAATCTCACGATCCCATGACACTCCTGGTAGGTCTTCCAGAAACACATCCGGAAAGTCACGCACAACCGGTACAATCGGACAGTTGGGGTGTCGGCGCATCTACATCCTTTACGCAGGCCAAATAGGCACTACATCCATGCCTGATATATCTTTCCGCCGCCACCATTAAAATCACTTTTGGGACCGTCATGATTCGATCACCTTAAACTGTTATCGAACTCCCGTCGGGCACTGTCAAACTAATCATCTTCTTGCGACACACAATATTCGCCTCGAAGTCTGCTAACTGATCCATTCCAAGAACCAAGTCAAAACCACCTAAGGTCACCATGAATGGTCTAACTTGAAATTTATGACCTAATTTCACGTCACGACCATCTATCGCAAAAATCCTCGTAGACTTACCTATGGCAGTTTCTACATCAAAGGGCTTATCAATACTTCTACTCCTAATGGGCAACTTAGCACAAAAGGCAGCAGAAATAAAACTCTTACTCACACCAAAATCAACTGACACCGAAGTTAGAGTTCGGTTTACTAGAAACATACCTGATACAACACCGGGGTCCGTACTAGCCTTCTCCTAAGTCATCACGGAAGCTCTACGCTCACCCTTTGCCCTTCGGTTCTTGTTGTCTTCCTTGCTCCATAACTCTCTGCCCTTGGTGCCTTGCAGTCCCTGCTTATGTGACCCCTTCTACTGTAGTTATAGCACCGTACCACCCCACACTCTCTTACCACATGACCGGGCCTCCCACACTTGAAGCAGAGATTTGATCCCCACCTACACTCTCCTGTATGTCTATTCCCACAATTACCACATATCTTTACCTCCATATTGGATGTGACCACACGTCGGTCATCCACTCTCGCAGCCTTGTTATTTGGAATGAAACCCCTACATTCAACCCGCTTTACTTTCCAATTCTTGTCGCTGATACCTTCCTCGTTTACTTCAATCACGGTTGTCTCCTTCACCGCCCTAATTACTCAGTCACCATAAATGACAGAATCGTTTGCATGGCATTTTGAACTCCCGCAACCACAACCTTTTTCATTGCGGTCCTCAGGTTAGCATTATCATCACTGCCTTCTCAGTGATGGATTTCAGGCTCTTCGGGTGCCATTTCAGCAGCCCTTGTCATGCTCCACGTGACACGCGATCCAGCTCCATATCCACCACAACCTTCACCTGACACAGCCTTCGAAGATCTACCACCGGCCATCCTCTAGACACACTATAAGATTCAAACACCAACACGGTCATTCAAGGGAACAGCTCAGTTTATGTCAAGTATAGTAAGTCCCTAATTACAGTGGTCAGTTATGACTAGCCACTTACTTTACTCTTCATACCCCAAGCATTACCTGTCCTGTCTACATCAGTATCTAAATCTACCAGCAACACATAAACCACATAACATGCGCACGTAATACCGGTTAACATTACGAAAATTCCTGATGGCACACAGCTACTCAGATTGGCATCCCATTCCCAATTTCGTCCCATTCTCAGTTTAAGTTAAGGTTTATTTTGAAAATTTACCCATTTCACTTAAACTTTGGCTCTGATACCAACTTGTAAGGCCCCGTCCCCGGACGCTTACACTTGGATCATCACCGCACATAAAACATATATTTACATTCGTATTTCAAAAAACATCGCAGAGGAACATTAAAATAATCTTTCATTTCCATGTAATGCTTTTGCAAGTTAATACAACATTCATTACAAAACGTAGTTTATTCGCATTACAATGCAAAAACATTAATCAAAAGAATGCCATCCAAAAGGAACCGAGTAGCCGCCCGTGCTATCCTCAGCAATCATTACCTGCCAATTGGAAAAACATAAAAAGTCAGCGTTGCTGAGTGAGTTCTAGTTTTATAATAAAACATACTTTGCTTTCATTAAAACCTTTCATTTCCTCATGCGATCATACATCATACCTATACACAGATAATATCATTATTATCTTCATCATTCATTCATACTTTAACTTTTACATTCTTTAATCATTACACTTTTCCTTCCATCAACCATAAACCTTACCCTTCTGTTTATGGTACTGGACCTAGGCCTATCATAGACCTTCTATGACGGTACACACACCGCACCTCATGCCCACAGCACCTAAGGTAAAGTTTAGGTGTGCTATTCAATATGCAATACCTTTCTGTTCATGGTTCTGGACCTAGGCCTATCATAGACCTTCTATAACGGTGCATCGCACCTCGTGGTCACAGTACCTAAGGTATGCGTATAGGTGTACCATTGCCATATGCAATACCTTTCTGTTCATGGTTCTGGACCTAGGCCTATCATAGACCTTCTATAACGGTGCATCGCACCTCGTGGTCGTAGTACCTAAGGTATGCGTATAGGTGTACCATTTCCATATGCAATACCTTTCTGTTCATGGTTCTGGACCTAGGCCTATCATAGACCTTCTATAACGGTGCATCGCACCTCGTGATCACAATACCTAAGGTATTTGTATAAATGTACCATTGCTATATGTAATACCTTTCTATTCATGGTTCTGGACCTAGGCCTATCATAGACCTTCTATAACGGTGCATCACACCTCGTTGTCATAGTACCTAAGGTATGAAGCAATAGTTCTATACAAATGGTCACTCACAAAGAAAGACCCCGATGTGCATCCTTCCGGGGTGGCGAACCCAGATACTGATGGGCTAACACCTTTTAATAACATGTCCTGACATACCATGCTTGCAAGACTTTCATTACGTTCATTACTCATTAATGCATGCATTCTTACTTCATGTTCCTCTTTTATTATCTTCCTCTTTACATTACATAATACTTTCATGCCATTCATTAACATTCCACGTAAAGCCAAGGGAAAATAAACATACATAATAAGGAACACAAACATAAACATACAACATTACCATATAGGGCATCATCATACATACGCATCAATCATACACACGCATCAATCATACCTCACATCACACACATCATACATGCTATGCATCACACGCACCACCATGCATAACATCACACATAACATCATACATATCATCATCATCAACATGCCCAACATAACGTTAATGACCTTGAAAGTCAACTTACACAAACCTCCGAGTACCTCCCGAGTCAAAACCCACATCTGCACTTTCCCTTGAAAGTCATAAAATAACCCATTGTTCTTTCGGGCGTATGACCCTACTTGGGCGTATGGACACCCTCCAGTCGCTTGGCCTTCCAGGCGACTGAAGACATGGCGAATGGACATCAGGCGAATGGACCTATGGGCGAATGGACATTTATGTGTATGGACTCTCAGTCGCATAACTTTCATGCTTATGGCCTTCGGTCGCATGACTTCAGGTGTATGGGCTTTAGTCGCATACTCTTCGTGCGAATGAACCTCAGTCTCATGGAAATCGTGCGCATGGACCTCAGTCACACGCCAATCGGCCGTATGGCCTCCAATCGCACTCCAGTCAGTCGCCTAGCCCTAGCTGATGCAGAATGCAGTTCATCCCGACTGCAGCCGATGGTTTTTGGCCTCCAACCTCTTCCAAACCTCTTTTAAGCTCAAATCAACCATTCTAAGCCTTAGAGAAACATACCACGACCACATTCAAGCATAATCAAGCAAGGAATCGATCCCTAAACGAATCATACACATACACATACATACAAAAGGGTTTTCACCCAAAAACTCAAAAAAGGGTTTTCTGATGTGTTTTAGCCCCAAAATCATTCATAAATGTGTAAAAGAGGGGTCCTAGAACTCACACAAACGATCCCGTCGAGTAGAGCTTTGATTTGACCCGCTACACGATAATTTCCACCCTTGAATCCACACGAAGCGAGATCGAGACAACCTTTTCTCCCCTTTTCTTTCTAAGGCTGAAATGGGTGAGTGTGGGGGAGGGTGTGGGCTGCCCTCCTTCTTTTATACTCCCACCTATTCAACCTTTTCCTGTTTTGGCAAGTTTGGTCCCCCATTTGGACTTTATTTCTTTTTCTTCTTTTGTCGACTTCAAAGAAAATTTCCGGGTGTTACAGCACAATTCCCTTTTCTTTGCAAAATTCCTCCATCCATTGGTTCTTGAATTCGATGTTGTTGTCTGAGTGAACTTGTCTTACCTTCAGCTTGTAGAGTAACTCTAATGTAGTTACTAGCTCTTTGAATGATTCAAATGTCTCTGATTTGGATTTCAGAAACATCACCCAAGAGAATCTTGACTAATCATCCGTAACTACAGATCCCCGGTAATGCTCTTTTTACTGACAGGGCCAAACAGATCCATGTGAAGAAGTTCAAGAGGCAGGTCAATTGAATGAACTTGCTTTGCCTTATGAGACTTCTTTGCCTGTTTCCCTTTCTTGCATGCGACACAAAAATCAGATAATTAGAAGTTCTTCACGTTTACTCCACGCACTAGATCATCCTGGATCAAGTGATTCATCTTCCATGGATTAATGTGTCCCATTCTCCTATGCTAGGAGATTGAGTCTTTCTATGTTGCCTTTGACAGGAAGCATTGTACTTGATGATCAGTGGTGGAGGCCTTTAAAAGGTCCAAGACATTCAAATCGTTATATCTTGAAGCTGACATTAACACTTGGTCCTCCGGGATGACATAGTCCTTTTTCAGAACATAGCACTTCTTGTTGTCAAATACAACTTTGAGCTCTTTGTCACATATCTGGGATATAGAAAGAAAGTTATTTTGAAGTTGTTAAACATAGTTTACCTTATCAAACTTCACTTTCTGGTTTCCTACTTCCCCTTGTGCTGTGATATAACCTCCTTTATTTCCAGCGAAAGAAACATGTCCTCCTTTAATTTGTTTGACATTTGATAGAAGTGACAGGTTTCTAGTCATGTGTCTTGATGCTTAGCTATCAACAATCCAGGTATTTGTAAAAGCACTATAGCGACACCCTGCACATCTAAAAGGAAATTATTAGTTGAGGTTAGGGACCCAAGCCTTAACTGGCTTGGGTGACCCAGACGCATCACACATCATGAATTCTACCCACTATCCATTTGAGGGGGAGGGCAGATCATTCTTCTTCTTGTGCTCATTTTCAGACATTGAATTTGATTTTTCTTTCCATAAGCCAGTTTTATGTAAGGTCTGTTTATGATAAACAGATGACTAGTTGATGGTTTGAACTTTATGTTCACTAAATCTTCTTGGTGGAGTGATAGAACTCCTTTTAGATGGACATGGTTTAGTGTCATGAAGTTAATTTTTATTTCTTGGTGTTTGATAATAAGGACAGTTAGAAGCAATGTGTCCATACTTTCCACAACTGTAGCATGACCTACTTTCGACATGTTGGTGGAACTATTTCCGTGGGGAAGTGTATGTGACATGTGTGACTTTAGTCTGTTTGGGTTTTGTTACTTCTTGTTTAGATGTTTTATCTTGTTTAACAAAATTAATTGTTTGAACCTTTTTAACATCTTTACCCTTTTGTTTATTTGGACTTAGACATGATGCACGTGTTTGGTTAACTTGTTTGGTCTTTTTGGGTTAAGAATTAGACATGTTTGAACCTGACTTTACCTTAACCCTTTCAAATTGTTCATACAAATTAACAATAGGCATTTTACCTTTTGACTTTAAAGTGGTCTCGTTTTGTTTAGTGACAGATTCAATAGGTTTACTTGTGGAATCTGGATCACTTACGAAAGAAGTGGACACCACATGATCCTTGATTGGTTTTTATTAATTGGTTTGCATTTAGCATTCAACAAGGTCTCATGTGGTGGTGGAACCACTTTGTATGCCAAACCCTCCCCGTTGTCGCATTCTCTCACTAAGTGCTGAACTATGTGAGAAGAACCGGTCCAACTGTGCATTTTTTGTTTTAAAGAGTTTACTTTGACTTCCAAAACTGCTTTTTGTTTCTTAGTTTCTTCTAGGGAGTTTAAATAGAACTTAATTTCATTTGCTTGGTTAAAAGCTACAACTTCAGTTTTCCTTAGTTGTTTATTTAACTGTTCTATTTTCTCTTTATAACTGTGCTCATTTTGTTTTAAAATCCTGTTTGCTTTTGTGCATAGTTGTAAGTCATTTACTAAGCTATCATTGTGATTTAATAACCTAGCAAATTTTGAGTCTATGCTTTCTCTAAATTTATTATATAAATTACAAGCATGACTATCAAAACGTTGGTCTTTAGTACATACCTAAGAAGATTCTGTTGAATCAGCCATCATAGCAGAGTTTGACTTTTCTGGTGCTAGTGATTCTGAACCTGTTGGACTGGACCTTCTTCATTAAGGTGATCGACCACATTTGCAGTTTCTTCATTATTCGACATCACGAGTTCCACTGCTATATCACCTTCGCTTGCAGAGTCGTCATCCAAACCCTCAACACATGCAATGTTGGATTCTCCCGGAGATAGAAACCGAAAGGTCCAATCTTGCTCTTCGTCATCTTGAGCGGTCAAGGTCTTAGGATCCTTGCTTGATGATGCAGTACTACTTGCGGGTTTATCTTGGTGATTGAAGGATGAGAAAGGATTATCGTTACCTGTTTTCTTGGGCTTCACACATTCACATTTGAAGTGCCCTTTTTCTCCATAGTTAAAATAGGTAACTTTGGTTTTGTCAAAACCATAGGTTGTATCCTTTATGGCTATCAAGTTTTGTCCTGTCTTCTTAACAAACTTCTTCACCCTCCGCACAGCACTGACAAGAGCCCACATAATGTCCATCCTTTCCAGCTCATTCTCGTCTACTTGCTCCTAGTCTTCATCTGCCAGGTGGCAGTTTCCAATCCTCCCTGCAACTAGACCATCATAGGAATGAACAACAATAGCTAGGAGATCCATATGTTCCTTTGCAACCTCCATAGTGATATTTCTGAGATTCTCGGTCTTCAACTTTGTTGCATTTGATTTAGGTACAATATATTGGGTGCAAGATGACCCTGACATGTCAGATCCTGAAGTAGCGGCTTGAGACGGAGCGGCTGAACTGGACACGAATGTTGTTTGAAGTGGTGCTCATATGTTGGGGAGTTGAGTTGTAAAGTGACGGGTTCTGATCATATGATACCTTTTCAGACCTGTACTTCATCCTCAACTATTCCTCTCTCAGCTTCAGAATGAAATCGTTAATATCCAACTTTGCCAACATATCATTCTGTCTTAGATTTGACATAAACAAATCCCACTTCTCTGGCAATCCATCTGCAAAACTCGACACCTTGTCTTCCATGGACGTGATTACCCCATGAGTGTGCAGCTTACTCATTAAATGGTAGAATCGGTCTATGACATCATCCAGACTCTCTTATCCTATTGAAGAGAAGTTATCAAACTCCTTCTTCAAAGCTTTTGCCTTTAATGCCTTTAACGTCGTATTCCCATCATACCGTTTCTCTAGAGCCTCCCATAACTTCTTTACTTGTGTGTTCTCAGAAAACTAATGGAATATATCCTTAGGAATTGACTGAGTCAACAAAGCATACACCTTCTTCTCTGCGTTGTACTTCACCTTCTGGCTATCCGCCATGCCACCCAAGGTAAGTTTGACTCCATCAGCACCAACTGGCATGCTATACCCTGTCTCGGTTGATTCCCATAGATTACAATCAACTCCATTTAAGTATATCTTGAACCTTTGCTTCCATTGTGGGTAATCATCTAATGTTATGAGCTTAGGGGGCTTATTATGATTCCCAACTTCATTTTCCCGAAGCAATAGATTCTGGATCCGCGAATCCCTACTTGTAGTGAATGTTGAGTACTTATCTTCCATCTCTATTTACTTTGACTTTTAGAACAAAACTCTTTCACTGGTGCGAATGAAGAGATGTGATTGGGCTAACCGTGCGATTGAACAATGCAGATGACTCAATCATGCGATTAAACAAATGCAGATGAGTCAATCGTGCGATTGGAAAGATGTGGATGAACAATGCGAATATGGTGTTCAATCGTACGAATGGATGAACGACTGAGTTCAATCGTGCGTATCGGAGGTGCGAATGAGTTCAGTCGTGCAATTGAGTCAATCGTGCGACTGAAGGCTGCTGGTTTTGAAAATTCGAGTGGTTTTGGTACTTTGACACAAAATTATGAATTTTTACGAATCCTAATCTGCCCTAAGCCGAAAAAAAAACGTGAACATTTAGATCTGGAAACGTTGAAAACACTGTTTTAACAAAAAAGATAGTGTTTTTGAATGAAAAAACGTGATTTTTACACCGAATCGATCAAATCACACGCAAAATTAAGAGCCTTGGCTCTGATACCACTTGTTAGGACCGTTTTCGTATGGAGTACTAACTGATTCTGCGCGTATACCAACTCAAATAATGTGGAATCCTATTTGATTGGCGATCCAATCAGGGAGAACACAGTTCAGATCAATCTAACGATTAATGAAACGTTACGAGTGATTAGACACGATCAACTGTGATCTATGAATTTGGAATAGGTTTTCTTGAGTCTCTAGACGGCTAGGGTACGATTATGTGTGTAGGTATTCGAATTGTTATGTTTTTCCATGAATTAAGTGGTATTTATAGGTTAGGGTCTTCCAATCGTACGACTGAACCATTAGCATGGTTCAATCGTGCGACTGAATCATGCGATTGATCCATCCGCACGACTGATGGTTCAGTCATGCGATTGAGCCAATCTTATGTCTCAATCGTACGACTGGTCCAGTCTCCTGGCTTAGTCGTGCGACTGGTCCATTAGCATGAAGTATTCATGCGTATGGTCCATTAGCATGGTCCATTCACATGAGAACTTCACACGATTAAGTTTAAACACATTTCTCGAGCATTATAGACTAAGAACTATGTAAACTACCACAAACCTATATAGTTAGTTCAACATGTATTATTACACAATAATCAATGAAATATTAAACATTATAAGTAAGACATGATAGACATATTAGTTAGTTCAACCACAAACCTATATAATTAGTTCAACCACACTTTGTATTTCATTCATACCCCTTTAATCACATATATGTAAGACATGATAGACATATTACATTAAGCTCCTAAACTAGGTTCACATGTATCAACAACTTAATAATTAGTTAAAGGCTAATAAAACTTGAATGTTACATGAGATGGTTAATTTTAACGATGAAACCACGGATTGTAAGGAATCAAGGTGACATCAATGTCCTTAGTTTTAGACAACTGATCTCCAACTCTTCTACTTGAATCATAATATTTTTAGATTTTGTTTTACGTTCACTTGAAAAGGTTAAAGTGGGGCTGACAAAACAATTCTAGCTCTATGTAGATCGATTGCCAATTTGAATCTTTCACTTGCAAGAGCAAATCTTGCATTATCTCACTCAATCATAATGATGTAGGGAAATGGTATGACTTTAAGGTTTTTGGTTGATCATTGACTTAATATAACTCATTTCATGGTTACATTTCTAGATTTGTTTAGACTCGAGTTAGAAAAATCTTTCCTTGTTCGGGATTAGTGTCACTGTTGAGTAACTTTATTAACTTTTACTTGGATTTGAAAATGAAATGCTTTTATTCCATTTGTATTATAGGAAATCAACAGTTTTTCTCATTTTTAAACAAATCGAAGATAAGCGATGGAAAGGATATGTGGGTGTGGACCGCTTGCTCAGATGGATAATTTTTGGTCAAGGCGGTAAGGTTTGCATTCGTAAATTACAGTGCACTTTTCGGATCAGCCTTTGTAACGTCCATCACATTTTCAGGTCTAGACGTTATCTTTTGGACTGTAATCGAACCAAATGCACATGAACATGGTCTTGTTTGTGTTCATTTGTTAAAGAAATAAGATTGTTTATGAACTGTTTACGAACATTTACCGAACGGAATTTCTTGTTCGTGTTCATCCATTAAGGAAATAAACTTTTCATTAATTATTCATGAACACTTACCGAACATAAATGAACAACAAAGACAAACAACAAAAACAATTGTTTATTAAAATAAACGAACACAAAATTTTTTCAAGATTTACACGAACTTAACTTAATTATTCGAAAATACTTGGACATAATTATAATAACACAAAAATTATAAAGCTTGTCAAACTTTAGCATAAACTGATACATATAGGGAACTAGCAACAATATATATATGTATATATATGTATATATATACATATATATATATATATATATATATACATATATATATATATATACATATACATATACATATATATACATATAGGGATCCATTCAAATGAACTAGATATTTGGAAAAAACTAAAAGAACCACAACCAGCCAATCAAAAATTTCTTTTAAAATAGAATTCATTTCTATTGTAATTACATAAAAGGGCAAAAAGGTAATTTAAAACATTGCAAAATGAATTCATGGGTGCAACTGTTCCCTCCACCAGAAAATACTTTCCACAATCATCTGGTTTCTAAACCTACCTTTGTTTGGTTAGAACATGAAACTTTGAAGAGGTTAATCAATCGATTGAATATTGGTGGTCGATTAAACTAATTTCAAGAATATTATCTATTTCAAAATGGATAAGAATTATGGATCAGTATGAACCTGCGAACCTTGGGGATATGATATGTATCGGTTGATTAAGATTAACGAAACTTGATTTCTTATTATATATTGCAAATTAGAAGGTCTGTTGATACAAATCGGTTGATTAATTTCAAATTTTGTGATGTTGCAGGTATAGATGGAGAGCAGAGGAAAGGCCGACCAGAAGAACAATTGACGGAATCCCAAGACCAATATACATGGGATAGATCAGAAGACATGTCTTTAAAGAGCCCGATAGTGATGGCAACTGATGTAAACTGTGCACAATCTATTGACGGGATGAACAATGATGATCAGATGCATAACAAAGAAGACGAGATGAGGAGCAACATATCCTATAAAGAGTTGTTGATATTGAATTCTCCATCAAGTAATAAAGGAAAGGAATTACAAACATGCCCAGACCATGCTGCTGATTGCAATTATGATATGGAAGAAACTTTTGATATGATAAAAAATTAAGATGAAGTAGGTATGTTACTTCATTGGAATATGTTAACCCGTTCGTGGCAAATTATATTATGATTAATAAGAAGTTCATATAATTATGAATGCATCCAGTTATTTAATGATGTCTGGAATTAATAATATGCGGATAATTATTTATGGAATTGCTTATATGTTGATCAAAGTTCTAATCGTATATGAATGACATTAGGGAGATCTAGCAAAAATATGCTTCTATGCATACAAGCTGTGAAAAAATTGGAATATATGAAAATCACTTTGTTAGAAACTATTACATTATGGTTAAAATATATATGGGTTCACATATTTTATACAACTGATATTTAGAGGATGATGAAAGTTTAAGAATTGGATGTTATAAAGATATTAAATTGGATAATGATTCATATTGAAATTTGGAAAACTTGATTCAACTGTTTAATGAAAATGGATGTTAAAAACATGGTTCGCAATGTGATATCATTATGTATACGCTTTTATGTTATCACAAGTGATGAGGAGGCTTACAAAGCTAGTGACCCAAATGTTATTTACTCCCCAAATGATTCAATGTATTGGCTTCCTGTAGTACCAGCAAACTTAAAGCCTGTAGTTGGTGAATTTTATTCAACATTCAACGTATTGGATTTTAGGAATGTTTGGTGAAATTTCTTTGTGCAATGGAACCTTTTATTAGTAAGTTTAATTGGGAATTTAATGTTCTATATTCATGCTACCTTTGAATATGAATGATTACATTAGACGTATTCAAAAGATGAAAAGTATGGTTTGCGGGGATGTATTTTAGTATAATTTGCAAGATTGGATTAATGAGGATATTGAATTAATACATCAATGCATAAATGCCTTAATGCATAAAAGAAAGACAAATAGTTAAAAGGGATAAAATTTACTCAATTATCCTCTTTTATCGTGAAGGGCGAGATAACATTTGGGAAATACGTTCATTAGATTTAGAAAAATCTATGGAAAAAATGTTAAATATTATCTTGATTTTCTTTTTACACTACTAGATTAACCATTCAATAAAATAGGTCATGAATGATTAAAGATATTAAAGGCATACGAAGGTACACAACCCACACTCAGGGACATGTAAATGTTGAATACATACGAATAAATTTAACGATACCAAGTGATTGATAACATATTGGCATGAAAAAACACATCATATATACATGAGACAAGGGTTTAACGTAAAGGGTTGAAACTAAACCTAAATCAATGAAAAACCAAGTGTAGTGAGTAAAATACAATACAATTGGGTTAAAAAGCAAGAAACCATGTATAAATCTTTTTTTGGGTAAAACGTCAATAGTATAATCATTTCATAAAATAACCAAAAATTAAGCAATAGATCCATTTTCTTCGTTGCTTGTAAGGCCCCGTTCCCGGGACGCCTACAGTTGGTCATTCATCGCACATAAAATATATAATTACATATAACTTCCATAAAACATCGCAGCTAAAATGACAAAATAGACATCTCATTTCATTATAAAAGCTTTTGCAAAATAATACATCATAATTCTATTACAAGACCCAAGTTGCATTACATCACAAAAGCATTATAAACATGGTTGCCATCCCAAAAAAGCTGAGTAGCCACCTCGTGCCATCCTCAGCAATTGTTACCTGCCAACTGGAAACACATCAAAGTCAGCGTTGGTGAGTGAGTTCTAGTTTTATAAATAAAACATACTTTTCTCTTGTTAAAACCATTCTTTACATTCATGCGATCATACATCACACATATACAGATAACATCATTATTATCTTCATCATCTATATGTTGACTTTCATCCTTTCATACATTCTTACTTTCATTCGTTCATTCATTACTTCCAGTGACATGTACATTACCCCGAATATTGTGCACGAAGCGGGTAACTAGGCCTGAGGTCTTTCATAGACCTCAAACATTGGGCACAGAGCTAACTCCAGTATCTAGGGCAAGTACATTCACCATTTATCTTTTCTCTTCCATTCCGGATCAATGCCTTATGCTATACCCCGAACATTGTGCACAAAGCGGGTAACTGAGCCTGAGGTCTTTCATAGACCTCGAACATTGTGCACTAAGCTGACTCTAGCACCTAGGGCAAGCGGCAAGGATCCCATTCATATGGTCAATCACAAATATTAGACCCTAGTGTGCATCCTTCGGGGTAGCTAACCCGCACACTGTTGAGCTAACACCTTCATTGGGTGTGCACCTCCATACATTTGCTTGCAAGCCTTCTTACATTCATTTGTTCATTAATGCATGCATTCATTCATCATGTTCCTCTTTCATTATCTTTCGCTTTATGTTACATAATACTTTCAGTTCATTCATTAACATAACACGTAAAGCCATGGAAAGATAAACATACATCATAACAAGGAACATAACATACAACCATCACATCATATAGGGCAACATCATACATACATAACATGCATAATCATGCAACATCATCATCATCATGCCTAACATGCTCTCTAAGGCCTCAATCGTCACCTTATATGAACTTACGGGAACCCTTACGTCAAAAATTACATCTGCACTTTCCCCCGAAAGTCAGAAGTTAAACTACACTTCACCTCGGGTGCAACAGCCCTATTCGGGCATATGGAAACCCTTCAGTCGCATGGCCTCCATGCGACTGAACATCATGCGAATGAACCAATGCGGATGAACACTCATGCGAATGAACACCCAATCGTGCGAATGGACTAATGCGAATGAACACTTAAGCGACTGGACCTTCAATCGCATGACCTTCATGCGACTGGATCTTCAATCATACGAATGGACCTCAATCGTGCGAATGGAACCCAATTGCATCCCATTTGGCCGTATGGCCTCCATTTGGTCTCCAGTTGGTCGCCTAGCCCTAGCTGATGTAGCATGCAGTTCCAGCCGAACGCAAACTGCCCTTTTCGACCTTCAAGCTCATCTAAACCCATTCTAAGCCCAAATCGACCATCTTAAACCTTAGGAATGCATACCACAACACCATTCAAGCACACACAAGCTCACAAACAAGGCCCAAACGCATCATACACACACATACACATACACAAACGGGTCAAACATGAACACACTCAATAACCTGATTTTCAGGTGTTTTCCAGCCCCAAATCATTCAAAAACATGTAAAGGAGGGGTCCTAGAACTCACACAAGCGACCACAACAAGTAGAGCTTCGATTTGAATCGCTTCTCAACAATTTTGGCCACTCGAACCAACCCGAACCAACGTTTTCTCCTTTTTCTCTTCTTTCTCTCTTCTCCTCTTTCTTTGGCTGATTTTGGTGGGTGTGGGGAGAGGGTAAGGGTTGCCCTCTCCCTTAAATACTCCCACTTCCCCAACTTTCTCTCGTTGGCGAGTTTGGTCCCTCGACTTTGGACTTTATTTCTTTTTTCTTCCTTCGTCGGCTTCAAAATAAATAAATAACCGGGTGTTACATTGCTGCATATGCAACATATCCATCTTGATAAAATTTCACAAGTACATAACAAATAAAAAAGACATGTCATCATAACCGACCTAGATAAGAAATAATATGAGTATGGGATTTTGTACGAAATTTGATTGGATGAAGTAGATAAAACAGTGGATGTGCATAATTGCTTGGTTGCATATATATGCATCGATGCATAAATGCGTTAATGCATAATTGATAAAACCTAATATAACCAAGTATAAGTAGGATAAAACATTGAAACAAACATAACCATCCAACTAACAGACAGGGGAACCAACTATATATAAATATAAACATCGGGGACACGTGATGACTTAAATAACAAAACCTAGTTTAAACATTAACCGCCCAAAATACGTGGCCTAAATAAACAATAGTAAAAACATTACGACAGATGTGCATTTAGTATCAGTATACTAAAAGCTTGATTCACTTAGCTTTGCGCTGCTTTGGTTTTGACGGCCTTCCAACAACAGAAGACGTCCTTGTTTCCTTTTTAGCCCCAGATGCAGCCAATTTTTTAACTCTTGCATTTTTCTTATGTACTAGCAATTTTCCCAAATCGGCCACGCTAATCACCTCCTCCCTGTGGATATTGATTTCTGACAGGAGATCTTCGCAACATACTTACACTCAAACGTTTAAGTTGTGTTTTTTGTCTCCTTCCTTCATCATCTAACACATTGACCCAGTTCTTTGTAATTCCTTTAAAAGTTTCCATGTGCCTCATTAGAAAAATTCCACAATCATTCATGTGTTTTTTGTGCACCAAGAGAGTTCCAGCCGGGAAATCATTGCATTTCTGATGTTTTGCTCGAAGGATGACCAACCGACTCCAGATAGCTTCCTAATATTTCATGCTTGAAAACAAAAAATACATAATCATAAAATTTTATAGTAAGACATAAATATAATACACAAATTTTATATAGGAGAATGAATGCTTACATATTTGATTGGAATATGAGTCTTATCTTTAATAGAGCACATATGCTTCGATCCCGATTCTCGACAACAGCTACAATTGAAACAAATCAGGAAGAAATTTATCAGGTAATTCAACAGTTAAAATGATTTGAACAATTTCTAAGAAAAAAACCAATGCTAATACCCAACACATCCTGATATATATTAAATCATTTATTGAATCAAGTGGAAGATTTAAAGAAAATCATAAAAGATGGAAATTTATCAGAAAACAAGCAACATGTATACGGGAGTGGACTTGAATAAATTCGGGTTTATTGACCCACAATGAAGTTGACATAACAATGCGCAAATTTAAGTGAAAAATATGATAGTAAGGTCTAGAATTTGATATCAGCAACTTATACACAAACATTTAACCTATATAATTCGACACACCAGTTAGATTGGAGGGTTTATGAATCAAACCCAACTCGAAATCACAAAATCAGGGCTTCAATCTTGGTCTGTAATGTGGCGGGTGAGGGAACTTTTATAAACACTTACAGTGATTGATGATTTCAGAAACCTCTAATGATGAAGCTTTGAGAATGAAATTGAAGTATTGTTGCAAAATCGAGCAAAAATTTGGGGAGTTATGGAACTGACATAGATCGTGAGAAAGATAATTTGGGGGTGCTCATACTCGGCAGGGAAAGCCTGATATCCATTCATACTTATTATTACTGTTGTTTTGTAATGCAATTAAACAATTCTTTTGTATTCGGTTAACCAATAGTGTATTGCTCAACAACAGTGTTTTAATGAAATGAATGATTTTTGTTAAAATAATTTCGCTGCTTAAGTTTGTAGATTTTTAATGTTTAATGTATTTAATGCTGTGAATGACCAACTGTGAGGTCTCCGGAACGGAGCCTTACATATGTATATATATCTTCTTAGAGAAAGAGAGGAATATGATAGAGAGGCCGATGTTCCGAGAAAGCGATAGTCGTCTTAGTCGGTGCGATGACCGTCAGCCAGCGTCATGTTTGTCCGAGTGCCATCAATTACGGCCCTTCACAATTACGGCCCTTCACACACACACAGGTCATTTAGATAGAGATTAATACGAAAAGACGGCGATGAGCAAGCGGTTTGCCATTTTCTTCCGGTCAGCCTGTGTTTCCACTTAATGTATCTAATCTGTATGATTTTACAAAGATGTGGAATAAAATTTCCTTGGTTTTCTTGTGGGCACCAACTTTTGAGTATTTTATTACAGGCACTATTATGAACTAAAATATGAAAGTCATAATGATGTAAAAAAAATAATTTAAGTTGTTTTCTTGGCATGGCGATCTACATTGGTTTGCGGCCACAATGGGTATGACACTTGAGCTTTAAATATTTATGATATACTAATATGAATCCTAGAAATAAACTCCTTTTGTATAACACAAACTAGAATACATAATGCAGGTTTACTAGTAACCGAAATAAAAGCGCATCAATAACAAACACAAAGGTGATAATTGAGGTTGCGCAAAGCACGACTAGGCACCCCTAGTTAAACACATACATGATGGTTCAAAAAATTATTCAAATATCTCTAAACATATTTAACTAAACATATGATTTCATAAAGAACCTTCATGATTTATGTGAACAATTCATCAATTCATGTCAAACTTTTATATTTACATGTAAAACCTTTATGATCTTATATAAACACATAATGAAAATATTCATTTACTTTTATCAAACAAGTGATTTTCATTTTGATTTCATAAAAAATTATAAATTAATGTAAAAAGACTTTTGTTGTTGCATAAAAACTTCATTTATATTACTAATTAAAATGATTAAATACTTGTTTAAATAAGATGTAACATATGATGATTAAACCATGTATTTAAATAAAAATAAAAATAATATATTAATGTTAATCAATATCTGAAAGAATATAAAACAACATCATTTGATAAACAAATTTTTAGAAATAATTTCATGTAATAAAATCCATTCAATCTAAAGATGGGTGACCCCTTTAAAAGATTCATCTGGGTAATCAAAAGTATATCTGTAAGCTTCTCGAGGTAAAAACAAACAATATTGGTGTTTTTAGGGGCGAGGTGTTACAAAGGTATCATAGCCAATCCTGTGTCATTTGGGATGTTGGGGCAAACATCATTAAAGATGATGAGTCCTCGGGCTCATTAAGGATGATGAGTTCATAGGTAGTTGTGACATCTTAGGTAAATCCCATATTAGTTGTGGACAAGAGAGATTTGGGTTCATAAGTAATATCTTGCCCTATATCACCAACAATTTTTGGGCACATTGGCAATGGAATGGAGGTAAAATCCACAGTTAACCGTGCTTGGGTGGTAGCAATGGGATTGGTGACTTCTAGAGAGTTTTCAACTAGGTAACCACAAGTATATTCGTGAGTTTCTCGTTGGCAAAGCAGAAAATATTGGAGGTACGAGGGGCACGGTGGTATATATTTACATCTTTGAAACAAGGTTATAAGAATAATGGTGTCACACCCCAATCTACGACCTCGACTTGCTGTATTGTGACAACCGGTAAATTTCAGGTCAATACCCGGCCTGACTTAGTCATAATTATGCATATTTCACTTGAGTATCAATTGAGTTCTAATGATTTTAATTCATTTCATGTATTGCAAAATTTCATGCATAACATTTTATGTATCGGTGATTCGGTGTAATTACCAATTTTATATGCGGTACAACCGGCACACATAAACGTTGGTGATAATTAATATATATATATATATATATATATATATATATATATATATATATATATATATATATATGTACTAATAAATACCTTAAAGTGTTTCAAAGTATTTTAAATTCCAATAATTCAAAGTATTTTAGATTACAAATTAAATACATTGAAAAAACTTTAATTCATAAATAAACCTAATCGCATAAATTGATATTTTACTCGGATCGAAACATTTTAACGCAACTAATAATACATGATGCATCATTATCATACCAAAAATATTAGAATACATGATATTATACATGTTCTTATCCTATTTTACTATATTTTAAAAAATAAAAAGTCAAAATATAAATATATAAAAATACCAATAGTGCAACAAATACCATCTAAATACCCATTACTACCCAAAATAAAACAAAAACCCCTATTTCCCTCCCTTGAAACCGTCCACCCCATCCCACCTATCACCCCACTTTTCTTACATTCTCTTTTCCATACAAATGCTTTCATGTTTGACTTGGAAAAGTTGAATTATACCATTTTTATGTAATAGTTTCTACCATTGGTAAAAACATTATGTTCCCTTACCATAAATGATTATTTCTTTCTTAATAGAATAAAGATGATGTGATTTAACCATGAGAACAAAAGACAAGAATCGGTGGATGTTAAAAGCAAGAACTCATCCACAATTCCCCTACACATTTCACCAACTTCCCTTCTCTTCTTTCTTCCTTTCAAATTTCGTTCAAGGCTTCATCACCACCATCTCATTCCATTTCCAACTCATTTTCTATAAATCTTCAGTGATTCAAGTTTTATTGTTGAAGACCATATGATTTATGAAGCTTACAAGCATCCTACATCAACCCTTACATCTTTTCTCGCTTGTTTTTAGCGAGATCACTCTCTTTTTGTCTATATATCTTTCATTTTATTATAGTATTCATCTACGAATTCATGTGTAATAATATTCATCCACAAAAGTCTTTCATGTTAAAGATGATGTTTTTACCAACAAAGAGTTTCAAGGATTTTACTTCATATAAAATATTTTAATATGAACTAAATAATGATTCTTATTCTTAAAAAGTAAAAATTCATAGATCCATGTTTGACTAAGTTACTAGTTGGTGATTTTTATAAAAAGTTATAAAGGTTTGTTAAAGCTCAAAAGAAGCTACAAAAGAGTTATGTTATGATTATGGGATTTTAAACTCTTACACAAGTAGTATTATGAATACTTATATATATATATATATATATATATATATATATATATATAATATATATATATATAATATATATATATATTCTTCAAGTTATACTTAGTTAGTGAGTGGTAATATATTCATACAAAAGTTGGGTTATAACTTGATGATAATTTGACTAAATTTACAAGTATGGTTAAGTATATATAAATATGAGACTTAAAATATAAATTTATAGACTTTATAATATAAGTTACGACTCAAAAGGTTGGATAAAAATATGTTGGTAAAATAACCAATTATCTTATTCAAGGGATTTTACTTGTGATATAATAAAAAAATTATAAATAATTTGAAGAAACCCTATATATATATATATATATATTTATACATGGTTTGTAATATATGAAAACTAGTGATTTTACATGGGTTTTAATATTTTAAATTGTATTCGAATTAATATAATGTAAATATTATTTTACCTAAGAAAATAATATTATGTTAAAACCCTAGCTTCTATAATTTCATATGTAAATTACATAACTAATTACTAAACACTCGAGTCACGTCTCGGATTGAGTCAAAATGATATTTAATTACCCAAATAATATGTCAACTTCAAGACACAAAGGTTTTTGAACACTTTCAAGTGAAATTTAATTTACTAATATTTTTCAAGTAATATATATTTCACAACTATGCATTTTGTGTCACCAACGGGTCGTCGAGTCAAACATTTCCCGAGCACTTGCGATACTTACAGATTTCACACCTGACTCATTTCACAGGTGAGTTTCACGGCCCTATTTTTACTTAATTTTCTTTTGGGGGGATTACATGCAAATTATAAATTTTCTTGGACATGTTTATTTATTAATGATTTCACATGTTATATAAGTTGTTTACTTACCGTATAATGTCCCCGGTCATCGGACCGTTAGTTTATATCCCAAAGCGAGGTAATCATGGATAGTACTATTGAGTTTGACTACCCACCCAGGTTATTTACCTAACCTTGACTATAGGTCTAAACGGGTGCATTATTAGCCTTTTCAACCCTGTGCTTACGGTAGGCACATGTAGGGGCAATTTATTACAGTTACAGTCAAGCTTCGGTTGCAATGCTTATATAATCTTGTAGTATTGTATGATCGACAATTAAATCATGGAAAGACTTGTGATCCATTACACTGTTTACTATTACTTTAAAACCTGTGAACTCACCAACTTTATGTTGATATATTTTCATGCATGTTTTCTCAAGTATTTGACATTTGCATCAAGTTAAGCTAGCTTGGGCCACATTGCATTTAGGGTCATTCATGCTGTTTAGGACATTTTTTTGCTGTATTTGTCATTTTTGAAAAGAATTACATTAGTTCTACTGCTTCCGTAATTCAACTCTGAAAACAATTTATGTACTTTTAAACTTATTCGTAACGTATGTTTACTGAAACCATGTAATGGTCGATCAATGACTGTGATTCCATGACGTTCACATCTTGCGGGAAACCATCGTGGTTGGGGTGTGATAGATTGAAAAACACTCACAAAAAACACCACCCAAGACTTATATCTAAGACAACAATTCTAGACTAAATTAAAACTATAACAATGCTTATATAATCCATGCAACCCTTACGTTTAATAGTACAAAATAAAGCTACACACACTACTCCTAGTAGTCTTAACTAAGTCATTATCTCCTACGTAAAGACATAGCTAATGTCTCTCGGCATTATTTACTCTTGATCATGAGTTAAAACACAACAATAACAATGTTGTTGGTGAATAATAACCAATGACTCTAAAATAATTAGATAATATAACCATATGTGTAAGCAAATTGTTCATCAAATTAAATGTAAATAACACCCTTACATATAGGGAAGCGTTTGTCAACATCTATATCACTCTAGGTTTCACAACATGACGGTGGGTAGGTTAAAGGCGCTTTGTCCAACTAAATCTTGACGCGTCACGACATTTGAGTAGTTTACATACCCTAAGGATCCAGAACTTCTAAGTAGCAGACAACCCTAGTGATTCTACACTCTGTCAAATCCCAAAGGATTTCAACCCCAGTGATCAGTGACTCAGTCGATATTTCAATCCCGGTGATCAGTGACTTAGTCGATAGTCCATCCTCATGCTAAAACTTGCAAGTGAGGCGCCTCTTACCTAGATGGATCCAACTGAGCACCCATATGCTCCGAGGTGATTCGTGACTCAGTTTTGAGCCCATCCTCTCACCTTAAATGAGCCGAGACCGAGTCGAGCTTGAGCTTAAAACGTACTTGACGAGATGAGCTTGAAGTTTAAAAAAACTTAAAACGAGTCGAGCTCAAGCTTTCTTATGCCAATACGAGCCAAGTTCGGGCTCGGCTTGGCTCGTTTGCACTCCTTATAGTGATCGAAGTGGCAAACCTGTTTCTTATCCGTTTTATGTTCAAGTTCACTACTTTAATTAGTTCATCTTTGTGAAGCAAGCTTCAAACAATGAGGTTTGATTTCTACCAGTACCTTTTTCGAGTAATTACTTCTGTCCTTTGCATTAAATTCGTGTTTATGTTTCAGATGAGGGTTTGCTTGTTTGTGTCTTACCCAGATGAGAACTTCCGTCACTCGAACCGGAATTTCACATGTTGTCTAATCCTTTCCCCGATTGAACTAATCCCAGGTCAGTTGTTCCATCTAGTTTTTACATAGTTTCCTCCACTCGATTAGTTTCAATTCGCTGATAATTTAACTTTGCTTGATATTAATTATTCTTTTGTATGTATACATTTTGCATTGGTAATCCATTTGTTTATAGTTAATCTTTTACTACGGCAATGAGGGTTAGAAGCTTCGTGTTGCATGTAGTTGTGGCTTAACTGCCTACTTTTTTGATGCTTGCAATTGGGTATGTTTTGGTGTTCTTGAGCTTCTAGTATAAAAACAATTTGCTAAAACAAATGTTCAGTGAAATTAAAATTATAGTTTTACTAGTAGAGAGTACATCAACTTTACTTTTATGCATTCATAGTTCACATTATGTTTTGCAGGTGCTTAGTTTCATTAGCTCTCACCTACGGTTCATATAGTGTTAATGTCAATCCTTTTGGTTCATCTCTTAGGGATATCATCATGATATCCTCGAGCATTGGCCTCGATCCACTACACTATATCGGATGCTGCTGCCTCCACCCAAAGCACCTGCTGGTTTATGTTCATATGTTTACCATATCTAACTATACTCATGATTTTGAAATATTTGATGAGCCTTTGTTCCACTAAAAATAATAGTTAAAAGACTTGAAGTACATCATCAGCTGAAGGCCGCTCATCAACCGCTAGAGATCAACAAAGCAGTTGTTCAGTGGTTAGAACATTATTTTAGAAAAGAAACTAATAGTGAATCAACACTTACTACTGATATATCTGCAGATCAACAGGAAACAAAAGCAACTGATGGGTCAATCAACAGAAGGAGATCCCGAACTCAACTACTTCATGGTTCGCCAATTCATAAATCTCTACATTGAAACGTAGTTATTATATTTCATATATGTACTATAATGAAGTCTATAACTCTGTCATTTAAACAAAGTAAAAAAGTACAACACAACTTAAGAAAGTCTTCAAATGTTAAGTGGTAAACACCATTTGTTAGAACTTACAACTACTTCGTTTTGTCTCTTCAAAGCAGGCTGATGTTGGTAGAGAGTGATCAAAACACAGGTTTTTGATAGGATGAATTGCAGATAATTTGTTCTTGTAAGTGTGATTCATCAATGTAAAATGAAGGTTTACAATAGTATTTATACATACAAATTTGACGGGTTATCCATAGGTTCTAACCGGGTTACTTAAACACCAAGAAACTAACATAAGTACCTAACTTATAACTAACGTATAATTATACAATTGCCACACTAAACTTATAATAACATATACAAACACTAATTTAGTTTAACCTTCAACAACCGACGTTTGGGGGTTCAATTATTAGCATATGTTTAGAATTTCAGTGATAGTTTATGGCTGTTAGGTAGTTCTTTTTATTTATTTTATTTTATCTTATTATTATTGTTATTTATTTTAGCGTCAGCATGTCTTCTGGGTGTGCAAGGGTGATCTGGTTGGCATGGCATAAAATGATTATTACAGGGAGAATGAGACCAGAGAAAGACCTACTTAATTTGAAAATATGTCTATATAACTACAGTAAAGGACTAAAGGGCTTTAAATATGTTCTCATAACCACGATGTTAAAAGAAAATAAATATATTGTGCTTACTGAGTGATGGTCTATATTTTACCCTTATTTGATTTTAATCGTATGATGTGTTGGTACCAGGTAAATAACACGTCCAGTGTTGTATGTAAACACACTACAAGAAATGTTACCGTTAGCGGCGACACTTTTAGTGGCGACAAAAACCTTTAGCGGCAACAACTATTAGCGGCGACAGTTGCAGCTAATAGTCAACGATCTGTCTGGGGTTTTTAAACTTAGATCTGGCCGTTGAACGTGCGATATATCTGACGGTTGGTGTTTAATAGTACAACATAAGCATTAGCGACGACACCTTTAGCGGCGACATTGCAGACCCAATAAATCGAGATTACCCTCCTTTTTCCCCTCTTTCCCTCCACACCACACCTCAATTCATGATTTCACTGTTGCTCAAACTCCAGCGATTGCCATTTCACGACCACCTGTCCGCGACCACCATTCCTCAACCTCCGGTCATAATCTTCCTCAACATCCGGTCATCATCTTCCTCAACCTTCGATCATCGTCTTACTCAACCTTCGGTTACAACTCTCAAAATCCGACCACCACCACCTTCTCAATGTCATCCTCAAAGTCCGGTCACCACCGTTGCCGCTGTTGTCGTGGATCTCGACCACCGTCGCCGCTAATACCTTTAGTTTCAACACAAATTAGAAGGTAATTTTTTTGGGTTGAAACACAAATTTATGTTTGTTTTAGTTAATGTAGGGTTGAAACATGTTTAGATTTGTGCTTAGATTTAGTAGGTTGAACTCAATTTTTAGTAGGATTTGTGTAATTTTTAGGTGTGGTTGTTTATGTTAATGTATGGTTGAAAAGTGTTGAAGATGATAAACTATTGAGATGGATTTAGGTATTTTAGGTATTTGATGTAAAGTACTTGTTATGAATTTGATAAATAGAATTCGATGCTTAAATTTTAGTTGAGTTTAAGTGTATTTGAGTATTTGATCTAGACTTTTTGTTTAACTTATTAAAAGATATTTAGATGTTGATGTTTAGTTGGTTAAATAAAACATATGAGGTTGGGTACTATATGTAGTTCAAGATGGTGAATATTAAGATAATATTAGTATATGTAATTTATGTTTAGTTTAAATATATATTTATGTATGTTGTAAGTTTGAAATAGATGGATTTGGTATTTAGTTACTTAAAATTTAGTTGAAAATTTTTATATATGTATTTACGCATTTCATGTATATTTTTTTGTTTAAATGGTTGAAAGATGTTTACATTGGTTGATTAAAACTTATTTATATGTTATTAATTGTTATGTATCTTTAGCTTTTAGGTTTCACAACTTTATTCTAATCACCACGAGCTTAGAAACACCTACTCGAAATTGACTTAGTAATCAATTTCGGGTTGTCCCATTTTGGGATTGTTTTTTGAAAATTTTATCTTATTTAGGATATAAATGTGTATTACTTTATTGTTTGTGTAAGAAAATTTTGGTTGTCATATTCTCTTTGCTCCTCGGGTATATATCTATATATGTATATACTTTGGAGCTTAGTGGAAATGCTGCCGAATTTTTCTTAAATAAAAATCATGTAATACACATTCATATATGAGATAAAATATTAAAAAAATAGGTATAGCAGCCTACCTTTTTAAATCTATATCAGTTGCCTTAGTTTTTATTCATGTTTTGTAGATAAATATTCATCCACTTAAATCATAGATTATATTGCAGTCTTGTAATCATGTCTGTCAATAAAAGTTGGCTTCTTAATCCAAACCGTAGATCACCCGAGTATCAGCAAGGACTCAGCTCTTTTATTGATATGAGTGAAAAACATATCGAAAAGTATGGCTTGATTAGATGTCCATGCAGGAAATGTCAGAATACCCAATTATTAGAATGGGTTAAAATGAAATATCATTTAAAATATGGGGCATGTGTCAGACGTACAAGGATTGGATCATCATGGTGAAAGTTTAATTCCTGAAGTTGTAGTGGTAGATGATGTTGAGCCAACAAATGAAATAGCTAACGTCATTGAAGACGTTATGGAAGAGAGTAGCGGTGTCCGTGATGATTTTGAGGACTTGTTAGATGAAGTTCAATCAGAATTATATCCCTGTTATACTAAGTTTTCTTCCCTTGACTTTTTAGCAAAGCTTATAAATATTAAGGTGAAAAATAAATGGACCAATAGCTCATTTGATGAGCTCCTTGATTTGTTGCAGTATTCACATCCTGAAGGTAACAAAATTCCCTTTTCTCACTATGTAGCCGATACACGTGTGCAAATATGATTGTGCTCTTTTCTGGGTAGAAAACCTATTGTTACAAAATTGTCCAATTTGTAACGAGAGTCGGTGGGTCGATACAAATACAAAGGGCAAGAAGTTACCTCACAAGGTGTTATGATAGCTTCCTTTAACTTCCATACTACAACGTTTTTATTCTTCAAGGCACACTACAAAAGATATGATTTGGCATAATACTGGACGATAAGAAGATGGTACGATGCGTCATCCTATTGATGGTTCTTCATGGAAAGATTTTGATATAAAGTACCTTACCTTCTTGAGAGAACCCCGAAACGTCTGCCTAGGACTTGCAGCTGACGGTTTCAATCCATTCGATAACATTAGTTCAGCTCATAGCACGTGGCATATTATACTCACTACATACAATCTGCCTCCATGGTTATGCATGAAGGAGTCCTCATTCATGTTGTCATTGTTGATTCTTGGTCCTAAATCCCCCGGGAAGGACATGGACATTTTTCTTAGGCCATTGGTGGATGAGCTTAAGAAGTTGTGGGTATCGGGCATACGTACTAAAGACATGGCGACAAACACATTTTTCACAATGAGGGTGGCTTTATTATGAACTATAAACGACTTTCCATCGCGTAGTAGTCTATCAGGTTGGAGCGGGTAGGGCTACAAAGCATGCCTGACTTGTAACGAAGACACTCCTTCAATGCATGTCATAAATAAAGTCGTTTATGTTAGTCACCATCGGTTTTTAGATGCAAACCATGAATGGAGAACAAGTTTGGACTTCAACAGAGAACCCGAGATAAGAGCCTATCGGAAACAATTTGGTGATACTGACATAGAAACTCAACTTAGTCGGCTACGCCACCGTTTACCGGGTAAGCATCCTGATTTTGGAGGTGTTAAATCAAAGCGGGAGGAGTATGAGTTAAATTGGTCCAAACAAAGCATATTTTTTAAACTTGAGTACTCTTCTTCTCTACAGTTAAAACACAACTTAGATGTGATGCATATAGAAAAAATGTGTGTGATAGTTTGTGCAGGATCGGGTTTGTCACTTAAACACTAGGATTTCTTTCAAACTCACTTATAGAAACACTCAATTCAGATGAAGTAAAGTCTTTCACAAGAGTTGATAATAATATAATAAGTAGTAAATAAACACACAAAAATAAATTTTCAAGGCACTTGTATATATATTACTTCTCAACTCAAGATATTACAAGACTCTTACAAGCATGATCCATGAGTTACAATGAGAGACTATATATACTTTGATACCAACATAAGACTAAAGCATATACTACAATGCTAAAGTTAAGGTATCTTAGATAAAGTATTATCTAAGATATGGTAGTCATGACATGTCCATGACTTACCTTTGTCACCAACTAAAGATGGCAACTGTACTAACATAAAAAGGTAAACAGTGGATTAAAGTATGGTCAACTGCATGGCTTTTGAGAAAACGCAATGCAGTATCTCAGAGATTTGCAGCGGAATGTCAGGGAGACCATACTTATGTCCACTGGATAATAGTAGTGTTTTCCGAAGGTAAGTTGGCTTCGGAAGAACAAGTTCTTCCGAACCCACTTATACTTCGGAAGAGGCTTCTATGCTTCCGAGGCTTGAGAACTTCTGTACTTTGGAAGTTGACTTCTTTAACACCCGGGTTATTTTTAAAAGCCAAGATAAAAAAATGAAAGCAAGAAAGGCAATAAGGTCCAAGTGGAGGGACCAAAAGTGTCCAAAAGGACAAAACTTTAGAAACGTTGGTGATAAAGGTGGCATGGCCGCCCATCACCTTTTCTACACCTAATTTTTGGTCATTTTAGTGAGAGAAACAAGGGAAGAAGAGCAGAACTCGGTTTTGAAGAAGGAGAACAGAAGAAGTCAAATTCATGGTAAGAATTCAAGGTTTTTATGCTTTTATGTCGGGTTTTATCCCGGTTATGTGCTTGTATTCTTATGGGTTGTGTTTGTGCTCGGGTGTGTGTGTTTTTGGTGTTGTTACTAGGTGTTTTGAACTCTTTGCAAGCGGGTTAAAATGAAGAACACCCAAGTTGCATCAGGTGAGTTCTAGACCCCGTTTTTTACATGTTTTAAACTATCTTTGGGGCTGAAAACATATTAAAATGATTTTACAAAGTGTATGTGAATACCGGTATGTAATGTGAATGTTGGATGTTAGTTCTGGATGGTTTATAGGCTACTCATGTTTAGAATAGCCACATTATGCTTAGAACCGATGGGTTTGATGATTAGGGTTGAAAATATCCTAGAAACATGTTTACAGAATGCTCATGCGCCTAGATAAGTGTTCATACGTTTGAAATTTTCTTTAGAAATGTTTAAGTTCTGCTCATGCGCCTGAACAGTGGCCCATGCGCCTAGAAATGTAAGTCGGATGACTAAGGGTAGGGCCATGCGCCCGAATAGTGCCCATGCGCCTAAGTGTTCATGCGTCTGAATAGTACCCATGCACCTAGATTAGGCTAGAATTTACTAAGTGTTCAGACGTCCAGAAGTCCCCATGCGCTTGAAAGTGGCCCATGCGCCTAAGTGTTCACCATGCGCCTGAATAGTGTCCATGCGCCTACATAGTGCCCATGCGCCTAGGACTTAGATTATTTTTCTGATTTTTGGGGAAAATGTGTAAAGTAGGCTTTGACTTGGGAAATTCCTGGGGAACTATAAGTTGACTTTTGGGGGCATAAATAGTATGATGGGCATGTTATGGTTGATGATGATGATGATGATGTTGCATGACTATGCATGATGTATGTTATGTATGTATGATGCCCTGTGATGATGTATGAATGGTATGTTATGTTATGTTCCTTATGATGATGAATGTTTATCTTTCCATGGCTTTACATGTTATGTTAATGAATGAACCGAAAGTATCATGTAACGTAAAGTGAAAGATAATGAAAGAGGAACATGATGAATGAATGCATGCATTAACGAATGAATGAACGTAAAAAGTCTTGCAAGCAAAAGTATGGAGGTTCACACCCACTGAAGGGTGTTAGCTCAACTGTGTGCGGGTTAGCTACCCCAGAAGGATGCACAGTAAGGTCCAATCCTTGTGAATAACCACACCTATGGGATCCTTGCCGCTTGCCCCAGGTACTGGAGTCAGCTTCGTGCACAATGTTTGGGTTCTATGAAAGACCTCAGGCCCAGTAACCAGCTTCGTGCACAATATTCGGGGTATAGCCTATGGCATTGATCCGAAATAAAATGAAAAGATGAACACTGAATGTATTTGCCTCAGGTACTGGAGCCAGCTTCGTGCATAATCTTCGAGGTCTATGATAGACCTCAGGCCCAGTAACCTGCTTCGTGCATAATGTTTGGGGTATTGTACATGTCACAAGATGTAATGAATAAACGATGGATAACGAACGTAATGGAAGATAATAATGATATTATCTGTATGTACGTATGATGTATGATCACGAACGAATAAAACGTATAGTATGGGCTTTGAAAAGAAATAAATAACAATTTTATGTATGTTTTATTATAAAACTAGAACTCACTCAGCAACGTTGACTTTTATACGTTTTCAGTTGGCAGGTAAACGTTGCTGAGGATGGCACGAGGCGGCTACTCAGCTCTTTGGATGGCATCCATTTAATTAAGGCTTTTGTGATGTAATACAACGATATAATTTTTAACCGACAAATGATGCATTATTTTGCAAAAGTTTTTAGGATGAAATGAAATGCCACTTGTTTTATGTTTTCCGCTGCAATGTTTTGATAAATAAATGTAAAGTATATGTTTTACGTGCGATGAATCACCAGCTGTAAGCATCCCGAAAATGGGGCCTTACAACTTCAGATCTTTCTTTCTAAGTATTGAACTTCGGAAGTAGGTTCTTTGTCTTCGGAAGTTGGAACTTTTCGTTCGGAAGTAAGTTTTACACTGTCTTCGGAAGAGCTCCTTTTTCCTTCGGAAGTTCCACACTTGGCTTCGGAAGTCCTTTATTTATTGTACCAAAATCTTCTAAGTGACTTGGTTTTGGTTGCACCAGCCTTTCTAGATCCAACAAACTCCCCCTAGGCTGATGCTACCAAAACCTCACTTATTCCTGCTTGTCAAAGCTTTCAGCACCAGGGACAAAAGATATTTGTCTGTCTCTTTGTTCTTCCTGAAGTGGTGCTGAGAAGCTTGTACAAGTCATGGTGGATAGGAGATCCAGTCTATCACTCTGAATGACATGTACCCTTTGTTGTGCCCCCCTGAAAAGAGTTAGTTGACGGGAGTTATAGTCATACTCCCATCTAACTATGGATTCTAGTTCAGGACCTTCAACCATTTGTAAAAAGGCTTTGCCTTTGGTTGCTGATCCCTTCCTTTCCTCCTCCTCTCTCAGTTTCAAATCTGCTTCAACCTTGCTTCTAGAAGTTAGCTCGGCCATATAAAGGCTGCCTAGATGATTTCTGATATGGGCAGCTACATCAGAGTTTGAAGGGTTGGAGAATGTCTTCTCTGTTAACTCAGCAATGTCAAATCTGCTTAAGTGTAGCAGAGATGAGGCACTCAGCCTGTTGAGCTCTCCATTCTCTCTTTTAACAACAAAGTTGTGAGAAGAGTCTTCGAACCTCCACCGGATGATCTTCTTTCTAGGTGCAAGAGGTTGTCTTGGCACCCTATCGCTTTTCTTGGTATCCAGTAGAGTCACCAGCTGACAGGATTAGCGATCACAAGTTTGATGTATTAGGATACAAGGCAGCGGAATACAAACAAGAATTAGACAAATTGTAGCAAGCAATCGATACTTGTAAGCATTAAGAATGCATACGGTTATAGGGAGAGAATATATATATTTCTGATTTCAAGGAATGTTTATAGAGGTAGAATATTTCTAATCAAATCATTCATTCATTCCATTCATTCACACTCGTTACAATAAGTTGTCACTCCTTATATAGAGTGCAACAATCACTGCTGTTATCACGGAAAGTGACAACTGGCAGATCTAATACAAAATAACTAATTCTTAACAAACTACTGAAATGTTCACAACTACTGAGAACATATCAGCATGTTAAGTACAAAATATAAAACTACTGAAACTACAACGACTGAAGAACAAGCTCTTCAGTCGTTTTACAAAACTACTGAAACATAAAAATATAAAACTACTGATATCACAACTACTGAAGAAGTACTCTTCAGCAGTTGTGACAAACTACTGAGGCTTCAGTACTTGATCTTCAGACTTTGACCTTCAGGTGTTTCATCAGCTGATGACTTCAGTAGATATCATCAGCTGATGTCTTCAGTCTTTGTCTTCAGACTTTGTACATCAGTTGTTGATCTTCAGCACTTGTAAACTCTTCAGCTGTTGTACTTCAGTACTTTGGTCTTTCAGCTTCAGCACTTGTGTTCTTCAGCTGTTGTACTTCAGCACTTTAGTTCTTCAGCTGTTGAGGTCTTCAGCACTTGATCTTCAGCTGTTGAAGTCTTCAGCACTTGTCAAACTACTGATGAGTCTTTCAGTAGTTGTTGTGATACCATGTGGGACTTAGAGGTTTTCTGATCTTGGCTCATTGGTTCTTTTGGTCCAACAAACTCCCCCTGAACCAATGCAGCCAAAACCTCTAACTTATTTATTCTCCCACTTATTGATGGCAAAATGTTGGTCTTTTTCCTTCTTGATCAGTAGCGAAGATGACCCATGTAAGCTCCGGCCTGGGAAGAAACCTCAAATATTTGTTTGGCAGAGTATGAATGGGAACTCTGTTTTGGGGAACTGGACACAGAGTTATTATCCCATTCATGAGATTCACTTCCCCATAATGACTCTGTACGACTCTCTTGTGTAGGCCTCAAGGAAGGTGATTTGTTCCTCCATGGTTAGCTCTTCAGCACCTCCTTCAAACAATGATTCAGGCCCATAATACTCAGACAGGTATTTGGCCTGTTTCCCATTCTTTAGCTCCACAGTTGTTATTATTCTGTAAGCAAACTCATCCGGGTGATTACCCTCTAGGAACAACTGGAGCTCATTTTTCCTGACTTCCTCAAGCCTCTTGTAAACTAACCCCTTTTTCACTATTTTGTTTTCCAACATCTTCTGAGGGGTTAGATTTGCTTTGTAGGCCTTCTTGAAGTCTTCTAGGATTTCCCAGGGTGAAACTACAAAGACCAGAGAGATCACTTCATCTACGATCTTTTTCACCTGGCCAATGTATCTCTGAGGTATATTTTTCTTATGAATTCTGTGAGAGCCTGGGATCAGGCCAAATCCTCACTCTTTCCTTTTGATATTGAAAGGTATGCCTGAGAGTGTAAAGTCTGAGGGCTTGCTCCTTCATATTGATGATAGAAGATGTGGCTGCATAAGCTTTGTCAACTCTCTTCAGCAATTCCTCATCATGCTGTTTATGAAGCTCTTCTTCTTCCACTTCACTTTAACCATTTGTCTCTGGACTTCAGGAGTAATTGCTGAGGAGTGACTTGTGGCCTTAGGCAACTGAATCACAGCTGAAAGCGGCAGCCTGTCTTCATCATCTTCTTCATCATCTTCTAGCCTCAATATCCTTCTCTTCTTCTTCAAGGGTATATCATCGGCTATGGGTTTTGAGGGTAAGGGAGTTGGTTTGGTGGGTTGTGTTTTGGGTGGTTTTGGTGTGGGAATGTTGACAGGCTGTTCTAGCATCCTTGAGGTGAGTGTGGCTTTTGATTGCTTGGCTAGCTCAGTCCTGCTCCCAGCACCCGCTTCATTCAAAGCTTCAATAACAAGCCCCTTAGTGTATGCTTCAGACGAACAGATCTTGGTGGTGATTGCCAAGATACTGTCCCTGGACCAAGCTTTGATTTTGATCATTGCTCTTCCAAGATATTTTGCAATAAATCTAATCATGATTTCAAGCCTTTCTCTTTCTAACACTTCATAACTTGCCCATCTATTCTGGATTTCTTCAATCTCTAGTCGTCGAATCTCAGAGTCAAGTTTGTTGGTGTCATGGCCTTGCCTAAACAGCTGATCAATGATGTTGTCCATTGATCTGCTGTGTTCGGCATCAGCCTCTTTTATCAGTAGCTCCAAGGCTTTATCTTCAGCAACGTCATCAGCACCTTTCTTTCGCTTGTAGGTGAGCATTGGTTGCTGTTCTTTCTCCTTCTTTTGGGCTTGCTTTGCTTCCTTCTTTCCTCAGATCTTTTCCTCTTTTTTCTTTCACTGCAGTACTCTCCCCCTTTTTTGATGCATTGGAGGAAGGGGTTTGTACCGCAGAAAGAGTCTTTTGGACAGCAGCATCAACCAAGGGCTGTAAAGTTGAGGAAAGCCTCTCATCAATGGCTTTGGTCACTATATCAGTGATTATGGGTGTGATGAGAGGGAGGGATTTTGGAGTACAGCACCTATTTGCTCAGGAGGGTTCTGTTCCTGAGAAGTAGGGCCTGAAGCAGAGGCAGGTGGTTGATTTTGTAGTGGCTCAGTGTGTGGGAAACCTTCAAGTGAAGGTGCCATCTGGGTGTGGGTAGAGGCAGCTGGTCTTTCTCCTTGTGAGTTGGTCAAGTAGGTTTTGCAGCCTACTGACTTTCTCTCAAGGATTGTGTTCTGGGCAAGAACATCATAGAAAAAGCCCAGGTCATCATCAGCCGAAGCTGAATCATCTGACCTCCTGCTTAGAGCAGGATTTACATGCACTGGGTGTAGACCAGTTGGTGCATGTGCCCCTTATGCTTGGTACTGGGGACTTCCAGCCTCAGGACAATGTCCATCATCAGCTGTTGCCTCTAGTGAGGTCTTAGCAATGTTACCAGCCTCACTCTGGTCATGTGCTGAGTCAGAGGAGGTGGCAGCCTCATTAGATATTCTAAGCTCCTTGTCTACACCAGGAGATAGAAGTGGGAACCCCTGTGCTGTGGGTTCTCAAGTGCACTGTGTTCCTCCCCCTCAATTGTAGAGGTATTCCCAGTAGTAAGTGTTTCTGGGGAGGGGGTGAGGAGTGCAATTGAGTCAGCACTTGTGCAACTATTAAAGTTGGGCTGTGAGGGGCGGTTGTTTGGGGTGAGGGGATAGAAACAGTGTGCACCTGGGGAGGTTGGTGCTCTTCAATGGCAATCTCCTTAAGTAGGAAGATCCCAGATATGTAGGTGCCCCTTGTGGGTTGCTGCAGGCGCCTGTTGAGAGGAAGCCTGAGCGGCTGTGGCTGGAGGAGTCATTGTATCCACTAGGGGGTTTGTACTAGTGGATATATCCTGCGTTTGTGTTGCAGGGGCATTCTCAGGGGACTCAATTCCCTGAGTAGCCGTTTTGGGTTTCTTTTTGGTGGGTTTGGTGGGACTTGGATTTGGAGGTGGTGGCTGTGGGTTCCAGCTGCGTGGGTTTTCGCAGCTTGGCAGCCATTTTGAGTGTCCGGTCAGAGTTGTGCCGGGAGTATACTTCCGGCAGAACAGCCGTAGCAGGACTCCCAAGCCAACAAGTCCCTCAGCATTAAGCTGGTTTGTAATGATGGCCATTATGAACCGTGGATATAGTATCCAACGGTTGGCAGTTAGTTTTTGAGCCATATCCTTGAGCTCTAAAAATATTATTTCAGAAAAATAAGTGGTTGTTGCTCAAGATAGAATACATTACCTACTGCCATTTTGTCGACATTTGATCCCAAGACGACGTCTTAGGGGCCAAACATACATTCACCATGTGAAAAATCAGGCGCTCAGCGTCATTAAAGTGTTTCTTCATGATAGTGGAGGCACCGAGATCGCCTTGATATCCATGTTGAGCAAATGATAGATCTATGGTGCCCTTCGGATATCCAGCAGGAGAAGTAGCATCATTCGTTTAAGAATTTGGTGGATTATTGCAGGAGTGATGACTACTTCTTTGGTGTTGACGACCGACGGAGGGATGGTGTGTTGTTCTCCCCAGTGGTAACAGTAACGTTCATCCAAAACTGGTGCAAGGATTCGGCATGTAATATGGGATTCAGAAGGAATGCCGTGTTGTATTGGGACTGAACCATAAGATCGATAGCAGTATCGAACTTAGTCCAGATGGGCGATTTAGTGAGGTAGGCAACACAGTTGTGTCGCGGTTTAATTTGCATAGACGCCATTGAAAAGAGGGAAGTTTGGAGAGGAACGTTAGGTTTGAAGAAGATGAAGCATTGAGAGCTAAGGTTAGGGATATATATAGGGTACGGGTAAGGAAACGACTGAAGGATGTGGTGTTAGTCATCAGTAGTTTTAAACGGCCGTTGACATGGTATTATCCTTTCAGACGTTGAAACAGCTGAAGTCGTGGTGTTAGGCATCAGTAGTTTAGAAAACTACTGAAGACGTGGTTTTGACTTCAGATGATTGAAACACTGAGGACTTTGGTTTGTCATCAGTAGTTATAAAACTACTGAAGACAGTGGTTTTGTCATCAGCTGTTGTAAACAACTGAAGACTTGGTATTAGTCATCAGTAGTTATAAAACTACTGAAGACGTGGTTCTGCTTCAGTTGTTTAAAATGAAACAGCAGTTGTACAAACGACTGAAGAGAAAGTTCTCTTCAGCTGTTTTCGTCAATTCTTAGCTTTTCAGCTGTTTCAAACTGTCCTCAACACATTCATCAGTCTTTTTGGCTGATTTCAGTTGTTTCATAGGACATCAGTACTTATCTGTTTTTACTGATTGCAGTAGTTGTAACTGCATCAGTAGTTGTAACTACATCAGTAGTTAGAACAGATGAAGTACTTCAGTACTTGTGAGACATTTAGCCTTCAGTAGTTATAAAAACTACTGAGGTTAAAGGAGCTCATCAGTACTTATATGTGACATAGGTACTCATGATCATCAGTACGAATTACTAAGATCATCAGTAGTTGTCACTTATTCTAGTTGCAGCATACCAAGCCTTAACACCAGGTTTTGGAAAGTTGAACTATCCAAGGCTTAGTAAAAATGTCTGCAAGCTCATCAGCACTAGGCACAAACTTAGGATCAATCAGACCTTTTTCAAAATAATCCCTTATAAAATGATGTTTGATCTCTATATGTTTGGTCCTAGAGTGCTGGACTGGATTTTTGACAATGCAAAGAGCTGAAGCACTATCCATTAACAATGGAGTCTTAGTCTCTGTAATTCCATAATCCAAAAGTTGGTTTTGAAGCCAGAGTACCTGAGATGTACAACTTGCAGCAGCAATGTACTCTGCTTCAGCAGTGGATGTAGCAACTGAGGTCTGTTTCTTGCTCTGCCAAGAAATCAAGCAGTTGCCTAGGAATTGACATCCACCAGAAGTTGATTTCCTGGTCAACTTACACCCTGCATAGTCACTGTCAGAAAAAGCAACTAATTTACCAGAATGTCCGGTAGAATACCATAAACCTAGAGATGGAGTACCTTGCAGATATCTAAAGATCCTCTTGACTGTAATCAGATGAGACTCTTTAGGTGCAGCCTGAAATCTAGCACAAACACATGTAGCAAACATAATATCTGGTCTAGAAGCTGTTAAATACATCAAGGACCCAATCATACATCTGTAAAGTGTTTCATCAACCACTTTACCTTCTGATCTGTGTCCAGTTGTGTGGTGCTGCTCATGGGAGTAGACAAGGCTTACAGTATTGTAAATCAAACTTTTGCAAAAGATCTTTTGTATATTGGACTGATGAATAAAAATTCCATCAGCCTTTTGTTTGATTTGCAACCCCAGAAAGAACTGTAATTCTCCCATGGCACTCATTTCAAACTTCTGTTGCATCAACTTTGTAAAGGCATCACACAACTTTGGATCAGAGGATGCAAAAATGATATCATCTACATAAATTTGAACAAGTAGATTATGCTGCCCAGCTTTCTTAATGAATAAAGTCTTATCTATGGAGCCTCTAGTGACATTGTTTTCCAGAAGAAAGTTTGATAATGTCTCATACCAGGCTCTTGGAGCTTGTTTTTAACCATAAAGAGCTTTATCAAGCTTATACACCCAATTAGGATGTTTATTGTCCTCAAAGCCTGGAGGTTGACAGACATAAACCTCTTCTTTAATTTTTCCATACAAAAATGCACTTTTGACATCCATTTGAAAAACTTTAAGGTTTTGATAAGCAGCATAAGCTAAAAACAATCGAATTGCTTCCAGTCTGGCTACAGGGGCAAAGGTTTCATCATAATCAATACCTTCTCTTGTGCAAACCCCTGAACAACCAGTCTGGCCTTGTTCTTAACAATAAGCCCATTTTCATCAGTTTTGTTCCTAAACACCCATTTAGTGCCTATTGCACACTTACCTGGAGGTAGAGGAACCAGTTCCCACATTGCTGTTTCTTGAACTGAAGAAGCTCAAGCTGCATAGCATCAACCCATCCATTGTCCTTTAAAGCAATGTGATAATTCTTTGCTCTTGCTGACTGATGAAGAGAGCATAGAAGCAGAAATTTGACAATTGACTTCTTGTTGATACTCCAGCAGTGATATCATCAGCATTTGTTGTGGATGGTGCTACTGGAGCTACAGGAACATCACGTCTAGCTGAGTCAGGCAGCTGATCACTAAACCTGAAGAGGTGAGTACTGCAATCATTCATCATCAGCAGTACCACCAGGTGGTGAACTGTTGACAGGAGCAAGCAGCAGGAGTTTGATAAGGAACATATTGCAGTATGTCCAAATCAAATAACTCCACAGGACTTTGTGGAATCTTGTCCTTTGAGATTCATTAAACTTAACATGTAGAGTTTCTTCAACAATCTTTGTTCTGCAGTTGAAGACTCTGTATGCCTTGCAAGTAGATGAATAACCAACAAAGTACCTGCATCCACCTTAGGATCAAATTTGTGGAGTTGATCCTTTGTGTTGAGAATAAAACAGGGACACCCAAATGCTTTGAAAAATGAAATCAGTGGAGCCAAATGATGGAGAACTTCATATGGAGTCTTCCAACCTCTGATTTACTAAAACTCTTTTTGCACATAACAAGCTGTGTTGACAGCTTCGGCCCAAAAGGTCAATGGCAAACCTGAGTCAGCCAGCATGGACCTTGCAGCTTCAATGAGGGTCCTGTTCTTTTCTCCACTACTCCATTTGTTCCGGAGTCCTTGGAATGCTGAACTGCCTTTTGATTCCTTTGAGAGATGAAGTCATCAAGTGTATGATTTCTGAACTCAGTTCCATTATCACTCCTAATACACTTGACTGGAAGGGAATACTGCTTCTCAATGTACAGCACAAAGTGGATAATCTTCTGAGCAGCCTCATCCTTTGAGTGTAGAAAGAAAGTCCATACAAATCTGGAGTAATCATCCACAATTACCAGACAGTATTTCTTCTTTGCCATGCTCATTACTCTCACAGGACCAAATAGATCCATATGCAGTAATTGCAAGCAGGCAGTGGACTTGGACACTTCAATAGGAGGAAATGAGACCTTGTGGTTTTCCTTTTAAACAAGCAGTGCAAGTTTCATCACAGTGGAACTCCTTTATTGTAAGCCTCTGACTAAACTATTGTGGCTAAGCTGATTCATGTTTTTGAGATTAACATGACCAAGCCTCCTGTGCCATAGTTTAGATTCTTGAAAAGAGGTTTGGAAAATAGGCAAGGATTGCCTTTGAGATCTATCTTCTTAGAGAGATCTAAGGCATACACTCTTCTGTCCTGTTGGCTTTCAGGAGAGTGTGATCATCCAACACCTTGTCAATCAAGGGCAAAACTTGGATGACAGAATCCTACAGTTTGACTTGTGAAAAGGCAACATGGCCTTTATCACACATTGACTGACACTCAAGAGGTTGTACTTGAGATTTTCCACATGATAACATCATCAATTTGATTTCTCCATTGGAGACAAAGCCCTTACGATGATGTACCCCCTGCATCATTGCCAAAAGAGACAAATCCCTTCTTTCCTTGAGAGTAGTCATGAAGAAGAGAGCTGTTCCCAGTCATGTGCATCGATCCCCACTGTCTACATACCAGATGCTACTTTGGCATGTTGAAGAACCCTGCAAAAATAAAACAATTAGTTAGTTTTAGAGACCCAAACCTTTTTGGTTTTGGGCCTGGTCTCATCAATAGATGGTAAACTAACAGGTTTATCTGAAACACAGCCTGAGAGGAAGAAGATGGTGTAGAAGAGGAGTCCTTTGGCTTGGACTCCTTTTCTGTGGTTTCAACATAGGAGAATCTAGTTGGTTAACTCTACCCAACAGATGTTGTACCATCATCACCAGCTGTGTCTGATTTTGTGATAAAGCTTTCAGCTCATCAGACACATTGCTAGTGGAGTTTGATAAGTTCCTATGTTGCACCTTTTTCTTTTGAGCACCCTCAGCTGTCACCTGTTTAACCCCTTCCTTTTTGGATTTCTTTAAAGACTTAAGGGTTACAGGATTTGATGTTGCTGATACAAATGTGGTCTCAAACTCAGTTTCATTTTACCATTTTTTTTTCTCATTAATTTCTTCTTTTTGTTTGAGTTTGGAACCTCTTTTGTACCAACAATCATCTGTAAGATGATTGAAAAACCACATACTTCACATGGTTTCTTCTTCATCTAGGTTGATCATCAACTAAAGAGGGGGTGAAGCAACAGAAGACTTGTTCTTCAATGCTTTGGAAGCATTGGTTGCTTTCTTGACTACCTCTTTAGTAGTCTTCAAACTCTTTCTACTGCCAGTTTTCTTCTCTTCAGTACTGACAGCAGTTGAAGTTTGAACTTCAGGTGTTAAATCCTGCTCTCTAGTCCTTTCAGGACCTTCAGGATTAACTCCTGAGTTGATCAACTCATTAATCATGTGAATGTCAGATTTGAACCATCCACATTAGCTGATAGGTTCAAAGAAGGCTTGATGCTGACTGCTACTTCTGATTGTGCTGTATCAGAAGGTAGGTCACATGATGTGAGGATTGGTTATCACTCTCACCATCAGATTCTACCTCTGCTCTTGGGGTAAAATCTGTAGGTGGAGCAGTGTGATTGTAACAAATTCCAAACTTCACATTTGAAGCAGATTGCTTACTAAGAAGCATTTCAAAACCTTTGCATGATTGTACCCATCTATCACACTCGACTGGGTAACTGCAAGGGTTTCTTTGAGATCTTTGTACTTCTCTAGAAGTACATCTTCTCTAGCCTTATCATCAATTATTTGGCAATTCAGTTTATAAATCTCATCATTTTATCTTTGAGCACAAACTCAAACTCAGCTTTGTTTTTGAAATTATTTGTTCTAGCTCAATGTTCTTATAATTAAGCTACATTTGCTTCTCTAATGGAAGCAAAGGCTGCTATGCATGGTTCAGAACATAATTTGGCTTTTGCCTCAGAGGATACCTGTGATACCTGAGGTGTAGAGGCATTAGAAAATGAAGTATCAGCAGACTCCAAAGCCTAAGAGCTAGATTCCCAAAAGGACTGTCACCACCATGTTGACCAGCACCTGAGAACAGTTGATCATGACCAGACAAGTCATCTGGTAAACTGCTCCAGTCAACAACTCAGGGGGTGAAGAAGCTGTGTTGTTGAGATTGAGTGTTGATGAGATTGGGATGGCGAGGTTCTGGTAGTGCATGAGGTTGTGGTGCCATAGGAACTTGAACTTGATTTGACTGTGGCATGTAATAACAGGGTACGGATATAGCATTTGACCCTGAGGAACAAAATATGCCGAAGATTGTGTGAGGATGATGACTAGAGGTGACAGGATGTTGCCCTGGTGTTGTTGACTATTGCAGGAAAAGTCACAAAGGGTGCAGTGGAGTTAGATCCAGTTGATCTACACTCTCTTGCAAAGTGTCCAAGCCTTTGGCATTTGTGACACCTCAACTTGCTCTTGTCAAAACCACTTGGTTTTTCCAGAGTCCTGGAATTTTCTTCCAGTTCTTTTATGACTTCTGAGATCTGATATTATCAGGGCCATGGCTCTCAAAATATCCATCTCTTCTAAGTCATCATCAGCAATCCCCTTGAGATCATCCATAATGAAGCATAAATTGTCATTATTAACCCAGTAAACTGACCATCATACTCACAATATCAGAACAGAAGTGCTTGAAGAGAAATAATATGCTCATCATACTGGCATTCAGATGAAGAATATTCTGACTCATGACCCACCAAGCAGTGTTGCCTGTACAAAGTCTTCAGTGAGCTTTCCAGATGAAGACAGCTTTCTCTTCTGTTCTATCTCTCTCCAAAAGTGAGCAGTTTCCCATGGAGCTGGGTGAGAGATAGTTTGTCCAAATTGCATGGAGCGTAGGACATAGTATATGTGTCCATCTCTCAGGCAGTGATCTGAGAAAATCTGTTATTCTCTGAATATTTGTGTACTCAAGTTTGAACATTTTTAGTTTCAGAGATAAAACAGAGAACCGCTCATATTGTTGAGTCAGTGTCTCACCCTTTTGTAAGGATTCCTGAAGTCTGATGCAACCCAAAACTGCCTAAGTGTTCAGCAACATGCACTAAGTACTGAAGTGAAGAATGCTTCGGAAGAATTACACAAAGCATTAGAAAATACTCTAAGTGTAATATCTTCCGAAGCCAAGACCAATATCTTCCGAAGCCTAACATGAAGTCTTCCGAAGCTTGAAGAGACAAAGTCTTCCGAAGCTTCAACCTATGAAGACAGATTCTTCCGAAGACTTTTAGTACACATGCTTTATCTGATGTACTGTTCCATAAAGCACCTTTTCCGCTGCGTCTCTGATAAGTCACCAACTTACAAGAGTTGGTGAAAAGGTCCATGCTTTTGGTAACTGTACATTGAGGTCTTGAGTCTGAAACTTTCCACTTTAGTACTTTATCCTTTTTGTAATGTATAAGGATGTGAGCTATGGCATGTCATAGTCACAAGGTCAAAAGGCAGATATGCCTTTTGATCCTACAATTGATTTTGTTAGTGTCTAGTCAATTGTATCCAGCTGGCTTTCATAGTATAGCCGGCTGTAGGTTGTAGTATAAGTATTCCAAGTTCTAGTATCTTTTTAATGCTTGTAACACTTGTAAAAGAACTTGAGAAAGCAATATACTGCTCCCTTGAAAACTATACTCTCTTGTTCTGTCTCTTGCTTTACTTGTGTTCTCTGCATCACCTTTGGTTACCTAGTTCACTGTTTGATTAAAGTTTAGTTAATCTCTCATTGTGTTGTTGTGTTGTAATTGTGTTCAAGCCCTTGAACGATCCTGCAATTGTATCAGAGCATTCAGGCTCGTGATATAAGATCTAACCATCTTAAGATCCCTCACACACACAAAAACTAAACTTTTTCAAATGGCTTCCATCTCAAAGACTGATATGGAGACTGGAACCATGAACAAATCCCCATTGATCACTCTTGATGACTTCGACACCTGGTGCATGAGGATGGAAGGCTTCATCAGGTCTCTTGACTCAAGAATGTGGGAATCTGTTGAATATGGACCTTTCATACCTAGCACCCCTCTGCTACTGGTGCTGGTATGATTCCTAAAGATGTGGCCAACTACTCAGATGAAGATAGGAAAGAGTAGAGATTGACAGGAAGGCCATGACTGCTCTTCAGACTGCTATCCCAAACTCTGTGTACAGAGGTTTTAAGAAGTGCAAAAACAGCTAAACAGCTGTGGGATGCACTGAAGCTGATGTATGAAGGCTCCTCTGAAGCCAAGGAAAACAAGAAAGATCTTCTGAAGCAGCAGTTTGAAAATTTCACCTTTAAAACAGGTGAAACCATGACCCAACAATACTTCAGGTATGTTGAGATTGTGGATACCCTTGTGGATGGAGGAGTTCCTCTTGAGAACAGAGACATTGTAAGGAAGTTCATGTCCTCACTTCCTAGGCAATGGACACACTATTGTGTGGTAATCAAGAGGACTGAGAACCTTAAAACTCTTACTCTGACAGAGTTATATGGGATTCTCAGTGGATACCAGATGGAGATGAACTTACAAGGTTCATCTGGCAACTCTAACAATCAAATGGGTTCAGCCCTTCATGTGGTTGAAAGGGACAGCATAGAACCCCAACATCATCTCCTATGCTACCCTGACAACTCACAAAAGGGTCCTTTCATCACCTTCCCGGAGACACCAAGGGAGAACTTTACTCAAGGAAGCCCATTCCAAGAGACAAGTTCTTCTCAAGCCTTTGTGTCTGCAGATGAAAGCTGTGGAAATTATCTCTTCACTCTTGAAGACCTAGACTGTATCCATCCAGATGACCTGGAATACATGGAGATAGTTCAGCAGATGGCTCTTCTCACTCACAGAGCCAAGAAGTTCTACAAGAGGACAGGAAGAAAATTTCCAAGCAATGCTACCAGTGGTAAGTTTGGGCTGGATAAAAGCAAAGTTAAGTGTTACAATTGTAACCTTATGGGTCACTTCGCCAGGGAGTGTAAGGCACCCAGAGCAAATGGGGGTCAAACACAACTCAGACCAAACTACACCAACAATACCCCTCAGGCTGAGAAGACAAAGCAACATGCTGCGGTTGCTGTTGAAGAGGGAGGATTTGACTGGAGTTTTCAGGTGGAGGATGCTTCTCCAAACCAAGCATTGATGGCTGATCATGATGAAGCCAAGGTATTAGAACATCTTTGCTCCCCTGAATGCATTGCTAAAGTAAATAGATACAGGTCCTACAACTAGAGATGAGATCTGATCTTGAGTCATTAAACATATTAAAATCTGACTTTAGAAAGTCTGAAAATGATTACAAGTTAAAGATAGAAGACTTGGAGAAAACCATTTCAGTACTAAAACATGAACATACAGATTTTAGAACTCAGATCCAAGATCTCGTCACTAAGTTGACTAAGTGCCAGGCTGAGCTTGTGATCAGCAAAGCCCTGGCAGAGAAAAGTGTTCTTGAAGAAGAGACCTTCAAGAACATGATATCCTCATCCCTACACAATAAGGTTTGTTATCAAAATAGACAGGGACTGGGATCAAATGAGATAGCTCCTCCACACACAATCTTGTCTGTAAGATCTCCTAGGTGTGGAACTTGTGAAGATGAGCTTCCTCTCATAGATCCAGTAAGTGAGGATGATGAAGAAGTGATAGTGAGGAATCCCTCTGAGAAGAGTGAAGAAGAGGATTCCTCCAAGGGCCACTATCCTTCTGAGGAGAAGAAATTAACTGTGATGACCAAGTCCAAGAGAAAGAACTTGATCAGGAAGAGCAAAAGGAAAGCAAAGAAGGCTCAAGAAATCAAGGCTACCTTTGATGCTAAGCAGAAACAAGTGTTCATCTCTGCAGGTTTCAAAGCAATAAGGACTGAAGACATCCACCAAAGCCTCTTATCCAAGAGTTCTGGTTCATGTTCAAATCATCTCAGTACAAAGAAGAAGACTGAGCTGCTGTGTACCACTGCTGCACAGCCTGGACCATCAAATTCCAAGAACAGTTCACAGCCCAAGGGAACTGTATCTGAATCTACCAAGATGAAGGTGAAAAAGGGATGTGACCAAGGCCAGTCTTGCTCTCAAAAGGAGATTTCTTTGAAGAAGAAAATGCTGTGTGTTATGTGTGAAAGTACTTCTCATATTGCCAAGGATTGTCCCAATCCTAAAAGTACTATCCACATGACCAATACAAAGACTTCAAAGAATCTCAAGAAGTCTCAAGCTTCGGAAGGAAAGTCTGTTTCCTTCGGAAGCTCCAAATCAAAGAAGAAGGTAAATGGAAAATTACCTTCGGAAGCAAAGTTGGTCTCGGAAGAAAGGAGTTCTTCCGAAGTACTAAAGTCTACTGCAGTGACTGTAGATTCTTCCGAAGTGTCAGTCATTAAAACTTGTGAAGCTCCAAAAGCTTCTAAGGTTTTGAAGGTCAAGTCCAAGACTCCAAAGGTGGTGTGGAAGTCTAAGAAAGACCAAATGACTGAGGTTTCTCCATCAACAACAGCCGAAGATCCCTCTGTACAACCATAGGATCTATTACTGTTGCATTACCTTCTATTACACTTACTGAACCCAAGACAAGTAAGGCTTGGGTTTCCAAATGTAACTAATCATTTTCTTTGTGCAGGAACAGCTCAAGACAAACAAGAATGTCTGGATAATTGACAGTGGCTGTTCCAGGCACATGACAGGCGATAGGTCTTTACTTCATAATTTTGAGAGAATTGATGGAGGACCAGTTGCTTTTGGAGGAATGAAGGTGGTTACATTTATGGAAGGGGCAAGGTCACAAATGGTAAGCTCAGCATTGAGAAGGTAAACTTTGTTAAGGAGCTTGGGTACAATCTTCTGAGTGTATCTCAATTTTGTGATCAGAGTCATAACATGCTCTTCACTGAGCATGAGTGCATTGTTCTCAACCTGGAGTGGTCATTCCTCATGAGCATATTCTGCTCAGAGCCCCCAGGAAAGGGAACATGTACAAGATGGATTTGCAAGAAACATCTCCCTCTGGAGAAGTTTCATGCTTTCTATCTAAAGCAAATAGTGATGAGTCTTTCCTATGGCATAAAAGAATGTGCCATGTAAACTTTAAGAATATGAATAAATTAATCAAACATGATCTGGTAACTGGAATGCCAAAGAAAGAGTTTACAAGTGATGATCATTGTGTTGCATGCCTGAAAGGGAAGCAACACAAGGTATCTCACAAGCCTAAGGAAAAGAACTCCATCACTACTCCCCTACACTTATTACATATGGATCTCTTGGCCCCACCAGTGTAATGAGTTTAGGAAGGACCTTATACTGTCTAGTGATCACAGATGATTTTACAAGATTCACTTGGGTTTTCTTTCTTAGAACTAAAGATGAGACTCCTGAGATTCTAAAGAATTTCATCTTAAAGATTGAGAATCAATGTGATCACAAGGTCAAAACCATAAGATGTGATCAAGGAACTGAATTCAAGAACCAAATCCTTGATACATTTTGTGATGAAAGGGTATTACAAGACAATACAGTGCTCCCAGGACTCCTCAGCAAAACGGAGTTGCTGAGAGGAGAAACAGGACACTTATTGAAGCTGCAAGAACTATGTTGTCTGACTCTAAACTGCCTATCACCTTCTGGGCAGAGGCAGTTAATACTGCCTGCTATGTGCAAAACAGAGTCTTAGTAGTTAAGACACATGGTAAGACTCCTTATGAACTTTGGCACAAGAGGAAACCTTTCATTGGTTTTCTCAGGTCATTTGGATGTCCTTGCACCATCTTGAATACCAAAGATCAAGTTGCCAAGTTTGCTGAGAAATCAGACGATGGACACTTCATTGGATACTCTTCTCAAGCTAAAGCTTATAGAGTATACAATCTCAGAACTAGAATCATTGAGGAGTCAGCCAATGTGACTTTCAATGAGCACACTCCCAGTGTGGCTGGTTCTGGTCCGGATTGGCTATTTGATCTTGATTTAGTTACCAACTGTTTTAATAAATCTTGTGAGCATGTTTCAGGATCTGCAAAAAATTAAATACAGGTGATCCTGATCCAAGATTTGAGCTTGGAAGACCTTCAGCTCCAGTTGAAACTACTTCAGCAAATGAGGTTTCTATCAGCACAACAATGACAAATCCAGCTGATACATCTGGCATGCCTTCAAATTCCAGTTCAGAGGCCTCTCAACCAGATAAAGACATCTCAATTGCAGAAGATAACAATGGTGATGGTGAAAGTGATCAAGAATCTCTTGATGCTAATAACCATACCATAGATGATAACATCAATGATGTCACACACTCATTGGATCAAGTTAATCTTGATAAGTGTGAATGTGGAGGATCAATCTTCAAGACCAGATCTAAATTTCTCAAATTTGGATCTATCTCAGCAACTTGCTGTGATCCCTCAGCTAAGGATCCACAAGTCTCATCCTACACAAACATCATTGGAGATGTTATCTCCGGGGTAAAGACAAGAGGGCAAACCCATGAAGCAAATGTTTGTCTTCACTCTTGTTTTCTATCCCAGTTAGAGCCAAGAAAGTTGAGGAGGCTCTAAAGGATGGAAGTTGGGTTGAAGCTATGCAACAAGAGCTGCTTCAATTCAAAAGACAGAAAGTTTGGAACCTTTGTCCTCTTCCTCATGGGAAGACTACCATTGGAACCAAATGGGTTTTTAGGAATAAAAAGGATGATAGAGGAATCATCATCAAGAACAAGGCTAGACTAGTTGTTCAAGGATACACACAAGAAGAAGGGATTGACTACACTGATGTCTTTGCTCCTGTAGCTAGACTAGAAGCTGTTAGGATATTCCTGGCATTTGCTGCATCCAAGAACTTCAAGGTCTACCAACTTGATGTAAAGTGTGCTTTCTTATATGGAGTGATTGATGAGGAGGTTTATGTCAAACAACCACCTGGTTTTGTAGATCCTGATCATCCTGATTATGTCTGCAAGCTTGACAAAGCTCTCTATGGGCTGCATCAGGCACCCAGGAAGTGGTATGAGACACTGTCTGAGTATCTCTGTAAACATGGTTACAGGAGAGGTACTATAGATGGAACTCTCTTCATCAAAGGACAAGGAAACGACATTCTGCTAGTTCAAGTATATGTGGATGACATCATCTTTGGCTCAACCAATTCAAGGCTCTGCAAAGACTTTGAAAAGCTGATGAAAGATAGATTTGAAATGAGTTCAATGGGAGAACTTATTTCTTTCTGGGAATTCAAGTGAAGCAGGTTGAAGATGGCATTTTCATAAGTCAGTCAAAGTATGTTCAAGATATACTCAAGAGGTTCAACATGACTGATTGTAAGACTGCTAAGACACCCATAGCCAGAAACCACTCTCTTGGTCCAGATCTTGAGGGGGAGTGTGTAGATGAGCACTTATACAGGGCTATGATTGGGTCTCTTATGTATCTTACAGCTAGCAGGCCTGATATCATGTTTGCTACATGTATTGTGCAAGATATCAAGCCAATCCTAAGATGTCTCACTTAATCACTGTGAAAAGGATTTTAAGATACCTCAAAGGTGCTTCAACACTTGGTTTATGGTATCCAAAGAATTCTAATTTCAATCTGTATGCCTATACAGACAGTGATTATGGTGGCTGCAACATGACTGCAAAGTCTACATCTGGGGGATGTCAATTTCTTGGTGGAAGAGTGTTCTCCATGGCAATGCAAGAAACAACCTGTGTGTCTGCATCAACTGCTGAGGCTGAATACATTGCTGCTGCAAGCTGCTGTGCTCAAGTGCTTTGGATTCAAAATCAGATGCTAGACTACGGATTTAACTTCAAAGAGACTCCTATCCACATAGACAAAAACAGTGCTATCTATCACTGAGAACCCTGTGCAGCACTCAAGGACCAAACACATCAACATCAGGTATCATTTAATAAGAGATAACTATGAAAAGGGGTTAATTAAACTAGTCAAAGTTCACACAGATGAACAATATGCTGATCTGTTCACAAAAGCTTTTGATGAACAGAGATTTAAGTATCTGATATCAGCTATTGGGATGATTAACTTTGAGTAGATTTTTTTTAAAACTAATTCTAATTATTTCTTCTTAAAATATGTGTGTCCTAAGTTGTCTAGTTCATCACTTTCATAAGCTCATGTTTTCTTTGAATGAAAAACTCTTTTGAAGACTTTCCTTGGATTCTTGAAAATTTTCTGACACTTCGGAAGATAACATTTTACCTTCGGAAGAAAAATATGTCTTCAAAATAAATGACTGTCTAAGAAATTTTACCTTCGGAAGAAGTCAAACTTTATCTTCCGAAGCTTAAAATTCTTAACTTAGACACTTATTCATTTTAAGGACTTTTTCCTTCCGAAGCAAAAATTACTTTCGGAAGCTTTGTTCATTCTTATACAAAGCATCCAAAAGTTTATTTCTCTTCCGAAGCATAAACTTTAAGACTCTCAGGAAAATTCTTCCGAAGTCACTTTAGCTTCGGAAGCTTTTTCAATCACAACTTCCGAAGACAAATTACTTTCGGAAGCTTTTAAATTCCAAGAAAACTACTTTTTGAGCAAAAAGGTAAACTACTTTTTCAGAGGTGGGACCGACATACGGATTTCAAAGTTTATCCTCTTTCATTAAACTTTATCTGAAATCCTTCTCTCTCATATAAACCCAACGGTTTCCCCCTTTCTATCATCTGCTTTTCTTCCATATAAAACCCAAAGCTTTCTCTCTGAAATTTCCTTCCCATTCTTTTCTCCATCTCTGAGCTACCTCACAATGGCTGACCTTACACACAGAAATGATCCTCACTTGCCATGCAGCTACACAGACAACACAATCAGGTGCTCTGTTATGCTCTGACAAAGATCCTCATTTCTCAGAGGTTTGCCGTTTCTTGTCTTTGTCTCACTACTTCACCTCCCTAACCATTGATCCTCCTCTATATGAGGATCATTTGCTTGAATTCTGGAAGACCTGCCAAGAGGTCATTATGGATGGGGAGAAGGCACTGTCTGCCACAGTGCAGGGGAGAACAATTTTCATCACTCCGGCCATCATCAACCGACATCTTCTGGATGATGAAGCAGGTGAAGTGTTCTTCCCAAAAGAAGCGGTTAATCATTCCTTCGAGCAGATGGGCTATGAAGGAGATTTCTCTGTAAAGACCTTCAGGAAAGGGAAGGTCTCATCCCAGTGGAAATACCTGCTCCATGTGGTTATCCACAGCTTATCAAACAAGCATGGTGGATGGGACCAGATTCCTGAGGATCTCTCCTTTATAGTTCAGGGATGGTTCAGGGGGTCAAGTTCAGGTATTCACAATTGTTTATACTAATTTACTTGCAAACTTAGACTCCTTAGATATTACATGTTTCCTAGATATGTTCAACACATTCTTAACTGTGAACTGGGCTCACAGTTGAGGGAAACAGGCAATATTCTTAAACTGGGACAGATGAAGCCCGGCATCTTTAAAATTATGAAGAAGCCAACTGTAGGCTTCTCAGGGGTAGAAACAGCCCTAGTCCCAAAAATGTTAGAGCTCATTGCTCAAGGTGACAACATAGCAGTCCAAGCTAGTGTTGAACCCACACCTACTGCTCTCCTCTCTTTCACAACCTCCAATATTCATCACCTACAAAAGAAAATCCCAACGAACCCTGCTCAGGCTATTGAGTCTGTGCAGGCCCCAAATACTCAACCTTACAGGAAGAAGTGGACTCCAGAGCTCCCACTTCTCCTGAGGAGCAAACCACTCCCATTACTTTACCTATCAGGGCTGAGGTTCCTCAAGCTCAACCTGATGAGCTCATTAGCCCAACAACTGTAAGCCTTCACTCTGAGTCTCAACACTCAAGTGAACAACCTTCAGGGGATAGCTACCATCCCCAGCCTTTGGATCTAAACCAACCAATTCCCAACCTATCCTTTACACTGATGAAGACTTAGGATTCAGTGAGTACCATGAGTCTCTCTTCTCCTCCCCTACTCAAAGAGAGATGAGTACCTCTGACTCTCCTCAGTCTATCCTCATCAGTCACCTATTACTGAGGTGGACACATCTGAACCTGTTCAGGATGTCCATATGGAAGAGGCTCTCACTTTTGAAAGTGATTACATCATTAAGACCTCAACCATGGCAACTCAGCCCATTGGCATCTTAACTGAGGTTGCCAGTGAGCAGAGGAAAACCAGCCAAGAAACTCAAGCTGGTGGTGAGAGAAGGGACTTTGGTCCAATCCTCTCATCCCCCAGTGATTCTTCTGAAAGATGAGGGGAATTTGAGACTAAAGGTACAAAAATTGTCACAAACATGCACCTATCTAGTCTCTAAGGTTAGTCACTTGGAATCTCAGGTGACTACCCTGCAAAACAGGGTCAATGATCAGCAACTCCAGATTTCATATCTGCAGGAAAAACTAGCTGAGAGACCTTTAAGGAGAGCTCAACCAGGAACACAAGAACCTGTGGAAGTGACTGATTTATCCTCCAGCTCACCTATGCAAGTGGGTGATGCTACCAAAAAGGGGGAGAAAGTTATCACAACCACAGACCTGGGAGTTCTTCAAAGAGAATGGACATAGAGGACTCACCATCCTCACTTGCTGTTGTGCATTCTCAGCAACTTCCTCAAGTTCACATTAATGTGGACTCTATAGACTCTCTCATCAGGAGTCTCTTGAGGAAGGTATACCAAGGGCTGTCTCATCTCCACCACATGGAACTGGCAAATACATCATCAGATGGAGGTATGATGATGACAGAAGAGCCCTCATACTTCACAGAGTTCAAGGTCAACAAGAAGTCTTTCAGTTCCAAAGCCTGAGCTTTATGAAGGACTGGATTTAGTCAACATGCCACTTGTCAATCCAAGCAAATCTAGACAAGCTGACAGGCTGGCTCAAAGAATCCAAGACAGGATCCTTGCAGAGTTCTCTCTAAGAAGGAGACTTAGGCAATCAGGCAATGTCATCGGTCAACTGGATGCTGAGGTGGACCCTAAGATTAGTTTCATAGGGGAAACCTTGGCTGAAGGCCCAGTGGCAGAACCTGAGACCCTTGTCTCACCATCAACAACTGCTGCAGAGGTCCAAACTCCATCTGAGACACCTGCTGGTGAAGTGTCTCTCAGCCTCTCTCTGGCCAGAGCATGGAAGCTACACCAAGCAATGAAGGCCAAGCCTCAATCCACCCTGAGTCACAAAGGTCTGTTGGTGACAAAGGGAAAGGATAATGACTCCTGAGGAATTGAGGAGGAAGAGAGAGAGAGAGGAAAAGGAGGCTAAGGGGAGAAAGTTCTTCTGGGTCATCAAAATTCATGCAAGCTGCAATCAGGGCTGCCCCCAGACCAAATACTCAAAATGATGAACAAAGGGCAGTCAGGATTAATTATTTACAGACCAGGAACTATGATGTTGATGAAATCATCTCCCTCCCCTTAGAAGAGTTGAATGAACTGGCTGACATGGAAGTGTCAAGAGAGATAAAGGAGAAAGAGGATGCAAGGTTACTTCTCCAATTCAAAGAGGAGAGGAGACAGAAAAGACTTCACAAGCATACTCCCACTCTCTCTCTAGTTCAAGAAAGTCCTGCACAGGAAGATGTGGCTCCACAAGAACCTCAGGTAGATAAAGAAGAGGATAGAATCAAAATGATAAACTACCTGAGTGCCACAGGCTTCTATCAGGCAAATACACTTCTTCCCTGTCCTATGACTTCATTGAGTTCGAGTACTTAAAGCAACTTGAGCTTGAGTTAGTCAAAGAAAGAAAAACAACCAAAAGGAAGCTAAGGGAAGAAGCTGCAAAGTCAAGAGCCATCATTCAAAAGAATGCAAAGAAGTCTGCTGACAGAATGTTGACCAAAAGAACCAATGAGCCAAGATCAGAAAGACTCTGGTCCCACAGGTATCCAACAATGCTGAAGCCTCATCAGTAGTTTGACAAGTGCTGAAGACTTCAACAGCTGAAGATCAAGTGCTGAAGACCTTAACAGCTGAAGAACCAAAAGTGCTGAAGCACAACACTGAGAGTTCACAAGTACTGGAGATCAACAAACTGATGTACAAAGTCTGAAGACAAGACTGAAGACATCAGCTGAGATATCTCAGAAGTCATCAGCTGATGAAACGCCTGAAGGTCAAAGTCTGAAGATCAAGTATGAAGCCTCAGTAGTGTTGTCAAAACTGCTGAAGGTACTTCTTCAGTAGTTGTGATATCAGTAGTTTATTTCTTTGTTTCAGTAGTTTTGTAAAACGACTGAAGAGCTTGTTCTTCAGTCGTTGTAGTTTCAGTAGTTTATTTGTACTTACTTCTGATATGTTCTCAGTAGTTGTGAACATTTCAGTAGTTTGTTAAGAATTAAGTCTTTGTATGGATATGCCAGTTGTCACTTTCCGTGATAACTGCAGTAGGACTGGTGCACTCTATATAAGGAGTGACAACCATATGTAATAGCTAGGATATGAGCAATTGAAGGAATGATTGATTATTCGATTAGAAATATTCTACATCTATAAACATTCCTGAAATCAGAAATAATATTCTTCCTATAACCGTATGCGATCTTAACGCTTACAAGTATCGATGCTTGCTACAATTTGTTAATCGTGTTTGTATCCGCTGCTTTATATTCTGATACGTCAAACTTGTGATCACTGATCCTGTCAAATGGTATCAGAGCGGTTAATCATGACGATCTAATAATGACATTGAAAATGCTATCAAGATCCAAGTTTATGAATTAGCTTTTGTTTTTGCAAGAAACGGTTATAGAGATTGAATTTTTCGTATTTCTGCTCATTCATCCTGAGATCTTTTCTTGGTTCTCATTGGTTGTTGTGGTTTGTCTAAAACTTTTTTTAAACTTGAACTCAACTATTTTGAACTGAAAATGACCACTCCCTCCAATGATCCTCACAATACTGGTTCCTCAACCAGCCTCCTATGATGGTTAGGAATGAGTATAACATATGGCAAAGACGTATGCTCCATCACCTGTTGTAACAGCGCAGGGTGTTGGACATTGTGTACATGGTCCACACAAGCCTATGGTGAATAACCCGGAAACCAATCAAAGGTTCCGAAGAGGAGGGAGCAATACTCAGATGAGGATAAAAAGTTGCTTGAGATTGATGCAAAAGCCCATGGAATTCTGGCCATGGCTTTGCCAATGAAATCTATTCTGGGCTAATGCATCATGAAACTGCCCAGGACCTCGGATTGCTTGAAGAACAATTTGGAGGAACAGATGAGGTCTTGGCAATAATAGAGAAATTCTTGCCAACAATATGAGACATTCTCTCATAGAAAGGGTGAGACACTGACTCAACAATATGAGCGGTTTTCTGTTTGATCTCTGAACTAAAAAATGGTCAAACTTGAATACACCAATATTCAGATGAATAACGATTTCTCAGATCACTGCCTGAGAGATGGGACACATATACTATTTCCTACGCTCCAGTACAAGTTTGGACAAACTATCTCTCACCCAACTCCATGGGAAATTGCTCACTTTGAGAGAGAGATAGAACAGAGAGAAAGCTGTCTTCATCTGGAAAGCTCACTGAAGACTATTCAGGCAACACTGCCTTGGTGGGTCATGAGTCAGAATATGCTGCATCTGAATGCCAGTATGATGAGCATATTAATTTCTCTTCGAGCTCTTCTAATTCTGCATTTGTAAGTGTTGATGGTCAGTTTACTGGAGGTAATAATGACAATTTATGTTCATTATGGATGATCTCAAGGGGATTGCTGATGATGACTTAGAAGAGATGGATATTTTGAGCCAAATGGCCTTGATAAATATCAGATCTCAGAAGTTCTACAAAAGAACTGGAAGAAAATCCCAGGACTCTCTGGCAAAACCAAAGTTGGTTTGACAAGAGCAAGTTGAGGTGTCACAAATGCCAACGGTTTGGACACTTTGCAAGAGAGTGTAGATCACTGGTTCAAACTCTGCACCCTTTGTGACTTTCCTGGCAACAGTCAACAAACAGAGGGCAACATCCTGTCACATCTAGTCATCATCCTCACAACAATCTCCGGCATATTTTGTTCCTCAGGGTCAAATGCCTATCAGTACCCTTGTTATTACATGCCACAGTCAAGTCAAGTTCAAGTTCCTATGAACCACAACCTCATGCATTACCAGAACCTCAGCCTTCCCTATCTCATCAACAACCTTCCTCAACACACAGCTTCTTCACCCCAGGAGTTGTTGACTGGAGCAGTTTACCAGATGACTTGTCTGGGTCATGACAACTGTTCTCAGGTGCTGGTCAACATGGTGTGTGACAGTCCCTTGGGAATCTAGCTCTTATGGCTTTGGAGTCTGTGATACTTCATCCTCCAATGCCTCTACACCACAGGTATCACAGGTATCCTCTGAGGAAAAGCCAAATTATGTTCTGAAACATGCATAGCAGCATTTGCTTCCATTAGAGAAGCAAATGTAGCTTTATTAATAAGAACATTGAGCTAGAACAAGTAATTTCCAAAAACAAAGCTGAGTTTGAGTTGTGCTCAAGATAAAAATGATGAGGTTTATAAACTGAATTGCCAAATAATTGATGATAAGGCTAGAGGATGTACTTTTAGAGAAGTACAAAGATCTCAAAGAAACCCTTGCAGTTACCCAGGTAGAGTGTGATAGAGGGTACAATCATGCAAAGGTTTGAAATGCTTCTTAGTAAGCAATCTGCTTCAAATGTGAAGTTTGGAATTGGTTACAATCACACTGCTCCACCTACAGATTTTTACCCAAGAGCAGAGGTAGAATCTGATGGTGAGAGTGATAACCATCCATCAAGTCATGTGATCTACCTTCTGATACAGCACAATCAGAAGTAGCAGTCAGTACAAGTCCTCCTTGAACCTATCAGCTGATGTTGATGGTCCAAATGCTGACTTCACATGATCAATAAGTTGATCAACTCAGGAGTCAATCCTGAAGGTCCTGAAAGGACTGGAGAGCAGGATTCAACTCCTGAAGTTCAAACTTCAACTGCTGTCAGTACTGAAGAGAAGAAAACTGGCAGTAGAAAGAGTTTGAAGACTACTAAAGATGCTGTCAAGAAAAGAAAGCAACCAATGCTTCCAAAGCATTGAAGAACAAGTCTTCACCATCTTTAGTTGTGATCAACCTAAGATGAAGAAGAAGAAACCATGTGAAGTATGTGGTTTGTTCAATCATCTTACAGATGATTGTTGGTACAAAAGAGTTCCAAACTCAAACAAAAAGAAGAAATTAATGAGAAAATGGTAAAAATGAAAACTGAGTTTGAGACCACATTTGTATCAGCAACATCAATCCTGTAACCTAAGTCCTTAAGCAATCCAAAAGGGAAGGAGTTAAACAGGTGACAGCTGAGGGTGCTCAAAAGAAGAAGGTACAACATAGGACTTTATCTAACTCCACTAGCAATGTGTCTGATGAGCTGAAAGTTTATCACAAAATCAGACACAGCTGGTGATGATGGTACAACATCTGTGGGTAGAGTTAACCAACTAGATTTCCTATGTTGAAACCACAGAAAAGGAGGTCTATGCCAAAGGACTCCTCTTCTGCACCATCTCTTCCTCTCAGGCTGTTGTTACAAATAAACGCTAGTTTACCATCTATTGATGAGACCAGGCCCAAAACCAAAAAGGTTTGGGTCTCTAAAACTAACTGATTGTTTATTATTGCAGGGTTCTTCAACATGCCAAAATAGCATCTGGTATGTAGACAGTGGGGGATCCATGCACATGACTGGGAACATCTTCTTCTTCATGACTACTCTCAGGAAAGAAAGAAGGGATTTGTTTCTTTTGGCAATGATGCTAGGGGTTACATCATCGGTAAGGGCTTTGTCTCAATGGAGAAATCAAATTTGATGATGTTAATCATGTGGAAAATCTCAAGTACAACCTCTTGAGAGTGTCAGTCAAATGTGTGATAAAGGCCATGTTGCCTTTTCACAAGTCAAACTGTAGGATTCTGTCATCCAAAGTTTTGCCCTTGATTGACAAGGTGTTGGATGATCACACTCTCCTGAAAGCCAACAGGACAGGAAGAGTGTATGCCTTAGATCTCCTAAGAAGATAGATCTCAAAGGCAATCCTTGCCTATTTTCCAAAGCCTCTTCAAGAATCTAAACTATGGCACAGGAGGGCTGGTCATGTTAATCTCAAAAACATGAATCAGCTTAGCCACAATAGTTTAGTCAGAGCTTACCAATAAAGGAGTTCCACTGTGATGAAATGCACTGCTTGTTTAAAAGGAAAACAGCACAAGGTCTCATTTCCTCCTATTGAAGTGTCCAAGTCCACTGCCTGCTTGCAATTACTGCATATGGATCTATTTGGTCCTGTGAGAGTAATGAGCATGGCAAAGAAGAAATACTGTCTGGTAATTGTGGATGATTACTCCAGATTTGTATGGACTTTCTTTCTACACTCAAAGGATGAGGCTGCTCAGAAGATTATCCACTTTGTGCTGTACATTGAGAAGCAGTATTCCCTTCCAGTCAAGTGTATTAGGAGTGATAATGGAACTGAGTTCAGAAATCATACACTTGATGACTTCTATCTCTCAAAGGGAATCAAAAGGCAGTTCGCATTCCAAGGAATCCGGAACAAAATGGAGTAGTGGAGAGAAAGAACAGGACCTCATTGAAGCTGCAAGGTCCATGCTGGCTGACTCAGGTTTGCCATTGACCTTTTGGGCTGAAGCTGTCAACACAGCTTGCTATGTGCAAAATAGAGTTTAGTAAATCAGAGGTTGATGAAGACTCCATATGAAGTTCTCCATCATTTGGCTCCACTGATTTCATTTTTCAAAGCATTTGGGTGTCCCTGTTTATTCTCAACACAAAGGATCAACTCCACAATTTGATCCTAAGGTGGATGCAGGTACTTTGTTGGTTATTCATCTACTTGCAAGGCATACAGAGTCTTCAACTGCAGAACAAAGATTGTTGAAGAAACTCTACATGTGTAAGTTTATGAATCTCCAAAGGACAAGATTCCACAAAGTCCTGTGGAGTTATTTGATTTGGACATACTGCAATATGTTCCTATCAAACTCCTGCTGTTGCTCTGTAAACAGTTCACACCTGGTGGTACTGCTGATGATGATGATGTTGCAGTACTCACCTCTTCAGGTAGTGATCAGCTGCCTGATTCAACTAGACCTGATGTTCCTGTAGCGCCAGTAGCACCATCCACAACAAATGCTGATGAGATTTCTTCGAATTCAACTTCCTTGAATTACCATCCACTGATTGGTTTCAAGGAAATGATTCACCATCACCATCTGTTGCTGCTGAACGGCTACAAACACTTGCACAGATCTCATTGTGTATCAAGATCTGAGAATCACCCCATGTCTCAAATCATTGGTGATATCACTGCTGGTGTATCAACAAGAAGTCAATTGTCAAATTTCTGCTTCTATGCTCTCTTCATCAGTCAGCAAGAGCCAAAGAATTATCACATTGCTTTAAGGACAATGGATGGGTTGATGCCATGCAGCTTGAGCTTCTTCAGTTCAAGAAACAGCAAGTGTGGGAACTGGTTCCTCTACCTCCAGGTAAGTGTGCAATAGGCACTAAATGGGTGTTTAGGAACAAAACTGATGAAAATGGGCTTATTGTTAAGAACAAGGCAGACTGGTTGTTCAGGGGTTTGCACAAGAAGAAGGTATTGATTATGATGAAACCTTTGCCCCTGTAGCCAGACTGGAAGCATTCGATTGTTTTTAGCTTATGCTGCTTATCAAAAACTTAAAGTTTTCAATGGATGTCAAAAGTGCATTTTTGTATGGAAAAGTTAAAGAAGAGGTTTATGTATGTCAACCTCCAGGCTTTGAGGACAATAAACATCCTAATTGGGTGTATAAGCTTGATAAAGCTCTTTATGGGTTAAAACAAGCTCCAAGAGCCTGGTATGAGACATTGTCAAACTTTTTCTGGAAAACAATTTCACTAGAGGCTCCATTGACAGACTTTATTATTAGAAAGCTGGCAGCATAATCTACTTGTTCAAATTTATGTAGATGATATCATTTTGCATCCTCTGATCCACAGTTGTGTGATGCCTTTACAAAGTTGATGCAACAGAAGTTTGAAATGAGTGCATGGGAGAATTACAGTTCTTTCTGGGTTGCAAATCAAACAAAAGGTTGATGGAATTTTATTCATCAATCCAAAAACAAAAGATCTTTTGCAAAAGTTTGATTTACAAAACTGTAAGCCTGTTCTACTCCCATGAGCAGCACCACACAACTGGACTCAGATCAGAAAGGTAAAGTGGTTGATGAAACACTTTACAGATGTATGATTGGGTCCTTGATGTATTAACAGCTTCTAGACCGATAGTATGTTTGCTACATGGGTTGTGCTAGATTTCAGGCTGCACCTAAAGAGTCTCATCTGATTGCAGTCAAGAGGATCTTAGATATCTGCAAGGCACTCCATCTCTAGGTTTATGGTACTCTACCAGACATTCTGGTAAATTAGTTGCTTTTTCTGACAGTGACTATGCAGGGTGTAAGTTGACAGGAAATCAACTTCTGGTGGATGTCAATTCCTAGGCAACTGCTTAATTTCTTGGCAGAGCAAGAGCAAGAAACAGACCTCAGTTGCTACATCCACTGCGGAAGCAGAGTACATTGCTGCTGCAAGCGTACATCTCAGGTACTCTGGCTTCAAAACCAACTTTTGGATTATGGCATTACAGAGACTAAGACTCATTGTTAATGGATAGTGCTTCAGCTCTTTGCATTGTCAAAAATCCAGTCCAGCACTCTAGGACCAAACATATAGAGATCAGACATCATTTTATAAGAGATTGTTTTGAAAAAGGTCTGGATCCTAAGTTTGTGCCCAGTGCTGATGAGCTTGCAGACATTTTTACTAAACCTTTGGATAGTTAACTTTCCAAAACTGGTGTTAAGGCTTGGTATGCTGCAGCTAGAATAGGTGACAACTACTGATGATCTCAGTAATCATATTGATGATCATGAGTGCCTGTCACATATAAGTACTGATGAGCTCTTTTAACCTCAGTATTTTTATAACTACTGAAGGCTAAAAGTTCTCACAAGTACTGAAGTACTTCATCTGCTCTAAACTACTGAAGTAGTTACCATACTGATGCAGTCATAACTACTGCATTCAGTAAAAAGAATAAGTACTGATGTCCTATGAAACAACTGAAATCAGCCATAAAAGACTGATGAATGTGTTGAGGACAGTTTGAAACAGCTGAAAAGCTAAGATTGACGAAAACAGCTGAAGAGAACTTTCTCCTCAGTCGTTTGTACCACTGCTGTTTCATTTTAAACAACTGAAGCAAAACCACGTCTTCAGCAGTTTTAAACTACTGATGACCAATACCAAGTCTTCAGTTGTTTACAACAGCTGATGACAAAACCACTGCCTTCAGTAGTTTCATAACTACTGTGACAAACACCATGTCGTCCTCAGTTGTTTCAATCACCTGAAGTCAAAACCACGGTCTTCAGTAGTTTTCTAAACTACTGATGCCTAACACCGCGACTTCAGCTGTTTCAACGTCTGAAAGGATAATACCATGTCAACGGTCGTTTAAAAACTACTGATGACTAACACCACATCCTTCAGTCGTTTCCTCACCCGTACCCTATAAATACCTTAACCTGAGCTCTCCATGCTTTATCTTCTTCAAACCTAACGTTCCTCTCCAAAAAATTTCCATGGCGTCTATGCAAATTAAACCGCGACACAACTGTGTTGCCTACCTCACAAAATCGCCGATCTGGACTAAGTCGATACTGCTATCGATCTTATGGTTCAGTCCCAATACAACAAGGCATCCTTCTGAACCCCGTTTTACTACCGAATCCTTGACCAATTTTGGATGAACGTTAATGTCACTACTGAGGAGAGCAACACACAATCCCCCGGTCAGTCGTCAACAACAAAGAAGTAGTGATTACTCCTGCAACAATCCGTAAAATTCTTCAACTGAGTGATGCTACCTCTCCTACTGGATATCCGAAGGGGCACCTAGATCTATCATTTGCTCAGCATGGATATCAAGGTGAATCTCAGTGCCACCACCATCATGAAGAAACATTTTAATGACGCTGAGCGCCTGATTTTCATATGGTCAATGTATGTTTGGCCCCTAAGACATCGTCTTGGGATCAAATGTCCACCAAATGGCAGCAGGTAATGTATTCTATCCTTGAGCAAACCAACTGAACTTTTCAGAATTAATATTTTCAGAGCTCAAAGATATGGCTCAAAAAACTAACTGCCAACGTTGGATACTCTATCCACGGTTCATATGGCCATTATAATAGACCAGCTTAATGCTGAGGGACTGTTGGCTTGGGAGTCCTGCTACGGCTGTTTTGCCAGAAGTATACTCCCGGACAAACTCCGACCGGAAACTCAAAACTGGCTGCCAAGCTGCGAAAACCCACGCAGCTGGAAACCACAGCCACCACCTCCAAATCCAATGTCCCCACCAAACTCACCAAAAAGAAACCCAAAAAGGCTACTCAGGGAATTGAGTCCCTGAGGATGCTCCTGCACAACAAACGCAGGATATATCCACTAGTCCAAACCCCCTAGTGGATACCATGACTCCTCCAGCCACAGCCGCTCAGGCTTCCTCTCAACAGGAGCCTGCAGCAACCCAAGGGGCACCTACTTATCTGGGATCTTCCTCACTTGAGGAGATTGCCATTGAAGAGCACCATCCACCCCAGGTGCACCTGCTTCTACCCCGTACCCCAAACAACCGCCCCCTCACAGCCCAACTTTAATAGTTGCTCAAGTGCTGACTCAATTGCACTCCTCACCCCCTCCCCAGAAACCACTTATTACTGGGAATACCTCTACAATTGAGGGGGAGGAACACAGTGCTCTGAGAACCCACAGCACAGGGGTTTCCCAATTCTATCTCCTGGTGTAGAGAAGGAGCTTAGATATTAGTGAGGCTGCCACCTCCTCTGACTCAGCACATGACCAGAGTGAGGCTGGTAACATTGCTAAGACCTCCCTAGTGGCAACTGCTGATGATGGACATTGTCTGACGGGCTGGAAGTCCCCAGTACCAAGCACAAGGGGCACATGCACCAACTGGTCTACACCCAGTGCATGTCCATCCTGCTCTAAGCAGGATGGTCAGGTGATTCAGTATCAACTGATGATGACCTGAGCTTCTCTCGATGTAGTTGCTCAAAACACCATTCTAGAGGATGAGGTTAGCAGACTCAAAGAGCTGTGGCCAAGATGTCTCAGGATGCAAGTCCATCTGCCACCCTCATACACCCACAGATGGCAACTTCCCTTGAAGGTTCCCCAAATACAGAGCCACCCCAAAATCAAACACCTGCCTCCGCTTCAGGCCCTACTTCTCAGGAACAGAACCCTCCTGAGCAAATAGGTGCTGCACTCAAAAATTCCCTCCTCTTATCACCCCCTAATTACTGATATAGTGATCAAAGCCCTTGATGAGAGGCTTTATCAACATTACAGCCCTTGGTTGATGCTGCTGTCCACAAGACTCTTTCTGCGGTCTCAACCCCTTCCTCCAATGCAACAAAAAAGGGGGAGAGTCCTGCAGTGAAAGAACAGAAGAGGAAAAGATCCGAGGAAAAGAAGGAAGCGAAGCAAGCCCAAAAGGATATAAGAACAGCAACCAATGCTCACCTACAAGCGAAAGAAAGGTGCTGATGAGCACATTGCTGAAGATAAAGCCTTGGAGCTACTGATAAAAGAGGCTGATGCCGAACACAGTAGATCAATGGACAACATCATTGATCAGCTGTTCAGCAAGGTCATGACACCAACAAACTTGACTCTGAGATTCGACGACTAGAGATTGAAGAAATCCAGAATAGATGGGCAAGTTATGAGTGTTAGAAAGAGAGAGGCTAGAAATCATGATAAGATTTATTGCAAAATATCTTGGAAGATCAATAATTGAGATCAAAGCTTGGTCCAGGGACAGTATCTTGGCAATCACCACCAAGATCTGTTCGTCTGAACATACAATAAGGGGCTTGTTATTGAAGCTTTGAATGAAGTGGGTGCTGGGAGCAGGACTGAGCTAGCAAAGCAATCAAAAGCCACACTCACCTCAAGGATGCTAGCACAGCCTGTCAACATTCCCACACCAAAACCATCCAAAACACAACCCACCAAACCAACTCCCTTTCCCTCAAAACCCATAGCCGATGATATACCCTTGAAGAAGAAGAGAAGGATATTGAGGCTAGAAGAAGAGAAGAAGATGATGAAGACAGGCTGCCGCTATCAGCTGTGATTCAGTTGCCTAAGGCACAAGTCACTCCTCAGCAATTACTCCTGAAGTCCAGAGACAAATGGTTAAAGTGAAGCTAGAAGAAGAAGAGCTTCATAAACAGCATGATGAGGAATGCTGAGAGCATACACTAAGGGGCTTGTTATTGAAGCTTTGAATGAAGTGGGGTGCTGGGGAGCAGGACTGAGCTAGCAAAGCAATCAAAAGCCACACTCACCTCAAGGATGCTAGCACAGCTGTCACATTCCCACACCAAAACCATCCAAAACACAACCCACCAAACCAACTCCCTTTCCCTCAAAACCCATAGCCGATGATATACCCTTGAAGAAGAAGAGAGGATTTGAGGCTAGAAGAAGATGAAGAAGATGATGAAGACAGGCTGCCGCTATCAGCTGTGATTCAGTTGCCTAAGGCCACAAAGTCACTCCTCAGCAATTACTCCTGAAGTCCAGAGACAAATGGTTAAAGTGAAGCTAGAAGAAGAAGAGGCTTCATAAACAGCATGATGAGGAATTGCTGAAGAGAGTTGACAAAGCTTATGCAGCCACATCTTCCATCATAATAGGAAGGAGGCAGAAGCCCTCAGACTTTACACTCTCAGGCATACCTTTTCATATCAAAAGGAAAGAGTGAGGATTTGGCCTGATCCCAGGGTCCTCACAGGAATTCATAAGAAAAATATACCTCGGAGATACATGGCCAGGTGAAAAAGATCGTAGATGAAGTGATCTCTCGGTCTTTGTAGTTTCACCCTGGGAAATCCTAGAAGACTTCAAGAAGGCCTACAAAGCTAATCTAACCCCTCAGAAGATGCTGGAAAACAAAATAGTGAAAAAGGGGTTAGTTTACAAGAGGCTTGAGGAAGTCAGGGAAAAATGAGCTCCAGTGTTCCTAGAGGGTAATCACCCGGATGAGTTTGCTAAAGAATAATAACAACGTGGAGCTAAAGAATGGGAAAACAGGCCAAATACCTGTCTGAGTATTATGGGCCGGAATCATTGTTTGAAGGAGGTGCTGAAGAGCTAACCATGGAGGAACAATCACCTCCTGAGGCCTACACAAGAGAGTCGTATAGACTCATTATGGGAAGTGAATCTCATGAATGGGATAACAACTCTGTGTCCAGTCCCCCAAAACAGAGTTCCCATTTCATACTCTGCCAAACAATATTTGAGGTTCTTCCCAGGCCGGAGCGTACATGGGTCATCTTCTCTACTGATCAAGAAGGAAAAAGACCAACATTTTTGCCATCAATAAGTGGGAGTATAAATAAGTTAGAGGTTTTGGCTGCATTGGTTCAGGGGGAGTTTGTTGGACCAAAAGAACCAATGAGCCAAGATCAGAAAACCTCTAAGTCCCACACGGTATCACAACAACTGCTGAAAGCCTCATCAGTAGTTTGACAAGTGCTGAAGACTTCAACAGCTGAAGATCAAGTGCTGAAGACCTTAACAGCTGAAGAACCAAAGTGCTGAAGCACAACAAGCTGAAGAGTTCACAAGTACTGAAGATCAACAACTGATGTACAAAGTCTGAAGACAAAGACTGAAGACATCAGCTGAGATATCTACTGAAGTCATCAGCTGATGAAACGCCTGAAGGTCAAAGTCTGAAGATCAAGTACTGAAGCCTCGGTAGTTTGTCACAACTGCTTGAAAGATACTCTCTTCAGTAGTTGTGATATCAGTAGTTTTATTTTCTTTGTTTCAGTAGTGTTTTTAAAACGACTGAAGAGCTTGTTCTTCAGTCGTTGTAGTTTCAGTAGTTTTATATTTTGTACTTAACTTGCTGATATGTTCTCAGTAGTTGTGAACATTTCAGTAGTTTGTTAAGAATTAGTTATTTCTGTAGTGGATGCCAGTTGTCACTTTCCGTGATAACTGCAAAGTGACTGTTGCACTCTATATAAGGAGTGACAACCTATTGTAATAGCTAGTGATATGAGCAATTGAATGGAATGATTGATTAATTCGATTAGAAATATTCTACATCTATAAACATTCCTAGAAATCAGAAATTCATATTCTCTCCCTATAACCGTATGCGATCTTAACGCTTACAAGTATCGATTGCTTGCTACAATTTGTCTAATTCGTGTTTGTATTCCGCTGCTTTATATTCTGATACGTCAAACTTGTGATCACTGATCCTGTCAACAGACAAAGAATGATGAGCTTCTTGAAGTCATATGGATTCTCCGGAAGGAGACTTGGTCCCATGTCTCTATCTACAATGGATGAGCATATAAGGGTAATCAAGCAGAAGATTAAAAGTGGTGAACTCATTGATTTGCACTCTCTTCCAAGTCAAGTCCCACCTGAAGTGGAGGTCAAGTTTGAACAACCAGAGACACCTGAACCAGAACCTCCAGCTGAGCCTCAGCAAACTTCATCTTCTGATCCAGACAGGGTCAAACTCCCTCTCCTTCTGAACCTGTAAGGGAGGAACACCCAACTGAGAAAGACACTGATGATCACATGGTGCTGCAGACCAGTCTTCTCAGTTAAAGACATTAAAGAGGAAGAAAAAAATGGCCTCTAAACCAAAGACTAAAAAGAAGAAGCCAAAGTCATCTACCTCTACACCCCAGGCTGAATCAGATCAACCTGAGGAAGTGCATGATGAGGCAGCCCATCAACTCCTATGCAAGTGGCTCCTCTAGCAACCGAGACACCCATCTTATCCTGGACTTACTCTACTAATCCAGAAAGATGTAATGTTATCAGAGATCAAGGTGTTGAAAATATCTACTCATGGCAAGACATAATCACTTACCTCTGCATGATCTCTTTGAAATGAGAAGATACTATGAGAGTCTTGATGATCCTGACCATCAAATGAAGAAAGGGATGGTCTTGATTATTCTGAAGACTACAAACATTTAAAGATCTTCTAAGTGTTTTGGTAGCATCAGCCTAGGGGGAGTTTGTAAGGATTCCTGAAGTCTGATGCAACCCAAAACTGCCTAAGTGTTTCAGCAACATGCACTAAGTACTGAAGTGAAGAATGCTTCGGAAGAATTACACAAAGCATTAGAAAATACTCTAAGTGTATATCTTCCGAAGCCAAGACCAATATCTTCCGAAGCCTAACATGAAGTCTTCCGAAGCTTGAAGAGACAAAGTCTTCCGAAGCTTCAACCTATGAAGACAGATTTCTTCCGAAGACTTTTAGTACACATGCTTTATCTGATGTACTGTTCCATAAAGCACCTTTTCCGCTGCGTCTCTGATAAGTCACCAACTTACAAAAGTTGGTGAAAAGGTCCATGCTTTTGGTAACTGTACATTGAGGTCTTGAGTCTGAAACTTTCCACTTTATGTACTTTATCCTTTTTGTAATGTATAAGGATGTGAGCTATGGCATGTCATAGTCACAAGGTCAAAAGGCAGATATGCCTTTTGATCCTACAATTGATTTTGTTAGTGTCTAGTCAATTGTATCCAGCTGGCTTTCATAGTATAGCCGGCTGTAGGTTGTAGTATAAGTATTCCAAGTTCTAGTATCTTTCTTAATGCTTTGTAACACTTGTAAAAGAACTTGAGAAAGCAATATACTGCTCCCTTGAAAACTATACTCTTTTGTTCTGTCTCTTGCTTTACTTGTGTTCTCTGCATCACCTTTGGTTACCTAGTTCACTGTTTGATTACGTTTAGTTAATCTTCTCATTGTGTTGTTGTGTTGTAATTGTGTTCAAGCCCTTGAACGATCCTGCACTTTCTATGAGAGAATGTCTCATATTGTTGGGCAAGAATTTCTCTATTATTTGCCAAGACCTCATCTGTTCCTCCAAATTGTTCTTTCAAGGCAATCCAGAGGTCATGGGCAGTTTCATGATGCATTAGCCCAGAATAGATTTCATTTGGCAGTGCCATGGCCAGAATTCCATGGGCTTTTGCATCAATTTCAAGCAACTTCTTATCCTCATCTGAGTATTGCTCCCTCCTCTTCGGAACCATTTGATTGGTTTCCGGGTTATTCACCATAGGCTTGTGTGGACCATGTACCACTGATGTCCAACACCCTGCGCTGTTAACAGACAGGTGATGGAGCATACGTCTTTGCCATATGTTATACTCATTCCTAACCAGCATAGGTGGCTTGGTTGAGGAACCAGTATTGTGAGGATCATTGGAAGGAGTAGTCATTTTCAGTTCAAAAACAATTTAGTTCAAGCTTTTAAAAGTTTTAGACAGACCACAACAAACTCAATGAGAACCAAGAAAAGATCTCAGGATGAATGAGCAGAAATACAGAAAATTCAATCTCTATAACCGTTTCTTGCAAAAACAAAAGCTAATTCAATCAAACTTAGATCTTGAATTGCAGTTTAAATGATCAATTATTAGATCGATCAATGATTAACCGGCTCTGATACCATTTGACAGGATCAGCGATCACAAGTTTGATGTATTAGGATACAAGGCAGCGGAATACAAACAAGAATTAGACAAATTGTAGCAAGCAATCGATACTTGTAAGCATTAAGAACGCATACGGTTATAGGGAGAGAATATATATATTTCTGATTTCAAGGAATGTTTATAGAGGTAGAATATTTCTAATCAAATCATTCATTCATTCCATTCATTCACACTCGTTACAATAAGTTGTCACTCCTTATATAGAGTGCAACAATCACTGCTGTTATCACGGAAAGTGACAACTGGCAGATCTAATACAAAAATAACTAATTCTTAACAAACTACTGAAATGTTCACAACTACTGAGAACATATCAGCATGTTAAGTACAAAATATAAAACTACTGAAACTACAACGACTGAAGAACAAGCTCTTCTGTCGTTTTACAAAACTACTGAAACATAAAAATATAAAACTACTGATATCACAACTACTGAAGAAGTACTCTTCAGCAGTTGTGACAAACTACTGAGGCTTCAGTACTTGATCTTCAGACTTTGACCTTCAGGTGTTTCATCAGCTGATGACTTCAGTAGATATCATCAGCTGATGTCTTCAGTCTTTGTCTTCAGACTTTGTACATCAGTTGTTGATCTTCAGCACTTGTAAACTCTTCAGCTGTTGTACTTCAGTACTTTGGTCTTTCAGCTTCAGCACTTGTGTTCTTCAGCTGTTGTACTTCAGCACTTTAGTTCTTCAGCTGTTGAGGTCTTCAGCACTTGATCTTCAGCTGTTGAAGTCTTCAGCACTTGTCAAACTACTGATGAGTCTTTCAGTAGTTGTTGTGATACCATATGGGACTTAGAGGTTTTCTGATCTTGGCTCATTGGTTCTTTTGGTCCAACACCAGCCTTCTTCTTAACTTCTTTTCTTCCTCATTCAAAGTGTCTGAATTGAGGCCAAGGAGATTTGTAGCTTGGTCCAATGTTCCTCTAGGCAGATCAAGAAATTGATCTCTAGTGAGGGAACTTGAGGATCCGTCAACATAGGTCAAATTGACAGAATCCTCCACACAGGAGATATCGCTCAGAGTTGTGCATTTTATGAGCTTTGTCTTGACTGCTTTGAATTCTTTTAAGGAGAGATGTTTAGAAGGCTGAGGGGATGGTTTGATAGGTTGATGGGTAGGTTGAGGTGTTTGGGTTCTGGCTAAAGTTTTGGGTTGGAGGATGGGTAGTTTAGGTGGTTGAGGTAAAGGGGTTGGTAGGAGTGATGGTGTGGGTTCAGGGGTGTATGGTTCATTGGTTGGTTCGGTTTTGATGGAAAAAGGTATGGTTTCAGGTTGTGGTTGGGTTTGGAGTTTGGGTTGAGTGGTTTCTTTGAAGGTCATCCCCTGTCCCCTTCTGTACATCTCTTTCCTCTTCCCCGCGCGAATGTCAGCCTTAATGTCACTAACATGTCGCTGGAGAGTCTTTTCTGACATAGGACCCACCTGCCTACCAGAGAAGCATGAGCTTTGAGATAGCTCTTCATCCAGACCTTCTCACCTATTTTCTTGGCAACAGTCAGTCCTACTTCCTCTTCCTTCTTCTCTTCTGCAATAGCTTTTCCCTTTCAGCTCTCTTTCTCTCTTCTCCATTTGATCTTGCTCTTTGTTGAAGAGCCATAAGATCGTATCATTGTAATGTGGAGATAATTCTTCTTGAGAGAAACCTCTGGAGGTTAGGAAAGTTATCCTTTCCCTTCTGAGCTATAGATCACTTCTTTTTCTTTCCTCTCCCTTTCTTCTTCCAAGGCCAACCTTGCAGCTTCTTCTTTTTGTTGTTTTAGAAGCAAGGTTGCCTTTTCCAGCTCTATTAACTCCTCTAATGGTAGCAGGAGTACATCTTCAGTTTCAGCTTCTAGACTAACAAGTCTATCGATAATCTCTACCCTTTTTCGGTTGTTGACCGCTTTCTGGTTGCCTGCAGCTGCTTTGGTACTTGCAGCTAGCAGTTTTCCAGTTGTCAGTCTACCTTTTCTTTTGAGTTTCTTCGACCTTTCTTCCTCCTGAAGCTCTTCTGAAGTCCACTTCCTCTTTCCTTTGATGTCTTCGGAAGTACTAGACTTTAGGGGTTCTTGGATAGAAGATTCAGGTTGAGTAGTAGAGATGGGAGCTGGAGTTAATGCTGATGTTAGAGCTAAAGGTTGAGTGAGAAAATCCTCTCTATTAACCTCAGATGCGAGTTCCAGGATTGCATCTGTGACTATTAGATCATCGGATAATGAGAATAGTCCTTCCGCAGCAGCAATCTCAGCTTCGGAAGTTTGAACTGTTCTTCCAGGCTTTGAATTGTGCTTCGGAAGTCTGTGAAAATGCACTATCTTTCCCAACAGTTTTAGTTGCTGGGCCATCAGTCCTTGTTTCCCCTTCGAAGTTAATCTTAGGTTCCACTTGGACCTTAGGTTGACCAACTTCCTCAATAGTGGTAGAAGGTGCATTTAACCTCCGAAGCTCTTGAGCTCCGAAGTAGATTATAGACATATCAGGGCTTGGCTGTTCTATAAGATATTCCAACAGAACTTGTTAAAGAACCTATTGAGATCTTGGAGCATCCTTTGATCCACTTGAATAACAATTGGAGGAGGCTCAGGGAAGATTGAAGCTTGTTGCACCAGATATTTTAATCTCAAGGAAGTGAGAGCTTGACTTTGGGTTTCCTCTTGTCTTTGACTTTGTCTCTGAACACTCTCCCCCTTTTTGGTAGCATCATCCTGAGAGCTTGATGAGCTAGAGGAAGAGGTCAAGGGGACCTAAATTGGTACATGCCTAACAGATCTCTCAATCTGTTTCTAACTAGTTTGGCCTTGAGAGTTTCAATCTCAAGTTGCTGAGTGGCAGACCTATCCTCGAATTCTTAACCTTGGATTCAAGATTTGAGACTTTAGAAAGTATGTCTTGAATGGTAAGTTGCATTCTTCCCTCATCTTCATTTGAAGAATCACGGGGAGATGAGGTAACATACCTTGTATGTTCATCCTCACCACCAGATATGGTTTCTGGGCACCCTGGTTTCCCTTGCTCAAAGATGTCTCTTTCAAAGTCATCAAAGGGCATGGTTGTCGTAGATTCAGTCTCAGTGATGTTACCACTGTCCTAAGGATCCATTGAGAATCCTTTAGTAGTGGCAGCTGAATCTACATGAGTTCCCTCCACATCAGTGGGACTCACCTCAATAAAGCTTTGCTGATGGGGGCTAGAGATAAGAGGTCTCTCTGGGCCCTGTTGATCCTTGAGAGGGTGTTGTGGATCAACTTCATTGCCCTTAAAAGACATAATCTCTTCATCAGTTCCAATTAAGAGGTCAGTAAAGGATATGCAAGTGAAACCTAATGACCCGGGACTTTGATCAATGTCTAAAGGTATTGAGCCTGTGATAGGGCTGTCTCTTTTTGGCTGCTTAAGAGACATAATCTCTTTTCAGCTTGGGTTGTGGGCTCATGGGTCTGAGACTGTGGAGACTCAAGACCCATATTGAGGTTACTTGTGAAGGATGGTTGGACCTCAGGCTGAGTGGGAGCCCTTTGTTCCACTCTAGCCTTTTTGGGTAGAACATGAGGAGCTTGTTCAATCAGAGAAGATTGAACAAGGTTTCGTTTGGGACGTCTCTGATAAGTAAAGGTAATGGTTGGAGAAGGTAGATTTGGCACAGTGGGAGTAGTTGTTGGTGTGGGTTCATCACCTGTGGGGTTAACAGGGATGTCACCAAGAGCCATTGGCTCAATCATACCTGGAAGAAGTGCAATATCTTTCCGGTGAAGTTGGTGGACACTCTCTTCAAAGTCTTGAAGATGGTCGGCCTCATTTGAGGAGCAGTCAGAGCAGCTGCACAGACAAGCTTCTCTGGTCCAGCTCGTAGTTGATTATGTGCTGGAGAAACCTGGGATACATGAAGAATGTGTCCTTTTGAAGATTTCCCATGAGGTTAATCAGCACGAATCTTGAATAGTTGAAGCGAAGGCTTTTCACCAACCCATGAACTAGGCACCCAAGTTCATATGGGAATTCCGTTGGAGCGCCCTCATCATGAGCTCTAGATGCTCCCTGATGATCTGTTCAGGAATGACCAACTCCTGGCCCAGATGCTCGATCGAATGACACGAACCCTATTTAGGGTTTCAATCTAACCATTTGCCTAAAATTCGGACATATGGTTTGAGAAATTATGGGGTTTACAGTCAGAGCGGTGTAGTAAGAAGATTGGGTTAGAAAGGAGATGATATCTGAGAAGTCAGCATCTCTTGAAGAATCAAGAAGTGCGACTTGGTTGTGCTGAGGGTTGAAGGCCATTTGGAAAGGTGAATGGGGATGATTTGAGCTAGGGTAAAGTTGAGCAGTCGAGAGAGAAATTTCTAGGGCAATAAAATTTGCAAGTAAGAGAGTGAAATTGAATAGTCGAGATTATTTAAAAGATTATGGAAAGGCGGTAATGGGGGTAAGGAGAAGGTGATGTGATGGTTTCGTGGATGAAATGACAGTGGCAGTAAGGTTAAAATCAGTTAAATAATCCGACATCATTAACAAAATCTTTTCTTTTTACAGTGTGGGGCCCAAGAAATTTACGTTACACAGTGAAATCTCTCTTCCGAGTATAAAACATTTTTGAGGGTAACTTGTCTTCCGAAGGTAATTCTTACTTCTGAAGCCAAAACTTTGCTTCCGAAGGTTAGAGTTGCTTCCGAATAAAGAATATGTAAGTTTCGGAAGTAGATCTAATATACAATCAATCGCTTCTTCCGAGGCCAAAAATTCTTCTGAGAAGAAAGTTATCCTTTGAGAAATTTTGCTTCGGAAGATATGAGAATGTCTTCCGAAGGTTAATTTCTCTTCGGAAGGAATTTACACTTACGAAATTTCAGAGAGAATTTCTTGTAACATGGCTTAAATTGTATTGACAAAAGACTTACATTTAAAAAGGTATTCAAAAGAGATCAAATTAATCAATGTTTATCATCCCAATAGTTGTTATGAGATACTTGAACCTTTGTTCATCAAAAGATTTGGTAAACAAATCAGCATATTGTTCATTTGAATCAACTTTGATTAACTTGATTAGATTTTTCTCATGAATATCTCTAATGAAATGATACCTGATGTCAATGTGCTTAGTCTTGGAGTGCTTCACTGGATTTTCAGTAATGGAGATAGCACTGTTGTTGTCAATATGGATAGGAGTACTCATAAAGTTAAATCCATAGTCTAACATCTGATTTTGAATCCATAGCAGTTGAGCACAGCAGCTAGCAGCAGCAATGTATTCAGCTTCAGCAGTTGATGTAGAGACATAGGATTGTTTCTTGCATTGCCATGAGATGATCCTTCCACCAAGAAATTGACATCCTCCTGACATTGATTTCTTGTCAATATTGCAGCCTCCATAGTCACTGTTAGAGTATCCATAATGATTGAAATCCTTGTTTCTGGGATACCAAAGACCTAGTTTAGGTGCTCCTTTGAGGTATCTGAGGATTCTCTTAACAGCAGCTAGGTGAGACACCTTTGGAGCAGCCTGATATCTTGCACAAATGCAAGTAGCAAACATGATATCAGGTCTACTCGTTGTTAGATACATCAAAGAACCAATAATTGCCCTATACTGATGTTGATCAGTATCCTCCCCCTCAAGGTCAGGACAAAGATTATGGTTTCTGGGTATGGGTGTCTTGGCAGGCTTGCAATCCTTGATCTCAAATCTTCTAAGATGTCAGAGACATATTTAGATTGATTAATGAAGAACCCTTTCTTTAGTTGCTTTACTTGAATTCCAAGGAAAAAGTCCATTTTTCCATGGAGCTCATCTCAAACTTCTTCTTCATAATGCTCTCAAAGTCCTTGCACATTTGGTCATTTGAGGAACCAAATATGATGTCATCAACATAGACTTGTACGAGCAAAATGTCCTTTCCAGACTTTCTGATGAAGAGAGTCTTATCAATGGTACCTCTAGTGTAGCCATTCTTCAGAAGAAACTGAGACAAAGTCTCATACCACAGCCTAGGTGCTTGGTGCAGCCCATATAGAGCTTTATCCAATTTGCACACATAGTTGGGGTGCTGTGGATCTTCAAATCTTGGAGGTTGTCATACATAGACTTCCCTATCTATATCCCCATATAGAAATGTACACTTGAAATCAAGTTGGTATACTATGAAGTCCTTGGATGCAACATAAGCAAGGAAGATCCTAACTGCCTCAAGTCTTGCAACTGGTGCAAAGAAATCAGTATAATCGATTCCTTCCTCTTGAGTGTATCGTTGAACCACAAGTCTTGCCTTATTCTTAATGATCAAGCCTCTATCATCTCTCTTGTTTCTGAAAACCCATTTGGTGCTTATAGGTAGTTGACCAGATGGTAGCGGACATAGGTTCCATACCTTCTGTCTCTTGAATTGAAGCAGCTCCTCTTGCATCGATTCAATCCAGCTACTATCTTTCAAGGCATCTTCTACCTTCTTGGGTTCCATCTGAGATAGAAAGCATGAGTACAAGCAGGCATTCCCTTGATGAGTCTGTCTCTTGTTCTCACACCCTCAGAGACATTCCCTATGATGTTTTCAGTTGGATGAGTGTTGTGAATCCTAAGACAAGGAATCACTTCCAATTGCAGAGATAGATCCAGGTTAGACATATTCTGCTCAGGAACTGGAACACTATGTCCAGCTGCTGTTTTAAAGTCATTCAATGAGGACTGATTGAATGAATGAGAAACATCATCAATAGTTGGCTATGAAGTAGTATTAACATTTGCATGTTCCTTCAAAATACTACCTCCTTCTGCCTGGTGTGTTGTGGTGGATCACCTGATGAGTTTTAAGGCTCAATAGGTGATTCACTTGTTGAAGCTTCACTATTCCTTGATATAGTTAAACTATCGGATCTATGAATAGTGGAAGCTTGGTGTATTGCAGCACTTGGAGAATTTGGTATAGGCCTGGGAAGCTCAAACAGTTGATCATTAGCAGCAGCATCAACATCATTTTAAGCACCTATTCCAACTGAAACATTCTCACAAGAGGGTTTAGAATAGTTTGGAAACAATTCTAAATCAAAGATGTGATCAAGTTCATTCCCCCTAACACAAGGAGTGTGCTCATTAACAACTATATTGGATGACTCCTCAAATTGTTGATTCTTAATGTTGTATACTCTGTAAGCTTTAGAGCTAGAAGAGTATCCGACAAAGATAGCATCATTTTACTTTTTAGCAAATTTTTCCAAATTGTCCTTTGTGTTAAGTATGGTACACCTGCTGCCAAAGGACCTTAGAAAGCCAATGAACGGTGGCCTCTTGTTCCATAGCTCATAAGGGGTTTTTCCATGGGGCTTAACTACAAGAACTCTGTTCTGCACATAGCATGCAGTGCTGACTGCCTCTACCCAGAATGTTAGAGGTAGTTTTGAATGAGCTAACATAGTTCGAGCACCTCAATAAGTGTCCTGTTCCTCCTCTCAGCAACACCATTTTGTTGAGGAGTTCTGGGAGCACTGTATTGTCTGGAAATCCCTTTTGAGTTACATAATGAGTCAAGAACGAAGTTCTTAAACTCGGTCCCTTGATCACTTCTAATGATTTTAACCTTGTGATCAATTTGATTTTCTATTTTAAGAATAAAAGATTTTAACGTTTCAGCAGTTTCATCTTTAGTTCTTAAAAAGAATACCCATGTGAATCTTGTAAAATCATCAACTATCACAAGGAAATATGATTTCCTTCCAATGCTCATTATACTTGTGGGACCAAAAAGATCCATGTGCAATAAGTGCAATGGAGTAGTGATAGAGTTAACACATTTGGATTTATGAGATGTCCTATGTTGTTTCCCTTTCAGGCAAGCAATACAGTTATCTTTGTAGAAAAACTCTTTTTTAGGCGAACTATGTACCAAGTTATTTTTAGCCAATTTATTCATTGTCTTAAAATTTACATGACACATACTTTTATGCCACAGTGTTGACTCATCACTATCATCTTAGAAAAGAGAGCATGATACTTCACCCATTGGGGAAGCATTGTTCATATCAAGCTTGTACATATCCCCTTTCCTGGGTGATCTAAGAAGCACCAATTCCGAAGGAATTGTCAACCTGTTTGAGGATAATGCACTCATGTTCTGTGAAAAGCATTTGGTGCTTTTGATCACAGAATTGAGAAACACTTAACAGATTGTGTTCAAGCTGTTTGACAAAGTTAACTTTGTCAACCTTTAACTTACCATTGGATATACTCCCTCTGCCAGAAATATATCCTCCGGCCTCACCTCCAAACTGGACAGGACCTCCATCATAATGTTGAAATTGTTGAAGGAGAGATCTGTTCCCTGTCATGTGCCTGGAGCATCCACTATCTACAATCCAAATGTTGTTATTCTTGTCAAATGGATGTCCCTGCACATAAGATGAGATGATTAGTTTTGATTGGAAACACAAGCTTTATTGGTCTTGGGTTCTTCCAAAGATAATGACATAATTGAACCAAAATTTATGCATGGGGGTTTAATGGATGTCATTGAAGAAGAGGTTTGGGCTACAACATCTTCCTTGATCTTCCATTCCATCCCTTGGTTGATCATGGAGGATGAGCTTGTTGAAGCTTTTGTAGCTTGGCATTCTTCGAATCTTCTTTCTTTTTGGAAGAAGCCTTCCCCACCTTTTCTTCCGAAGCAGTCTTCTTGGGATGGTTTCAAGGGGACTCTTTTGCTCTTTTGAGTCTTGACAGCTTTAGCTTCTGAAGCCTTTTTCCTTTCGGAAGAAGAATCTTCTTCTGAAAGCAGCCTTGCTTCGGAAACAAGCTTTCCCTTTTTCATCACTTGAAGCATTTGATATGGTCCAAATGAGAAACCTTCCCTGACTCCTTCCTTTTTAACATTATTTTCATAATGTGTGCTAGCAGGATTGTAATAACAATTTTTGGCCATGTGATTTTGCAGACCACACATTATGCATGCAATGTTAATCTTTTAGGGATTTGAAGATTGTTGTTTCTTGTTCTTTTTATCTTCATCAACAACTTTTCCCTTTGACTTCTGATCCTTGGTAGGACAAGAGTGCTGGTACTACACCCCTTTCCTGAATCAGAGTTTCCAACCACCTGGAATCCAGCTGAGATGAATATACCCTTTTGCTTTGGGTCTATCTTTAGCTTGGACTAGCCACTTTCTTGGTAGTTTTTCTGGCTGCCTTAGCTCTGCTTCTTCTGCTTTGGTGGTCAGGGTTTGATCATCATTGGTAGGGGAGGCATAATTACCTGGTTCTTCCATGTGATGGTCTCCATAGTTGCATCATTCTTTAACTCATTAGAAGGTGGGTCAGCAGATAGAACCTCTTGCTCTTCAGTACCACACCTTGGTTGTCTTATAGACTCATAAGAGTGTGGTAGAGCAATTTCATTGGTTCCCAACCCTCCTTTGTTTTGGTAACAAAGTTTTGAGTGAGAGGATGATGCAAGAATGGCTTGGAAGTTTTGCTCGAAAAAAGCATACTTCCTGGCTTCAGCCTCAGCTGTGACAAGCTGGGCTTGAGCCTCAGTCAATTTGGATATTAAATCCTTTATCTGAGTCTTATAGTTTGTGTGTTCATATTTTAATAGGGACACAGTTTTCTCTAACTCCTCAATTTTTCTTTGGTAGTCAGATTCAGCCCTTTTAAAGTCAGATTTCAAAACATTTAAAGACTCAATATCAAATTTAATCTCCATATTGTAGTCCTGATACAATTTAACCTTAGCAATACAGGCAGGAGTACAGAGATGTTCATATACCTTATTTTCATCTGTTCCGGCCATGAGTGCTTGAGCAGGAGTCACATCTTGTACCATGAAGCTCCAGTCAACTTCTTGAGCCATTGCAGCTATTTCAGTTGACTTTCCGATGGGCTTTGGTGTAGAGGGATATGTGAAGGCCTGTGGGGTTCCCGGGTTGGACTTGGGAGCCTTGCATTCCCTTGCGAAATGACCAAGTTGGTTACAGTTGTAACATTTGGCCTTGGTTTTGTCAAACCCAAATTTGCTGTTGATTGGGTTCTGGGGAAATTGCCTTCCAATTCTCTTGAAGAACTTCTTGGCTCTGTAGGTTAGAAGAGACATTTGTTGTCCACGTATTCCACGTCATCCGGGCTGAAACACTCTAGATCTCAAAGCAGTATTGATAATCACTTGAGTGTCAACTTCCTGAGACAAAAGCATAGCTGTCTTGAAAGGAGCTTTGCTGAGCTTGTTGAGACCTTGGAGTCTCAGGAAATGTGATGTATGGCCCAAAAGAACAAGATGGCTGCTGGGTGTAAGTCAGGTATTGTTGAGGCTCGGAGATTCTTGAGCCTTCAGCAACCATTAAGGCATTACTAGCATGAAGACTCAAGGGTCTGCTTGTCTTATGACCCCTCTTACTTTCCATTTCCAAACGATATCCATCAAGGATCCCATAGAGTTCGGTCATGGTGAGTGTATTCAGATTTTCTGTTCTCTTGATAGAGACACAGTAGAATGTCCACTCATTGGGTAATGCACTCATGAACTTTCTTGTAAGGTCTCTGAGTTCATGAGCAATTCCCATAGATTGAAGGGAAGAAATGAGATCCATGTACCTAAAATATTGTTGGCTAAGAGTCTCTCCAGCAACATGGGTGAAGTTCTCGAACTGCTGCTTTAGTGAGTCCTTCTTGGAGTCATTTGAGCTTGAGTACATTTGAGCAAGCGCATCAAACAGTTCTTTGGCAGACCTGCAATGTTCAAACCCCACCATGATAGAGTTTGGAATTGCAGTCATGAGAACAGTCATAGCGTTGTTGTCAATGTCAAGCTTCTTCCTGTCCTCATCAGAATAATCTTCAACAACTTTCTCGATCATGGCACCATTTCCACCAACTACTTTTGGCTTATACGGGCCATTGACAATGGATTGCCACATTTTTCTGTCTTGATATCTGATGAAGCCTTCCATTCTTCTACTCTAGGACCTGAAGTTTTTAGGGGTGATGATGGGTGCTTTGGTCATCGTCCCCATCTCTACTTCAGATTTGTTGAGTGCCATTTTTGAGTGAGGTATAAGGAGGAGTGAAAACAGGTTGATTAGGATGGTAAGATCTCACAATCAAGAGCCTAAAAAGCTCTGATACCAATTGCAGGATCGGGTTTGTCACTTAAACACTAGGATTTCTCTCAAACTCACTTACAGAAACACTCAATTCAGATGAAGTAAAGTCTTTCACAAGAGTTGATAATAATATAATAAGTAGTAAATGAACACACAGAAATAAATTTTCAAGGCACTTGTATATATTACTTCTCAACTCAAGATATTACAAGACTCTTACAAGCATGATCCATGAGTTATAATAAGAGACTATATATACTAGATCCTACAGCCGGATATACTTTGATACCAGCTGGAAACCTAAGACTAAAGCATATACTACAATGCTAAAATATTATCTAAGATATGGTAGTCATGACATGTCCATGACTTACCTTTTGTCACCAACTAAAGATGGCAATTCTACTAACATAAAGAGGTAAACAATGGATTAAAGTATGGTCAACTGCATGGCTTTTGAGAAAACGCCATGCAGTATCTCAGAGATTTGCAACGAAGTGTCAGGGAGACCATACTTATGTCCACTGGATAATAGCAATGTTTTCCGAAGGTAAGTTGGCTTCGGAAAAACAAGTTCTTCCGAACCCACTTATACTTCGAAAGAGGCTTCTATACTTCCGAGGCTTGAGAACTTCTGTACTTCGGAAGTTGACTTCAGATCTTTCTTTCTACGTCTTGAACTTCGGAAGTAGGTTCTTTGTCTTCGGAAGTTGGAACTTTTCCTTCGGAAGTAAGTTTTACACTGTCTTCGGAAGAGCTCCTTTTTCCTTCGGAAGTTCCACACTTGGCTTCGGAAGTCCTTTATTTGTTGTACCAAAATCTTCTAAGTGACTTGGTTTTGGTTGCACCAGCCTTTATAGATCCAACAGTTTGCTAGGTACTCTTCTAATGAATGAAAAGAGCAAAGATACACCAAACACATGGGTTGACTTGAAGAACCTAAATATTCGGATTAGGTAGTGGTTGGAGAAAAAAAATGGCAAGTGGTATAGCCCCTACCCAAAATACTCATTAAAAACTAGTGATCGAAAGTTATTATGTGAGTTTATAAAGAATGTAAAGCTGCTTGATGGGTTCGGATCTAATATCACAAGAGAGTGCTAGATAACAATACTAACAATACTGGGTTGAAATCTCATGATTGTCATATTCTCATGCAACGCTTGATACCGATTGGTGTTAGAGGTTTTTTGGGCAAATATACTTATACACCAATAGTTGATCTGTGTACATTTTTAAGCAACTTTGCTCCTGAACATTATTAATAGATGATATAAAGAAAGCTAAGGAGGCAATTATTATGATATTATGTAAGTTAGAATTGATCTATCCTCCAGCATTTTTTGACATTATGGTTCATTTAGTTTTGCATTTACCTGATGAAGCGATTCACGGTGGTCTAGTGTGTATGAGATGGATATATCCGTTTGAAAGGTATATGAAAAAACTAAAAAATTATGTCAGAAACAAAGCAAGACCAGAAGGTTGTATAGCTGAAGGTTATGTTGCTGAAGAAGCTCTATCATTTTGTTCGAGGTACCTTCGAGATGTTGAGACTCTGTTCAATCGTCTTGAGAGAAATGAAGATATCATTATCGAAAAAGAAAGATATATGCATTTGAGTCAAAATTTCGTCCGGCTAGCACAAAAAAATGAAATATCTTTCTCCAAGCGAAAAACTTGAGTTAGAATGGTTTGTCCTTGATAGTTGTCAAGAGGTCAAAGACTATATTAAGTAAGAGTTCCTATCTTTAAGTTTTTATCATTACTTATATATATTCTGTTCTTTACTTTTTATATATATTTGTCAATAATATAGCGAATTCAAATCTAAAAGCCCATATGTGGATGTCATAACTAAATTTCCATCATGGTTTCTTGAGAAGGTAATCTGTGTACAAAATTCTCTTAGTTTTCTAACATGAATTCAAATTTACATTTGTTAGCTAATTTATATATAACATATTATTTTCTTAGGTTTATAGATGAAAATACAAAATTCTCCCGATTTTCACTCTGAGTTGTATGCTCTTTCAATGGGCGCGGACGTAAGAGCCTATAATTACACTACTTGCATAGTCAATGACGTTAGGTTTATGATACTTGCACGTGACGTGCAACGCACAACACAAAACTCTGGTGTTTTAGTGGTGGGTGAGAATTGTGAGAAATATTATGGCCAAGTTGAAGAGATTATTGAGTTGTGCTACGCAAACGGGTATTCCACAGTCCTATTTCGTTACAAATGGTTTGATACTCGAAGGGGTGTTTCATATGACAATAATATCACCAGTATCAACACCGAATGTGAATGGGACAAAGACGATCAACTCCTATTTGCTTCTCAAGCTAAACAAGTGTTCTACATCTGGGAACCTTCTCGGAGAAATCAAAACAATAATAAGCGGTGGGTCGTCGAGAATGTTAATCATCGTAAAATTTGGGATCGACCACCATCCAATGATTGCATTGTGGAGAACATTCAAAATGTTGATAATGACTTAACAGAAGATCTTGACGTCGTTCATAATCATTCTTCATATAATAATGTACTTTTCATTGACTTCACCCAATACTTTCAAAATATTCCTACTTATGTAGTCGATGATGAAACTGCAGTGAAGTTAATCCACCAAATGTTACTGCTAATGTGATGTCTGAGGATGAGGGTGATTATGATGAAGAGGATTTTGATTATGACACTGAGGGGTCTGACAACGAGACTGAAGTATATGAGGGAGACTCAGATTAAAATATTTGTTACACTTTTTATATGTGTATATTTCATATAAAACTTTGTTTGTATTTTCATATTGTAGTTAATAACTTTATTCTTATATTTGGATTGCTTTGGTATACCTCATGGCTGATGTAATGACCCATGGAGGTGATGGCGCGGGGGATCCCCCACTTCCTCCTTTTGGCGGGCCCGGAAGCCATCAATTAGATGGTAGTATTATATATTCTTGTTTATTCAATTATCATTAATATATTGTAAGTATTGATTTTTTTATTATAAATGCAGGTTTGCCTTCACGGAAAACAAGAGGGAAGACAAAAAATAAAAAGTTGCACCAGGAGTTAGAAAAAAAAGGAGTCCTTTATCTCTTCCTTTCGATAGAGCTATCATGTATACCCTAGTCGGTGAACTTAATGATATCTTTTTTCATGAGGTGGGGATATACATGGAGGGTAATTATCCATTTAATATACGTTCATGGACTAATCTTTCAGATGCTCAAAAAAATTCATTGGAGGAACATATGGCAGTAACTTTTATATGTTTTATGTTTATTTTTGGTATTTATTTAAATAACTTCATTTTGTTTAACTTAAATGTAGTGATGCTTTTCTTTTGATGAGATTTTGCAAGATCGTGAACGCGCTCAGATTGAGGGTGACATTCATTTTGTTATCTCAAATGATTCAGAGATTGAAAAAAACAATGCAAAAAGACACTTTGAGCTTGTTGGAGGATATGAAGATGTGGAACAAGCAACGCTCAATCCTCCAAGGGGAATAAATCATGAAAATTGGAGGAAAACAATTGATTTTTTCTTAAGTGACGGACACAAAAAAGCCTCATCATCAAATAAAGAAAACCGACAATTACAACAATACACTAATCATGGGGGGACTGCATCGTATAGTAGTTATTGTTACAAGAAGGTAATGTTTTAATTATTTCTATGTGTATTGTATACAAGTATTTATTTAATATATATATATACTTATAAATGTTAAATAGAATAAGAGCAGACTTGAGGAGTGCAGGACTGTTGAAGGGTTACACACGTACAACACAATAACATAATGAGGAGAATAACTTAACTTAATCAAACAGACAAACTGGATTAACCATAAGAGATGACACTAAGAACACAAGTATATAAGAGATAGAACCAGAGAATAGAATACTCAATGAGATGGTTTTCAAGGATGCAGTATATAGCTTTCTCAAGTTTTATTACAAGTGTTACAAAAGCATTCTCTAAAGGTTACAAGAACATGAGATACTTATACTACATCATACAGCTGGCCATACTATGAAAGCCAGTCGGATACAATTGACTAGACACTAAACAAAATCAATTGTAGAATCAAAAGGCAGATTGCCTTTTGACTTTGTGACTATGACATGCCATAGCTCACATCCTAATATATTACAAAAAGGATAAAGTACATAAAGTAGAAAGTTACAGACTCAAGACCTCAATGTACAGTTTACCAAAAGCATGGACCTTTTCATCAACTCATGTAAGTTGGTGACTTTTCAGAGTTGTAGCGGAAAGGTGTCCAGCTTAAGGAAAAATACATCTGATAAATCATGTTGTTAAAAGTCTTCGGAAGAAATCTGTCTTCTAGTGTTGGCTTCGGATGACTTTGTCTCTGAAGCTTCGAAAGACTTCATCTTTGGCTTCGGAAGATATTGGTCTTGGCTTCAGAAGATTTCACACTTAGAATATTTCTAATGTTGGTGTGAAACTTCCGAAGTATTATACTTCAGTACTTGTGCAGCATGCATGCATGCAAAAGAGACTTTGCGTGTTTGAGTTGCATCAACCTTAATATATAATCTTCTATAAGGCGTTTCAGAATCCTCATACCAGTAAAGATGGGACCTTTAATACAGAGATAGCAAAGCAACAACATGTCGGTTTTATATAAAGTAGAGTTTTGAAATATTAAATAGGGGACCTTTGTATACATACATACATACATATACATATATATATATATGTATATATATATATATTATATATATATATATATATATATTAAATCACTTTTTGTTAATTAATATAGAATCAGCTCATGGACGGTTTAATGAGCTAAGTCAATCCCAAAACGAAGAAAATTGTTCATCAACGCCAAATGAGGTCGAAGTTTTTGAGTTGGTTTTGGGAGAATGCCGCGGACATATTAGAGGGATTGGGCGTAAACCGTCTTCATCTGCAGGGTCGAGTTCGTTTGACCATGAGCAGGAACAAATACCTCAGACACTTTCAGAGGTATTAAAGTTTTATAAGTTGAATGGATCAAAATAGATCAAAATAGATAAAAATAAACTTTAAGTGCTTAAACTTGAAGGTGTTAAGTGTATCATGTTGGTTTATCTTAAACGGGTCAAAATGGGTAAATTTAAGTTGAAATATATGCATTTTGGTTGAAATGGGTCAAATTGATACAAACACACTTGATATAGTTAAAACCACGTTAATTTGACTTAAAACGGGTCAAAATAGGTAAAAATAAACTTTATGTGCTTAAACTTGAAGGCGTTAAGTGTATCATGTTGGTTTATCTTAAACGGGTCAAAATGGGAAAATTTAAGTTGAATTATATGCATTTTGGTTGAAATAGGTCAAAATGATACAAACACACTTGATATAGTTAAAAGCATGTTAATATGACTTAAAACGGTTCAAAATAGGTAAAAATAAACTTGAAGTGCTTAAACTTGAAGGTGTTAAGTGTATTATTGTTGGTTTATCTTAAATGGGTCAAAATGTGTAAATTAAGTTTAATTATGTACATTTTGGTTGAAATGGGTCAAAATGATACAAACACACTTGATATAATTAAAACTACGTTAATTTGACGTAAAATGGGTCAAAATGGGTAAAAATAAACTTTAAGTGCTTAAACTTGAAGGTGTTAAGTGTATCATTGTTGGTTTATCTTAAATGGGTCAAAATGGGTAAATTCAAGTTGAATTATGTGCATTTTGGTTGAAATGGGTCGGAATGATACAAACACACTTGATATAGTTAAAACCACGTTAATTTGACTTAAAACGGGTCAAAATGGGTAGAAATAAACTTTAAGTGCTTAAACTTGAAGGTGTTAGTTGTATCATGTTGGTTTATCTTAAACGGGCCAAAATGGGTAAATTTAAGTTGAATTATTTGCATTTTGGTTGAAATGGGTCAAAATGATACAAACACACTTGATATAGTTAAAACAACGTTAATTTGACTTAAAACGGGTCAAAATGGGTAAAAATAAACTTTAAGGGCTTAAAATTGAAGGTGTTAAGTGTATTATTGTTGGTTTATCTTAAACGGGTCAAAATGGGTAACTTTAAGTTGAATTATGTACATTTTAGTTGAAATAGATCAAAATGGTACAAACACACTTGATATACACTTGAATTATGTACACTTGACTTCGTTTTTTAAAAAAATGTGAGTGAAAAAATTTTAAATTATATGGAATGCTTTTTAATGATTGTGAGTGGAGACGAAAGAAAATGTTATTATTTATCTATAAATTTGAGGATTCATTGTTCAATCATTATAATTTTTTAATATTTTTGAAAATGATTGTGTGTGTAGAAGAGGGAAAATATAATAATAAAGTATAATATATATTATTTAATTAAAAAGAGAAAAAATATTGGTTTTAATGTAATTATAAGGATACTGATAAAAAATGAGATGTAAGAGCATTCACAACCCGTTCCCTAAAATAATATGAGTATAGTCTCTATATTATATGGTATAGTTATAAGTGATTGTGAGTGAAAGATATGAGAAATTTACTGTTCAATCTATATTTTTAGAAATCACTGTTTAAAACTTTATAATATTTTTAATATATTTCAAATCGTTGTGAGTGAAAATAAGATAAAAGGTAATGATAAAGTAGAAAAAAAGAGAAAAAAACAATGATTTATAATGTAATTATATGAATAAAAATAGAAAATAAATTATAAATGCTCTAAATGCTCTTACATAGCTAACTGCCAACTTTTAATACTAGTAACTGCACATGCCTAAAGTATGGTTTTGTAGACATGTAACAAAAACACGCGCCATCAAATCGCGCTTGAGCAATGCGCGTAAAAGAATACTACTAGTTATATATAATATTAAAAACCTATGTCTATTTTTTTTTTCTCTTTTAGTCGTAGTTTAAAATGGTTTAATTTCTACGCAAGGGCATCACTTGGTTTATTGGTTTAGCATAAGAGTATTCACCGTGGATTTTATATCTATATCTATGTAATTACATTAAAATTTATTACTTTTTATAGACTTTTTATTAAATAATATTTTTATATACTTTGTTATTTAATTTTCTTTTTTCTCCACTTATAAACACTTCAAAAAATAAAAAATATTTATAGGTACTAAAACGGTGACTTACCAAATATATAAATATACGGGTGTTCCATGTTATAATCTTGTAAATGCAACGGTTTTGTCCTTTTGTTTTTTGTTTGTTCTTTATTTTCTATTTAACTAAATTAGTAAATTCTCAAATTACTTAAACAAAGTGACGTGGAGCTTGGTAATGGTGCCCACAAAATTGATTTAAACTTTTTTCAAAACAGGTGCAAGTAATTTCATATAAACATTTTAACTAAATTTATTTACACATATACGCAAAAGCTTTTAATTTATATATCCAACACTTCATACAATATCAAATTTTATAACATTTCTAACAACATTTTAATGTTTGTTTAAATTAACATTTTTACCAATGAGCATGCCGACGAATGGTAACCAAACTAATCCTTTTTTATTGCGTGTTTTAGGCGTGTGACACTTTACTTATCTTTAGATATACGTAGCACCGTTTTGTGGAAACTATCCTAAAGATTGTTTAGGTACCAAATCAAATCTTGTTGATATAGAAAAGTTATATTAGCTTTATTATTAAAAATGTTCAAATATAAAGGCTTTTAAAACTAAAAATTATAAGAAATAATATAAACCATCAATCTATTTAGTCGATGGCTGTCGAGGCATTCGTTGATGTCAATCACTGCCTCCATCTTTTCAAGCCATCTAGTCAGGGCTATGGCTCCACCTTTGCCATCAAACTCTCTCGGTTTACAAGCCACAAATTCCTTGTATGAATATCCCCATCTAGCATTCACAACCCCGGTCTCATTAACAATCCCACTTTCATTACCGGCTGTACCACCATTCCCGATCTCCTGTTTGCTTTCATTCCCAGTCGGGTTCCCATTATCCTCGTTATTATTACCACCATCCCCGTGGGGGTGGTGATTCTGAAGAGCATTGCTCACTTGGGCCACGATAGTCGGAATCAATGCGGCCAGCTGTTGGGCAATTAAGGCTGCCATATCAGAGTTTCCTGTACCCTGATTGTCGTTGGTAGGGCCATCGCTTGTCCTTGGTGCTCTACCTCTGCCTCTGCCCCTCGAGGCTTCACTTCTGCCACTGTTGTTGCGGGTAACTCTTCGAGGCGGCATGTTCTAATCATAAAAGTAGTAAACGCATAAGTTTTGACCATTGCAAGGCACATTATCCATGTCACATTAAGGTCTGACATTCTGGGTTAATACTATACTTATGGTCGTCACACATCGCATACAAATCGTGTAATTCTCACACCATGTATAGGTAATGTCCAAACAGTAGTCCATCATAATAATGACATATCCATGCATGAAATCAAGTTTAGCCTGGCGGAGGTCGTCTATTTCCTCCTCTCTCGAGGTCCCAGACATAACCTCCTCGGGGTAAATCCTAGTGTCTAAGGTCAAGCACAATAGCACGATCTATGAAGATCTCTTCGGGTATAATACCCGGATTGATAAAACAACTTGGTGCGTATAGGGAACAGAAGATCCAATAGAAACATCCCGTAAAGAGTAAGCACAAGGGCTCCCTCACAGGGTGAAAAGATCACGAAACAGATAGATAAACGAACAAGTAATGAGGAACACGTATGAGATATAAAATGCACACAACCCTGGCATGCAAATCTACATGAAGGTTCCTAGATTATAGTCTAGGTCAAGTGTATTGCCTAATTCTCTATAACCAATGGCTCTGATACCAGTCTGTCACACCCCCGCTAAGAGCGGAAACACGGGGATGTAACGAGACGGTAATCGTCATAACACATGGTAAGCGATAGAGATGCAATATAATAAATGATAATAAGCGTGTCATGACGACACCCGACAACAAGGGGACTTGTGTCGTGTTTAGTCAATGTTCACGAAAACATAGCCATAAGCATACGCAACCAAATGATCACAAAATACTAATATCAACATTGTAACGTATTTTTCCCACAACCCGGGAACAAGTAACAAAAGAGTAATTGTTATTTTAAAAAATACTACATCAAATGTTTTCAAAATGACAAGTTAGCCACAAAATGCATCCTAGGGTCTCCACTAAGGCAGCACACCTAGATCTTTAGCTAGCATGATCACCTGAAAAGATATGCTCAGAATGGTCAACAAAATTATTGATGAGCTCGTAGGTTTAAAAGTAAATACGTAATTGATGTTGTATAAAGTTGTTGCAGAATACCGTGCATACAGTTATAAGTAAGCAAAATCACATGACATGAGCTTTACAACCAAACCTAACGACATACACAAAGAATCTTGTCGGAATATATTCACCCAAGGCCCGTTCCTGGCATCTGTTGGTACTAACTAGTATACCAACACGAGGGTGGGGGTGTCAACCCAAGTAGTACTACCAATACCTATCCGTCGGTTCCCACACTGGAATTAAATGGTTGTAAGAAAGAACGACAAAGCAGTCCCAAACATGTATCAGATAAGTACTCACAAAACAGCGGCACGTTGATTCTAAGTATGTAATTGTATGTATGTTGTACATCATGAAAATGAGTGAGCATACTTTTCCCCATGTTTGTAATGTTTGAAAAGTTGTATCAGCATAAAAAGGGGCCACGAAACTCACATGTTAAGTGGTAAGTATGAATGATCAAGTTCCCAACGGTTGTATGCAATGAACAGTCAAACACCTATTGACAGTTGTTGTTAAGCATTAATGATATGTATAAAACAAGTAGTAATGTTTGGTCGGTTCGGGTTGTATTGGGTTAGTCGCGGGTAACACACACAAGCAAACACACGTATTAGATCTTATGTAGATCCAAGTACTAAGAGTAGTCGTCATTGCCAATGACACTTGTTGGATATTTGTAGTCCCAAAAAGGGTTGTTGAAAATTTGTAAAACGTTAGGTTGATTTTAGATTGAAATAGTATGTACATGTTGATAGCGTTCACTTTAATCTTTGTGGTCAAGCAATGACACTTTTATTGATGTTACCTTATCATCACAAGACATTCAGGAAGGGAATTCACACACACACATCATCGGTTTCATTCACACGACTCAACACTCTATTCGTACGAATCAGCCTTCAATCGTACGAATCAGCTTCATTCGCACGACTGGCATTCAGTCGTACCACACAACACCCAATCGCACAACTTAACCTCCATTCGCATGAATCAACCTTCATTCGTACGAATCAACTTCATTCGTACGACTGAACCTTCATTCGTGCGATTGGCCTTGAGTCGTGCGATACACGCACAGTCGCATACATTCATTCGGTCGCAGGACTCAATCGCACACCACATTCATCCGCATTGACTCGACCGCACACAACATTCATCCGCATTGACTCAATCGCACACATTCATTCGATCGCACAACTCAGTCGCATGACATCCCTAGTCGCACGACTCAGTCGCTCGAAAGACACAGGCGCATGACTCAGTCGCACGACTCACCCAGTCGCACGGCTCAGTCGCATGACAGACCTAGTCGCTTGAACTGCAGGTTCGCGACTGCTGAAGTGCAGAGCAGCCTTTGGCTGCCTTGAGCTCAGGTTCTACACAACAAGGACTTCCAGAATCACACAACAAACACACACAAACAAGAAGCACACTCAGAAAGACACCACACGCACCCACACGACCTCTTGTGTTCGAGTTGACCTGAACACCCGAAACCCTAGAAATGGACAACAGTAAAACGAGTAAGAAATGGACAACCATGGTCGTCTACCTGCAAGGATGGAGTAGACTAGGTTGTAGATGAAGTCTAGACGATGAAAACGAGACCAAATGGAGTGTTTTTGGTGCAAAAGTGAAGAAGATAGGTGATGAAGAAGAAAGTGAAGAAGAAGTGAAGAGGATGAAGAAAATGGCTGGGAATGGGGTTTTTATACCCATCCCAAGTTTGTAAAATGGCACATTTAGTCCCTGCACTTAGCCCCCGAGTTCCCCAAAGTTTGTTTCGATTAAAAACGACTTTAAGCGTGTTTGTTATATCAATGTTAAAAGTGTGTTTAATGGTAATTGATGATTTAAAATGGTTTTATTAATGAAAATGGTTATAAATAAAAATGATATATTTGGTGATAATGGTGATGAAATTTATAAAATGTTTAGGCTTAGCACGCGTTCACGAAGGAAGTACAGGCACAAGGGTAATAAAGCAAACATAATTCTATAACAGGAGTCATGAAGAAGAGGAAGAATAATTAAGAATAATTGATGGCTAATTATGTTGTTTGACGAACCTTAAGGTGACGGATGTCACATGTCACACCCAGTAGTACTACCCAAGATTTCCGCTAGTTACCATTATTAACGATTCGAAAGTGTGAGGACTTTTCAAGGCATTAAGCACTATGTTAAAACATACACAACTTATAATAATAATAAAATAGCATTTGAGTACAAGTATACTACCTCCCCCACAAGAGAGTTTATAAAAATAGAGGGGCATGAACTCACCCGGTGTATAATGATAATGAATAAAGAGACTCGTGATAGGTGCAAAGACAACCTTTCAAAGGTTACCTAGAACACACAAGTACATAAGTACATTTACACAGAAAACTTAACAACCTAGGTTAACCTAGTTGACCTGTTTGACCCGTTGGTGACATATTAGATGAAATATTGTTTATTCATGCAAATAAACTTATCATACACGAATATCATGTAAGTTATCCACGTGCATCATATCATCAACCCAAGTTCTACCTAGGTCATCATACCATATTAGATCATCATACACTCATGCAAATCTCAAATAATCATCATGCTCAAATATTATAAATACATCACATCAGACAATTCATACATGCAGTCTAATCATGCACTTCATGCCATGTGAAGTCACCCACGACCTCACATCCTAAACCCTGCCAATCCTACTAAATAGGGGTCTCAGATTCGCATGCGTGTATGACAATCATAACCACACTACTAGCATATATAGTGACAACCAAATTCCAAACCTAATCATGATCTCCTAATCACTAACCATAATTCATCATCATGTATGATCATCAAAATCTATATTTCATACATGATCAACCAAGCATCCATACAACTCAATTACACATTCTGGCACAACAAACATCATCCACAATCATTCTAACATGATCCTAACATCATAAGCATGCCAAAATCACATCCAAAGTTCTACAAAAATAAAATTTCCTTTTCGGAAAGTAATACCCAAAAGTGATCTAGCATCCAATTCAATCATAATTTCAACAATTAATCACCTCCAAAACTAACAAATTCCCAAACATCATACACAAAAGTTTCTACTTTTAGTAAGTCATGATCAAGATCATAATTTCATGGATTTTCTTGTACAATTCAATTAAACTAACATCTAAGCATCACATCTAACATCTTAGCATCAAGAAATCATTAATTCCAAGTACAAAAAGTTTCTTCTTATGGTAATGTATGAACTAGATGATCAAACCTATATTTCTTGCACAATCAACATAATCTAGTATTCATACAACCTAACTAACATCATATAATCATAGTACAATCATCAATTTTGTAGATACATGTGTACCTAGTTTAGGAGCTCAAATGTAAAATGTCTTTCATGTAATAGAATGGGTACTGAATGAAATACAATGTGTGGTTTATGCTTATAATGTTGAATATCTCATTGTTTAGTGTATGATAATGCATGGTTGAACTAAATACCACGTAATTCGTGGAAAAACAAAACAATTCGTGGAAAAACAAAACAATTCGAATACCTACGCACTAAATCATACCCTACTCATCCAGAGACTCAAGAACACTTGTTTCAAGTTCATAGATCACAGTTAATCATCTTGCAATCATTCTTAACGTTTTGATTCATTATTAGATCGATTATACTTGCCTTCTCACTGATTGGATCGCCAATCAAATAGGATTTCACACTATTTGATTCGGTATACACGTAAATCAGTTAGTACTCCGTACCCGTAATGGTCCTAACAAGTGGCATGACTGATGGCCAAAAGGTAAAGTACAATGCAAACAAGAAGGTATATGCATTGCTAACTCAGTCAATTCCTAAGGACATCTTCTGTCAATTTTCTGAGAACAAGCAAGCAAAGAAGCTATGGGATGCTTGGAAAAACAGTATGACGGGAATGCGTAATTAAAAGCTCTAAAGACTAAAGCGTTGAAGAAGGAGTTCGAAAACTTCTCGTAGGTGGGTAAGGAGAGCTTGGATGACGTCATCGATCGGTTCTACCGCTTGATGAGTGAGCTGCACATCATGGAGTTACAACGTCTATGGAAGACAAGGTGTCGAACTTTGCAGATGGGTTGCCAGAAAAATAGGTTTCCTTTGTATCCAACCTCAGACAGAATGATATGCTGGCGAAGTTAGATATCAATGATTTCATTCTGAAGCTGAGAGTGGAAGAGTTGAGGATGAAGTATAGGGCTCAAAAGTCTTCATATAATCAGAACCCGTCACTGTACAATTCAACTCCTTAATCCAAAATGTTTGGAGCACCACTTCAAACGACATTTGTGTCGAGTTCAACCGCTCCGTCTCAAGCTACTACTTTAGGATCTGACACATCAAGTGTTGGAGCATATATAGTCATATATAGTGTGTCCGTCGCTTGTCGAATAGTCTAGGCTTAATGTATTACACCTGATATGTGGTAAACACATGAAACTGGGTCATTCGCAGGAGCATATGCGAATGAGACTTAGTCGTACGACTGAGCCATGCTAATGGACCAGTCATGCGACTGAGAGATGCGATTGGGACATTCGTAAGACTGAATCATAAGTATGGTCCAGTCGTACGATTAAACCATACGCATGGTCCAATCGTACGATTGAACCATACGCATGGTCCAATCGCACGAATGGGCCCACTCGCATCTAATATGGGCCGAGGCCTATATATACCAGTTTCAATGTGTAGAGAGAATAAAGGTTTGAGAGGGAGTCTGCCCGGGAGCCTAGGGCTGCCGGATGAGAGGGGAGATCATGCTCGATCTTCCCCTTGCCAAGAGTCTTGATTCTTATGTTGTAACAAGCTTGTAATCGTTAGGTTTTATCAATGAAACCAGTTAATTATAGTTTGTATTATTGTTTGACTTTTGGTTTGTGCTGTTATCTATCCTTCTGTCAAGAACATGCTCGGATGTTTATCGATCCAACCCGACTTCACATAAGGGTCATCTTGCACCTAATACATAACACCTGAAGCTAATGCTACAAAATTGAAGACCGAGAATCTCGGTAATGTGACAGTAGAAGTAGCAAAGGAGCATATGGATCTCTTAGCAGCTTTTGTTCACTTCTACGATGGACTAGTTGCTGGGAAGATTGGAAACTGCCATCTGGCAGATGAGGACTATGAGCAAGTAGACGAGACAGAGTTGGAAAGAATGGATATCATGTGTGCCTTAGCAAGCGTTGTTCGCAGAGCTTAGAAGTTTGTCAAGAAGACAGGACAGAACTTGATAGCCACTAAGGATACAACTTTTGGTTTTGACAAAACCAAAGTTACATGTTTCAATTGTGGGGAAAAGGGGGTACTTCAAGCGTGAATGTGTGAAGCCCAACAAGACAGGAAATAGGAATCCATTCTCATCCTTCAATCGCCAAGATAAACCCACAAGTAGTCCTACTTCGTGAAGCAAGGATCCTAAGGCCTTGACTGCTCAAGATGACGAAGGACAAGATTGGTCCTTTCGGTTTGTGTCTCCGGGAGAATCCAACATTGCTTGTGTTGAGGGTTTAGATGATGACTCATTAAGCGAAGGTGATATAGCAGTGGAACTCGCAATGTCAAATAATGAAGAAACCGCAAATGTGGCCGATCACCTGCCTGAAGAAGGGACAAGCTCAAAATGTTCAGAATCACCAGCACTGGAAAAGTCAGACTATGCTTTGATGGCTGATTCAACCGAGCCTTCTCAGGTAAGTACCAAAGACCAAGTGTTTGATAGTCAAGCTTGTAATGAATGTAATCAGTTTAGAGAAAGCATAGACACAAAATTTGCTAGGTTATTAGATCACAATGATAGCTTAGTAAATGACTTACAACTATGCACAGAAGCAAACAGGATTATAAAACAAAATGAGCACAGTTATAAAGAGAAAATAGAACAGTTAAAGAAACAACTAAGGGAAACCGAAGTTGTGTCCTTTAACCAAGCAAATGAAATTAAGTTCTATTTAAACTCCCTAGAAGAAGCTAAGAAACAAAAAGCAGTTTTGGAAGTCGAAGTAAATTTATTAAAACAAAAACTGCACAGTTGGACCAGTTCTTCTCACATTGTCCAACACTTAGTGAGAGAACGCAACAACATGGAGGGTTTGGGTTCCAAAGTGGTTCCACCACCACATGAGACCTTGTTGAATGCTAAATGCAAGCCTATTAATAACAACCCAATCAAGGATCATGTGGTGTCCACTCCTCTTGTAAGTGATCCAGATTCCACATGTAAACCTATTGAATCTGGCACTAAACAAAAGGAGACCATTTCAAAATTAAAAGGTAAAATGCCTATTGCTAATCTGGATGAACAAATTGAGAAGGTTAAGGTAATGTTTGGTTCAAAAACACTCAATTCTAAACCCAAAAAGACCAAACAAGTTAACCAAACACGTGCATCATGTCTAAGTCCAGATAAACAAAAGGGTAAAGATGTTAAAAAAGTTCAAACAATTATTTTGTTAAACCAGATAAAACATCTAAACAAGAAGTGTCAAAACCCAAACATAATAAAGTCACACGTGTGTCACACACTTCTCCACAGAAAAAGTTACACCATCATGTCGAAAGTAGATCATGCTACAACTGTGGAGAATATGGACACATCGCATCAAACTGTCCTTATTATCAGACTCCAAGGAAAAGAGTTGAACTTTATGACATGAAACAAAGATCATCAAAAAGAAGCTCCATGACTCCACCAAAAAGAGTCAGTGAACCTAAATTTCAACCTATTAGCTAGTCGTCTGTTTATCACAAACAGGCCTTACATAAAACTGGCTTATGGAAAGAAAAGTCCATCTATGTATCTGATAATGAGAACAAGAAGACGAATGATCTTCCCTCACCCTCAAATGGACAATGGGTGGAATTTATGATGTGTGATGCCTCTGGGTCACCCAAGCCAGTTAAGGCTTGGGTCTCTAACCTCAACTAATGATTTCATTTGAATGTGCAGGTTGTTTGCTATAGCACTGACACAAACACTTGGATTGTAGATAGCAGAGCATCCAGGCACATGACCGGGAACCTGATTTTCCTGTCAAATGTCAAACAAATTAAAGGAGGTCATGTTTCATTTGCCGGAAACAAAGGAGGTTACATCACAGCTCAAGGGAAGTGGGGAACCAGAAAGTGAAGTTTGATAAGGTAAACTATGTTCAACAACTTCAAAACAACTTACTTTCTGTATCCCAAATATGTGACAAAGATTTTAAGGTAGTATTCAACAATAAGAAGTGCTATGTTCTGAAAAAGGACTATGTGATCCCAAAGGACCAAGTCTTAATGTCAGCTTCAAGATATAATGATCTTTATGTCTTGGATCTCTTAAAGGCCTCCATAACAGATCATCAAGTTCAGTGCTTCTTGTCCATGGCTACTAAGAAGGATTTGATCTCCTGGCATAGGAGAATGGGACACATCAATCCACGGAAGATGAATCACTTGATCCAGAATGATCTTGTGCGAGGATTAATCGTCAAAAACTTCCAACTCCCGGATTTTTGTGTTGCCTGCAAGAAAGCCAAACAGACGAAGAAATATCATAAGGAAAAGAAAGTTCATTCCATTAAACTGCCTCTTGAGCTTCTTCACATGGATCTGTTTGGTCCAGTCAGTACAAGGAGCATCGCTGGGGACTTGTACTGTTATGTAGTTATGGATGACTACTCAAGATTCTCTTGGGTAATGTTTCTAAAATCCAAATCAGAAACATTTGAGTCATTCAAAGTGTTAGTAACTACACTGGAGTCACTCTACAAGCTAAAGGTAAGACAAGTACGCTCAGTCAACGGTACCGAGTTCAAGAACCAATAGATGGAGGCATTCTGCAAAGAAAAGGGAATTGTGCACAGTTCACTTCCGCCTACACTCCTCAGATGAACAAAGTTGCTGAGAGAAAGAATCGCAACTTGATAGAGACTGCACGGACAATGCTAGCAGACTAGAAACTGCCCATCCAATTTTGGAATGAGGCAGTTGCCAATGTGTGTTACACGTTAAATCGAGTTCTGGTGGTAAAACATCATGGTAAGACGTGTTACAAGTTACTTCAATGGCGTAAACCTAATCTAGAGTACCTCGAACCGTTTGGCGCACCTTTCACCCTATTGAAGAAAACTCAGGAAGGCAAGTTCAACGAGAAGGCTGAAGAAGGAATCTTTCTAGGATACAACATACCGAATAAGAGAGTTTACAATAACTCAACGGGTCAAGTAGAAGTGTGGTGTAACGTGGACGTTCAGAGAAACACCACCCCCTGCTGGAAAAGGCCCCGCATTCTTTTTTGACTATGATGGATTTTTCAAGTCCTTCAACATCCCTCTCTCCACTTCTGACGATGAGTTAGTAACGAAAATGATGTATGATGTCTTAAACACACCATCCCAAGACTCAACAACATCTGGTTTACAAGGTGATTCGCCTAACCATTCAGGGGGAACACTCGAGGTAAGTGACTCCTCCTCTGACGATGAAGCCGTGGACAATGATCAAATCGATCAGGAGGACTAGGTTCCTAGTACTACAAGTCCACAAGCATCGGATGTTGATGCCTCTGAGTCTTCATAACCTCACACTCCTATTGCCTTAGATTCGGAACCAAATGTTCATAATCTTGATACTAAGGTAGTTGTTCCCACCACTCCTGGATCACGCCTAAATGTCTATCATCCTCTGGACAATGTCATTGGGGATGTCAGATCAAGAGTTCAGACAAGAAATCAGCTATATTCAGCTGATTATGCCTCGGTAATATAAAAGAGATACCTTTATGATGGTGCATATCATTGTTTTGTGTCTCAGTTTGAGCCAAAATACGTTAGTGAAGCCCTAAATGATGAGGCATGGGTGAGTGCCATGCAAGAAGAACTTCTTTAATTGAAGAAGTTAGGTGTATGGACACTGGTGGATAGACCTAAAGGTGCTAAGGTCATTGGCACCAAATGGGTCATGAAATGCAAGAAAGATGACCAAGGGGTCATAATGAGGAACAAGGCTCGACTTCTAGTTCAAGGATTTCGACAAGTCGAGGGCATTGATTACAATGAAGTATTTGCACCTGTGGCAAGAATGGAAGCCATCCGTATCTTCCTAGCCTATGCCTTTTACATGAAGATTAAATTTTATCAACTAGATGTAAAGAATGCATTTCTTCATGGTGAAATCCGGGAAACAGTGTATGTCAGTCAACCCGAAGGATTTGAGGATCCATATCATCGTGACAGAGTTTACAAACTGGATAAGGCTCTCTACGGGCTTCACCAAGCCTTGAGAGCATGGTATGAAAAACTCTCAACTCATCTTGTGAAACACGAATTTCACAGAGGAGTGATTGACTGTACACTGTTTATCAAGGAAAAGGATGGTGATACTGCTTGTTCAAATTTATGTTGATGACATAATCTTTGGTTCCAAGAATGAAGACTTATGTAAAGAATTTGAAGTAGTAATGAAGGCAGAATCTGAGATGAGTGCCATGGGAGAGATGAAATTCTTTCTCGGATTACAGGTGGATCAGACACCAAAGGGGATATTTCTACATCAGACAAAGTATGTAGGTGATATTCTCAATCAGTTTGATATGGAGAATACTTCCGCAGCTGGGACTCCATTTGCTACAAACCATGATGTAGCACCCGACAAGAATGGTGATCTGGTAGATGCCACCATGTACCAAGGAATGATCAGATCCCTCATGTACCTCACTACCTTAAGACCTGATATCATGTACGCGACGTGCCTTTGTTCCAGATGTCATCTGAAACCAAAAGTCAACCATCTAATTGGGGTCGGATTATGGCGGCTGCAAAATGAACACTGGGGTTGTGGTATCCTCATGATGATGACTTTGAGCTTACCGCGTATAGTGACTCGGATTATGGCGGCTGCAAAATGAACTACAAGTCAACCTGAGCAGGATGTTAATTCTTTGGGAGAAGATTGGTCACGTGGCAGTGTAAGAAGCAGACATCAGTTGCTCTGTCAACTTGTGAAGCTAAGTATGTTGCTGCGGCAAGCTGTTGTTCTCAAATCATCTAGGTTCAATAGCAAATGCGGGACTACGGTTTGAAATTTTCTAACACCCCTATATTTGTTGATAATTCTGCTGCAATAGCCGTAACTAAAAATCTGGTCCAACATCCTAAGACCAAACACATCGGCATTAAATATCTCTTTATACGTGTCTGCTTTGAAAAGAATTTAATCGATGTTGTTAAAATAAATACGGATTTTCAAGGCGTTGACCTCTACATAAAAACTTTTGATAAACCATGTTTTCTATATTTGTTAGAGGTCAACGACATTAAAAAGAAACATGAAGTAATTCCAGAAGATGAAAGTGATTAGTCCGACGTGTCAAGTAAATTTTTATAATCTTTTTATTTTTATTTTATCTTATTTTGTTTTATTTTATTTTTCTCTTATTAAAATTCTAAATGCAGAACCATTTTTGGTTTTAGAATTTTAGGGGGAGAATAGGTTAGACTAGTATTAAGTAATTAGAAAAAAAAGGGAAATGGACAGTCTAGCTAAAAGAAATGAGACTGTATCTGTGATACTGATTCAATGACTATGGAATATGATAGTACACAGGAACAAATAGTTTGGGACTTTAAAAGAATAAATTGTTCAAAATGCAAAATTCGAAGTATAAGTCTGAGATGTCTAAGCAACATAAAAGGAAAAATGATAGTTAAGCTAGGTGCTACTAAGGTAACACAGAGAAAGTAGACCTAGAGAGTGTTAGACCACTACATGATATGTCGGTAGATTCAACACAATAGATAAGTAGACCTCATTGGTGATTTCTAACTCAAACTAAGTTGTTCAACAAGCTGTGGGTTTCCATCTTATCCCTGGTTAACACAATCAACGAAGTTCCAATACGGGTTAACAAGCATAATAAATGCCACAAATGTGTGCGAATGACCTTAAAATGAGCAAAGCACATGAAAAATGAAAAAAACAATCTAGCTAATAATGGATGTTGTTGGTGCGATCTGTGCAAAACGAATAAATTGCTCAAACAAGAAGATAGGTTGTGTGCCTCTCTGCTGTGCGGTGGCACTGACCTGAGGATAAGAATAACCTATATATTCTAGAATTCATTGTTGTTTGCGCTCTCTGCTGTGCAGTGGCACTGACCTTAGGCTTAGCATCTCTTTGAAAGCTCTTAGAATAGTTTCTTCTTGTAAAAGACCTGTAGACCGCTCAAAAATCTCCTGAGGAATGTTGATTACCATATAAGCGTGGGATCCACAAATGCTTGTTGAAATAATTAAACCAATCATATCACCAATCTGTGTCAAAAATCGGTGTATGGATTTATATGGACAAGTATACTGACAATCATCGTGGCTGCATTTCTTGAAAGTCAAAATCAAAGTGCGCATCTGATAGCTCTAGTATGATTTCCTAAACTTGTTTCTATCTCTAGATTAAAACAGGAATCTAGCATTAAAAGGCTTTGGTAAAATGTCCCAAATGATTTGAAAAACCTATATGATTCCATAATGAATCGTTCCAGGTCTAATCAAAGTAACTTGACGCTATACTGTCTAGGAAGGAATATCTGGTAGATTCTTATCTTAGTATTTCAACCTCCCACAAAAATTCAAGATTATGGTTTTAGCTTTGTTTTAAATTTCTAGTTGTTTAATTTAGTTACATTCATTAAATTTAGTAAGTAAATGTCGGACTATGCATCGGAACTCTATCTGGGATTTAAATCACTTAAATGGGTCACGTTTGAGGTGACCAAACTGGTTTTCACATGTCAAAAGAGTCACATCTAAGGTGACAAATTGTTTTGTTTTAAAAGGATCACGTCTGAGGTGATCAAAGGTTTTCTAAGTTAAAAGGATCATGTCTGAGATTATCGAATGCTCAAAAAGTTTTATCAAGTGTTGAAAGGGCTAAGTGTCAAATGGTCATAAAGTCAAAATCATAAGTATGAGCCATTCGCACGACTGGACCATGAGTATGGACAAGCCATACGATTGGACCATACGTATGAGCCTAATCGCATGACTAAACCACACGTATGGCCCAGACGTGCGATTGGACCATCAACATGGGTCAATCCATGCGATTGGATCATCAGAATGAACCAATCACATGAATGAAGGTGACCGAATGACACAGTCGCACGACTGACTTCTAGTCGCACGACTGAAAGTGACCGACTGTGACAACCTCACGGCTGATCCTCAGTCGCATGAATCAAGTATGCGACTGGGCTCGGTTGCACGACTAAAGGAAACCCTAGTATAAAAGAAGGGGGAGTCAGTCGCAATCATTCATCACTCCCAAATCGCCCCCAAATCGCACGACTCTACCATTACTCTGCCCGATTTTCATTTGATCACTCTAGACCACTGATTGTTGTGTATTGACAATTCCTTGTGATTATACAGGTAACGTGCGGTGTAATTCACTCAAATATCCATCGATTCATGCCCTAAATCGACTGAATTTAGCCCTAAACTTAACCGAGACTTAGTTTGTCTAAGAAACTAATTAAACTAAGTACATTGTTAAATTAAAGGTTATTAGGTGTTATATTGGTCATGTGCGAGACTAATGAGCCAAACCATGATGTCTAACATTAAATTTTGCTCAAAATCTGAATTTGAATGGAACAGACAGACTGTCATGCGAATGGATACCCTGATGAACTTCAGTCGCACGACTGAGCTGGGCGAATGGGTAAATCGCACGACTGCACCATGCGTATGAGTTCAGTCGCACGACTAGGGTAAACGTATGGGATAGCATACGACTGATCCTAGTCGCATGCTCAGTCGTATGTAAGAGCTAAATCGCATGACTAAATCTCAGTCGCACAGTTCATTCGCACGAGAGAACAGAAGATTTCAAGTTCAATGAATCAAGTTGTTACACATTGACACATACTAACGTTTATTTGTATTGCGTGACAGATGACGAGTCGTTGGCCCATGAGCACTAAGCACAACATTTGTGCACATCTGGATCTGACTTCACGGAATGCAGTTGATTTCTTAGGCATTATTACTTTCCTACGAAGATCGAGGATCTTTCGTGCCATTTCGACTCCATGCACACCATACTGATCACTTCAGCATGCCTTTTGGGAAGGCGCGGTTGTCAATAGAACCACAGAGCCCCACCGTATTAGGAGCTCTATCTTCGGTCATGCCATAGAGATCACAGAGGAGGATCTCAGGACTATATTAAAGTTTGGAGACGATGCCGACTACTTGACCCGCTTGCACCCACTAATAGTACGCGGCTGCTTTCTATGAGCCAAGCACTTGGGAGACATCACCGCAGGTGTGCTCAACAAGAGCAACCTGTGCCCCCAATTTAAGTACTTGGCCCATGTGTTACTGAAGTGCATGGCCTCCAGGAAGGGAGGCTTCGATGAGCTATCAGATCAGATGCAGAACGCCTACCTGGCATTGGTGCTGAACCATCTGTTCAGCTTCTCCAGGATGATCTTCACCTATCTGGTGGAGAACATCGAGGCAAAAGGAAGGAGGGATTTTGTATGTACCCGCGCTTCATGCAGATGATTATTGATCAGAAGCTCCCTTAGCTACCAAAGGAGAAGGAGGACGCTGTAGTGCTCGAGGTGATGGACGATACCACCTTGGACAGGATGAGGGTATATAGGGGAAAACAGGTGAAACCCCTGTGAGGCGATTGTTTAGGCATCTTGCCCGGGAAGACTATGTGATGTCGTCTCGAAGAAAGTGGCACCACGACGACAGAAACTCCGACACTGAGCAGATTGTGCTCCCTGCTGATACTTCTGATGATGATGACGGCAGTGGTGATGGTGGAGACTCTATCCCCACTCCATCTAGGGCCACCACTATAGATGTTACACCTCCACCACCCACTCATGGAGAAATGGCTACAGCTGGTTTCCATCAGGATTTCATACCTGATGAGGAGGAGGAGAGTGATGATGTGCCGTTGACGAGAACCGTGGGCAGCAGGTTGGTTGCCACTGAATGTGGAATGGAGGCGGTTGGAGGACACCAAGCTAAATCTGGGGAGACTACTATAGATCCTACCTATACCCCAGACCAGCCCAGCATCCCAGGGGGAGCATCCTTCTCAAGGGGTTTGAGGAAGAAGAGGATGGCTCAGCCCCATGGGATGAAGCAAAAAAGAGGGAGGTTCATGCTGATTCCTACCTCCACCACAACTGCCACCATATCTACCACCACCACTCACTTACCCACCACCACTACTACCACCTCACCCACCACCACTACCACAACCACTCCACCACCCATCTACACTACTACCACCTCACCCACCACCACTACTATAGCCACTCCACCACCCATCTACACTACTACCACCACCACTATAGCCTACCCATCACCACCCATACATATACCACCACCCATATTCACCACAGCCACCACCACTACCACCAGCCAACAGCCCAAACCATCATCCCACCAGCCATTCACTACAGGATCCTCCCTACCTTCTGTTGGGGTAGAGGATCAGCTGGCAACACTTAACAGAATGGTTTTGAAGCTATAGGCTACTGACGAGGAAAGAGTTGCACAAATCAAACAGCTTGTGGAACACAAGGCTGCCCAAGCATAACAGATTGCTCAGCAGGCCCAGCTAATAGAGGATCAGGCTCAGTAGATGGCTGCTCAAAGTCAAGAGATTGCCCAACTCCAGGAGCATAAATTTCTATCCACTAAGAAGATCGAGGAGTTGGAGGATGCCAAAAATACAATCATGCTCAAACTTAAAGGAACAAAGGATGAGCCCCGGAAGATACGAGAGGGAGATGATGAGGATGATGATGACAAGGATGATGATCATGATAAGACAAAAGGAGGAGATGATGAAGAAGGAGGCGATGCATCTACATCGGGTGCCACATAAGCAAGAGAGAGGCGGACCAAGAACACTCAAGATCAGGGTGCCTCAACATCAGCCCCAACTGCAGAAGAGCACATGATTCATGATAAACGTAATGATTAGATGTTTATGTAATTTTAATTCATGTGTAATTGAATAATGTATTAAACTCATGTACATAATGTTTATATTTAGTTAATGATTTACTGTGTTGATTATTGACTAATGGTTGATGTATTTATGTGTTTAAATCAAGCAGATCATTCATCTTAGCAAGATGAGTATGGTGTTGCTCCCCTTCAGAAAATCAAGTCTCAACTGGCAATGATACTTGATTTGCAAGGGATTGTTAGGAGTTCTGTGAGTTATACTCCTGAAGAAGGAGAAATAATTCATGACCTTACTCATGAGCAACTAGCTGAGATATTCCGACTGAATCTGGATGAAATTGTGAAGGATGCTCCTACAGTTGACATGGATAGTGACGATGAGCTTATGATGTGGACGAGATAGAGATTGAAGATGTCACAGCCCAACATTATCCAGAGTATGCGGACAACGAGGGAAATATAGTCCCCAATCTGGGTGACACTCTTGTCAGTGATACATTTGAAATAATGGATAAGATGGAGCAAGAGTCGGAGAAGAATAAGGATCAAGCCCAAGCCTCGGACGCTGATGTCAACATCAAAAAGGCTGAATAGGCGGCATGTTTTGTAGAGATCAGAGCCCAACGCAGTGCTCCAAAGCCGAGTGTCTACACCAAGCTTTACAAAGTGAAGAAGCATCTGAAGGTGTCAGGAAAGATTATATCGTGGGCATATTTTGATGATCTTAGTGTATATGCTATCAAGAGGGAGAAAGGAACCGAGTACTTCAGATTCCCACACGATCTGAAGACTCTACCCGGTTTTGAGCTCAACGAGCCAACCAAACTGAAGCTGTTATATGCTGACCCAAGAAAGATGTAAGGCTGGTTTGAGGCTGCTTTGAAGAGAGAGTACTACACCAGGTGGGTCAACTTCAAACCTCAACAATCGACGAGGTATATCAGAAGGTCTGATGTTGATGCCATTACTCGAAAGCCAAAGATTATGCTGAAGTGGAGTCCTCCGTGCACAATGTCAAGAATCCCTATAAGGGAAATGCCTCAGGACTTCACTCCACACTTTAAATGGTGGTAATATGATTGGAGAACAGGTGAGGCGATCATAGTTCTGAACAGAGATGGAAATATGGAAACCATCAGGGTGTTTGACCGAATGTGGCTAACTAACTTGTCGGCTAATGATGTTTACACCTTATACAGGTGGCCACTGTTCTATGATGCGTAAGACATTGTACAAGCCCTCCAGTTTCAAAATGATATAAGGCTCTGTTTTGCAGTTGAGATACATGCTAGAGCTACAAGAGAGGAGAAGTACAAGAAGTTTCTTTCAAAATGATATAACCCATAATCATCACTATAACATACATACATACATACATGCCTTCAAACATAAGGCTGTAAACCCACAGTTTCTTTCAAAATGTTTACTTAGTATGCATAATAGCCCCAAATTAGTTGAAAATCAGTAAAAGAGGGGTTCTAGAAACTCACCTTGAGCAGCCTTTGAGCAACACACTTCAAGTTCGAGACCCACCTTCAATTCAGCTCTTGAATCCCGAAAACAAACACTAAACAATTAGAACTTCGGTCAAGAACTCGAAACCCTGCTGAAACCGAGCTCATATAAGAGAAGACTTACCTTTGATGCTGCTTCTTTCACTTTCTCTCTCTAGAACCGGCGCTTCTCTCTCTTCTTCCTTCTTTTCAGCTGATTGAAGAAGATGAAAAAGAAATGGGCAACCATGCCCCCTTTAAACCTTAAAGTAATAAGTTTTGTACTTTGTACACTTTATCCCCCTCCACTTGTGCAGAATTTCTATTCTTTCTATTTACCTTTCTTTTCCTTCTATTTAAATAGAAATTCAGGGTGTTACAAGTCTACCCCCTTTAAAGAGGTTTCGTCCCCGAAACATGTCGCTTCTCGAATAGTTAAGGGTAACACTGTCTCACTTCTTCTTTGATTTTACATTTAAATTTAGATCCCTTTAGGCTTCACTGCACCCGCACAAGTGAAACCATCATCCTCCTTAGCCTATTCTCTTCTTCTTATTAGTAATGGTCACCAGTTGCTTCTCATGGTTGTTACTTTGTCCATCTCAGTGTTCTCTAGTAGCATGATCATATCCTCATCGGTTGAGCTCTTTCTTAGACGAGATGCATGGAACATCAGATGAATTCCTCCTAACTCATCTGGTAGCTCCAGTCGATGTGTCACTTCTCCTACCTGAGCAACAACTAGGAATAACCCTCTACACTTTAGTATTAGATTTACTCGACTCCAAACCAAGGAATCCGCTATCCTGGTCGAAGGCTTCCTCATACTTCATTGTCGTAGGTCATCACCGAACTCTAGTTGTGCACGGTTGAACAATCCATCTTCTTGTAACAATTGGGGTTTGAGTCATAGACTACTGATCAACTCACCTGGAGATGAATGTCTACCTACCTATGTCTGTCTTGAACAGCCTAGAAGGAACAAGCGCTCTCTCTCAATTTTATCATGCAATCCTCTAGGGAATTAGGTAACCTGCTAGACTTACCAATAGCAATTCTTGCATCGAAGGGCTCATCGATCTTCCTACCCCTAGCGTGCAACATCACAAAAAATAGCAACAACAAAACTACTACTAGCGTCACAATTAAAGATAGATGCATAAATCTAAACTTGCAAGAACGTACCTGACGTTTCCTCGGAGTCTGACCTAGCCTCCTCCCGGTCATAGAGAAGGCTCTAGCCTTCACCATCTGTTCTCCTTCCTCGTACTGGAGCTTCCTTTGATCATCTTCACTCCCGAACCTTCCGCCCTCGGCTTCTTGCAATCCCTGCTCATGTGACCTTCCTCGCTACAGGAATAACACCTCCCCATACCGCAGTTCTTCACCACATGTCCGGTCCTCCCACAACGGAAACAGACATTGCCCCCAATCTACATTCCCCTGGGTGCATGTGTCCACACTTGACACACCTTTTCGACCCCGCACCAGTTATGACCACACACTGATCATCCACTCGTGCACCTTTGCCACCTAGAGCGGCTCCGCCACGTCCCAATCGCTTCCCGTTCCATTCTTGATAACCCTCTCCTTTCATGCTACTTTCAGTCACCATCACAGATCTTTCATCATACAATCTCCCCGCCAAATCAACCGCCGACCTAAACGTGCTCGGTCGGGCAGCGATCATGTGCCTACGGATGTCCGCCGGCAAGCCCTGAATGTACCTCTTGATCTTTCGTGAAAGAGGTGTCACCTAATCCGGCACCAGACGTGCCATCTCGTTGAATTTAGCGGTATATTGCTAATGTGTCATCGTGCCCGCCTCCAGCTGCAGGAACTCCCTCTCAAGTTTATCCATTTCACGATGTGGACAGAACTCCTCAATCACCAGCATTTTCAACTCCGGCCATCTCATCCTTCCGATAGCCCTGCTTCCCTCAACCTGGAAAATATTGTCCTACCAACACAAGGCTGAGTCCACAAAAGAGTAGGCAACAAACTTTACTTTCTGATCCTCCCGGCACTCGTTGATATTCAATACAACTTCCATCTCTCTCACCCATCGGTGAGCTGTAGTAGCAGTGCCGTTTCCATCAAAAGTTGGGGGCTTGCATTGTTGAAAAGCCCCATAGTTACAGCCTCGTGCCGCCTCCGGCGCAGGCTCTTCCTCTTCTTCCTCTTCGTCATCAAAGAAAACCATTTTAGTCTCGAGTCGTCTCCTTTTGCCCGAAGGTCTACCCCTTTCCTGTCTCTCCCCATCTTTAACAGCCTTTATAACTTCGGTCATCACAGACGGTAGGATCGTCTGCATGACCTGATGCACTTTCTCCATGACTGCCTCTCTCATCGAGGCCCTCTCATTAGCATTCTCATCACCACCCTCTGGATGAGGGTCTCGGGTTCTTCATGAACTACTCTTTCGGCCCTAGACCTTCCTCTTGTGACCCGTGGTTCGGCACCATGTCCACCGCCACCTCCACCTCATGAAGCTTTCGATGATCTACTGCCAACCATCTTCTAACACACTGTAAGATTCAAACACTAACGCCGTCATTAAGGGGTAATAACTCAGTTTATGTCAAGTATAGTAAGGCCCTAATTACAGTGGCCAGTTATGATTAGCCACTTACTTTACTCTTCATACCCCAAGCATTTCCTATCCAGACTACATCAGTATCTAAATCTACACAATAGCACACAAGCCACATAACATGCGCACATAATGCCGGTTAATATTAATTTACTATAAACGTTTACATAAAACTTTACCTGTAGGCACGTAGCTACTAGGACTGGCATCCCTTTTCCTTTTAGTCCCATTCTTAGTTTAAGATTAGGTTTTTCAAAATATTTAGCCAATTCACTTAAACTTTTGCTTTGATTCCAACTTCTAAGGCCCCGTTTACGGGCACCTCATAGTTGGTCATTCATTGCACTTAAAACATTTTAAAACGTATGTATATTTTGCAGCGGAATTTAAAACTTTCATTAATAACTAAAAACATGTCATTTCATACATTTACAACATTTGTTTTCGTTACAAAATACAAGACATGTCAAATACGGATGGCAGCCTCCAAATGCTCCCAGTAGCTTATGCATCCATGCCTGCAATTCCTCAGCATCAACATGTACCTGCCAACTATCATGCATACAAAAGTCAGCGACGTTGAGTGAGTTCTAGTTTTATAATAAAACATACTTTTCTTTGGTTAAAACCGTTGTTTACTTTATTTCAAATCATACTATACTTTACATCGTTCGTGATCTTGCATCATACGTACATACAGATAATATCATTATTATATTCGCCATTACATTCGTTAACTTCGTTCGTTCATCGTATTACATTATTGTTCACTTCTCTTTCTAGATCCGGTCAGACTTTACCCTCTTCGTGGCACTCAGCCACGATTACTGAGGTCGAATGACAAGAATCTTGTTTAGTACTTTATTACGATAATTCATTTACGTTCATTTCACACTTCATTCTTTTCTCTTTATTACTCGAATATTGTCTCGTGCAATATCCCCGACACATGCTCGAAAGCCGACGCTATGCCGGGGCCTGCTCACAAACCCCCGACTCATGTCCGAAGACTGACACAACACCGGGATATGCGACAAAGATCCCATATGAGTCAATCAGCAGGATTGAACTCTATCCGAGTCTGTTGCAACACAAAGTCGCCCAACTCATACCTATGCTTGGCCCTATGCCACACCCCCGAAGTTATACGTAAATCGGGTAACCATCATATATTTCACCCCCAACATTATGGGTAACAACACCCCCATCGAAATGGGTAACAACACCCCCACCCAAATGGGTAATAGCACCCCCATCGAAATGGGTAACAACACCCCCACCGAAATGGGTAACAGCACTCCCATCAAAATAGGTAACAACACCCCCACCAAAATGAGTAACAGCACCCCTATTGAAATAGGTAACACCACTGAAGGTCAGTCACAAAGACTGGAACCCTTGCATGCACACTTTAGGATTTGCTGAACCTCACGCGGTAGAGCTTAAGGCATTTAGAGCCCTGCACCTCTGTACATATTGCTTGCAAGCCTTTCTATACTTTCTCTGCATTCTATCATTATGTTCCTCTTTTCATTATCTTCTACTTTACGTTACATAATACTTTCATTACATTTATTAACGTTCAATGCAAAGGCAAGGGAAGACATACATACAATAAGGAACATACACATAATCATAAACATACACCATCACCATACAGGCAACATCATACACACGTCAAACATAAGCCATCACATCATAACCAGGCCTATCTCTCTTTTTTACCCCTTAAAAACCACTTAGAAATCTTAAGTCCAAATTTGGGCGCATGGGACCTTCCAGGCGTATGAGCATAAAAATTCTAAATGTAAAATAGTCTGGGCCCATGGGCACTATTTGGGTGCTTCTGCCCTGTTCGGGTGCTTTGCCACCATGCAGGCGCATGGCACCTGTTTAGGCACCTCAACACTTAGCCAATTCAATCACTTCGGGCGCATGGCACTATTTAGACGCATGGCCAACACTTGGGCGCATGGGGAACACTAGGCGCATGGGCCACTGTTTAGGCGCATTGACTCCCTCTAGGCGCATGGCCAACACTTAGATGCATGGGCCACTGTTTAGGTGCATGACCCACCCTTGGGCGCATGGTTAACACTTAGGCATCTGTCCACTCGTGCTGGACGCATGGGCCACTATTTAGGCGCATGGACCACTGTTCATGTTCATCAAAACATTCTGAAATATTTTCTATGTTATCAACATCACCCGATTATCATTCTAATCATACCCAAACACAGATCTAACATACTAAGTCCATCTAAGCATGATCATCACTAACCCATAATCATCACTATAACATACATACGTACATACATCACTTCAAACATAAGGCTGTAAACCCACAGTTTCTTTCAAAATGTTTACTTAGTATGCATAATAGCCCCAAATTAGTTGAAAATCAGTAAAAGAGGGGTTCTAGAAACTCACCTTGAGCAGCCTTTGAGCAACACACTTCAAGTTCGAGACCCACCTTCAATTCAGCTCTTGAATCCCATAAACAAACACTAAACAACTAGAACTTCGGTCAAGAACTCGAAACCCTGCTGAAACCGAGCTCATATAAGAGAAGACTTACCTTTGATGCTGCTTCTTTCACTTTCTCTCTCTAGAACCGGCGATTCTCTCTCTTCTTCCTTCTTTTCAGTTGATTCAAGAAGATGAAAAAGAAATGGGCAACCATGCCCCCTTTAAACCTTAAAGTAATAAGGTTTTGTACTTTATACACTTTATCCCCCTCCACTTGTGCAGAATTTCTATTCTTTCTATATACCTTCTTTTCCTTCTATTAAATAGAAATTCAGGGTGTTACAAGTCTACCCCCTTAAAGAGGTTTCGTTCCCGAAACCTGTCGCTTCTCGAATAGTTAAGGGTAACACTGTCTCACTTCTTCTTTGATTTTACATTTAAATTTAGATCCCTTTAGGCTTCACTGCACCCGCACAAGTGAAACCATCATCCTCCTTAGCCTATTCTCTTCTTCTTATTAGTAATGGTCACCAGTTGCTTCTCGTGGTTGTTACTTTGTCCATCTCAGTGTTCTCTAGTAGCATGATCATATCCTCATCGGTTGAGCTCTTTCTTAGACGAGATGCATGGAACATCAGATGAATTCCTCCTAACTCATCTGGTAGCTCCAGTCGATGTGTCACTTCTCCTACCTAAGCAACAACTAGGAATAACCCTTTACACTTTAGTATTAGCTTTACTCGACTCCAAACCAAGGAATCCGCTTTCCTGGTCGAAGGCTTCCTCATACTTCATTGTCGTAGGTCATCACCGAACTCTAGTTGTGCACGGTTGAGCAATCCATCTTCTTGTAACACTTGGGGTTTGAGTCATAGACTACTGATCAACTCACCTAGAGATGAATGTCTACCTACCTATGTCTGTCTTGAACAACCTAGCAGGAACAAGCCCTCTCTCTCAATTCTATCGCGCAATCCTCTAGGGCATTAGGTAACCTGGTAGACTTACCAATAGCAATTCTTGCATTGAAGGGCTCATCGATCTTCCTACCCCTAACGTGCAACATCACAGAAAATAGCAACAACAAAACTACTACTAGCGTCACAATTAAAGATAGATGCATAAATAGACCTTGCAAGAACATACCTGACGTTTCCTCGGAGTCTGACCTAGCCTCCTCCTGGTCATAGAGAAGGCTCTAACCTTCACCATCTGTTCTCCTTCCTCGTACCGGAGCTTCCTCTGATCATCTTCACTCCCAAACCTTCCACCCTCGACTTCTTGCAATCCCTGCTCATGTGACCTTCCTCGCTACAGGAATAACACCTCCCCATACCGCAGTTCTTCGCCACATGTCCGGTCCTCCCACAACGGAAACAGACATTGCCCCCAATCTACATTCCCCGGGTGCATGTGTCCACACTTGACACACCTTTTCGACCCCGCACCAGTTATGACCACACGCTGATCATCCACTCGTGCACCTTTGCCACCTGGAGTGGCTCTGCCACGTCCCAATCGCTTCCCGTTCCATTCTTGATCACCCTTTCCTTTCTTGCTACTTTCAGTCACCATCATAGATCTTTCATCATACAATCTCCCCGTCAAATCAACCGCCGACCTAAACGTGCTCGGTCGGGCAGCGATCATGTTCCTACGGATGTCCGCCGGCAACCCCTGAATGTACCTCTTGTTCTTTCGTGAAAGAGGTGTCCCCTAATCCAGCACCAGACGTGGCATCTCGTTGAATTTAGCAGTATATTGCTAATGTGTCATCGTGCCCGCCTCCAGCTGTAGAAACTCCCTATCAACTTTATCCATTTCCCGATGAGGACAGAACTCCTCTTAACAGCCTTTATAACTTCGGTCATCACAGACGGTAGGATCGTCTGCATGACCTGATGCACTTCCTCCATGACTGCCTCTCTCATCGAGGCCCTCTGATTAGCATTCTCATCACCACCCTCTGGATGAGGGTCTCGGGTTCTTCATGAACTACTTATTCGGCCCTAGACCTTCCTCTTGTGACCCGTGGTTCGGCACCACGTCCACCGCCACCTCCACCTCGTGAAGCTTTCGATGATCTACTGCCAACCATCTTCTAACACACTATAAGATTCAAACACTAACGCCGTCATTAAGGGGTAAATCTACACAATAGCACACAAGCCACATAACATGCGCACATAATGCTGGTTAATATTAATTTACTATCCAGACTACATCAGTATCTAAATCTACACAATAGCACACAAGCCACATAACATGCGCACATAATGCTGGTTAATATTAATTTACTATAAACGTTTACATAAAACCTTACCTATAGGCACGTAGCTACTAGGACTGGCATCCCTTTTCCTTTTAGTCCCATTCTTAGTTTAAGATTAGGTTTTTCAAAATATTTACCCAATTCACTTAAACTTTTGCTTTGATACCAACTTCTAAGGCCCCGTTTACGGGCACCTCACAGTTGGTCATTCATTGCACTTAAAACATTTTAAAACGTACATATATTTTGCAGCAGAATTTAAAACTTTCATTAAGAACTAAAATCATGTCATTTCATACATTTACAACATTTGTTTTCGTCACAAAATACAAGACATGTCAAATACGGATGGCAGCCTCAAAATGCTCCCAGTAGCTTATGCATCCATGCCTGCAATTCCTCAGCATCAACATGTACCTGCCAACTATCATGCATACAAAAGTCAGCGACGTTGACTGAGTTCTAGTTTTATAATAAAACATACTTTTCTTTGGTTAAAACCGTTCTTTACTTTATTTCAAATCATACTATACTTTACATTGTTCGTGATCATGCATCATACGTACATACAGATAATATCATTATTATCTTCGCCATTACGTTCGTTAACTTCGTTCGTTCATCGTATTACATTATCGTTCACTTCTCTTTCTAGATCCGGTCAGACTTTACCCTCTTCGTGGCACTCAGCCACGATTATTGAGGTCGAATGACAAGAATCTTGTTTTGTACTTTATTACGATAATTCATTTACGTTCATTTCACACTTCATTCTTTTCTCTTTATTACTCGAATCTTGTCTCGTGCAATATCCCCGACACATGCTCGAAAGCTGACGCTATGCCGGGGCCTACTCACAAACCCCCGACTCATGTCTGAAGACTCACAAACCCCCGACTCATGCCGGGGCCTACTCACAAACCCCCGACTCATCATCACTAACCCATAACCATCACTATAACATACATACATACATAAATCACTTCGAACATAAGGATGTAAACCCACGGTTTCTTTCAAAATGTTTACTTAGTATGCATAATAGCCCTAAATCAGTTGAAAATCAGTAAAAGAGGGGTTCTAGAAACTCACCTTGAGCAGCCTTTGAGCAACACACTTCAAGTTCGAGACCCACCTTCAATTCAGCTCTTGAATCCCGAAAACAAACACCAAACAACCAGAACTTCGGTCAAGAACTCGAAACCTAGCTGAAACCGAGTTCATATAAGAGAAGACTTACCTTTGAAGCTGCTTCTTCCACTTTCTCTCTCTAGAACCAGGGCTTCTCTCTCTTCTTCCTTCTTTTCAGCTGATTGAAGAAGATGAAGAAGAAATGGGCAACCATGCCTCTTTTAAACCTCAAAGTAATAAGGTTTTGTACTTGTGCACATCTTCTATTCTTACTATTTACTTTTCTTTTCCTTCCGTTTAAATAGAAATCCGGGGTGTTATATCAAACAAACTAAAGCACAATCTAAATAACCTCAATTGTATTGCTCTTTGAAAATATGACTACAAAAATATGAAATTTCAGGAATACCTATGCAATGAACACTAAACACTATTTATACTAAAACCGAAAGGTCTCGTGTGAAAACTAGCTTCTCACGGGATCAATGTTTTCGCGTGGATAGTTTTTTAAAATCTTGTTTTTGATGCATATCCATACATACATCTTGCTATTCAGGACCTTCGTAATCAACCTACCGCATTAAACTGTAATAAAGTGAATAGATTCATCAACTTTAATTAGACAAGCCTGAAGCCTCATCAAATCTTCTATTTTGAATTTGAGCAGATTAACATGGTTTATGATACAATGCTCTTTATCAACATAATATATAATTGCATGTCTAATATTTTTGTCATAAACCCATCTCATAAGTTTAGACAAACTGTTAACCAAAACTAGAGCATAGATTAAAATCTTTTGTGCATTTGGGATGCTTGTATACCTTGATCTTTATTGGTTTGTTGGTTTTTAGGTCTATTCGAGTCTCATCTTCAATAACTTTTGATTTTAAAGCAAAGTACTTGAAGTTGGTTTTACTTTATCTCTAAATCATATTCCTTATCAATTTGCCTTCCCATAATTGCTTGGAGTAAGGAATGACACTCTTCTAATAGCATATAAATCTAATGCGTTAAGTGTGTGGAAATCATGCTCATCCGGATAATGCTCTATCGCTCCAGATTTTCTTTTGATGACATACATATTCTTTTCTCCATCAATAGCCTAACTTAAAAGTACTTTGTATTTTTTATATCAAGTGAATGGTTTGGATTGTCTTAAATATGAACATAAGAAGGAGATGGAGGAGTAATTACTAAAAGATTATCAAATTAAGGAAAAACTATTTTCTAACCATATCAGTAGGATCTGAAGTAGTTTGCTCAACTCTAAAGTCTGTGGGTATCTCTCCTTCTTCTAAAAAAATGTCTGAAAATAAGTTCTTAAGACTATTACCTAATATGTCAATGTAATGAATATATTATTCTAGATCATCAAAAGGACCTTAATCTTTATCTGACTCCGTAGCTAAGACTTGTTGATGAAATGTGTAGTACTCTTTCTCATACAACTCCTTAGTAGCTAGATTAAAAGGTTGGTAATCATTTTGATCATCAAGCCTTGATCCTAAAATATTTTCAGAACCTCAATCACTAGAAGGACCTGTTGTTGAGCCCAGATCTCCTCCTTGGTCTTCATCATAATAATCTTTCTTCTTTCATTTATCTCCTTTACCATCATCACCACCACCACCACCTCTATCATCGTCAAACTCATTGTTATCATCTCCATAATAATGCATATTTCTACAAATTATCATCATCATCATCATCATCAGGTTGTAAAGTTTTCATAATATGCTTTGGTGTGACGATCACATCACCAGATTCTTGCATCAAAGGTAGATCATTAGTAACTTCCTTACTAATAGTCATATTCGGCTCCGGATCAACTGTAGTAGTCGCTTTTTACATATCTCTTGTTATTTTGGACCTTATTCACCTCTTTAGGTCTATATTGAATCGAGAAATAGGGTTTATTATCCATATTTTTGATATATTGTATCTGTATGAGTAAGATCAGGATCACCTAATGTTCTCCACTAGATTCTCCAAATTCAGTTGATGTTCTCATATTTGGTTGCAATTATGTAAATGTAGTTGTGAACTTTTTAATATGACTCTCCATAATCTATACATAGCTAAACAAAAATTGTAGCCAATTCTCTAATCTCTTGATCTTGGAATCCTTTTTCTAATTCTCTAATCGTAAGTAGTCTATCACCTTTGTATTGTCTAACATATCTGTCTCAAATATATGAACTCTTTGTTATAATATAGCTAGTTTTGGTGAACTTGAGGATGTTCCTACAGTACCACTATGCTCTAGAGGAGTATTGATCAAATAATCCATGTCGATGGTATCATCATTGCCATGAACTCGAGGAGGTGTACTCTAAATATCTTCTGTCATGGGCATAGGTGTACCTATTAGAGTACTTGTTTTTATAATAGTCACATAAATATCATGATTAACAGCCTCAGTAACAAGCATTGGAGGCTCAGATATATTAATATCTTTAACTATTCCTGTAGTGATCATCGTGGATCGAGGTCTTCTAATCACAACACCTCGTCCTCTACCCCTATCATTGTAATGGTATTAGATGCGGTTCTCTTCTTAGCAATAGTCTTCTTCATCTTCTTAGTGTTCGGTGAGTCTTTAGGAATGAAGTCTGCATCTGTATCATCATGTGTACATTTGGTTGGTGTATGTGGCACTCTTACACCTCGTCCTCTACCCTTATCATGTGTATTGATATTAGATGTAACTCTCTTCTTAGTAAAAGTGTTCTTCCTCTTCTTAGTGTTTGGTGAGTCTTTAGGGACAACATCTACATCTATATCCATGAGTTTGTTTAGCTGGTGTAAGTGGTACTTTTTGTCTCTCCTGAAGAATATAAGAAACTTTGCCAATATCTTCATTTGCAATGTCATCACTAGAACTATCATTAAACAGGAATCAATCTCTTCGTCCTCTATCATAGCTCTCTTTTGAGAAGAACTGCAGGACCGATTAAAGGATGGTCACTTATAACATAGCACATAACGAGGAGAGTTGAGTTGGAACACTTAACATATCAAATGGAGAACTAGAAACCAGTCACACCTTGATACTAAGTAACACAAGTAATGAAGAGACAAAGCAAGAACAATAACAATAACACAAGTGTTTGGTTTTCAAGAATGTTGTATATTGCTCTCAAGTTCCTTACAAGTGTTTACAAAGCATAAAAGCATTAAAGATTACAAAGGGACCTGGGATACTTTGTACTACATCCTACAGCCGACCATACTTTGAAGGCCAGCTAGATACATGTTCTAGACAACAAAAAAATCAATGTAGAGTTAAAAGACAGATTTCTTTTGACTAGTGACTATGACATGCCATAGCTCATATCCTAATATATTACAGAAAGGATAAAGGTACATAAAGTAGAAAGCAACAGACTCAAGATCTCAATACACAGTTTACCAAAAGCATGGACCTTTCACCCACTTATGAAAGTTGGTGAGTCAAATAGAGTTGCAGAAAAAGGTGGTCCAGCTTTATGATAAAAGGTAAATCAGATAAAACATGTACTCAAAAGTCTTCGGAATATATTTGTTTTCATAAACTAGCTACGGAAGACTTTGTCTATGAAGCTTCGGAAGACTTCATGTTTGGCTTCAAAAAATATTGGTCTTGGCTTTGGAAGATTTCACACTTACAATTTTTGTAAGGCAGAGTGTGAAACTTCCGAAGCATTTAAGTACTTCTGTGCATGCATGCAAGATAGACTTTGGATGTTTTTGGTGCATCAACCTTATATGAATCCTTACAAGAACTACTTGGAATATCATCAGATGGTATAGTAGAAGAATCAGTAGGTTCAAACTGATGTGGAATGTCTTTTTTTAGTTGTTTCTATTGCTCAGCTTATTGGAACTCATCAAAATACCTGTCAAGTTTGGAAAAACGATCTCCTTTCCATGCATTGCTCCATGTACCAGTCAAATATATGAAGATATCTTTCCTTATCATGATGACCGAATAAGTAGCAGACTACAAATTAGCTAACTTAGGATGAGCACATTAACAATCAACTAGATAAATCAAGGATACATGATGAACTTCTTCTTGCTGATGCTAATACATTCTTTTGCATCTCGATGAAGATATCTTTGGATATGCTGTATGGAAGATCGTCAACAAGAGATACCAGCAATGTTCCAAACATTGCACTTAGGCTTTCTAAATCAGCCATCAAGTTACTCAAACAAGGAACCACAACGTAGAATAGAAACTTCCATAATGGAGTTAGAAGCTTCTTCTCTAGAGATGGATATCTATGATCATATCCCATCATCCATCTGATTTGGTGTATATGGCTGATCTCCCAACTATAACACATTGTTAATGATCTTATCAGTGATCACAACCTTTCTCCCTTTAATTATAAAAACAATACATTGCTCTCCATCTTTGTCTCTCTCATGTACAGCTGATGTCCAAAAATCATCACTAACCTAGTATATATAGACAAGTTAGTTGTGATAGCATAATGAATCCTCAAATTCTTAAGTCCTTTGATAAGTGAACAAAATAAAGCTTTATCATTAGTCACGTCTCCAAGATAAACCACATCATGATGATTTTTATTAAAAAACATTGATCTTGCCATCTGTAGATAAAGACACACTTAATCAGTTTCAAATTTTATTAAAATGAAACTTGAAAATTTTAAAATTTTGATACTTGAATATATCACACGAATACAATTTCTTTTCGCATGTCATTATTTTCACGAAAAACCAACTTGTTGCGGGAAATGTATACTTATCGCATAGAATAGATTTGACCAAAAGTCAACTATTCAAGCGACTAGTCAAAGACTCTCATACGACTAGTTTTAAGTGGATATTGAAGTTATCGCGCCTGTTCATATTCAATTGAACTTTTCGCGTGCAACAACTGAAATGCCCAATTAAAATTAATGTCATTTTGATGAATTTTAACCATTAATACTTGTTTAAGTGTCGTTTAAGTGTATATTAAGCATAACGATAGTAGATTTCATCAAATCAAGTGAATATTTGAGATTTTAGATTCGGTTCAAATTGAAAACCATTCAAATCCATCATTAATCATCAGTATAACTTTGCATACGTCTTGTAATCAATGAAAACAAGCATAATGAACAATGTGTATCAAATGAAAAGATAAACACTTAGAAAATTTTTATGAGAAAAACAAATCAGATATGTGACGCACGTGACTTGTTGTATAAATGTTACTTTTCTAAACTTTGACTTATTGTGTGAGAAGTTAAGACTTTGCTTGTGTGATCTTTTGGCATGCCATAAGTTTCAAATACTTTTGAATTTTGATTTTAATTTTTAATTTTAATTTTAAAATTTTTGTCACACATTTTAGTTATTTTGACCTTTTATTATACCAGGTGACAATTATAAAAATAAAAACCTTCATTTTAACAAAACCTATCAATATGAAGAAGATAACAAAATCTTTTTCTAATTTTAATTTTTTTCATATTTTAAAATCTAAAAATCCAAATAATTTTAAGAACACATAACTTAAACATTTTGTTAATTTTATCTTACAGGATCAAATATCTTAGAAATTGATTATTAATATCAACTGATAGTTTTTAGAATAAGATCAGTTATGTTGATTGTCAATATGTTTGTTCAATTTTAAAGTCATACTTCAATCCATACTAAGACAGATCTATTGTGATTATTATCATGTTTTAATTTGTTTACATGAAATCACTGGATCCCATAAGAAGACATCCTATAGAACTACAATCCAGCTTCAAGAAATTTTTAAGATTTCAAGTTACTCTAATTTGACTTAAACATTTCATATCTGATCAGAAACTTCACGATTATTGATTTTTTAGAATACTTATTTGAGCATAACTAGTCTGAGAAATGTTTCTAAAAACAAAATATTAACAAATTATAGGACTTACATGTTTAGCATGTATGACTTATTAACAATCAGTCGAACTTATATTTTGCCCTCGCAAGATGTTTAGGACTTACATATCAAATCAGACTTACAAGCACCATTTTTTATTATGTCTTGAGATATCTGTTTTCAAAGTGGAGTTAGTGTTACCACAAAACCTTGATTTGTTGCCCATTTCAAACGTAGTAGATTTACTTATAGTGTATCATAATTCAAACTGCTTTTATTTCTTGTAACTAGAGCATATCAACATATCAAATGAAATCCAAGTTAGTTCCTTTTTAAGCCTTTGTATGTAGTATATCAAAATGAAGATGTGACATCCGGTAATTTTCCGTTACCAAACTCCGTTAGTTCCGTTAGGTCTTGCATACACGTGTCATGAGCACACACTAGTTGTCGTTGAACGTTGGTAACTTAATAACAATGATCTATGATAAAAAATAACAATCTAATTAATAATGTTGATTATTAGTTGTGATTACGTGATTCATGAAATTATAGATTTTAAATATTATTTGTAAATTTTACGTGTTAACATGACTATGTGTATTATATATTTCATGTGTTTTGTGATGTATTGGAAATATATATGATTATTATTATGACTAATAATACTTATAACTTGTAGTTAAAATTATTTAAAAAGTGTTAAAAAGATTAGTTTTATAAAATATAAAAAGGTTTATTTTGTAATTAGCTATAAACTAAATATTACCTAAATTAGAACCCTAATCCCCCCCATAACCCCCATTGGGGCGGTGAACCACCCCAAGCACTCCATTCCTTGCCATTTTGATCAAGAAAAAGCTTCAAAATTCAAATTTGATTTGGTTTAAAGGGTTACAAGTTTTTTTTAAGAGCTAATCATCATCTAAACACACCTAAAGGTTAGATTTTATCATGTTTTCATGGTTTTTATTCTTGATGAACCCAATTCGAAATTGGTGATGAAAATATGAATTTGATGATTGTTAGATGTTAATATGATGTTATGTTGTATGAATGTTAGATTACGTTGATTATGTAAGAAATTTATGATTTGATCATGAATTTCATACATTGCCTTAAGAGAAAATTTTTGTTCTTGGAATTTTAATGATTTGATAATGTATGATGTTAGATACATTGCTTGGATGTTAGTTTACATGGTTTATGCAAGAAATTCATGAAATTGATGTGGTGTTCATAACTTACTATAAGTGGAAACTTTTATGGATGATGATTGGGAATTTTGAAGAGTTAGTGATGATTTATGAACTTGTTTAGGTATAAAGTTGATGATTTATAAATGAATTGGATGTTAAATTGCTTTTGGGTGTTACTTTTCCAAAAGGGAAACTTTATTTTTGATGATCATTGGATATGATGCTTTGAGTATGTTTATGATGTTAGGATCATGTTAGAATGTTTATGGATGATGTCTAATGTGGTGGAATGTGTTACTTGGGTTGTATGGATGCTTGATTGATCATTTAAGGAATTTAGATTCTTAGTGATTTTACATGATGATGAATTATGGTTAATGATTAGGGAATCATGTTTGGGATTGGAATTGATCATTTTTGTGTATGTTGGAATGAACCTTGTGGATTCATGTGATTATGATTGTTATATGCATTTGCAAAAGGATTGATAGGGTTTAGGATGTGAAGTCGTAAGTGGCTTCACATGGCATATAGTACATGACTAGACTTCACATATGATTTATTAGTTATGATGTATTTATTATTGAGTTGAGCATGTTGATTATTTGAAACTGTTATAAGTTGTATGATGATCATCTAGGTAGAACTTGGGTTGATGATGTGATACACATGAATAACTTGTATGATACTCATCTATGATAAGTTGTTATGCTTGATTAAATGATATTTCAATTAATATGTCACCAACGGGTCAAATGAGTCAACTAGGTTAACCTAGAGTTGTTAAGCTTTCTGTGCATACGTACTTATGTACTTGTGTGTTTGAGGTAACCTTTAAAGGGTTTTCTTTCCATCCATCATCAGTTTTTTTTGTTATTGTTCCTTCACATCAGGTGAGTTCATTCCCCACACTTTTATACACTCTCTTTTGAGGGAGATAACATACTTAATACAAACACTTTATTATTATTAGTTGTGTATAGTTTAACATAATGCATTATAGTTTGAAAGTCCTCACATTTTCAGATCATTAATAATGGTAACTAACGAAAAATCTTGGGTAGTACTACTGGGTTTGACAAACCTCACCTATGCAACTCGAGGTCAAACGGGTGTAATATTGCCCTAAACACAAACATCGTCATGACCTGGTAAGTCTTGATGGGAGGCAACAAACACAACACATCCAGCTTCGATCGTGAAATCAATATGGTTATTACTTGTGAATATAGACTAGCTATCTGTTTCAATACACTTCTCATGTTATACAAATATTATTGTTTATGTTAAACATAAACTTTTGAACTCACCAACCATTGTGTTGATATTTTTAGTATGCTATTCTCATGTCCTTAACTCGAGTTGCCAATAGGAGCACATCACAAGCCCTTCATGCATTCTAAGACTTCATTTTAAGTCATAACACTTGGACTTTATTTATTTATGAGCTTTAAAACATTGGGTTGACGGGTATTTTGCCAAAAATTGCATTATATACTTTGGGTTTGTCTTACTTACATAATGCTTCCGCATATTTTTAATGTTTGGTCCTGGTTGATTTATTTTAAATGTGGCATGAAGTGTCATTTTGAGTAACTAGTGACTGTAATCCTGGTTTGTTCACTCGCCTCGTGGTGAAACTCTGCCTGTGAAATTTAATGGTGTGACAGAAGAAATATACTAGCATTTCCTATTTATATAGAAAATCATTTTTCAATTTTTTTTCAATGAAATCAATTAAAAGTTAAGCAGAAACCTAACTCCCCTAGATAGAAAATAATTCAGATCATTTTTAAATTTAAACTCCCCTCTAACCAACAATTTACTTTAGATCATTTTCAAATTTCTCCCTCTATTATTGTGATTATTTATCTAGAAAATTACAATTTTAACAAATGATAAGAAAACAAGATATTTTGGTGTAATCATTAAAAGTTAATCATTCCTAAAGATTTGATAGAAAGTTAGAATGAGAATAATCAAATGTCTTGGTAAACAATTCAGTAATATTTTAATCAGATGTGACTTGGGCAATACAAATGAGTTTTCTATCAAAACAGTAACTGAAAAAATTCATGCGAATGTCTATGTGTTTTGTTTTTGAATGTTGAATTGGTAGTGTTAAAATAATTAATGAGTAGTTGTCGTATACATATAATTTGTGAACAACAACTTGATATAGTCACATATTCAGCTTCTACAGTAGAAGTGGAAACCATGTTTTGCTTCTTGCATTGCCATGAAATCAAATTGTTTCCAAGGAATTGACAACCACCCGTAGTTGACTTCTTGTCCGAATTACAACCACCATAATAACTTTCAGTATAAGCATATAAATTAATTCAAAATTTCTAGGATTCCAAAGTCGAAGTTACAGTTGGCCTTTGAGATAGTTGAAAATCCGGTTGACAGCTTTCATGTGAGACTCTTTTGGATTATTTTGATAACAGGCACACTAAGAAACATGAAACATGATTTTAGGCCAATTTTCAATGACATGCATCAAGGATCCAATCATAAATCTATACATATATTGATCAACGTTTGCACCTGTGAGATGAGGAGATATAAGTGGAACGAGATGACACAGAACTTGGAGCTATCTTGGAATCTTGAAACTTGTATTTGTCCATAATACTATGTACATATTTTCTTGATTTATCAAAATACCTTGGTCATCTTGATTAACTTGGATACCTAAGAAAAATAATTTTCACAAATGAGCTCATCTCGAACTTCTTCTTCATCACCACTTCAAACTCCTTGCAGATACGATCGTTTGTAGATTCGAAGATAATATCATCAATGTAGATTTGGACAAGAATTATATCATTACGAGTCTTCCATATGAATAGTGTTGATCAATAGCACATCAAGTATAACCACCTACAAGCAAATGTTCAGTAAGAGTAGATACCAAGCACGTGGTACCTGATGTAAACCATAAAGAGCTTTGTCTAACTTGTAAACATACTCAGGATAATCTGGATCTTTAGAACTAGGACATTAGCATACATAGGTTTCTTCTTTCATTACGCCATAAAAGAAAGGAATCTTCACAACCATCTTATTAACTTTAAAGTTCATGAAGGAAGCGTGCTTCAAGTCTAGATATGTGAGCATATACTTCTTCATAATCTAATCCTTCAACTTGATAGAATTCTTGTACAATAAGGAGAGCCTTATTGCAAACAATAATACCTTTTTCATCCGTCTTGTTTCGATATATCCATTTAGTTTGATACGTAACTTATCCTTAGGCAGTTCACATAAATGCCACACAACTAGCTTCTTAAACTAAATCAATTCATCATTCATTGCTTCAACCCAACTATTTTCTTTCAAAACCATTTTCATATTTTCAACACCCTTTGAGAAATGAAACATGTATAAATACATGTATTGATGGCTCTGATTGACTTCTTGTGCAAACATCTTTAGATAATGGACTGATAATTGCATCAGTTGGATGCGTACTGTGAATTCTCAATTGAGGAATCTCATCTTCAAAAATAACTTCGTCTAAGTTAGAAATGTGACCAACAAGTTCAGTCTCAGTAGCACCTCCTTCTAATTAATAAACAATTATTTCCTATTGAATAAGGTAAACAATAAGAGTTTATGATGAATAAGATTTAGTAGATGAGTCTTCAAAAGGTACTTGAATTGTATCAATTGGAGCAAGTTGAATAGAAGTTGTTGTTATGTCTAAAGACTGTGGGTCTTGTTCAACACCATCATCATCGGGACTAAAATCAAACATTTGCAAAGATGTGTGATCTAATTCAAAAACTTGATTCAGGATTGCTTTAGAAGGTTGAACAGCTGAAACATGCAGAACCGTTTAAAGGTTGGTCACTTACAACACAACACACAATAAGGAGAATTGAGTTAGAACACTTAATAGATCAAATGTGGAACTTGAAACCAGTCATACTTGATACTAAGAAACACAAGTAATAAAGAGACAGAACAAGAACAATAACGATAACACAATTGCTTGGTTTTCAATAATGATGTTGTTGGATCTAGAAAGGCTAGTGCAACCAAAAATAAATATTTAGACTATTTTTGGTGCAACTTATAAAGGACTTCCAAAGCTAAGTGTGGAACTTCTGAAGGAAATAGAGTTCTTTCGAAGACAAAGTGCAATATCAACTTCCGAAGGAAAAGCTCCAACTTCCGAAGACAAAGTATTCTCTTCCAAATTTCAAGACTTAGAAGAATTCAAAGACAATGACTTCCAAAGTAGAAGTCCCCACGCCACGGAAGAAGCAGCCTCTTTCGAAGTATAAAAGGCTTCGGAAGAACTTGTTCTTCTGAAGCTAATTAACCTTTGGAAGATGCTGCTATGAACCCGTGGACATAAATATGGTCTTTGACACTCTGCTGCAGACCTCTGATGCTACATGGCGTTTTCCCAAAAGGCCATGCAGTTGATCGTACTTTGTTCCACTGTTTACCTTTATTGTTAGTACAGTTTTCAACTTTAGTTGGTGACAAAAGGTAAGTCATGGACATGTCATGACTACCATATCTTAGATAAGATATTATCTAAGATATCATAACTATGGCTTTATAGTATCTGCCTTAGTTATAGGATTCCAGCTGGTATCAAAGTATAACCGGCTGTAGGTGATAGTATATATATAGTGTCTCATTGTAACTCTTTTATCATGCTTGTAAGAGTCTGGTAAACTTAGGGGCTGTTTGATTGTGTTGACCCAGTATGAGCTGACTGAGTCAGAAGCTGACCCAGTTAGAAGATCTGACTGAGTCATACATCTGACTGAAACTTGGGTGTTTGATTATGTATCTGACTGACTCTACTAACTGAAACTTGCCTTTGTATTTTAACTTATGTTGTGTAATCAATAGAAATTACCAAAATTTCAAAAGAACATAATAGCTTAAAATTCAAAATGTCATACAAAATACAAGTTAAACATATATCAACTTAAACATAAATTACACATAATCCGAGTAAAACACACCGAATTTCAAACATATTGCAAGAGTTTGCATACAAATCAACTTGATGCATTTGAAAGTAGTTGATTATCAATTTGGTCATGCAAAGCAGTCATATATTCAACACCTTCTGAACCCCACTCCATGCCTTTTGTGTTTTCACCATCACTTCCTCCACCTTCACCATCAGGAGTAAACATAGTGTTTTGTTCAAAGTTTGTAAATAAATCATCTTGAATATTGTATTTCCTTATAAAGTTATGGACTGCAAAACAAGCAATGACTACGTCTCTTTGCACTCTAAAAGGATAAGGAGCCATTTGTTTTAAGATTGGGAATCTTGCCTTCAATACACCATAAGCACGCTCAGTAACATTTCTAAGGCACACATGAGCATGATTGAATCTTTCTTCTTTAGTTAACACCCTTCGCCGTTGAAAATCGGCTAACCAATACCTTGTATTACGGTACAGAGTCATAAATCCACGAGTGTTGGTATATGCGGCGTCACAAAGGTAATATTTGTCTGAAAATGTGAGTGTGACATGTATTATATAAGAATACAAATAATATATGTAGTAATAAAAGTTATAGTTATATTATAACCTGGCGGAGGAAATCGAAATCCAGAGGTCGGAATAAATGCCACTTCTTTCAAAACTTGTGAATCATGTGCTACGCCTTCCCATCTAGCCCATACAAAGGTGAATATCATATTAAAATCACATATTCCTAGCACATTTTGATAACATTCACCTTTTCCTCTTCCCCTAAAACAGTTTGTTGATTAGCGGACACAACTGCATGTACAAGAGTTCCATCTAAAGCACCTATTGCTCCGGGAAATATGCTTCTTAGCCTTTGAAGTCTCTCCGAGGTATCTGTAGTTTCGTCTGAAGATGTTGGGACTATAATTTCTTTAGCAAAACACATCATTGCAACTAGAACCTCGTGAAAACATTTATGAACGGTTGATTGGAGTGTTGAAATTGTCGTTTAACCACACGAAAACATTCATTATGCACTATAATATGTAGGAACATAGCCATTTTCTCTTCAATGCTTATAGTCCTACTAGGTCACAACCAATTTCGTTGTGAAAAATGATGACATAATAGTACAAATGCCTCACGTGAAAGTCTCATCCTTTCTTGACATTGTGTAGAAGATCCATGTAGTAATTCATATGTATATGCATACCTGGTTAAAGCAGAATCATTATCTCTTATTCTTTCAATTCTTTCCTCTCGTTTCCTTTTCTGGGCCAACATCAACCAATACCATGAAAGTAGAAAGAATGATAAAATTTCACCATCTGTATACATACTTGACCTGTTAAAAGTCATTCAAAATATTATACAAAAGCCATACATACGTCGTCTTATAAAAGTCCTACAATATCCATAACAAAAATCATACAAAAACCATACATAAGACATACGATATCCATCCAAAAGTCACACAAAAGCCATATGGATGTCTTATAAAAGTCATAAAATATCCATAACAAAAGTCATACACAAGTCAAAAAAAACACAAAAGTCAACCAAGTAATCCGAACTTCCTCCCAGCATTTCTCACCCATGACTCGCAACTCACCGGCTTAAGACGTAACCAAACTTTTCTAATATCAGCACTTTCACCAAATAGCAAAAGAGTCGTGTTGTATCTCGGATCTTCTTCCCCTCATTCCATTTGTTCTAGCTTCTCCATGCATGCGTCCATTTCTTTATCAACATTATCTTTTTCCACCAACAACTTTGCAAGATTGATTATTTCATTCCCAACTTCTCTTAAATCATCATCTGTTGTTTTTCTACGAACTTCTTTGCTAGTTTTAGTACTTGCCTTGCGTTTTTAACGGCCCGAAGATTCTTCACTACAGGTGGGAGATCTGTTTCCATCTGAGTGTACTGAACATCATCCACATCATACTCAGAAGAACCTTCAACGTGATGAGGTAGTGTGGATGATGGCCCCTAACTAAAAATGCCAGTCGCGATCACCCCCTCAAACAATTTCGTACAAAGATCAGGGCAAGGAAGGGGTGCATTTCTCAACTTTTCCGCAAACTTGTTCAATTGTTTGAAAATTTTTATAGTTATAATCAAGCTAATAACATTAAATATTTTTTATTAAAAAGGTTTTCATATTAAAAAAATACCTTTGCCTTCGCTTCCTATTCTTCATCGCTCATATTGAAAGTGCTGGTTATAGGATCATAAATATTCCCTGTTTTGTTTCTCAGTTTCACCCAAGCCCCGTACTTTGATCTCAAGTAGTCATATCGATTCTTCATTTGTTTATGTTCAACAATGAAATTATGATCATTTTTCAGCTTTTCCGCAACAACTTTCCAAGAATCTTTTTAGGCTACTACCCTCTCGACCATTGATTGTTACCTCATGTATACACGCTTCGAGAAAAGTTTTGTCAACACATTCTAACTTCCAAATAACTCTACTTTTTTTCTGCCATGTCTATATACAAGTAAATAATCAAGAAGTAATATGAAAATCGATTTCAAGAACCCATATAAGCAATACCATATGAACTCAATAAACCATTTAACCAATATCATACGGAACCAAACCAAACTTCTTACTCAATCATGAAAAACTAATACACACATCTAAACATCGCCTCAATATACAAGTAATAACTAGAAATTGAGAAAATTAGCAACTAACCATAAGATCAAGAACTATAAACAAACGTAACAACAAAGATGGGGGTTTGTCACACCCCAACCTTGACGGCGGAAACGTCGAGATGTGAGGGTTAAGATTGTTCACAGCCACATAACGCTATATTAAATTGTAAATATTATTATCATAAGTCTTGAAATAAAAATACAATCATAATTCCCAAACAAGTAATAAGTTCGAATGCAACAAAACATAAAGTAAACTTTTTATTTCATTTACTAGGTCCAAATCCTAGATTATGGCATGCTTCAAAAAGATCACTTTAAGCTTGAGGTTGACCTGAAACATGATAAAAAAGAGTCAACTAAAATAGTTGGTGAGTTTTGATAAAAATAAGAGTCAACTAAAATAGTTGGTGAGTTTCCAAGGTTTTCATACATAATAAGAAAAGAAAGTTACAAGTAGCAATTCATGTCATAAGTTATAAGCTAGTAAGGTTATAGAACACATATCGTTACAACCAAACCTCGACTTGATTACAAGTATAAAAGATTGGCTAAGTGTATTTGGTTCCCTAGTGCACAAGCATACGGCTCCTAGGAGTCGGCAATACATCGACTTTAGCACACAAAAGGCTTGTCAGGCCCAAAGATCTAAGACGTCGCCAGGCTAGCATTAGTTAATGATTGTAAACAAACTATGTATCTCATATAATCACTTACAACACAAAATAACCATGACAAAAATATGAATTGCAAGTGTTTTACAAGTCTCAAACGTGTATAAGTGTATGATGTATTAGTATCATGTTTCACCCCAAAATAGTGTGAAATAAAATAAAAAGGGGGCAAGGAAAACTCACTTGTCAAATGAGTATATAATGAAGATTAATAAGAATAAAATATGTCGTTCCAAGAAAACGTCACAAGGCACCTAAATATATAATATTATAAAATTTAGATTAATAATAAGATTAACGAGTTAACATGAACTAGGGTATTAGAATTTTGAGGATTTGTATAAAGTTAATAATTTATTTATAATAAAAAATACTATTTATGAAATTTATAAATTTATTTTTAAGGAAATTGATCCTTTGTAAATAACTTGTGATTTCATTTATACAATTATATTTAAATTCTATAAATATCATGATAAATCCATAAACATAAGGTCTAATATTAATTTAATGTTTTTAAGTATTATATAACAATCTAATAATAAAAATATTAATTATTACACTTGTAAAAAATATTACAAAGTTTTACAAGAAAATTTTTAAGAAATAATTAGATGACTTTAAAAATATTTAGGGTTTATAAAATTCATTTTTATAATTATTATAAATTTTCTATAATTAATTTAAGGCTAAAAAAAGGTTTAAAAAAAATAACATGAGGGTGCCCGGTTCGAACCCGAGACCTCATGTTGAGAATGCAATGTCTTAACCAATGAACCAAGCCTCAGCCGCGGTTCATATTGGTTTCGAATTATTATAACCCGTTTAAAGAAAGTTTTCCCAAATCTCTAAGACCCTAATTCCACAATCCTCAAAATTTAACCTGAATTCGTAAATGTAAAAGCTTGTAATCATGGGGCTTTGTTCCCCATGCTAAAACGAGCATATTCATGTATGTAATTTACCCGAACAAGCTCGAATTGAAGGTGAACCCAACGATGCACAGTCGCGGTCAAGGAGATGCAGAAACGATGTAAACGTTGATGATAACACAATTAACCTTGTGTATAGCTTCGTATGACAAACTAGATCCAAAGCCCCTTATCGATTTCAAATCTTGATGTTCGGAAGATAGCGTTCGAGTATGTTGCAGTTCGTGATCAACAGAGAGAATCGAATGAGATGTTCTTGTTTATTTCAGGTGAAATTGATGATTGCAATCGATTAGAATCAGATAAAAGCTCGATTTGGTTCAGTTAATTGGTTATGATTGGAGTTTAATGCTCAAACGGTTATGGATCTTAACGTGCTTCGGTTATACCTTCGAATAGAGTTCGTAACCGTTGATAAACGCCTTAAAAGTTCATAACGAGTTTCGAATTGTGTTCACGAAGCGATTGGTATAATTTGGGAATAAAACGGATGAATTTTTTACGGGTTTTGGAACCTCGCCGGCGCCGTGTCGGAGTTTCGCCGGCCGGCGGCCGTAAAATCGGGGAGAGAGAAAATGGTTTTGGGTTGGGTTTAATTAATTACACAATTAGTCCCTCTAGTTTATTATTTAACATTTTATGCTTAAAAGTTCCATTTTAAGTTTCCAAATTGACAAATAAAACCCTCAAACTTAATTTAAGTTTAGGTTTTAAATATGACTAAGTTTAATAACCTTTATAAATTATAATAACCATATTAAAAGTAATCTTATTATTACTAATACTATTATTCGTTATTATTACTTATTATTATTGTTACTTTTATTAATATTAACATTATTATTATTAATTATACTTAACATTTCATAAAAACCCAATGATAATAAAGAATAAGCACAAACAACACGCAAGTTTTAAAATTGACAATATAACCTTAGTAAGAATAAACGAAATTAACTTTTAGCTAACAAAAATAAACAAGATGTTACAGTCTCCCCAACATAAAAGAATTTCGTCCCGAAATTAAAAGAAATGAAACTATACAAATAAGAACGGGTATCTCCTCTCTCATGTGCTCCTCGCGTTCCAAGTAAATCAGCGCCACGTTTATTTTTCCAACGACCTTGACGATTGGGGTTGTTGTGGTTCTAGTCTTCTTCATTATACGATCCATGATCTCCACAGGTTTCTCGACAAAATGTAATGACTCGTCAATCTGAATGTCTTCCAGCGAAACATACAGACTTTCGTCGGCCAAACACTTTCTCAAATTTGAGACATGGAATACAGGATGAATTCCACTAAGGTCGGAAGGTAACTCTAGTTTATAAGCCACTTTCCCAATCCTTTTCAGGATTTTGAAAGGTCCTACAAATCTTGGAGCCAGTTTGCCCTTCTTTCCAAAGCGAACCACACCTTTCCACGGTGAGACCTTGAGAAGTACCATCTCCCCATCTTGGAATTCTAATGGCTTACGTCGCTTGTCAGCATAACTCTTTTGACGACTTCTCGCCACTTCAAGGTTCTTCGAATGATAGAACCTTATCGGTCGTCTCTTGTATAAGTTCAGGACCAGTGATGAAGTTTTCACCAATGTCGGTCCAACAGATCGTGAACGACATTTACGACCATAAAGTGCTTCAAATGGTGCCATCTTGATACTCGAGTGGTAACTATTGTTATACGAAAATTCCGCGAGCGGTAGATGCGTATCCCAATCGCCACCAAAGTCAAGAACACAGAGACGTAGCAAATCCTCCAAAGTTTGGATCGTTCGCTCGGTTTGACCATCTGTTTGAGGATGGTAAGCCGTGCTTAGATCCAATTGTGTACCCAAAAGTTCTTGCATAGACGACCAAAAATGTGAAGTGAAACGAGCATCTCGGTCAGATATGATGTGCAGAGGTACCCCATGACGACTTTCAATCTCATCAACGTATATACGAGCTAACTTTGATGTCTTGTAAGTGTCACGTATGGGTATGAAATGTGCCGACTTGGTCAATCGGTCAACGATCACCCATATGCTATCATGTCCTCGAGAGGTTCGTGGTAGCTTTGTTATGAAGTCCATGGATATGTGTTCCCATTTCCATATAGGGATCTCGGGTTGCTCAAGTAATCCACTTGGACGTTGATGTTCGGCTTTAACTTTCGTACATGTGAGGCACTTAGCTACATAAGTCGCTATGTCTTTCTTCATCCCAGGCCACCAATATTGACCACGTAGGTCCATGTACATCTTATCGGAACCAGGATGAATAGAATAACGAGTTTGATGAGCTTTGTTCATAATAAAGGTACGAATGTTATCGTGATTTGGAACCCAAATACGATTGGCGAAGTACATCAATCCATTGGATTTCGTTTCCAATTGGGTTAGAAGATTATGCTCCAACTCATCCTTCATTCTTCCTTCTCGTTGTACCATTTGTTGAGCCTCCAGGATGCTAGACTCGATGTCACTATCTATTCTCAGGTTTTGTAGTAGTACGGTGGTCTCATTGACATCTAGTCGAATTTCAGTATCGAACTCACCCAAGGTGTCAAACCATTGACGTTGATCTCGAATTTCTTGAAATGAGATCATCTTGTTGTGAATCTTTCGGCTCAATGCATCGGCCAAAACGTTTGCTTTACCAGGATGGTAACGAATGTCACAATCATAGTCACTAATCAACTCCACCCAAGGACGTTGTCTCATGTTGAGATATTTTTGATTGAAAACGTGTTGAAGGCTTTTGTGATCGGTGTAGACTATACATTGCGTACCATACAGGTAGTGCCTCCAAATCTTCAAAGCAAATACACAGCACCAAGCTCGAGATCATGGGTTGTATAATTCACCTCGTGAACTTTCAATTGTCTCGACGCATAAGCTATGACCTTCCCTCGTTGCATGAGAACAGAACCAAGGCCTTGCTTAGATGCATCACAATACACGGTGAAATCGTCGTTTCCATCGTAGGGTCAATATAGGAGCATTGCAAAACTTATGCTTTAACGCTTCAAAAGCTTCTTCTTGCTCGGAACCCCACTCGAATGGTTTATTCTTTTGTGTCAAAGCAGTGAGCGGCTTCGCGATCCTCGAGAAATTGGCGATGAATCGTCGATAATAACCAGCAAGACCAAGAAAAGAACGAACTTCGGTAGGAGTTGTAGGAACACACCAATTCTTCACAGCTTCCACCTTTGCAGGATCAACGTGAATTCCTTGGCTATTCACCACGTGTCCTAGAAATTGAACTTCTTCGAGCCAGAAATCACACTTCGAGAATTTTGCGTACAATTGCTCTTTCTTTAACAACTCAAGAACCAATCTCAAATGCAGCTCATGATCGGTGTTGGACTTGGAATAGATAAGTATGTCATCAATAAAAACGATCACAAACTTGTCTAGATAAGGCTTGCATACTCGGTTCATGAGATCCATGAAGACAGCAGGAGCATTGGTTAAACCAAAAGGCATCACCATAAACTCATAGTGTCCATAACGAGTACGGAAAGCGGTCTTCGGATGTCATCCTCATGAACTCGTAATTGATGATATCCAGAACGTAGATCAATTTTCGAGAATATGGCAGCTCCTTGAAGTTGATCAAACAAGTCATCGATGCGAGGAAGAGGATAACGATTCTTGATGGTAAGTTTGTTAAGCTCGCGATAATCGATGCACATACGAAACGATCCATCTTTCTTCTTCACGAAAAGAACAGGTGCACCCCAAGGCGAAGAACTAGGACGGATGAAGCCTTTCTCGGACAGCTCTTGCAGTTGACAAGAGAGTTCTTGCATTTCCGATGGTGCAAGCCGATATGGTGACTTGGCCACGGGGTTTGCTCCCGGTATCAAGTCAATTTTAAACTCGACTTGACGCACGGGAGGTAAACCACTAAGGTCATCGGGAAACTTCAGGAAAGTCTCGTACGATAGGGACATCCTTAAGTTCTTTCCCTTTGACTTTCGTGTTGACCACATAAGCCAAGAAGGCCATATACTTCTTGTTTAAGCACTTTCGGGCTTGAGTGCAAGACATGAGTTTAAGCCCTTTAGAAGATTTTTCACCGAACACCTTCAACGTATCTCCAGAGGGTAACGGTATACGAATGCACTTCTCGAAACAAATGATCTCGGCATGGTGTTTGGCTAACCAATCCATACCAATGATGACGTCAAAGCTTCCTAGTTTCATAGGGATAAGATCGATAAGAAAATCATGCGTGTCAAGACTTAAGATGCAATCACGAACGATAACGTCAACGGTAATCGGTTCTCCATCGGCAACTTCAACAGTAAGAGGTCTTTCTAGTTTCGTATGTGGCTTAGCAAGTATGGGTTCAAACTCTAATGAAACAAAACTTTTATCGGCTCCAGAATCAAATAGGACATAGGCATAAGTTTTGTTAATAAGGAACATACCTGTTCAATTTTTTTAAGGTATTTAACAATACAGGTAAAGTATGAAATGAATTTGATCACAAAATTTAAGGGTGAGTTTACGTACCATTCACCACATCGTTGTTTGCTTGTGCTTGGTTAGCGTTGATGTTGAAAGCACGTCCTCGAGCTTGTGGAACATTACCCACAAGGCGAGGGCATTGTGGGCGAAAATGGCCAGGTTCCCCACAGTTGTAGCAAACACGATTTGTGACCACAGCGGCATTGTTAGGTGCACGGTGGCAAGTTGCCACCAGATGACCATATTTACCGCATAAGGTGCAAATGCGGCATGGTTGATTCCCCGATGATGATACCTACACGTGCTGCACATCGGTTGAGGACCAGCATAAGCCCTAGCCCCAGGCACTTGTGCCACAGATGTAGCCGCAGGTACAAGTTGTCTTTGGGGTTGTTTGGGTGCAACCACGGCATAGTTACGCGCCGGTGTGAACTTGCGCTTTTTGTGTGTTGTTGTGGCTGTTAGACGGTTCAGCTTTGGTCTCCTTAACCGCCTCGGTAGTCGTCTTCTCCACCTTCTTTGCACCCTTCACAGACATGGTGCCCGCTCTTATATGGTTCTCGGTGAGTTGAGCGGATTGTAATGGCTTCTTCCAAGGTTGTGGGTCGGCTACCCACCACAGCATCTTGAATTTGGGGTGGTACACCCTTAATGAACTTCTCGATGTTGCGGGGAACAGTGTCGACCATATGGGGCAGCAGTATACTCAACTCATGATGCCTAGTTGAGTAGGCCAAATGATCACCATCATTTTGTTTCAAATTCCAAAACTCCTCTTCCAACTTTTGCAATTCACTTCTTGGGCAGAACTTCGTGATGGCGATGTTCTTGAACTCCTCCCATGTAAGTGCTAGAATAGCATCGGGTCCACGATTCCTCTTCTCGTTATTCCACCAGGTAAGAGCTCTTTGTTGGAACATACTAGTGGCATAACGAACCTTGAGTGCATCGGGACACTCACAATTGATAAAGGTATTCTCCATGCTTTCAAACCACTCAAAGACAGAGTGGCTCCTTCCTTGCCACTAAAACTAGTGGGCTTGCAAGAGCTGAAGTGCTTGAAGGTGCAAGTTTGATTATTCCCATGTTGATTGTTCCCGTTTTGATTATTGCTATTCTCTCCATGACCATTTCCATTGTTGCTAGCGTTGGTCATTAAGGTGCTATTAAGTTCAGCAACCATGGTCGGAATGACAGCAGCCATTTGTCGAGCAATCATGGCGGCTAACTTACGATCGGAACTTCCACGCTTTCCATGATGACGAGACATGCTGGAATATACAAATGAGTTAGATATGAGAATTGGAATAACAAGGATTAATGTTCAACAAGGATAAGGCAAAAAGTTGTAAGGCACATGGAATGATTCCATTTGGTAACGCATTACCATTTGGAAACGTTGACACGTCAAGGTAAGTTGACCCACTTGCCTTAGAAATTTGTGTATGTTGACCATGGTTTATCACTCATCCCAGAAATCCCCAGGTAAGCATAACTAGTCCCGTAGGATTTATGCGATATGCTTGCCTTAGCCCGAGGGCCTTTTGCCAGGAAATCCAGAATACAGGTGTCCATGTGTCACACAAATTTCTTAGGTTTATGAAATCAAAACCATGATGAGATTTACATAGATTAGACATAAGTCTAAAGATTTAATTCTTAAGCATAAGTATACGATTCCACGTGTTGACGAGAATAAGATTAAGAATTTTCATTTGTCGGGGAGAGTCAATGAGTCAAAGTTAAGTTTAGGGAGACAAGTAACAAAGTTTAGACAATTACAAGGCAACCTATGCTAAGGCATCAAATTGCACATAAAGTATAGCATTATGTAGCATGTAACGATATATATTTCCAAGAATATAAATATTATCCTATGAGGTTCATGCATAAGCTATAGTCTAGGTCACCATTACTAATAACCTAAATCCCTATAGTTATGGGCTCTGATACCAATCTGTCACACCCCAACCTTGACGGCGGAAACGTCGAGATGTGAGGGTTAAGATTGTTCACAACCACATAACGCTATATTAATTGTAAATATTATTATCATAAGTCTTGAAATAAAAATACAATCATAATTCCAAACAAGTAATAAGTTCGAATGCAACAAAACATAAAGTAAACTTTTTATTTCATTTACTAGGTCCAAATCCTAGATTATGGCATGCTTCAAAAGATCACTTTAAGCTTGAGGTTGACCTGAAACATGATAAAAATAAGAGTCAACTAAAATAGTTGGTGAGTTTCCAAGGTTTTCATACATAATAAGAAAAGAAAGTTACAAGTAGCAATTCATGTCATAAGTTATAAGCTAGTAAGGTTATAGAACACATATCGTTACAACCAAACCTCGACTTGATTACAAGTATAAAAGATTGGCTAAGTGTATTTGGTTCCCTAGTGCACAAGCATACGGCTCCTAGGAGTCGGCAATACATCGACTTTAGCACCAAATAGGCTTGTCAGGCCCAAAGATCTAAGACGTCGCCAGGCTAGCATTAGTTAATGATTGTAAACAAACTATGTATCTCATATAATCACTTACAACACACAAATAACCATGACAAAAATATGAATTGCAAGTGTTTACAAGTCTCAAACGTGTATAAGTGTATGATGTAAGTATCATGTTTCACCCCAAAATAGTGTGAAATAAATAAAAAGGGGCAAGAAAACTCACTTGTCAAATGAGTATATAATGAAGATTAATAAGAATAAATATGTCGTTCCAAGATAAAACGTCACAAGGCACCTAAATATATAAATATTAAAATTTAGGTTAATAATAAGATTAACGAGTTAACATGAACTAGGGTATTAGAATTTTGAGGATTTGTATAAAGTTAATAATTTATTTATATATAAAAAAAATACTATTTATGAAATTTATAAATTTTTTTAAGGAAATTGATCCATTGTAAATAACTTGTGATTTCATTATACAATTATATTTAAATTCTATAAATATCATGATAAATCCATAAACATAAGGTCTAATATTAATTTAATGTTTTTAAGTATTATATAACAATCTAATAATAAAAATATTTAATTATTACACTTGTAAAAATATTACAAAGTTTTACAAGAAAAATTTAAGAAATAGTTACATGACTTTAAAAATATTTAGGTTTATAAAATTCATTTTTATAATTATTATAAATTTTCTATAATTAATTTAAGGCTAAAAAAAACGTTTAAAAAAATATACATGAGGGTGCCCGGTTCGAACCCGGGACCTCATGTTGAGAATGCAATGTCTTAACCAATGAACCAGGCCTCAGCCGCGGTTCATATTGGTTTCGAATTATTATAACCCGTTTAAAGAAAGTTTCCCCAAATCTCTAAGAACCCTAATTCCACAATCCTCAAAATTTAACCTGAATTCGTAAATGTAAAAGCTTGTAATCATGGGGCTTTTGTTCCCCATGCTAAAACGAGCATATTCATGTATGTAATTTACCCGAACAAGCTCGAATTGAAGGTGAACCCAACGATGCACAAGTCGCGGTCAAAGGAGATGCAGAAACGATGTAAACGTTGATGATAACACAATTAACCTTGTGTATAGCTTCGTATGACAAACTAGATCCAAAGCCCCTTATCGATTTCAAATCTTGATGTTCGGAAGATAGCGTTCGAGTATGTTGCAGTTCGTGATCAACAGAGAGAATCGAATGAGATGTTTTTGTTTATTTCAGGTGAAATTGATGATTGCAATCGATTAGAATCAGATAAACGCTCGATTTGGTTCAGTTAATTGGGTTATGATTGGAGTTTAATGCTCAAACGGTTATGGATCTTAACGTGCTTCGGTTATACCTTCGAATAGAGTTCGTAACCGGTTGATAAACGCCTTAAAAGTTCATAACGAGGTTCGAATTGTGTTCACGAAGCGATTGGTATAATTGGGAATAAAACGGATGAATTTTTACGGGTTTTGAACCTCGCCGGCGCCGTGTCGGAGTTTCGCCTGCCGGCGGCCGGAAAATCGGGGAGAGAGAAAATGGTTTTGGGTTGGGTTTAATTAATTACACAATTAGTCCCTCTAGTTTATTATTTAACATTTTATGCTTAAAAGTTCCATTTTAAGTTTCCAAATTGACAAATAAAACCCTCAAACTTAATTTAAGTTTAGGTTTTAAATATGACTAAGTTTAATAACCTTTATAAATTATAAATAACCATATTAAAAGTAATCTTATTATTACTAATACTATTATTCGTTATTATTACTTATTATTATTGTTACTTTTATTAATATTAACATTATTATTATTAATTATACTTAACATTTCATAAAAACCCAATGATAATAAAGAATAAGCACAAACAACACGCAAGTTTTAAAATTGACAAATATAACCTTAGTAAGAATAAACGAAATTAACTTTTAGCTAACAAAAATACAAGATGTTACAGGGTTCAATAATGAAGTAGTAGGTACTTTACCTCGGGAGGAAACTAGCAGGGGCACGACGGGGGCAAGGGAGTGACAGGTTTATGGAAGGGCGGCAGGGGTACGATGGGGGTAGGGAAGGGCGGCAGGGGCGCGACGGGGGTAGGAGAAGGATGGTAGGAGCGCGATAGGGGCAGGGGAAGGGCGGTAGGGGTACGACGGAGGTAGGGGAAGGGCGGCAGGAGGCGTGACGGAGGCAGGGGAAAGGCGGCATGGGGCGCGACGGAGGCAGGGGAAGGGCGACGGAGGCGGCAGCCGGCGGGGGGGGGGGGGGGGGAGGCGGCCGATTGTTTGTGGAGAAGAGGGGGGAAGAGTTTAGGGCTGGTTTTTTGTGGAGAGAGGGGGAAGATTTGGTCAGATAGGTAGAAGGGGAGGACTCGGTCAGCCCTTCTTTCCGGATCAGAGGTCCCGATCAGCTAAATCAAACGCATTGACTGGCTGATCGGGTTCAGCCAATTAGTGGTCAGAAGCATGGTCAGACGAATCAAACAGGACCTTAGAGTTGAGAAGTAATATATACAAGCAACTTGAAAATTATTTCTTTGTGTTCTTGAGTTAGTATATTATAATCAACTCTTTGAGATTCTGCTTCATCATAACCGTGTGAGTATAAGTGAGTTTCAGAGAAAACCAAGTGTTTAGTGACATACATCGATCCTGTAATTGGTATCAGGGCTATTTAGGCTCTTATGGTTTGATCTTACCATCCAAATCAACTTGTTTTTCACTCCTCTTTTTAACTCACTTTAATATGGCCCTTATTCAGAAATCTGAAGTTGAGATGGGGACAATGACCAAAGCACCCATCATCACCCCTAAAAACTTTAGACAATGGAACAGACGTATAAAAGGTTTCATTAGGTAACTTGATGGTAAAATGTGGTTATCTATTGTCAATGGTGCCTACAAGCCCAAGGTTGTAGCACCAGGAGGAAATTGTTCTATGATTGAGAAGGTTGTTGAAGACTATTCAGATGAAGACTGGAAGAAGATGGACATAGATAGCAATGTTATGACGGCTCTTATGAGTGCTATACCCAACTCCATCATAGTGGGGTTTGAGCATTGCAAGTCAACCAAAGAGCTGTTTGATGCACAATCACAAATGTACTCTAACTCGAACGACTCCAAGAAGATTCACTCAAGCAATAGTTAGAGAACTTTACCTACATTGCTGGAGAGACCCTCAGCCAGCAATACTTCAGGTTCATGGATCTTATTGCCTCCCTTCAGTCTGTGCGAGTTGCTATTGACTTGAGAGATCTCTTAAGGAAATTCACGAGTGCACTTCCAAATGAGTGGATGTTCTACTGTGTCTCCATCAAAAGGACAGAGAATCCAAACTCCCTCACCATGACTGAACTATACAACATTCTTGATGGATACCGTGTATAGATGGAAAATAAGAGGGGCCATTCGATTAGCAGACCCTCAAGCCTTCCTACTAGCAATGCTTTAATGGTTGCTGAAGGATCAGTTGCCACCCAACCTCACCGTACCTGACATACTCGTAGCAGGGATCTTGTTCTTCAGGATCCTACATCATATTTCTTGAGACCCAAGTCTCAATAGGCTCAGCAAGGCTCTTTCCAGGATAGCAGTGCCTTTTTTTCAGGAAGTAGGTACTCTGGTGATCATCAGTTTTGCTTTGATGATCTAGAGTGCCTCAGCCCAGATTATGTGGAGTACGTGGACATACTTCTTTAAGAGAACTGTAAGGCGATTCCCTCAAAACCCAACTAGCAGTAAGTTTGTGTTTGACAAAACAAGGAAAAATGTTACAACTGTACCACTTGGTCAGTTTTCTACGGAATGCAAGGCTCCCAAGTCAAATCCGGGAACCTCTCATGCCTCCTCACATGCCTCCACAACAAAAGCCCCTGGGAAGACAACTGAAACAGCAGTCGTAGCTCAAGAAATTGACTAGAGCTTTATGGTACAGGATGTGACTCCTGCTCAATCATTCATGGTTGGAACAGATGACAACAAGGTAAATGAACATCTTTGAACTACAGCTTGTATTGCTAAGGTAAAATTGTATCAGGACTACAATATGGAAATTAAATTTGATATTGAGTCTTTAAATATTTTAAAATCTAACTTTAAAAGAGATGAATCTGACTATCAAAGAAAAATTGAAGAGTTAGAGAAAATTGTGTATCTTTTAAAACATGAACATACAAATTATAAGACTCAAACAAAAGACAACTTGGAAAAATTTTCTGAGAAGTCAGATGATGCTATCTTTGTTGGATATTCCTACAACTCTATTGCTTATAGAGTTTATAACATCAAAAATCAACAATTTGAGGAATCGTCCAACATTGTTATCAATGAGCACACTCCTTGTGCTAGGGGGAATGGCCCTGATTACATTTTTGACTTCGAATTGTTTCCCAACTATTGTAATTCATCTTGTGAGAATGTTTCAGTTAGAGCAGGTCCTCAAAATGATCATGATCAACTGTTTGAGTTACCTAGACCATGTTCAAATTCTCCTAGAGTGACTAAAGATCTAGCTCCAACTATCTTAAGATAAAGTAGCATGACTCATTCAAGAGATAGTGAAGCTTCAACTAGTGTTCCTTCAAGTTACACTATACAACACCCGAGTGATAGAAGCAGTTTTCTGAAGGAACATGCAAGTGTTAATATTGCTTCTCAGCCAGTCATTGATGATAATGTTTCTTTTTCATTCAATCAATCCTCATTGAATGACATTAAAACAACAGCTGGACCAAGTGTTCATGTTCCTGAGCAAAATATGTCCAACTTGGATCTATCTTTGCAACTGGAAGTGATTCCTAGACTAAGGATTCACAGCACCCATCCACCTGAGAACGTCATAGGAGAAGTCTCTGAAGGTGTGAGAATAAGGGGCAAACTCATCATGGGAATGTCTGCCTGTACTCATGCTTCTTGTCTCGGATGAAACCCAAGAAAGTAGAAGAAGCCTTAAAGGATAGTAGCTGGATAGAGTCAATGCAAGAGGAGTTTCTTGAATTGAAGAGACAAAAGGTTTGAATCTTTTGTTGGGTTTTGTAACATGTAAATCAAAGCTAGTTTAACCATTTAAACTATAAAAACGCAGTGGAAAATAAGGTTTAAAGTGAGGTTTACAATCTGAAAATTTTTACCATTTTAAACCATAAACAAAACCTAAGATGGTGGATCATAAAATTATATGTGTAATAGTGTGCTATCAAACCAAAATAACAACCATAGGGTGTGCATTGAAAACAACCTTTCAAGCACAAGATGCGTGGATGATGAGTTAAAGAAGAAGATATTCTTGAATGTCCAGCCCCCAAGAGAGAAAGCCTCAAGATGTGATACCCACAAGCTCTTCAAACACTTAGCTAGTTAGGGAGCTCTACACCAAAACTCTCTACCAAAGCACCTTCAAAATCCAAAAATTTTAGCCTTGTTGGAGGCTCTAATCCGAAAATTTCAGCCTTCTTGAGAGTGTTCTTGCTTAAGTGTGTGTGAGAGAAAGGTGTAATTGATAGAAGAGTGTTGTTGTGTCTAATGAGTTGCAAAAGCCAAGACAAAAAGGAGGAGTCCCAATGCCCACAAGGGGCGGCCGAATTGGTTCAACAATGGGTTCCCCCCATTTTGAAACTTTTATAAAATTGCACTTCTTTAAATCCATAGTTTACAAAATTAAAAACTAATTTAATTTTATAACATTAACACACTTTTATTTGTCATTATTTAACCAACTTAAATAATGAAACAAATAATTTCTCATGAACAAATTATCCATATAATATTGTTCTATTACAAAAGTAACGTTTTAGAAAACCCATTTTTTAAATTGGTGTCAATATTTATTTGTATGATCTCATCAACAAATATAAACATTTAATGGTGTTTTTATAGCTTGTTATTGGGTATGACCCAGACTCAACCAACAGATTGAACTAAGTCACATGTCTCATTCACCAGAATGAGCTCAGTCGCATGAAAGGACAATCATACGAATGAATCAGATTGAATTTAAACTATACACTTTGAACTGAAGTTTGATGTATGACTTTCTAATGGTTCCGTGTCTTGTATTTCAGGTCAATGGCTGATAGATGGTCCATCAATACAAAGCACAATATATGTGCTCATTTGGACCATACGACTCGGAATAGGGCCGAGTTTACAGATATTATTGCGTTCCTTCGACGCTCTAAGATACATAAAGCCATATCCACACCGTGTACTCCTTACAGGTCGTTACATCAGGCTTTCTGGGAAAATGCCTCCGTAGATAGTTCACGTGAGCCTTACAGCATACGGAGCTCCATTCATGGTCATGATATTGAGATTACAGCAGCTGACATCCAGAGAGTACTTGATTTTGGGGACGATACTGATCACCCCACCAGACTACATCCATTTACAGTAACAGGTTGCTTCCTCAGGATTAACTATGCTGGGGACATCAACTCAAGTGTGCTCAACAAGAGCAACCCGTGTCCCCAGTATAAATACTTGGCGCATGTGATCCTGAAGTGTATTGCTTCTCCAAGGGGTGGGTTTGATGACCTGTCAGACCAGATTCAGAATGCCTATGTGGCACTGGTGCTGAACCACCCCTTCAGCTTCTCGAGCATGATCTTCTCGTATCGGTGGAGAATCTGGAGGCCAAGGGGAAGGAGGGTTTTTGAATGTACCCCAGATTTCTGTAGCTGATCTTTAACGAGAAGCTGCCATTACTTCCTAAGGAGAGCCATGATGCGGTTGCCCTAGAGATTATGGATGACATGACTTTGGGTCGCATGAGAGTGTATCGGGGCAAGCAGGTAAAGCCCCAGGTAAAGAGGTTGATCGGCCATCTGGCCAATGAAAGATATGTGGCACCAGGTAGACGCAAATGGCGTCATGATGACAGCGATTCAGACGATGAGAGGCTATTGCTCCCAGAGCATGATTCAAACAATGATGACGGTGGGGATGCTGGGGATGATATGCCTATTCCACCGAGGGGCACAACTTCAGATGTAATACCCCAGTATCTGCCACAATAGGCGACATAGCTGAGTCAGCGGGTTTCCACCAGGACTTCATATCTGGTGAGGAGGAAGAAGAGTCGGATGAGGAGCCCTTGACGAGGACTGTGGGAAGCAAGGTTGTTCCCACAGAGTATGGACCCCGGGCGGTTGGTGAACGCCCCAGGGATTCGGGAGAGATGACTGCAGATCCCAGCTATGCTTCTGAGTCAGCTAGCCGTGTTCTAGGGGGAGCATCCACCTCGACTGGATCGAGGAAGAAACGGATGGCTCAGCCCCACGGCCAGAAGAAGAGGAAGAGAAGACTCACCTTCGTCACCACCCCACCTCCCACCACTGTACATATGCCAATCACCACCACACCTCCCACCACTGTACATATGCCAACCACCACCACACCTCCCACCACTGTACATATAACAACCACCACCAGATCTTTCACTTCTACATCACCTCCACTATCTCATAGACCAAACCCCATCTTCACCACAGCCACCACCACCACCACTAGCCACCAAGCAGGACCCTCATCCCATCCCACACATATATATGGATCTCCTCTACCTTCAATTGGAGTAGAGGAACAGCTTTCTATGCTGAACCGGATGGTGATGCATGTGTTAGCTACTAATGAAGAGAAGACTGCGCAGATCCGTCAGCTTGCAGATCTCACTGCTGCGCAGTCACACCAGATCTCGAAGCAGGCTAGGCAGATCGAGGAGCAGGCCCAACACATGGCTGCTTAGAGCCACGAGACCACCCAACTCCAAGAGCATAGAGTCACATCTGCTAAGAAGATTGAGGAGTTGGAGAATGCTAAGAAAACCATCATGCTCAAGCTTAAGGGATCTACAAATGAGCCTTTGAAGATTAAAGAGGGAGAGGGTAATGATGGTGATGATGATGATAATGATGATGATGAAGATGATGATGATGAGACTGAGGATAATGAGGGGACTGAGGACGAGAGGACAGAGGAGAGGGTAATGATGGTGATGATGATGATGATGATGATGATGATGATGATGATGAGACTGAGGATAATGAGGGGACTGAGGACGAGAGGACAGAGGAGTGGAATGAGGATGATGATGAAGAAGGAGGGGATGCAGCTGCATCTGCCTCTGCTCAAGGTCAGGATAGGAGATCCAAGAGGAAACAAGACCAACAAGCTTCCTCCTCTGCTCCACCAAGCGATGACCCAGTGATCCAAGACATAAGTAATGATTAGATGTCTATGATTAGATGTCTATGTATTTGATTAAACTTATGTGTTCGATGTTTATATTAAGATTAATGTATTTCTGTCTTGATTACTAACAAATGTTTGTTGTTATGAATGTTTTAAATCAACCAGATCCTGATCTCCAAAGAGATGAATACGATATTGCTCCCCTCCAACAGGTCAAGACTCAACTGACGTTGGTTCTTGATCTGCAAGGGATCGTCAGAAGGTTGGTGAGTTATACCCCTAAAGAAGGAGAAATAATTCATGATCTATCAAATGAGCAACTAGCTGAGATCTTCAAGTTAAATCCCGATGAGATTGTGAAGGATGCTCCAACGTGCGACTCGACAAGTGAAGAAGAGCTCAACTACGTTGATGAAATAGAAATAGAAGATGTCACTGCAGAGCACTACCCTTAGTATGCTGACAATGAGCGAAATGTGGTCCCAAATCTGGGTGAATCCCTTGTCAGTGATACGTTTGAGGTGTTAGACAAAATGGAGCAGGAGTCAGAGAAGACAGAGGGAACGGCCCAAGCCTCAAATGATGATGTTGATATCCGAAAAGCTGAGTGGGCTGCCTGTTTTAAAGAAGTTAGAGCCCAACGTGCTACACCTAAACAAGACGCCTACACCAAACTCTATAGAGTCAAGAAACATCATAAGGTGTCGGGTAGGATTATAGCATAGGCATATTTCGAGGACCTTAACGTATATGCAGTTAAGAGAGAGAAGGGCATAGAGTACTTTAGATTTCCACATGATCTAAAGACTCTACCAGGTTTTGAGCTCAACCAGCTGGCCAAACTGAAGCTGTTGTATGCTGACCCGCGAAAGATGTCAGGCTGGTTTGAGGCTGCCCTAAGGAAGGAGTACCACACCAGGTGGGTTAACTTCAGACCCCAACAGCCTACAAGGTACATCAGAAGGTCTGAAGTTAATGCCATTACTGGAAAGCCAAAGATAGTGTTGAAGTGGAGTCCTCCGTGCACAATGTCTAGAATCCCACTCAGGGAAATGCCACAGGACTTCACTCCACACTTAAGTGGTGGTACTATGATTGGAGGACAGGAGAAGCGGTCATAGTCCAAACAAAGAGAGCCAAATGGATACTATCAGGGTATTTGACCCAATATGGCTAACCAACTTGTCAGCTAATGATGTCTACACTCTATACAAGTGGCCATTGTTCTATGATACGCAGATATAGTACAAGCCCTCCAGTTCCAGAATGTCATAAGACTCTGTTTTGCATTTGAGATTCATGCAGGAGTCACAAAAGAGGATAAGTACAAGAAGTATGAGGAAGTAATGAAGAAAATAAGACATTAGAGAGATCTAGGTCCAAGGGGGAGTTTGTTGATACATGTATGTCCCTAGATCATGATATGAATGTAATAGATCTTGTTTGTCTGATTCTGATATAATGTTTGGAATGTTTAGTGAAATGATATTGATTGTTTGTTATTTATAATGTTTAATATTTCATTAATGAGTCGATGTTGAATTGGTATGTTGAATTGGATAATTAGGTTTGTGGTTGTTTGAATTGTTACATATAATGTTATATTAATTAATACATTCAAATTTAACAAATTGAAGTACTCATACGAATGGCCCATGTGAATGGACCATACGCATGAATAACTTCATACGAATGACTCAGTCGCACGACTGAACCAGGAGACTGGATCAGTCGTATGATTGTAACATAAGATTGGCTCAGTCGCACGACTGAACACTCTCGTGCGAATGAATCAACCGCATGGTTAAATCGCACGACTGAACCATACTAATGGTTCAGTCACACGAATGAACAGTACTAACCTATAAATACAACCCAATTCGTGGAAAAAGAGATAGAATTCATTCGATTTCGACTCCAGACGTACCCTAGCCATCTAGAAGCCTCCAAGTTGATACTCCAAGTTCATAGAGCGCTGTAGATCGATTCCTAATCGATTCTTAATGTTTGATTCAATACTTTATTGATTCTACGTGCGTTCTCACTGATTGGATCGCCAATCAAATAGGATTCCGCACTATTTAATTTGGTTTACACGTTAATCATTCGGTATTTCGTTCAAATACCAGGTCCTAACAAGATCCAACAATCTCCTACTTGCACAAGGTTCATAGAAGATTGATGCAAGCAGTAAATACCGCCTAACAACGGTTTACTACCCTTGATATGTATGACTAAGTGCCATTCAATAACATCATCCTTTTCAAGTACCATACTCGAAATGTTTTAGGTGAATCAATCATCTATCATTTTGTCACAGATGTCATGTTAAATCCCAAAGATACAGAATGATCATTCTCTATTGATTTAACTTTATTAGGCCTTAGACATCTTACTCTCAACGAATAAGAGGGAAAAATCCCAGCTTGACTACATACGTCTCTCACAATTACCTTATATCATACCTGAACTCATACTTATGTACTGCCATGTTACAGAACAGCGAAGAACTAAGTCAAAGTATAATATTCGGTAAATATCAAACCCAATATGTATCTCAAGTCAAAGGATACCAAATGATATTCTCCTTTACTCAAAATTACTTATGGTCAATCAAGAGATTCCATGTAGTAATGTTTGAGATGCATGTCAGTCCAATATTTGCATCCCACAAATATCTATGAACTTTGGCAGCAACCTTTTGCTCTATATTCATCCATATGAATATCTACCAATCCAAGTTCATAATAGTTTTACCTTCATATTTGTTCCCACAAGTATGAATAACTACGGACATTCTGAGTAAATATTTACTCATGGATTTTAAACATGCAAAATGTGAATATTAGTTGAATTATTATAACCAAATAATTCATTCAAGTAATAAAGGGTTACAATATCTTAATACAGAAATTAAAGATCATATCCAGTCACTAGAATATTATGTCCCATGACACAAGTATGACTTTCATGCTTTGCCTTTTCAAGAAACTTCATGAGTGGATCCATAATGTTTTGATCCATGTGAACTTTGCGAATACATATCTTTCCCTTTTCAACTCCATCCCTATGTAGTTGAATCTTCGTTCAATGTGCCTAGTCTTTTGATGTGCACGGGGTTCCTTGATCTGAGCAATCGCACCCTCGTTATCACAAAGAATTTCTAGAGGGTCCTGAATGGAAGGGACCACCCCTAGATCGGCAATGAACTTCTTTAACCATGAAGCTTCCTGAGCTGCTAATGAAGCGACGATGTATTCTGACTCTGTAGTTGATAATGCCACCACATCTTGCTTAGAGCTCTTCCAAGACATTCAAGATGAAAATGTACCCCGATTGTGATCGTGAATCATCCCGATCAGTTTGGAAGCTCGCATCCATGTAACCCTTTACTACGAGTTCCTCCTCACCAGATCCATAGATTAGGAACATATCTTTCATCCTCCTTAGGTACTTAAGTATGTTCTTAACAGCCATCCAATGACTGCTTCCAGGATTTTGTTGGTATCGGCTTGTCATGCTCAAAGCACATGACACGTCCGGTCTAGTGCATATCATTGCATACATGATGGATCCTATAGCAGACGCATACGGGATTCCCTTCATTTTATCTTGCTCATCCTTTGAGCTTGGACATTGAGTTTTACTGAATATCGTTCCTCTTTGAATAGGTACGGTACCTTTCTTAGAGTTTTCCATCTTGAACCTTTTCAATATCTTATCAATGTATGAACTTTGATTCAAACCTATCAACCGCCTTGATCTATCCCTGTAGATCTTTATTCCTAAAATATAGGCGGCTTCACCAAGATCCTTAATGGAGAAACAACTTCCAAGCCAGGCTTTTACACCTTCCATGTTTGGAATGTCATTTCCAAATAGTAGGATGTCATCGACATACAATACTAGGAAAGTGGTGATGCTCCCACTTGCCTTCTTATATACACATGCTTCATCAACGTTTTTGATGAACCCAAATTTGATTAACTCTTCATCAAAATGGTGATTCCAACTCCTTGATGTTTGCTTCAATCCATAGATTGATTTCTTAAACTTGCATACTTGTTAGGATGTTTTGAGTCGACAAAACCTTTAGGCTGAACCATATAGACATCTTCCTCAAGATATCCATTTAGAAAAATGGTTTTGACATCCATTTGCTAAATCCCATAATCATAATGAGCAGCTATGGCAAATAATATCCTAATAGACTTTAGCATTGCAACTGGTGAGAAGGTCTCATCATAATCAACCCCTTGAGTTTGAGTGAAACCTTTTGCTACAAGTCTAGCTTTTAAGTATCCAAGTTTCCATGCATATCGGTTTTCTTCTTTAAAACCAACTTACTTCCAACTATCTTGGAGTTAGGTGGTGGTTCAACCAAGTCCCACACTTGGTTGTCATACATGGATTACATCTCAACGTTCATGGCTTCAAGCCATTTGTCACAATCCAAATTGGACATTGCATCATGATAGGTGGTTGGTTCATCGGAATCTACCACATAGCATCCATCTACAAAAAATCCATATCTTTTAGGTGGATTACTAATTCTACCAGATCTATGACAGTTTGTGTACATTGATCAACCACTTGATCATTCTCAACATCCTCATGTTGAGTGCTAGTGTTAACCAAACGTTTATCAGTTTGTGGTTCTTGATCCTCCTCAAGAGACACAGTTCTACTGCTAGTTCGTTCCGTAAGGAACTTAGCTTTTAAGAACTCAGCCTTCTTGACAACAAACTCCTTTTGTTCCAATGGATCATAAAAAAAATATCCCATAGAATCTCTAGGATATCCAATGAAGATACACTTAGTGGAACGGTTTTCTAGCTTGTTTGAGGTGGGAGTCTTAACATAAGCCTCACAACCCCATACCTTTAAATATGACAGTGATGGAACCCTTCTATGCCATATTCCAAAAAGTGTCATTTCCACTTTCTTGGTTGGGGCCATATTCAAGATACGAGCCGCAGAGAGCAAAGCGAAACCCCAAAATAATAGAGGCAGTGAGCTTCTAGCCATCATAGATCGAACCATATCCAATAGAGTTTGATTTCTCCGCTCGGACACACCATTATGTTGTGGTGTTCTAGGTGGAGATAGTTGTGAGACAATACCACAACTTCTAAGATGATCTCTAAAAACATCACTTAGGTATTCACCCCCTCTATTAGTGCGGAGAATTTTTATTTTCTTGTTGAGTTGATTTTCTACTTCATTTTGGAAGATTTTGAACATTTCAAAAGCTTCATCTTTGTGTCTTATCAAGTACACATAACCATATTGATTATAGTCGTTGGTAAAGGTAATGAAGTATCTTTCACGGTACTTAGTCATTGGCTTAAAAGGACCACAAACATCCGAATGTATGATGCCTAATAAATCCTTTGCCCTTTCGGATTTGCCACTAAAAGGTGCCTTAGTCATTTTACCTTGTAAACAAGATTCACATACGTCAAATGAATCATTTTCATTTGCTTTTAAAAGACCGTTCTTTTGAAGTGTTTGTATGTGCTTTTTGTTTATATGACCAAGACGGCAATGCCAAAGATAGGTATCACTCAAATCCAATTTGAGTTTCTTAGTGGTGGTTTGGTACAATGAGCTATCATATAATGTGTTTTCACTAACCAATTCATAAATACCATTAATAGGAATCACTTTAAACTAAAATATGGCATTTAATGAAACATGAATTTCATTTTAAATAAATGTCAAAACACAACCATATTGTCTTAATTGGGCAATAGAAATAATGTTCCTAGTCAAACTAGGAGCATATAAAATATTGTTCAAAATTGCTTCCAAACCATTTGGAAGCTTCAAGATGTAGTCCCCTCGACCTTCAACTTGAACTTTTGCTCTGTTCCCCATGTAGAGGCTAACATCCCCTTTCTTGAAGTCCTTACTTCTTTTGAACCCCTGCAATAAGTTGCAAATGTGAGTTCCACATCCGGTATCCAATACCCATATGTTAGAGGATATTAAATTTAGATCAATATGAATCATGAAAATTGTACCTGAGGTTTGCCCGACATCCCTCTTTGCTTGCAACTCTTTTAGATGGACTGGGCAATTTCTTGCCCAATGTCCAATCTCCCCAAACTTAAAGCGTGGGTCATTCGAAGCAACCTTTTGCTTCTTCTCCACTGGTTTTGGTGGTGGCGCTCTTACCACTCCCTTTCCCTTTCCCGTAACGTGCCATTTGCCCTTTGTAACACTTGCCTTGGGTGCAGGGTGAGGCCTCTTCTTGTTCCCACCTTCATTGATGGTGAGAACGCGTAAAACCTTTTTACCTATGGACGCCTCGACAGTTTTGAGCATAGAGTGAAGCTCACTTATCTTCTTGTCCCACCCGTTCATGTTATAATTCATGACAAAGTTGTCAAACCTTTTTGACAAAGAGTTAAGGATCAAATCCATAGCCAACTCTTTCGAGACGAGACAATTAAGCCTTTCGAGGCGGTCGATGTGGCTTTTCATCTTAAGTACATAAGATGAAACAGATTTGATGTCGTCCATACGACACGCATGTAGTGCTCAAATCATTTCGAAGCGCTCTACCCTTGCTTGTTATTGGAATGTTTCCTTCAACTGCATTATCATGTCGTATCCTCCATGATGTTCATACTCCTTTTGGAGATCTGGAGTCATACTTGCCAACATGAGGCAAGACACTTGGACCGAGTCCTCAGTGTATTTCACCCAATTATTGTAGGCCTCCTCATCATCCTCATTAGTTTGATCGAGAATCGGATCATCTAAGATCTATGATTGTTGCTCTTGCTTGAGAACGATTCTCAAGTTTCGAAACCAATCAATAAAGTTGTTATGGTTTAGACATTCCTTTTGGAGAATGGTCCTTAGTGATAATGAGTGAGCAGACGGGATTTTATTGTTTTCATTATGTTGGTGGCCATCTACAAAATATAACAAAGTTCAATTTTAGTATTTTCGATTTTGTTCATATTTTAATAATTAAAGCCCCTTTTTAAGTGTCTTACACATTTTAAAAGTCTAGAATCTAACGTTACATTTAAATAGTGGTTAGGTGACCTTTATCCATTATTTAAATTAACAAGGTAGTCAACGTTTTGACATTTGCAACCTTTTGCAACTTCTAGGGTATGGGATTGACTTTAAAACATAATATGTATAGTCGGCATGTTTATCCCATCAAAACCTTTGTAAACCATATTATAGGTGATCCATTTAACATGGTTACAAATCAAGTTACCCTACTTGCACACACATGTGAGTTTTCCAACATAAGTGGTCAGGTGACCTTTATCCCACAAATATGGTATCCCCACCTCAAATCACAAGTTCCCTCAAAACGGTTAGGTGACCTTTTTCCCATTAAGAGTTTCCAAGTGACTCAAGTGTTGTGCAAAAGGATGGTGTTAAACTTGTTTATAAAAGAAATTTTAAGTTTTTATAATCTTAGTTTAGAAAACTCTATGTACCATATATTTGCATGCTTTCAAATACAAGGTACCCTATGGTTCACTTTTAACAAAATCCCTTTTATTAAAATCATTAATCCTTTTAATAACCTTCTATTAACCATTTAATGATAAAGAACCATCAATTTTCAGCTTGTTAAGTTTGTTAATGAGTTTGTTATGCATATCCAAATATCAACCAACAATCATACAACAAGCATCCAAACAAGTATAATCATACAAACATAATTGCATATCATAGCCACTAAGTTGACCACTCTTGTTTTCCATCACAAGTTTTGTCATAAGGTCTTTCCTAAGGGTTACGATGACACATCAAAAAGTGTCCATGAACTCCCACTTGAATCCACATCCAAATGCTTCAAGTACCCATGTCTTTTGTGTCCATCTTAGGTCTTCATCTTGTGCATCTTCTTTTACAAAATCATAACCTAATTCAATTTTCTTCTAATAAAAGAAATGCACCTAGTCTATTTATTACATAACCAAATGAATAAATAATTACAACCCAAACACAAATATTACAACCCTTTCAAGAATCAAAACCAACATGACAAACCACAATCAACCAAATCCAAAACACATAAGGTCAAGGCTATGTTATGCACTAACAATATGAAACATGTCCAACATCCAAGAACAACAATGAACCCCTTATTTCAGCCCTAAAGTTTTGGCCAACATGAACCAACACTTTAGCGTTTTGTCCAAACAACACAATCAACCATTTGATCTTTATCTTTCAAGGTTTATACTAAAGCATGTAAGATTTAAACCTTGAAACATAAGGGATTCATACAACCACAGCAAAACAGCCCCTAATGGGTTGAAAAAGTCCATGAAAACTAACTTTTCAAGAACTTTTGAAGCACATATTCTACATATCCGGCTCTAGATGCCAATGTTGGGTTTTGTAACATGTAAATCAAATCTAGTTTAACCATTTAAACTATAAAAACGCAGCGAAAAATAGGGTTTAAAGTGAGGTTTACAATCTGAAATTTTTACTATTTTAAACCATAAACAAAACCCAAGATGGTGTATCATAAAATTATATGTGTAATAGTGTGCTATCAAACCAAAATAACAACCATAGGGTGTGCATTGAAAACAACCTTTCAAGCACAAGATGGGTGGATGATGAGTTGAAGAAGAAGATATTCTTGAATGTCCAGCCCCCAAGAGTGAAAGCCTCAAGATGTGATACCCACAAGCTCTTCAAACACTTAGCTAGTTAGGGAGATCTACACCAAAAGTCTCTACCAAAGCACCTTCAAAATCCGAAAATTTCAGCCTTGTTGGAGGCTTTATCTGAAAATTTTAGCCTTCTTGAGAGTGTTCTTGCTTAAGTGTGTGTGAGAGAAAGGTGTAATTGACGGAAGAGTGTTGTTGTGTCTAATGACTTGCAAAAGCCAAGACAAAAAGGAGGAGTCCCAATGCCCACAAGGGGCGGCCAAATTGGTTCAAAAATGGGTTCCCCCCCTTTTGAAATTTTTATAAAATTACACTCCTTTAAATCCATAGTTTATAAAATTAAAACCTATTTTAATTTTATAACATTAACACATTTTTATTTGTCATTATTTAACCAACTTAAATAATGAAAAAAATAATTTCTCATGAACAAATTATCCGTATAATATTGTTCAATTACAAAAGCAACGTTTTAGAAAACCCATTTTCTAAATTGGTGTCAATATTTATTTGTATGATCTCATCAACAAATATAAACATTTAATGGTGCTTTTATAGCTTTTTATTGGGTATGACCCGACTTGGATCATAACGTACTAACCACATCAATCTTGTATGTGTCTTGGGCTTATAAGATCCAACACCATTGCCCGCTACCATCTGGTCAAGTACCTATAGGCACCAATGGGTTTTCAGGAACAAGAGAAATGATAGAGGCTTGATCATCAAGAACAAAGCTAGACTGGTTGTTCAAGGATACACCAAAGAGGAAGGAATTGATTATACTGATGTCTTTGCACCTGTTGCAAGAATTGAGGCAGTTAGAATCTTCCTTGCTTATGCTGCATCAAATAACTTTACTGTCTATCAACTTGATGTCAAGTTTGTCTTTTTATATGAAAATATAGATAGGGAGGTCTATGTGTGCCAACCTCCAGGATTTGAAGACCCACAACACCCTAACTATGTGGGCAAACTGGATAAAGTTCTTTATGAGTTGCACCAGGCACCTAGGCTATGGTATGAGACTTTGTCTCAGTTTCTCCTAAAGATGGTAACACTAGAGGAACCATGATAAGACTCTTTTTATTAAGAAGTCTGGGAAAGACATATTGCTTGTTCAGGTCTATGTTGATGATATCATACTTGGTTCTTCAAATGACCAAATGTGTAAAGACTTTGAGAGTATTATTATGAAGAGTTTGAGATGAGTTCAATGGGAAAATGGACTTTTTCCTTGGAATTTAGGTGAAGCAAATGAAGGAAGGGTTCTTTATCAATCAATCTAAGTATGTCTCTGATATCTTAGAGAGATTTGATATGACTTGATTGTAAGCCAAGAAAGACACCCATACCCAGAAACCATGACCTTTGTCATGACTCTGAGGGAGAGGAAACTGATCAACATCAGTATAGGGCAATCATCAGTTCTCTGATGTATCTCACAACAAGTAGACGAGATATCATGTTTGCTACATGTATTTGTGCAAGGTATCAGGCTGCTCCAAAGGTGTCTCATCTAGTTGCTACCAAGGTAATCCTTAGATACCTCAAAGGAGCACCTAAATTAGGTCTTTGGTATCCTAGGAATAGCAACTTCAATCTCTATGGCTACTCAGATAGTGATTATGGTGGCTGCAACATTAACAAGAAATCCACATTAGGAGGATGTCAATTTCTTGGTGGAAGGATCATCTCATGGCAATGCAAGAAGCCATCCTGTGTCTCTACATCTACTGCTAAAGCTGAATACATTGCTGCTGCAAGTTGTTGTGCTCAGCTGCTGTGGATTCAAAACCAGATACTAGACTATGGATTCAACTTCATGAGCACTCCTATCCACATTGACAACAACAATTCTATCTCCATCACTGAAAATCTTATGAAGCACTCTAAGACAAAGCATATTGATATCAGGTACCATTTCATTAGAGATATTCACAAGAAAAACCTGATCAAACTAATCAAAGTTGACTCAAATGAACAATATGTTGATTTGTTCACTAAGGCTTTTGATGAACAAAGATTTAAATATCTTATTACAGCTATTGGGATGATAAACATTGATTAGTCTATCTCACTTGAAAAACCTTTTAGAAATGTGTAATGTCTTGTGTCACAACAATCTAAGCCCTATTATAATAGGTTAAGTTTCTATGTATGGGTTTTTCCGAAGAGAAATTACCTTCGAAAGATTTGTTTCATATCTTCCGAAGCTAAATTTCTCCAAAGGGAATTCTTCTCTGAAGTGTTTTAGTCTCAGATGAAGCGATTGATTGATATGAGATCTACGTCCGATGCATACAAAACTCTCCATTCGGAAGATGTTCTTACTCTCGAAGTAAATTTATTTACATTTGGAAGTAAGTTTTGGCTTCGGAAGAGAAAATCATTTGGAAATATTTTTACCTTCGGAAGAAGACTTTGCTTTGTAACGGAAATCTTTGGGCCCCACACAGTAAAAAGTAAAGATTTTCTTAATGATGTCGGAATTTTTTAAATGGTTTTTAACCTTACCGCCATTGTCACATCTTACCCCAAACCATCTTTTCACCTTATCCACAACCCCCAAAAACCGCCATTCCACCCATTTAAATAATCCGACTCTTCACTTTAATCTTTTTACCAAATTTACTGTTTAAAGCTTCCTTCACCCCAAATTCACTCTACTCAAACTTCTTTCCCCTGTTCTTTCTCACAATGACACTTAACCTTCAACATAACCAAGTCGCACTCCTTGACTCTACCAAGGATGCCGACTTCTCAAACATTATCTCCTATCTTACCCAATCTACCTACTTTACTACTCTGACTGTGACCCTATTGTTTACTTGAATCACATGGAAGAACATTGGGGTAATGGTTAGATAGTACTCCTAAATGGAGTTAGGGTTATTAGGTCTAGCATTTCTAGATAGGAGTTAATCATTACTAAACAAGTCATCCGGGAGCATCTGGAGCTCCATGATTAAGGCTCTCCTACTGAGTTCCCCAAATCAGATATTGACGACACATATATTTAAATGGGATACGATGGAGATGTCAATAGGTCTAAAGTTTATAAGTTTAATTTTTCTTATAACTGGAAGTTCCTACCTCATGTTGTTCTTCATTGTTTGTCGAATAAGTCTGGGGGATAGGATCAAATCCCATATGAACTGGGTGGCCTAGTTCATGGATTGGTGAAGAGCCTCTGCTTTAACTACTCAAAGTTTGTGCTGACTAACCTTATGGGAAATCTTCAAAAGGACACATTCTTCATGTATCCAAGGTTTATCTAGCACCTAATCAACTGTGAGTTGGACCCGAGTAAGATTATCTGTGCGTTCTACATATCCCTCAAATGGGTCCGACCATCTTCAAGATCTTGAAAAGAGTGTCAACCAACTTCACTGGAAGATAGACTGCACTTCATCCAGGTATGATTGAGCCAATGGCTCCTGGTGACATCCATGTTCACCCCACAGGTGATGAATCCACACCAACAGCTACCCTTACTTTACCAGATCTTCCTGCTCACCCCATCAAACACACATATCAAAGATGCAAACGAACTCTTGCTTAGTCTACTCTGATTAAGAAAGCCCTTCCTGTTCAAACCAAAAAGACTAGAGTGGAACCATGGGCTCCCACTCAGTCACATGTCTCACCATCCTTCTCATTTGACCTCAATATGGAATTTAAGTCTCCTCAGTCTCAATTCCTGAGCCCCAAACCTAGGCCACTATCCATCAGGATGAGTCCCAACACTCTCTTGAGAACCAAAAAGGGATAGCCCCACCAAAGGCTTAATGCCAATAGACATTGACCAACGTCCCGAGTCAGTAGGCTTTACTTCCCTATCGTTTACTAACATTTTAATCAGAACTGATAAGAAGATTACGCCATTTCATGGTAATGAAGTTGATCCATAACACCCAATATCAGATCAACAGAGCCTAAAGGGACCTCTTGTCTGTAGCCCACATCAGTTCAAACTAACTGAGGTGAGTGCCATGGATGTGGAGGGGACTCAGGTAGATTCAGCTACCACTAATAAAGGAAACTCATTGGATCCTCAGGCCAGTGCTACCATCTTTGAGACTGAATCTATGGAAACCATGCCTTTTGATGACTCTGAAAGAGACATCCTTAGGCAATGGAAACCAAGGTGCCAAGAAACCACATCTGGTGGTGAGGATGAACATACAAGGTATGTTACCTCATCTCCCCGTGATTCTTCTAAAGAAGACGAGGGAAATATGCAACTCGCCATTCAAGACCTACTTTCTAAAGTCTTAAACCTTGAATCAAAGGTTAAGACTTTAGATGATAGGTCTACCACTCAACAACTTGAGATTGAAATTCTCAAGTCTCATTGACCTCTTCCTTTAGCTCATCTAGCTCTCAAGATGATGCTACCAAAAAGGGAAGAAAGTTCAGAGACAAACAACAGATGAACCATAGAGCCAAGCTTTAACATCTCTATCTGCTAGATACCCTGCTCCCACAGTAACAATCTTTCCTGAGCCTCCTCAAGTTATCCTGAAAATGGACCTAAGGATGCTCAGAGATCTCAACAGGATCTTCTCCAAGAGTCTATTGAGATCTTTAGATCAGCCTATCCCTAATGCGGCTATGATATACTTTGGAGCTGAAGAGCTTCAGAGGTTAAGTGCACCTTCTACCACTATGGAAGAAGTTGGTCAACATACGGTTCAAATGGAACTTGAGATTCATTTCGAAGGGGAAATGAGGACTGATGGCCTAGGAACTGAAATAGTTGGGATAGATAGTGCATTGCCTCAAACTTCCGAAGCTAAACTCAAAGCCTCGAAAGAACAATTTAAATCTTCCGAAGCTAAGATGGAAGATGCGGAAAGATTGTTCTCCTTGTCCTAGGATCTAATCATCACAGATGCTATTCTAGAGCTGGCATCTGAGGTGAATAGTGAGGATTTTCTCAACTGACCCCTAGCTGAAACAAATTCATTATCTCCATCCACCGTGTCTCAACCTGAACCCTCCATCCAAGAACCACCAAAGTCTAGCACTTTGGAAGATGTAAAAGGCAAAAAGAAGATGACTGCAGAAAAGCTTCAGGAGGAGGAGAGGATTGAGAAATTTAAAAGAAAAGGTAGACTTCCAACTCGGAAGTTGCTAGCTGCCAGTACTAAGCAGCTACAACTAACCAGGAGGTAGTCAACAACAAGAAAAGGGTGGAGATCATTGATAGGCTCATCAAGCTTAGAGCTGTCACCGAAGATATACTCCTGCTACCACTAGAGGAGTTAGTACAGCTAGAAAAGGTAACCATACTTTAGATTTAGAGAATGAAGGAAGCAGCAAGATTAGCCTTAGAGGAGAAAAGAGAAAGGATGAAAAGGGAAGCTAATCTGCAGCTTAGGAGGAAAGGATAATTTTCTTAACCTCCACGGGTTTTTCTCTTCAAGAACTATCTCCACACAACAATGACACGATCCTATGGCTTTTCAACAAAGAGCAGATCAGCTGGAGAAAGAGAGAAAGAAAGCTACAAAAGAGAAGATGAGGGAGAAGAAGAGAAAGGAAGAAGAAGCTGGGATCATTGCTGCCAAGAAGATAGGTGAGAAGGCCTGGATAAAGGACTATCTTCGGGCTCACGGATTCTCTGGTAGGCAAGTGGGACCTATGTCTGAAAAGACACTCCAGCGACATGTCAGTGACATCAAAGCTGACATTCGCTTAGGAAAAAGGAAAGAGATGTACAGAACGGGACAGGGGATGATCTTCAAAACAACAACTCAACCCCAACCTCAACCGAAACCTTTCCCGTTTCCTTTCCCTATAAAAAATGAGCCTCTTTCCGAACCTTACACCCCTGAACCTACACCAACCATCATTCCTACCTCATCACCAAAACCACCTCAACTTATTACCCTTCAACCGAAAACTCTACCCAGAACCCAAACACCTCTAACTGTCCAACAATCATCCAAACCATCCCCTCAGCCTTCTAAACCTCTCTACTTAGAGAAGTTTAAGGAGATCAAGATAAAGTTCAACAAATGCACAACTTTGAGTGACATCTCTTGTGAGGAGGATTCTTTCAAGCTGACTTATACTGATGGATCCTCATATTCCCTCACAAGGGATCAATTCCTTGATCTGCCAAGAAGAACATTAGATTAGGCTGTTAAACTCCTTGCCCCAACTTTGATTCACTAAATGATGAAGAGAAAAAGCTAAGAAGGAAGCTGGTGACTCTGCTGGATACCACGAAAGGGGACAAAGTACCTAGCAAACCTCTCGTGCCATGAAAAAAGATTGTCTAGTGGAGGTTTGAAGACTCTTCTCATAACTTTTTTGTTGAGAGAGAGAATAGCAAGCTGAATAGGCTCAATGCCTCATCTCTACTACACTTGAGCAAATTTGATATTGCTGAGTTAGCAGAGAAGCTATTTTCTAATCCTCAAACTCTAAGGTAGCTGCCCATATCAGAAATCACCTGAGCAGCCTTCACCTGGCTGAGCTAATAGCTAGGACAAGGATTAAAGAAGAGTAAAAACTGAAAGAGGAGGAGGAGAGGAAGGGATCAAAAACCAAAGGCAAAGCCTTTCTTCAAATGGTTGTAGATCCTAAAGTTGTATCCATTGTTAGATAGGAGTATAACTATAACTCTCATCAACTAACTCTTTTCAGGGGGCATAACAAAGGGTGCATGTCATTAGGAGTGATAGACTGGATCTCCTATCCACTAATGACTTGCACAGACTTCTCAGCACAACCTCCGGACAGAACAAAGAAATAGATAAATATCTCCTGTCCCTTGCGTAGAAAGTCTTGAGAAGTAGAAGTAAGTGAGGTGTTGGTAGCATCAGCCTAGGGGGAGTTTGTTGAATCTAGAAAGGCTGGTCCAACCAAAACTAAACACTTAGACTATTTTTGGTGCAACTTATAAAGGACTTCCAAAGTTAAGTGTGGAACTTCTGAAGGAAATGGAGTTCTTCCGAAGACTAAGTGCAATATCAACTTCCGAAGGAAAAGCTCCAACTTCCAAAGACAAAGTCTTCTCTTCCAAAGTTCAAGACTTAGAAGAATTCAAAGACAATGACTTCCAAAGTAGAAGTCCCCCAGCCACGAAAGAAGCAACCTCTTCCGAAGTATAAAAGGCTTCGGAAGAAATTGTTCTTCCGAAGCCAATTAACCTTCGAAAGATGTTGCTATGAACCAGTGGACATAAGTATGGTCTCTAACACTCCGCTGCAGAACTCTGATACTACATGGAGTTTTCTCAAAAGGCCATGCAGTTGACCATACTTTATTCCACTGTTTACCTTTATTTGTTAGTACAGTTTCCAACTTTAGTTGATGACAGAAGGTAAGTCATGGACATGTCATGACTACCATATCTTAGATAAGACATTATCTAAGATACCATAACTATAGCTTTGTAGTATCTGTCTTAGTTATAGGATCAGCTGGTATCAAAGTATAACCTGCTGTAGGTGATAGTATATATAGTGTCTCATTGTAACTCTTATATCATGCTTATAAGAGTCTTGTAAACTTAACGTTGAGAAGTAATATATACAGGTACCTTGAAAATTATTTCATTGTGTTCTTGAGTAACTTAGTATGTTATAATCAATTTTTTGAGATTTTGCTTCATCATAACCGTGTGAGTATAAGTGAGTTTGAGAGAAAACCAAGTGTTTAGTGACATACATCGATTCTGCAAATGTATATTTCTCTCAGGTTCCTAACAACTGTTTTCAAATCGTAAAAGAATAAAAGATTACAAGGGGACGTGAGGTATATCATACTACATCTTACAGCCAATCATACTTTGACAACCAGCTGGATACATGATCTAGAAAACAACAAAATCAATGTAGAGTCAAAAGGCAGATTGCCTTTTGACTAGTGACTATGACATGCCATAGCTCACATCCTAATATATTACAAAAAGGATAAAAGTACATAAAGTAAAAAGCAACAGACTTAAGACCTCAATGTACAGTTTACCAAAAGCATGGACCTTTCACCAACTTGTGAAAGTTGGTGAGTCAATCAGAGTTGTAGCGGAAATGTGGTTCAGCTTTATGGTAAAAGGTACATCAGATAAAGCATGTACTCAAAAGTCTTCAAAAGAAATCTGTCTTCATGAATTGGCTTGGGAAGACTTTATCTCTGAAGCTTCGGAAGACTTCATATTTGGCCTTGGAAGATATTGGTCTTGGCTTCGAAAGATTTCACAATTGGAATGTTTTCTAAGACATAGTGTGAAACTTTCGAAGCATTCTACTCGGTACTTCTGTGCATGCAGGATAGACTTTAGATGTTTTTGGTTGCATCAACCTTATATGAATCCTTACAAACTCACCCTAGGCTGATTCTACCAAAACATTTGAAGACTTCAGATATTGAAATTGCTCATTATAATGATGACCAAACCTTTCATCATTAAATGTTCAGGATCAGTCAGACTCTCATAGTGTCTTCTTATCTTAAAGAGATCATGCAGAGGTAGATTGAACATGTCTTGCCATGTGTAGACATCTTCAATACCTTGATCTCTGATATCATGCCATGTTTTTGGATTAGTAGTGTAAGTCTAGGATAAGATGGGTCTTCCTGATGCCGGAGGAGCTACTTGAATTAGAGTTGGTAGAGCTTCCTCTTGTGGCACATCCTCAGAATGCTCTGACTCATCCTGAGGTTTGGAGATGGAAGCTCCTTTCTTTTTCTTCTTGGACTTTGGTCTAGAAGCCATCCTTTTTCTCCTCTTCATACCTTTTAACTGAGAAGACATGCCTGTAACACCTTGTTGATCATCTTTGTCTTTCTCAGTTGGGTTTTCCTCTCTTATAGTTTTAGATTGAGAGGGGACTAAACCCTGCTGTGGATCAGAAGATAAAGCTTGCTGAGATTTAGCATAAAGTCCAGGTTGTGTTGTCACAAAAGGTTCAACCTTAACCTCCATTTCTTGAGGGACCTGACTTGGTAGGGAGAGTAAATCAAGAAGTTCTTCTTTTTTGATCTTCTTCTTAGTCACCATAATGTTCTCATCAATGGTGGATAGAGACATAGGGCCAAGTCTCCTTCTAGAGAATCCATATAGCTTCAAGAAGCTCATCATCCTTTGCCTATCAGCAAACTTCTTTTGACTCTTTTGGATGATTGCTCTTACCTTGGCAGCTTCTTCCCTCATCTTCCTCTTTGTTTCCTTTCTTTATTTGAGTACTTCAAGTTCAAGTTGATTGAGATACTCAAACTCAATGTACTCAAAGGACAAGGGAAGAAGTGCATTAGCCTGATAGAGACCTGTGGCACTCAAGTAGTTCATCATGTTGATCTTATTAGTTTCTTTGTCTACCGGAGGTTCTTGTGGAGCTATAGTCTCATGCACAAGACTTTCTTGAACTAGTGAGAGAGTAGGAACATGTAAGTAGAGCCTTTTCAGTCTATTTTCCTCTTTGATTTGAGGAAGCAATCTTGCATCCTCTGCTTCCTTCTTGTCTCTTGACGATTCCATGTTATCCAATTCATTCAATTCCGTTAAGGGGATGGAGATGATATTATCAATATCATAGTTCCTGGCTTATAAGTAAGTAATCCTCACTGCCCTCAACTCATCATTTTGAGTGTTTGGTCTGGGAGCGGCCCTGATTGCAACTTTCATGAAGCCCACAGACCCAACAGAGGAACTTTCTCCCTTTAACTTCCTTTTCTGCTATCTCTCCTACTCCTCAATCTCCTCAGGAGTCATTTTTCTTTCCCTTTGTCACTCATAGACCTTTGTGACTCAAGGTGGAGAGTGCTTTGGCCTTCATTGCTTGAAGTAGCATCCATGCTCTGGCCAGAGAGAGGTTCAGATGCACCTTCACCAGCAGGTGTACCATCAAGGGAGTGGACTTCTGAAGTAGTTGTAGGTGTGACAGGGCTCTCATGTTAAAATCAGTTAAATAATCCGACATAATTAACAAAATCTTTGCTTTTTATAGTGTGGGGCCCAAGAGATTTACGTTACACAGTAGAATCTTTCTTCCGAAGGTAAAACATTTCTGAAGATAATTTGTCTTCCGAAGGCAATTCGTACTTCCGAAGCAAAATCTTTGCTTCCAAAGGTTAGATTTGCTTTCCGAATGGAGAATTTGTAAACCTCAGAAGTAGATCTGATATTTAATCAATCGCTTCTTCCAAGACCAAAAGTTCTTCTGAGAAGAAAAATTATCCTTTGAGAAATTTTGCTTCGGAAGATATAAAAATAACTTCCGAGAGTTAATTTCTCTTCGGAAGAAATTTACACTTAGAAAATTTTTAGAAAGATCTTTTGTAACAGGGCTTAAATTGTATTGACAGAAGACATTACACATTAAAAGGTTTCATAAGAGGTGAACTAATCAATGCTTATCATCCCAATAGCTGTTATGAGATATTTAAATCTTTGCTCATCAAAAGCTTTGGTGAACAAATCAGCATATTGTTCATTTGAATCAACTTTGATTAATTTAATCAGATTTTTCTTATGAATATCTCTAATGAAATGATACATGATGTCAATATGTTTTGTCTTGGAGTGCTTCACCGGATTTTCAGTAATGGAGATAGCACTATTGTTGTCAATATGGTTAGGAGTACTCATTAAGTTGAATCCATAGTCTAACATCTGATTCTGAATCCACAGCAGTTGAGCACAGCAGCTAGTAGCAGCAATGTATTCAGCTTCAGCAGTTGATGTACATTCACAGGATTGTTTCTTGCATTGTCATGAGATGATCCTTCCACCAAGAAATTGACATCCCCCTGATGTTAATTTCTTATCAATATTGCAGCCAACATAGTCACTGTCAGAGTATCCATAAAGATTAAAATCCTTGTTTCTGGGATACCAGAGACCTAGTTTAGGTGCTCCTTTGAGGTATCTGAGAATTCTTTTAATAGTAGCTAAGTGAGACACCTTCGGGGTAGCCTGATATCTTGCACAAATGCAAGTAGCAAACATGATATTAGGTCTACTAGCAGTGAGATACATCAAAGAACCAATAATTGTCCTCTACTGATGTTGATCCGTATCCTCCCCTTCAAGGTCAGGACATAGATTATGGTTTTTGGGTATGGGTGTCTTGGCAGGCTTGCAATCCTTCATTTCAAATCTTTCTAAGATATCAGACGCATACTTAGATTGATTAATGAAGAACCCTTCCTTCATTTTCTTTACATGAATTCCAACGAAAAAGTCCATTTTTCCCATGGAACTCATCTCAAACTTCTTCTTCATAATGCTCTCAAAGTCCTTACACATCTGGTCATTTGAAGAACCAAATATGATGTCATCAACATAGACTTGAACGAGCAAGATGTCCTTTTCAGACTTTCTGATGAAGAGAGTCTTGTCAATGGTACCTCTAGTATAACCGTTCTTCAGAAGAAACTGAGACAACGTCTCATACCACAGCCTAGGTGCTTGGTGCAACCCATATAGAGCTTTATCCAATTTGCACACATAGTTAGGGTGCTATGGGTCTTCAAATCTTGGAGGTTGGCATACATAGACTTCCCTATCTATATCCCCATATAGAAATGCATACTTGACATCAAGTTGATAGACAGTGAAGTCCTTGGATGCAGTATAAGCAAGGAAGATCCTAACTACCTCAAGTCTTGCAACTGGTGCAAAGACATTAGTATAATCAATTCTTTCCTCTTGTGTGTATCCTTGAACTACAATCCTTGCTTTGTTCTTGATGATCAAGCGTCTATCATCTCTCTTGTTTCTGAACACCCATTTAGTGCCTATTGGTACTTGACCGGATGGTAGCGGACATAGGTTCCATACCTTCTGTCTCTTGAATTGAAGCAGCTCCTCTTGTATCGATTCAAGCCAGCTACTATCTTTTAAGGCATCTTCTACCTTCTTGGGTTCCATCTGGATAGAAAGCATGAGTACAAGCAGACATTCCCATGATGATTTTGTCCTCTTGTTCGCACACCCTCAGTGACATCCCCTATGATGTTTTCAGCAGGATGAGTGTTGTGAATCCTAAGATGAGAAATCACTTCTAGTTGCAGAGTTAGACCCAGGTTGGACATGTTCTGCTCAGGAACTGGAACACTTTGTCCTGTTATTGTTTCAAAATCATTCAATGAGGACTGATTGAATGAGTGAGAAACATCATCAGTGGTTGGTTGTGAAGTGGTGTTAACAGTTTCCTGTCCCTTCAAAACACTACTTCCTTCTGCCTGGTGTTGTGGTGGATCACCTGATGAGTTTTGAGGCTCAGTGAGAGATTCACTTGAAGAAGCTTCACAATTCCTTGATATAGTCAAGCTATCAGATCTGTGAATGGTGGAGACATCGTTTGTTACAGCTCTTGGAGAATTTGGACTAGGTCTGGGAAGCTCAAACAGTTGATCGTCAGCAGTAGCATCAGCATCATTTTGAGCACCTGTTCCAACTGAAACATTCTCACAAGATGGTTTAGAATAGTTTGGAAACAATTCTAAATCAAATATATGATAAGGGCTATTCCCCCTAACACAAGGAGTGTGCTCATTAACAACTATATTGGATGACTCCTTAAATTGTTGATTCTTAATGTTGTATACTCTGTAAGCTTTGGAGCTAGATGAGTATCCAACAAAGATAGCATCATCTGACTTTTCAGCAAACTTTGCTAAATTGTCTTTTGTGTTAAGTATGGTATACCTGCTGTCAAAGGACCTTAGAAAGCCAATGAACGGTGGCCTCTTGTTCCGTAGCTCATAAGGGGTTTTTCCATGGGGCTTAACTACAAGAACTTTGTTCTGCACATAGCATGTAGTGCTGACTGCCTCTGCCCAGAATGTTAGAGGTAGTTTTGAATCAGCTAACATAGTTTGAGCAACCTCAATAAGTGTCCTGTTCCTCCTCTCAGCAACACGATTTTGTTGAGAAGTTCTGGGAGCACTGTATTGTTTAGCAATCCCTTTTGAGTTACATAATGAGTCAAGAATGAAGTTCTTAAACTCAGTCCCTTGATCACTTCTAATGATTTTAACCTTGTGATCAATTTGATTTTCTATTTTAAGAATAAAATATTTTAGTGTTTCAACAGTTTCATCTTTAGTTCTTAAAAAGAATACCCATGTGAATCTTGTAAAATCATCAACTATCACAAGGCAATATGATTTCCTTCCAATGCTCATTATACTTGTGGGACCAAAAAGATCCATGTGCAATAAGTGTATGGAGTAGTGATAGAGTTAACACATTTGGATTTATGAGATGTATTGTGTTGTTTCCCTTTTAGGCAAGCAACACAGTTATCTTTGCAAAAAAACTCCTTTTTAGGCAAACCATGTACCAAGTTATTTTTAGCCAATTTATTCATTGTCTTAAAATTTACATGACACATACGTTTATGCCACAGTGTTGACTCATCATCATCAGCTTTGGAAAGAAAGCATGATACTTCACCCATTGGGGAAGCATTGTTCATATCAAGCTTGTACATATCCACTTTTTTGGGAGATCTAAGAAGCACCAATTCTGGAGGAATTGTCATCCCAGGTTTGAGGATAATGCACTCATGTTCTATGAAAAGCATCTGGTGCTTTTGATCACAGAATTGAGAAACACTTAACAGATTGTGTTCAAGCTGTTTGACAAAGTGAACTTTGTCAACCTTTAATTTACCATTGGATATACTCCCCCTACTAGAAATATATCCTCCGGCCTCACCTCCAAATTGGACAGGACCTCCATCATAGTTCTGAAACTGTTGAAGGAGAGATCTGTTCCCTGTCATGTGCCTGGAGCATCCACTATCTACTATCCATATATTGTTGTTCTTGTCATATGGATGTCTCTGCACATAAGATGAGATTGTTAGTTTTGTTTTGAAGCCCAAGCCTTGCTGGTCTTGGGTTCTTCCAAAGATAATGAGATAATTGAACCAAATGTTATGCATGGGGGTTCAATAGAGGTCTTTGAAGAAGAGGTTTGTGCTGCAGCATCTTCCTTGATCTTCCAGACCATCCTTTGGTTGATCTTGGAGGATGAGCTTGTTGAAGCATTAGCAGCATGGCAGTCTTCTAAAGCTTCTTTCTTTTCGGAAGAAGTCTTCACCACCTTTTCTTTCGAAGTAGTCTTCTTCTGGGGAGGTTTCAAGGGAACTTTCTTGTTCTTCCGAACCTTAGTAGCTTTTGCTTCCGAAGCCATTTTCCCTTTGGAAGAAGAAGTTTCTTCTGAAAGCAACCTGGCTTCCAATACTAGCTTTCCCTTTTTCATTACTTGAACCATTTGAAAAGGTCCAAATGTGAAACCTTCCTTGACTCCTTCTTTCCTAACATTATTTGCATAATGTGTGCTTGCAGGATTGTAGTAACAATCTTTTGCCATGTGGTTTTGCAGACCACATATTATGCATGCAGTGTTAGCCTTTTGGGAATGTGAGGGTTGCTATTTCTTGGGCTTCTTTTCTTCATCAACAACTTTTCCCTTCAACTTCTGATCCTTCGGCAGGACAGAAGTGCTGGTATTACACTCCTTTCCTGAATCAGAAGTACCTACCCTTGGAATCCAGCTGAGATGAAGACACCCGTTTGCTTGGGGTCTATCTTCAGCTTGGACTCAGCCACCTTTTTAGCCGTTCTCCTAGCAGTTTAGCTCTGCTTCTTCTGCCTTTAGTGGTTAGGATTTTTTCTTCATAGGAGGAGATGGGTATATCTACCTATTCCTTCCCTGTGGTGACCACTATTGTTGCTTCATCCTTCAACTCTGGTGAGGAAGGGTCAGCAGTTGGAACCTCTTCTCTTCAGTACCACATCTTGGCTGTCTAATAGACTCATAGGAGTATGGTGGAGCAATTTCATTGGTTCCCAACCCTACTTTGTTCTGATAGCAGAGTTTGGAGTAGGAGGATGATGCAAGAATAGCTTGGAAGTTTTGCTCACAGATAGCATGCTTCCTGGCCTGAGCCTCAGCAGTGACAAGCTGGGCTTGAGCCTTAGACAATTTGGATATCAAATCTTTGATTTGAGTCTTGTAGTTGGTGTGTTCATGTTTTAAAAGAGACATAGTTTTCTCCAACTCCTCAATTTTCTTTTGATAGTCAGATTCAGCTCTTTTAAAATCAGACTTTAAGATATTTAAAGACTCAATATCAGATCTGATTTCCATATTGTAATCCTGATAGAGTTTAACTTTAGCTATATAGGCTGGAGTGCAGAGATGTTCATATACCTGGGCATCGTCTGTTCCGCCCATGAGAGCTTGAGCAGGAGTCACATCCTGTACCATGAAGCTCTAGTCAACTTCTTGAGCCATTGCAGCTGTTTTAGTTGACTTCTCAGCGGGCTTTGAGGTTGAGGGATGTGTAAAGGCCTGTGGGGTTCCCGGATTGGTCTTTGGAACCTTGCATTCCCTTGCAAAGTGACCCAGTTGGTTACAGTTGTAACACTTTGCCTTGGTCTTGTCAAACCTGAACTTGCTGGTAGTTGGGTTTTAAGGGAAATGCCTTCCAGTTCTCTCGAAGAACTTCTTTGCTCTGTAAGTTAAGAGAGCCATCTGCTGGACAATGTCCACGTACTCTACATCATCCGGACTAAAACACTCAAGATCATCAAAGCAGTATTGAAAATCACCAGAGTGTCCACTTCCTGAGACAAAGGCACAACTTTCCTGAAAGGAGTTGTGTTGCGCCTGTTGAGACCTTGGAGTCTCAGGAAAAGTGATGTAAGGTCCAGAAGAGCAGGATGGCTGTTGATAAGTCAGGAAATGCTGAGGTTGAGAGGGTAATGAGCCTTCAGCAACGATTAAAGTGTTGCTAGCAGGAAGACTCATAGGTCTGCTTGTTTGGTGGCCCTTCTTACTCTCCATCTCTAGGCGATATCCATCAAGGATTCCGTAGGGTTCAGTCATGGTGAGAGTGTTCAAGTTCTCTGTCCTCTTGATAGAGACATAGTAAAATGTCCACTCATTTAGAAGGGCACTCATGAACTTTCTAGTAAGATCTCTATGTTCGGGAGTGATCTTCACAGACTGAAGAGAAGAGATAAGATCCATGTACCTGAAGTACTGCTGACTGAGGTCTCTCCAGTAATATGAATGAAGTTCTCGAACTGCTGCTTCAGTGAGTCCTTCTTTGAGTCATTGGAGCTTGATTACATCTGAGCAAGTGCATCAAGCATTCTTCAGTGAGTCCTTCGAATCCCACCATAATGGAGTTTGGTATTGCAGTCATCAGAATGGTCATGGCATTGTTGTCGATGTCCATCTTCATTCTATCTTCATCAGAGTAATCCTCTATAGCTTTTTCTATCATGGCACCGTTTCCACCAGGTGATGCTACCTTAGGCTTATACGGGCCATCGAAAATGGAGTTCCACATCTTGTTGTCTTGATATTTGATGAAGCCTTCCATTCTCCTACTCCAAGACCTGAAATTCTCAGGAGTAATGATGGGAGCCTTTTTCATTGTTCCCATCTCCACCTCGGACTTGTTGAGGGCCATTAGATTGAATGGGTTGTAGGGAGGAGTGAAAAACCGGTTGATTTGGATGGTGAGCTCACACAATCAAGAGCCTGAGAAGCTCTGATACCAATTGCAGGATCGATGTTTGTCACTAAACACTTATGTTTTTCTCTCAAACTCGCCTAGAACAACACTCGGGTTCAGATAGAATCAATAAGAGTTGTTCACAATATAGAAAGTAATAAAGAACACATAAAGTAATTTTCAAGGAACTTTTATATATTGCTTCGCAACTCAAAATACAAGACTCTTACAAGCAGTTGTTGTTACAATGAGTTACAAAGAGAACATATATATAATACTACCTATAGCCGGATATACTTTGATACCAGCTGGGATCCTCTAGATAAAGTCTATACTACAAGACTAAAGTTTAAGGTATCTCAGATAAAGTCTTATCTAAGATTTGGTAGTCAAGACAAGTCCCTGACTTACCTTTTGTCACCAACTAAAGTTGGTAACATGTACTATCATGAAAAGTGAATAGTGGAATAAAGTATGGTCAACGACATGGATCTTTAAGAAGATGCCAAATAGTATCAGAGGTCTACAGCGGAGTGTCAGAGACCATACTTGTGTCCACTGGTCATAGCAGTGTCTTCCGAAGGTTAAATGGCTTCGGAAGAGTAAGTACTTCCGAAGCCACTTATACTTCGGAAGAGGCTGTTTCTTCTAAGGCTTGGAGACTTCTTCTTTTCATCATACTTCGGAAGTGGTCTTCAGTTTATTCTTCTAAGGCTTGAACTTCAGATGTATAGACTTGACTTCGGAAGTAGAGTTCTGTCTTCGGAACTTGATCTTTCACTTTGTCTTCGGAAGAACTCTACAACCTTCGGAAGTTCCATGCTAAGCTTCGGAAGCCTTTGCATTTAGTACCAAAATTATCTAAGTGACTTAGTTTTGGTAGCATTAGCCTTCTTCTTGATCCAACATATATATATATATATATATAATATATATATATATTGACATAAGGCTATGATAAGCTATAAAAAGGAGAGTGAGAGAGAGAGAGAAGCTGGTGTCAATCAATAAAAATTACGTTTTAGAAGTAGTTGGTTCCAGTTAGTAGCAATAGTCTAAAGGTGCGATGAGTAAGCAACAAACTTCAGTCTTGTATAATATTATCGTGGGTTCTAGGAGGTAAGTATATTGACCCGTAACTAATTTATGTTATATGTTTAACTACATGATATATGATGTTTATATTATGAGTTTGTATGAATTATGTGGAGATGAAACATGTTTAATCACATGTAATATATGTTTATTATTATGATAAACATGATTATGTGTAAAATGTTTTATATGATTATGGGTCCAAGTATGTATTTTGATAGTTTAAAATGGAGTAAAATATATGTAAAGATTTTGGGCGTTGAAATCCCAAGGGGTCCGAGTGTTGGACTCCACATATATATAAAAAGGGGAGTTAAATATATGTAAGGATTTTGAAATCCCAAAAAGTTCGGGTGGTGAACTCCATATATATAAAGTGATGAGTTAATAACTAGTAAGGGTTAAAAATAAACTCATAAGGAATTCGGGTGTTGAATTCCAAAGAAATAAAAAGTATTAAATAAATAAAGATTTTGGATGTTTGTTGGAGCTGTATAAGATAGTCTATATTATCAACATAGTCAAAGTCAACAAAAGTCAACATCACAGTCAAAGTCAACACAAAGTCAAACATGTCACATTTGAGACAAAGAATCGAAACGAGGCGTTGAAGATTTAGATGACTAGGAGTTTTATTGTAACAAATATATTTTGTGTGAACAAAATATATTTTACTTTGTTTGAGTCATGTTTTAGTCTAGTTATATAGTCTAGGGGTTATGTATAAATAGACAAACTTAGACTACACTATAAACAGCCTAATTGTAATTAGAATTAGGCTAATGGTTGAATGACCAATAGATTAAGGGATTACTTGTAAACACATTATTAGCAATCTAATTGAAGATCAAAAGGGTTTTGATTGTGATTATCATATTTTGATCTATACTCTTCATGATTTGATTCAAGTGTGATTATTTTGGGTTAACAATTTGGTATCACAGCAATTTTGGATCAAATTCATTGAAGATTTGATGATTTTTAGAGAGAGAAATTGAGGTTTGTGGTTGCTTATTCAATATTAATATTTCATAAATTTCGGATCAAATTTGAGTGTTATTGATATGGAAACTGATTGAGGTTTGCTTGTTATTGGTTGGGAAAGCTCTGTTAATCATCAGATCTCAAATCCATTGAGATTTAGGCAATTTCAAATTGATTTCATGTTGAAAAAGCCTTTCAGATTTATCCAACGAAACTACATCTTCATCCAGTGAAACTGCAAACTCTTCCGGCGAAACTACAAGTGTTTTACACTTTATAGTTAATTTCAGCATCTCAGCGAAAGTAGTGATCTTGAATGAAAGTTCAACAGTGCTTGTGTGCATATTATAACCGAAATCGCTGTCGAAGGTATCTTTGAATGAAAGTTCAAGCTTGTTTCGTGCGAAATTGTCGGCGAAACTAAGCACTCTAAAGCATCTGGCTAGCGAATTTGCTGTCGAAATTTCCAGCGAAACTAGATTTCACTGCGAAACTAGCTCTGTGAAACTATACTTTTGGCGAAACTATCATTTCTTCAGCGAAACTGCTGCCGAAATTTCGAGCGAAACTACCGTTGACCCCAGTTGCTAAGATTGCGTAGAGTGACATTTTAAAAAAATTATTTTCCCGGGGGAGAATTATTTTACATTTTTGGAAAAAATATTTTTGGTGGGTTAATTGCAATAAATTAAAATAAAAATAAAAATGGCTTTTGCAGAACTATTTAAATCCTTTGAATCTGATAATCTCACAATTGCACAATATCGGTTTGATAATTTTGCAACTTTAAAGAATGAAAAGATGTCTGATTTTGTTGATCATTTTCTGTTGGCAAGCAATTTGAAGAAGTTTGATGCCCAATTGGGAAATCATGAACAAGTTCTGAGATTGCTTGATTCCCTTCCATTAGAATGGAGCTCACACGACAAGTCGATTAAACGAGATAGAGGCTTTCAGGATTACAAACTCATGGAGGTGATCAACAAACTCAAGGAAATTAAGTTGGATATCAAACATCGTGATTACTATGAAGCAACATATCTAACTCCAAAGATCACTTCAAACTCCAAAGAGAAACCAGAAGCGACATCAGATTTTGGCACTAATTTGAACGGTTTACTGAAACCTGGACTTGAAGAGGTACACGAGGAGCTTAAACAGACATCAATAGGTAAAGGTAGAGTTGAGTTGAATGATGAAGTTTGTGATGCTGAGAAGAAAGAAGAATGAAAGCGAAATACTAGAGTTTGCAACTGTGAGAAGGCTTTTACCGTTGAAAGAGTTATCTTGGATCTTCCATACGAGACAGTTCAGGATATATGTTCATTTGCTTGCAAAATTAGGCTACTTGGTGTGTATAAAGCTAATAGGTTACTTTTAGATAACCAAAAGAAATTAACCACCATAAACCCAGAACTTAAAAAGAATGAAGCCAAGTATTTCATAAATTTAAATGAAGCTTTAAAAGAAAATGATCATTTAAAACGAACTCTTCTTGAAAGAAATGCTGAAATTAATCTTTTAAACGAAAGAGTCACCTTGGCTGAATTTGTAACAAGCAAGTTTAAAACAAAGCTTGATAGATGGACTATATCCGGAATGAAATAGGAAGAGCTACTATGTAAACAAAGGGGAGCTAGGATTAAAACGGGAGTGGGTTGTGGTGAAAATCCATACGTCTATCCTCCTCCTAGCACTCATTGTTACTATCCTATGCCTCAACCTCATCCATCTAATAATTTGATTGAAGCTGCTGAAACTAATAGTTTAAATGTAGGTTTAAGCAGCGTTAATCTTAAAGAGGTTAGAGATATGTAGGATTCTCCTGTAGGTTTGGGATTCCTCGGGCAGGGGTCTGATAAGAAGATTAATGCCGATTCCACTTCTGATGCTCTAACACCAATATCAGTTGCTTCTCCAATCTTCTTCAACAAATTTAAAACAGGTAATATTCCTTCTTTTGTTGTTGTCAGGTTTGTCAAAGAAGGAACTGTTGTCGAATCGTCATGCAATCAGAATCCTATAACCGAAGTTGACACAATAGGAGGTGTCAACCAAGATCCACTAGAGAAAGATCTGTGTATACGAGTCTGGATAAGCTCAGATGATAAATCAATTACAGAGGAGCGTGTTGGATCCTCACAGATCAAGATATCTCTTAAAATTGTCAAGTCTCAAAAGCTTCCAAAAGATGAATCAAGACCAATACAGATCTCTTCTCCAATTACAAAAGAACCTAGTCAATCAATGAAGATCTCATTCTCTGTTCAGCATGGGAAACTTCAGAACAAGCAAGAATCTGCTACAAGCTCAAAGCAATCCTCACCCCCACCTGCACCACACGAGACTACAAAGAATCAAAAGCCTTTCAAGGCTTGTTTTGAGTGTCAAAAAGAAGGTCATGTGGTAAAGAATTGTCCTCAAAGACTTGCTTCGAATTGTAAAGGCAAACCAAATTGCTTCTCTAGATGTAACTCTATAAAGAATGTTCCAGACGGTAAAGGCAACACGGGTTGCTTCTCTGGTTTAAGAGGTAAAAAACATAAATCTTTGAATGGTTAGATGAAAACCCTCCATCCAAACCTTTTCATATGAAACTAGTTTCACATGATTTAAAGATGAAAATGACCAAAGGTACAAAACTAAATTCTTTTCCTTCTGGTCTTTAACAGACAATGTTTTCCAAATTTAATTCATTCAAATCCAAATTAATTGAACTAAAACAAATTTGGCAAATTAAAAAGAAGGATACAAATATCCCTGATTGTTTAAACGGTTGTGTGCAAAAGCAGGTTTCTTATATTGATGAAAAAGGAACTTACAAGACTACGATGGCCTAGGTTCCCCTTTCAAACTAATCTGTTTTTAAGTGTGGGAACAATTCAGAGGACTGTTAGTAATCTGGTTTACTAATAGAGATTGTTCCTAATTCAAATTTGAGGCGGAACAAACAGGTTAAGGTCGTGGTATTTTATCCACAATGTAGATTTTTATATGCACAATCACAGTTCTCACTTCACAATCACTACATATTTCTTGATAGTTCATTTCTTATCTTCATATTAGTGTAGTTTGGAAGACCTTTGATAAATTTATAATTTTGTACATTTTAAAAAAAAATAAAAAAATTAAGAATAAAAATAAAAAAAATAAAAAAAGATAGGTTTGCAAAACTAAAAATTTAGGGGGAGAGGTATAGTAAATAAAAAAGAACTGGGAACTTGATTCGAGATGACGGGGAAATGATTGTATATCTTCTTGATATGCTTGTTTTTTGCATGATTTGTATTTTAAAATGAGAAATGATAGTTACTGATGTTGTTATTTGATTCACATCTTACTTTTAATTGCAAGTAAAAGAAAACCAAACAAATTCTTTAATGATATGCTTAGTAGACTCAGCCTGAAAAATAAAATAGACGGCAACATAATGAGTCCTGAAATATTGTGGGGTCCTAGCATTCTAAAGTATGTTTGGATTTACGCAATCATTTTAGCCTGCACCAAAACTGAGTCCTGAAAAAAATTGGATTGAGAATTGATCTTTCACCTACCATGATACAAATCATATAAACCATATCTTTGAGCCATGTTTGGTGTATTTATGTGTCTTGTGTTTGTGCTAATCTCATTTGTTGTACGGAAGTACTAACCTAGAGTGATGATCTCCTTTATTGTACGATAGTACTGACCTGGAGCTCTCATCGGCACATGATTAAATGGTCATCTCCTTTGTTAAACGTGAGTATAGACCTAGAGCTCTCATCATTTTGGTCTAAGTAGTGTCAAATCATATAAACGATAATTCATCACAAAATGCAATCACTTGCACACTAATGCACATGCCTTGCTTCTTAAAGATCGTAACAAAATTCAAGAAATCCTAAGGTTGGGTCAGGGTTTTTTCCAAATTATTGTGGGGTCCTAGCATTCTAAAGTATTTAATCGAACCTTAACGAATAATCTTCTGCTTGTTGAAAAAGATAGGGCATGAGTTTAAGTGGACAAACATATGAGCAATCGTTATTGATTTGTTTGAGAATTTCAAAATCATTCAAAAACTATGATTAGATTCAGTTATCAGTGTGAGCTTATTGCTTGTCCATGATTAATTTCATCTTTGTGCTAAAGTATATCTTGAGGATATGATCTCATGATCGATTCAGTTCTTGGTATAAAAAATTTAATATATAAAAATATGTTATAATTAACATATAATATATATATATATATATATATATATTATAATAAATTTTTATTTTAAATTCTTTTAGGTCTTCCATATTATGCTGTTATATTTTTATTATTTTTCATGCATTTCATAGAAATTACGCACAAACGAATACGGGTTCGCTTGTTTTCACACACAGATAAACACGAGTTTATTTTATTAAAATGAAATGATCTAATTAGAAATGTTGAGATTGTATTTGTGAATGTGTTTCAGATTTTTGCTGTAAGTAATGGTCCATCATCAGTTGAACAGTGTACCTGATCAGAGAACTTGTTCCTCAAATTTGCAGAAGATACCGAGCTAGGAATCCTCTTCCTACATCTTTTGAAGCACTCAAGATTAGAGATTTAGGAAAGCTGTTCCAATATCTTTACAAAGGATGTACTCGAAAAGAGGGAGCATATAAATAGGGAGAGCTTATGAGATGAATAATCTTTCTCATCAGATTCAAAAAGATTCAATTGAATATCTTTCTACTGTTGACTTCTCAGGGCTGAATTCATATGAAGACATTGATAATGATAGACTAAAAGGGAGTATTGTTGGAGGTTTACAAGATAGTCTATATTACCAACATAGTCAAAGTCATAAAGTCAACATCACAATCAAAGTCAACGCAAAAGTCAAACACGACACGTTTGAGACGGATAACTAAGACGAGACGTTGAATATTTAGATGACTAGGAGTTTTATTGTAACAAATATATTTTGTGTGAACAAAATTTATTTCACTTTATTTGAGTCTAGTTATATAGTCTAGGTTATGTTTAAATAGAGAAACTTAGACTAGACTATAAATAGCCTAGTTGTAACTAGAATTAGGCTAATGGTTGAATGACCAATAGATTGAGGGATTAATTGTAAACATATTATTAGCAATCTAATTGAAGATCAAAGGGGTTTTGATTGTGATTATCATATTTTGATCTATAATCTTCATGATTTGATTCAAGTGTGATTATCTTCGGTTAACAATGTTAAATTCCAGTGAATAAAAATATGTGTTTGAAAATAAAGAGGTGTACTTACTTAGCGAAAGCTAATAAAAATATTTTTAAATGTTTTCAGGAAATGCACCAATAAATGGTTAAAATTTCACAAACGTGACTAGACTGGACTGATGAAGGAACCCTACTCTCGTTTAATATTTAATATAATAAATATTGTATTAAAGGTTTGTAAAACGTTTATGTTTCCTGTAATATTTTCATATTTATTAAGAAATGATATGTCACTACGAGTGACAAGTTTTGTTATGAACGGGGACCTAAATTCTGATATAATTAATGAAAGTATTGAAAAAACTGGTATGTTTTAAGTTGGTATGAGAACACGGTTTGAGAGATTTAAGTATAAAAAGAAATACTTAAACTCGAACCATAAGTGCTACTGATATTAAAATGAGATAGTTCAGTCCAAAAGCAGTACAAAGAAGCACATAAATGGGGAGTTTGTATTGCTTCATGAAAACACATAAGAAAATATGTGTACACTAAAATTTGTATGTTTGAGATATCATATGATAATTGGAAAATTATAATGAGAATAATATATTATTTTCATACCTGGCCAGTATGAGGGTAATATATCATATCATTATGAATTTCCAAAAACCATATTGTCTTGAAAACGCCAAAGAGTAAGTGTGGGGATGGAAAGTGTATATGCATAAAATGATATGTGTATGTATAGTATGTTATAAATGCATATATAGTACTTTTTAGCCTTAGATATTTTGTTAGTCTTGACAATAACATTAAGAGCATTAAGGCCTTAAATAAGTATTTGTAGTGGAGAATTCGATAGAATAAAAATAACATGAAATAAATAAATTGTTTATAGAAATATGGCGGATGAAAGAGGGGAGAATGCTATACAAGGTGAGGGAAGTCGTAACACTGAAAATCATGTAGATAATGCTTTAGAAAGATCAGTGTATTCATCTTGTCTTAATAATAATACAACGTTTGTACCTGACGAAATTCGTAGACAGATTGCCATTGAAGTAGGAAAGGCATTTGAAGCCAATATTCCATTTGTTCTAGCTGAAATGCAAATTCTATTAGAACTACGAAGAAAGAAAATTTGAAAAAGAATGAAGAAATCGTAGAAAAACCTACGGGGAATGTGGGAGCAACGCCATATCTGAAGTCGAAAATCGTTGTTGTACGTATACAGACTTCATGGCTTGTAAGCCATTGCAATTCAAAGGTGAAATTGACCCTTTGGTTAGCCAAAGATGGTTAACAACCATGGATACTATTTTTTATACATGTCATTGCAACCCATGTGATGAAGTGATGTTAGGAACGAACCAGTTCTGTGAAAGAGCTAAAGACTGGTGGGATATCGTGAAGAAGGAGAAAAGGAGAGAAAGAATCAGGATTATGTCTTGGGAAGAATTCAAACCAATCTTCCTAAAACATTTTAGTCCTTGTGTTGCAATTAATCGTATCACTGAAGAACTTCTTCATATGCGTCAAGGCAACGAGACTGTGGAATTTTCTATGATAAAGCGAAGTTTTGTCCTTCACTTTTCACTTTTGAAGAAATATGAATGACTTGGTTCCATCTTATTCTTAAAATGGAAATCAGAGAATTCATTTCTCCATCGAAATATAGGAGTCTTGAGGAGCTTCTTAATTGGGGTCGTGAACAGGAGATGGAACTAAAGAGACAGAAAGAGAAAAGCTGATAATATGCTTCCTGTAATGCCTACAAAAAAAGTAAAATTTATAAAGGCTGTAAAGAGTTCAGACTCAACCAAGGAGTCTGGTAATTTTCAGTTCTATGGAAAGAGACATCTTGGAGAATGTCGTTATAAGAACCTAATTTGTTATAAATGTCGGAAACCAGGGCATACAGCACCACAGTGTATTAGCCTTGTAAAATTATGTTATAACTGCTATAAGTCGGGTCACATGAGAAAGGATTGCCAGAGTTAAAAACAAGGGTTTCCAAGGGGTAGAAGGATTAAGGGCCTTAGAGAACTTGAAACAGTTGGAAGCTACAAAACCACGAGGCAGGGCTTTTCAAATCACTGCTGAAGAAGCAAAGGTTGAACCTGATATTGTCACAGGTACCTTTCTAGTCATTTCCCTCCCTACATATGTTTTATTTGATTCTAGGGCTTATAGATCCTTTGTATCTATAAAGTTGTCATGCCATAGTTCTTTTGTTAGAAGTAAATTGGTACATGTGTTAGATGTTGATATTGCTAGCGAAAAAAGTTTTTCCATATCCGAAATATGTCGAAACTGTAAAGTAGATATTCAAGGAGATGAGTATGATATCGACTTAATTCCAGTATATTTAAATGAATTTGATGTAATTATTGGGATGGATTGGTTGTCCCAGCATCATGCGTCTATAATTTGCAATCGAAAGATTGTTCAATTTATGTCACTAATGGGAGAACAAATCTGTATCTTGGAGAAAGAAAGAGCAACATAATTGTATGCTCAATGGCGAAAGCCAAGAATTACGTACGGGATGGACATCAAGCGTTTCTAGCCTATGTGGCTAATAAAGAAATGAAAGAGAAGAAACTTGATGAAGTCCCTGTATTTAACGAATGTCCTGACATGTTCCCTTATGAGCTACCGGGTGTTACATCATAAAGAGAAGTTGAATTCAAAATTGATTTAGTTTGTGGAGCTAAACCTATTGTTAAATCACCATATCGATTAGCAACTAATGAGATGAAGGAATTGATGTCTCAAATCCAAGATCTGTTGGATAAAGGTTTCATTCGCCCAAGTGTTTCACCTTAGGGCGCGCCTATATTGTTCGTTAAAAAGGACGGTGCATGCGTATGTGCATTGATTACCGTGAATAAAATAAGCTGACCATCAAGAATAGGTACCCTTTGCCTAGAATTGATGATCTTTTTGACCAACTACAAGGCGCTAGCTAGTTCTCAAAGATCGATTTAAGGTCAGGTTATCATCAAGTTAAGGTACGAGAAGAAGATGTACCTAAGACAACTTTTCGTACTGGTTATGGGCACTATGAATTCGTTATGATGTCGTTTGGTCTAACAAATGCTCCAGCGGTTTTCATGTATCTTATGAATCGAGTATGTAAACCTATGCTTGATCATTCTGTCATCGTATTTATCGATGATATTCTCATATATTCTTGAACCAAAGAAGACCACGCTCAACATCTTTGTGAGGTTCTCAATGTACTAAGAAAAGAGAAGTTATATGCAAAATTTTCTAAATGTGCATTTTGGCTTCGAGAAGTACAACGCTTGGGTCATATGGTGAATGAGAAGGGTATTTTGGTGGAGCCTGCCAAAATAGAGAATATTATGAAATGGTCACCTCCTAAAACCTCAACTAAAGTCAGAAGCTTTCTAGGTTTAGCCGGTTATTATCAGCGTTTTATTCTGGATTTCTCAAAAATAGCTTCCCCGTTGACAAAGCTAACTCAAAAGAATTCCAAATTTGAATGGAACCAAGAACAAGAAAAAGCGTTCCAACTTTTAAAAGAAAAGTTAACTAAAGCTCCTAACCTAGCACTATCGGAAGGAACTGAGGATTTCATAGTTTATTCGGATGCCTCACGTGTCGGACTAAGTTGTGTTCTTATGCAAAGAGGGAGGGTGATAGCTTATGCTTCACGACAGTTGAACTCACATGAAGCAAATTACCCAACCCATGATCTTGAACCGGTTGTAGTTGTATTTGTGTTGAAGATCTGAAGGCATTACTTGTATGGTACGAAGTGCACTATTTACACTAATCATAAAAGACTGAAATATTTCTTTGATCAAAAGGAATTGGATATGAGGCAACGAAGATGGTTAGAACTGGTCAAAAATTATGACTGTAAAATACTTTATCATTCGGGTAAAGCTAATGTTGTAGCTGATGCTTTAAGCGGGAAGGAGAGTTGCACTCCGATTAAAGTAAAGTCATATAAACTGATTGTAATTTAGACTTGTTTGATCTAATTAGAATTGCACAAGTGGAGGCACTGAAAGAAGAAAATTTAAAGTGCAAAAGGATTATTGGTCAAATCCATTTACTTGAGGAGAACAATAAAGGAATTAAAGTTTGTTTTGGATGAATTTGGATTCCTTGGACTTGTAAGGTCAAAACAATGATTCTCGATGAAGCACACAAATCAAAATATTCAATTCATCCAGGTTTCACCAAGATGTATAATGATTCGAAGAAAGAGTACTGGTGGCCTCGAATGAAAAGAGATATTGCTAGATATGTTAACTAAAAAAAGCGTTCGAACTTTTAAAAGAAAAGTTAACTAAAGCTCCTGTCCTAGCACTATCGGAAGGAACTAAAGATTTCATAGTTTATTCTAATGCCTCACGTGTCGGACTAAGTTGTGTTCTTATGCAAAGAGGGAGGGTGATAGCTTATGCTTCATGACAGTTGAACTCACATGAAGCAAATTACCCAACCCATGATCTTGAACTGGTTGTAGTTGTATTGTGTTGAAGATCTGAAGGCATTACTTGTATGGTACGAAGTGCACTATTTACACTAATCATAAAAGACTGAAATATTTCTTTGATCAAAAGGAATTGAATATGAGGCAACGAAGATGGTTAGAACTGGTCAAAGATTATGACTGTGAAATACTTTATCATTCGGGTAAAGCTAATGTTGTAGTTGATGCTTTAAGCGGGAAGGAGAGTTAACTGAACATTCGAAGAAAGAGAGTTAACTAATGTTGGCCTGGAATGAAAAGAGACTTGCTTACAAGTCAAGCTGAACATCAGAAGCCATATGGGAAAATGCAACCATTAGAAATTTCATTATGGAAATGGGAGCATATTACGATGGATTTGGTGACAAAGCTTCCTAAAATCGCCAAAGGATACGATGTAATATGGGTAATCGTCGACCGTTTGACAAAAAGTGCTCACTATATACCCATTGGTGATAACTATTCATCTGAACGAATGATAGAGGTATATGTTAATGAGGTGGTATCAAGGCATGGCATGCCAATATCTATTGTATGGATAGAGACACATGTTTCACTTCTAGATTTTGGAGGAAATTTCAAGAAGGAATGGGCACCAAATTAGTAATTAGCATAGCATATCACCCACAGACAGATGGGCAAAACGAAAGAACAATTCAAACGCTCGAAGATATGTTACGTGCATGTATTATTGATTTTGGTGGCAGTTGGGACAAATATTTACCTTTAGCAGAGTTCTCTTATAATAATAGTTATCATTCGAGCATTGGAATGCCCCCGTTCGAAATGTTGTATGGTAGAAAGTTTCACACTCCTGTATGTTGGGGAGAGGTCGGTCAAAGAGAACTTACTAATAAAGAAGTGGTGGGGGCGACAAATAAAAAGATTGATCAAATCAGAGCGCATTTATAGACGGCTCAAGATTGACAAAAGTCGTATGCTGATAAACAAAGACGCCCAATTGAATTTCAAGTGGGAGACTATGTTATGTTGAAAGTCTATCAATGAAAAGGTGTGATTCGTTTCCTTAAATGTGGCAAGCTAAGTCCACGCTTTATCGGTCCATTTAAAATTATTTCTCGTGTGGGGCAAGTAGCATATCATTTGGAACTACCTGACGAATTAAACGGAACCCATAACACATTTTATGTGTCATATTTACGAAAATGCTTGGTTGATGAAACGACATGTGTCGTTGAATGAAATAGAAGTGGATGAAAAGCTTAACTACATAGAAAAGTCAGTGACGATTCTTGATCATAAAGTTAAACAAATACATTATAAAGATATAAGTCAGGTGAAAGTACAGTGGAAACATCAGCGTGGTTCTGATACCAAATGGGAAGCTGAGGATGAAATGAAGAAATATTAGTCTAAAGGTCGATCAGTAAGCAACAAACTTTGGTCTTGTATAATATTATTGAGGGTTTTATGAAGTGAGTGCATTGATTCGTAATTAATTTATGTTATATGTTTAACTACATGATATATGATGTTTATATTATGAGTTTGTATGAATTATATGGAGATGAAACGTATTTAATTACATGTAATATATGTTTATTTATTATGATAAACATGATTATGGGAAAAATGTTTTATATGATTACAGGTCCAAATAGTGTATGATAGTTTAAAATGGAGTAAAATATATGTAAGGATTTCAGGTGTTGAAATCCCAAGGGTCCGAGTGTTGGACTCCACGTATATATAAGAAGGGGAGTTAAATATATTTAAGGATTTTGAAATCCCAAGGGGTTCGGGTGTTGAACTCCAAATATATAAAGAGATGAGTTAATAATCTTAAGGGTTAAAAATAAACCCATGAGGAATTCGGGTCTTGAATTCCAAAGAAGTAAAGAGGATTAATAAATAAATATTTTGGATGTTAAATTCCAATGAATAAAAATATGTTTTTAAAAATAAAGATGTGTACTTACTTAGCGAAAGCTAATAAAAATATTTTTAAATGGGTTTCAGGAAATGCACCAATAAATGGTTAAAGCTTCACGAACGTAACTAGACTGGACTGACGAAGGAACCCTACTCTCGTTTAATATTTAATATATAAATATTGTATTAGAAGTTTGTAAAACGTTTATGTTTCTTGTAATATTTTTATATTTATTAAGAAATGATATGTCACTGCGAGTGATAAGTTTTGTTGTGAACTGTGGCCCAAACTCTGATATAATTAGTGAAAGTATTTAAAAAAACTGGTGTGTTTTATTTTCCTCCTTTTTTGGTAGCATCACCCTCTTGCATAGGTGAGCTAGGAGTTAGATCAATCTGTCAGGACCTGGTATTTGACCGAAATACCTAGAGATTAACGTGTAAACCAGATCAAATAGTGCGGAATCCTATTTGATTGGCGATCCATCAGTGAGAACACACGAAGAATCAATCAAGAATTGAAACCAACGTTAGAAATCGATTGGGAATCGATCTAATGTGTTCTATGAACTTGGAGAACGAATTGGAAGGTTTCTGGATGGCTAGGGTACGTCTGGAATCGTAATTGATCGAGAGCTATATTTTTCACGAATTGAGTTGTATTTATAGGTTGGTATTATTCAATCGTGCGACTGAACCATTAGTCTGGTTCAGTCGTGCGATTGAACCATGCGGTTGATTCATTCGTAGACTGAGTGTTCAGTCGTGCGACTGAGCCAATCTTATGTTACAATCGTACGATTGATCCAGTCTCCTGGTTCAGTCGTGCGATGAGTCAATCGTGTGAAGATATTCATGCGTATGGTTCATTCGCATGAGCCATTCGCATGAGAACTCATTAAGTTAAGTTTGAATGTTTTAATTAATATAACATGATGTGCAACCATTCAAGCAATCATAAACCCAATCAATTCAATCACGACTCATTAATGAAATATTAAACATCACAAGTAACAAACAATTTATGTCATTTCATTAATCAATACAGATTACATCATACTCAGACAGACAAGATTCATTACATTTCAAATCATGATCTAGGGACATATACATGCATCAACAAACTCCCCCTGGACCTAGATCTATCTAGTCTCTTGTCTTCTGCATAACCTCCTTATACTTCTTGTACTTCTCCTCCTTAGTGACTCCTGCGTGAATCTCAAACGCAAAACAAAGTCGTATAATGTTTTGGAACTGGAGGGCTTGTACAATGTCTTGTGTGTCATAGAACAGTGGCCACTTGTATAATGTATAGACATCATTAGCAGACAAGTTGGTTAGCCACATCGGGTCGAATACCCTGATAGTATCCATTTGGCCCTCTTTATTCAGAACTACGACAGCTTCAGCAGTTCTCCAATCATAGTACCACCATTTGAAGTGTGGAGTGAAGTCCTGTGGCATTTCCCTGAGAGGGATTCTCGACATAGTGCACGGAGGACTCCACTTCAACACAATCTTGGGCTTGCCAGTACTGGCATCAACCTCAGACCTTCTTAGATACCTCGTAGGCTGTTGTGGTCTGAAGTTAACCCATCTGGTGTGGTACTCCTTCTTCAGGGCATCCTCGAAGCAGCCTGACATTTTTCGTGGGTCAGCATACAGCAGCTTTAGCTTAGCCAGCTGGTTGAGCTCAAAACCAAGTAGAGTCTTCAGATCATGTGGAAATCTGAAGTACTCTATGCCCTGTTCCCTCTTAACTGCATACGCGTTAAGGTCATCAAAATAAGCCCATGCAATAATCCTGATGAAACAACTTATGGTGTTTCTTAACTCTGTAGAGCTTGGTGTAGGCATCTTCTTTGGTGCAGCACGCTGGGCTCTAACTTCTTCCAAACAGGTAGCCCACTCAGTCTTTCGAGTGTCTACGTCATTATTTGAGGCTTGGGCTGTTCCTTTGGTCTTTCCTGTTTCCTGCTCCATCTTGTCTAGTACCTCAAACATATCATTGACTAGGGACTCACCCAGATTGGGGACCACATTACCCTCGTTGTCAGCGTACTGAGGGTACTCTTCTGCTGTAATATCTTCAACCTCAACTTTATCAACGTCATTTAGTTCTTCATCACTGGTTGAATCAACTTTTGGAGCATCCTTGACAATTTCATCAGGATTGAGTCTGAACATCTCTGCCAGTTGCTCGTTAGATAGGTCATGAATTTCCCCTTCTTAGGGGTATAACTCACAGACCATCTTATAATCCCTTGCAGATCAAGAGTCATGGTTAGTTGAGTCTTGACTTGTTGAAGGGGAGCAATGTCAAACTCATCCCTTTGATAGTTTGGATCTGTTTGATTTAAACATTCAACACATAAACCATTAGTAAGTGATCAAACAGAATTATATCAACGTAATATATAAACATTCAACACAAACCATTAGTAAGTAATCAACCAGAATTATATCAACGTAATATATAAACATTCTAACACATTTGGTTTTTTTTTTCATTCCATGATTCAATCACAAAATAAATAAATACATAAGACATCTAATATGTACTTTTGTCTTGAATCCTGGGCTCGTCGCTTGGAGGAGCAGAAGAGGTAGATGGCTGATCCTGTCGATTCTTCGATCTTCGCTCTTGACCAGAAGCAGAGGCCGATGCAGCCGCATCCCCTCCTTCTGCTTCGTCATCATCATCTCTACCTTCTGTCCTTTCTTCCTCTGTCTCTTCTTCATCCTCAGCATCTTCCTCATCGTCATCATCATTTTCATCATGACCATCTCCATCATCCCCATCACCCTCCTTTATCTTCAAAGGCTCATCCTTTGACCCCTTTAACCTCAGCATAATCGTCTTGTTGGTCGTCTCCAACTCCTCTATACGTTTGGCTGATTGGGCCTGCTGGTACTGGAGTTGGGACATCTCGACTCTCCTAGCATCGATTAGCTGGGTCTGCTGCTCTATCACCCGAGCCTGCTCTGCCAACTGCTGAGACTGGGCAGCAGTCAGATCGGTCAACTGGCGAATCTGCGCCGCTTTCTCTTCATCTGCAGCTAGCAGGCGCATCACCATACGGTTAAGCGCCGACAGCTGCTCCTCTACCCCGATGTGAGGTAGAGTAGATCCATATACATGTGATGACTGGGTTGAAGGTCCGGCATGATATGAGGTGGTGGTGGTAGTAGCATTGGTGAATATGGGTCGGTAAGCAGGTGCGGTGATGTAGGTGTGAATGGTATGGTGGTGGATGGGAAGGATACAGTGGTGGTAGGTAAGGTGGTGGCTGTGGTAGCAGTAGTGGATGTGGTGGTTGTGGTGATGGTTGGTATGTCAGTGGAGGTGGTAGTGGTGGCTGTGATGGTGGAAGTAGTGGCAGCAGTGGTAACGAAGATCAGGCGACGCTTCTTCTTCTTCAGTCCGTGTGTGTTGAGCCATCCTTTCCTCCTAGTCCCGGTGGAAGTGGATGCTCCCCCTGTAGCTCTGCCTACTGAACCCGGAGCATAGCTTGGGTCAGTCTCTCTCTCAGTGGAGTCCCGAGGGTGTTCACCAACCACCCTAAGCCCGTGTTCTGTGGGAACAACTTTGCTTCCCACAGTCCTAGTGAGGGGTCCTCATCCGACTCCTCCTCTTCCTGATCACCAACAATGAACCCCTGATGGAAACCGGCCGTCTCAGCAAACCTCTCGGCAGTGTCAGACCCCGGGGGAATAACATCTGACTCAGTGCCTCTTTGTGTAGCAGGCATATCATCCCGGCGTTGCCGCTGTCATCATCATCAGAATCCATATCTGGTAGGAGCAACCTCTTATCATCGGAGTCGCTGTCATCATGACGCCATTTGCGTCTGCCAGGCGCCACATACCTCTCGTTGGCCAGGTGGCAATCAGTCTCTTCACTTGGGGCTTTACCTGCTTTCCCCTGTAAACTCTCATCCTGCCCAGAGTAGTATCATCCATTATCTCTAAGGCCACTGCGTCATGACTCTCTTTGGGCAATTGTGGCAGCTTCTCATTGAAGACGAGCTGTAAGAATCGGGGTACATACAAAACCCCTCTTTTCCCTTGACCTCCAAGTTTTCCACTAAGTAGGAGAATATCATGCTGGAAAAACTGAAGGGGTGGTTCAGAACCAGTGCCACGTAGGCATTTTGAATCTGGTCTGAGAGGTCGTCAAACCCACCCCTCCTCGATGCAACACACTTAGGATCACGTGTGCTAAGTACTTGTACTGGGGGCTCAGGTTGCTCTTGTTGAGCACACCTGAGTTGATATCCCCAGCGTACTTTATCCTCAGGAAGCATCCTCTCACTGTCAACGGATGTAGTTTAGTAGGATGATCAGTGTCATCCCCAAACTCTAGGACCCTCTGAATGTCGGCAGCAGAGATCTCAATATCATGGCCCAATATAGAGCTCCTAATACAGTACGGCTCACAAGAGCGGTCCACCGAGGCATTCTCCCAGAATGCCTGATGGAGTGATCTATATGGCGTGCAAGGCGTGGAGATACCCTTATGAATCCGGGACCGTCTCAGAAAGGCTATAATGTCAGTAAACTCGGCCCCGTTCCTGGTGGTGTGATCCAAATGAGCACAGATGTTGTGCTTTGGATTTATAGACCACCTTTCTGCCATTTACCTGAAACACACAAGACATAGAACCATTAGTACATAAGACATGAAGAATTCTGTTCTAAGTGTAAAGTTGAAAGTTATTCTGATTCATTCGTGCGAATGAATCATGTGACTGAAGTCAGTCGTCTGTTCTTTCATGCGACTGGACTCATTCTGGTCAATGTGACATGCGATTGGGTTCAGTTTGCTGACTGAGTCTGCGAATGGTTCAGTCGGCGACTGAGATCAATTGTATGGTTCATTCGGCCGAATAACCCAATCGACAGATTCAATCGTGCGATTGAAGTTCATCAGGACGACCAGTCGCCTGTCTCAGTTGTTGTTCAGCGCCTGTGGTTTGCGTCTTGATCAATACAAGTGATTTAACATGGATTACCGGTTCAATATACTCGCATTCTTGTTACTAATAACCTATCAACCTTAATTTTAACATTTTGCATAGTTGAAGTAGGTTATTAGGTTGTATCCTGTCTGTTCTTGTTTTCGTTCGCATTTCACCACATTGTGGTTCAATCTTCTGATTTCAATGAAACAAGACTTCAATCTACCTGTATAATGAATGGCGAACGTTAGTGAATCAAAAACAATGATAAACCAGTGCTAATAAAATTTTGGCAGAGTAATGGTAGGGAGTGCGATTTAAGGGCGATTTGGGAGTGATGAGTGAGATGCGATCGACAGAGCCCTTTAAATACTGAAGCTGGGCTCAGTCGGCCGACTGGCCTCAGTCTCCCAGTTCAGTCGGGCGACTCAGGCTCAATCGTACGATTAGCCCAACCAGTCGCATGCACTTGACCGACTGAGATTCAGTCGGTCGACTGGCTCAGTCGTGCCTTTCATTCACATGTTCAGTTGACCGAATGAGTTTCAATCGGTCGACTGACTCATTCACCCTCTTCCAATCGGTCGAATGGGCTATTTTGATGAGCCATTCGTGTTAGTGGAAGCCATTCGCATGGTTGGTCCATTCTCATGGTCCAATCGTGCGAATGGGTCACACTTAGTTAATTTTCTGCCATTTATACCAATTTACATTTAAGCCCTTTTAAATTAATTGAAATTAACATTATGAGCCTTTGATCATTTCAGACATGATCATTTTATTTTGAAAGCATTTTGATCACCTCAAACGTGATCCTTTTAGACACTTTAGTCACCTCAAACGTGACCCTTTTAAAAGCACTTTGTCACCTCAAACGTGACTATTTTAAACTTTCGAAGCACATGGTCATCTCAGACATGACCCTTTTAGTGATTTGATTCCTTCTGATTTTCCTGATGTAGCCCGACACACGCCTACAATTACAATTAAACCAACTAACTAATTTAAAACCTTGAACTAATTTCATAAACAAACGTATTTTTGGCTTTTTGTGAGAGAATATCCAGAGATTGATATCTACGAGATTTGGTTTGGGAGTAGATAGCTTTCAACTTAGATTGATCATATCTGGACCAGTTCAATTTTGGAATCATACAGGTAGGTCAAATTTGGGATTTGTTATTAAAACTTTTTGATGCTTAAATTCTCGGTGTTCATCCAGAGTCGTTAGCAACTAAGAAAATCATACTGGAACTCTGAGATTTTCACATTGGTTTGAACTCTTGAGAATGTAGCCACTAAGATTGTCAGTATGTTTGTCCACTTAAATCCATACACAGATTTTGACGCAGACTGGTGACTGATTTAGGTTTAATTTTTCCACTAACATTTATGGATCCCACACTTATATGGTAATCAACATTCCTCAGAAGCTTTTGAGCAGTCTACGGGTATTATTACAAGAAGAGACTATTCTTAGAGCTTTCAAAGAGAAGCCTGTCCTCAGGTCAGTGCCATCGCACAGCAGAGAGGCGGCAAACAACGATGAATTCTAGAATATCTAGGTTATGCTTATCCTCAGGTCAGTGCCATCGCACAACAGAGAGGCACACAACCTATCTCCTTGTTAGAGCAGCTTATTTTATTTTACACAATATGCACCAACAACATAAGTCATTAGCTTTATTGCATTTGTCTTTCATTTTTTCTTGCTTTGCTCTAATTATGGTCATCCGCACACATTTGTGGCATTTAAATGCTCATTACCCCTTATTGGAATATATTTGATTGTGTTAACCAGTGATAAGATGGAAGCTCACAGTCAGTTGAACAACTTAGTTTGATCTTGAGATCACCAATCAGGTCTAATTGTCTATTGTGTTGAATCTACCAACATATCATTTGTGGTCTAGCAGCCTCTAAGTCTACTTTCTTTGTGTCACCTTAGGAGTTGCCAGTTTTCTATCATCTTCCCTTTTTATATTGCTTAGACTACACAGACTTATTTTGAACTTTTGCATCTTTTAAAAACTTAAATTTTTAAAGTCCCTCTTGATTTGTTCCTGTGTACTATCATTTTCCAAAGGTATTGAATCGGTATCACAGACACAATCTACCTTATTTCAGCTAGTTACCCCTTCTCCCTCATTTTATTTATTATTTTTTAATGTTAACTTCTGACATATTCTCCCCCTAAAATTCTAAAATCATTTCTGGTTTAATTATTTTTGGATTTTAATAAACAGCAAAATAACATGAGTTTAAATATAACAGACGAAAATAAAACAGATAACATAAATAAAATAAACTTTAACTAAACTACCTCGGACTACACATTATTATCATCAGAATTACCTCACTTTTCTTTTTAACGTCGTTGACCTCTAGCAAATATTGAAAATGTGGTTTATCAAAGGCTTAGTTAGAGGTCAGCGCGTTGAAAATCAGTATTAATTTTAACCACATCAATTAAGTTCTTTTCAAAACAGTCTCTTATGAAGTGGTATTTAATACCGATGTGTTTGGTCTTAGGATGTTGAACTGGATTTTTAGTTACTGCAATTGCAGCAGAGTTATCAACAAAAATAGGAGTAGATGAGAATTTTAAACGGTAATCCCGCATTTGCTGTTGAATCCAAATGATTTGTTAACAGCAACTTGCAGCAGCAACATATTCTGCTTCACAGGTTGACAATGCAACCGATGTCTGCTTCACACTGCCAGGTAACTAATCTTCTCCCAAAGAATTGACACCCCGCTGATGTAGACTTGTAGTTCATCTTGCATCCCCCGTAATCCGAGTCACTATACGCGGTAAGTTCAAAGTCATCATCATGAGGATACCACAATCCAAGTGTGGGTGTACCCTTCAGATAACGAAAAATCCTCTTGACCCCGATCAGATGTTGACCTTTGGTTTAGCCTGATATCTAGAACATAGACATGTAGCATACATAATATCAGGTCTTGAGGCAGTGAGATACATGAGGGATCCAATCATTCCTCGGTACATAGTGGCATCTACAAAATCTCCATTCTCATCAGGTGCTATATCATGATTCGTAGCAAGTGGGGTCCCAGTAGCAGAAGCATTCTCCATGTCAAAGCGATTGAGAATGTCTCCTACATACTTGGTCTGATGTAGAAAGATCCCATTAGGTGTTTGATCCACCTGTAACCGAGAAAGAACTTCATCTCCCCCATCGCACTCATCTCAAACTCTTTCTTCATCACTGCTTCAAACTCTTTGCATAAGTCTTCGTTCTTTGACCCGAAGATTATGTCATCAACATATATCTGTACAAGCAGTAGGTCGCCATCCTTTTCTTTAATAAACAGTGTACAGTCAATGACTCCCCTGCGAAAGCCGTGTTTCACAAGATGAGTCGAGAGTTTCTCATACCAAGCTCGAGGAGCTTGATGAAGCCCATATAAAGCTTTGTCGAGCTTGTAAACTCTATCCCGATGATAAGGATCTTCAAATCCCTTGGGTTGACTTACATAGATCGCTTCCCTGATTTCCCCATGAAGGAATGCACTCTTCACATCTAATTGGTCGAGCTTTGTTCCTGATAATGACTCCTTGGTCATCCTTCTTGCATTTTAGTACCCACTTGGTGCCAATGACTTTAGCACCTTGAGGTCTATCAACCAGAGTCCATACACCTAACTTCTTAAACTGCAAAAGTTCTTCTTGCATGGCACTCACCCACGCCTCATCATTTAGTGCTTCACTGATATATTTTGGCTCAACCTGCGAAACAAAACATCTATAAGCACCATCATGAATGTAACCTTTCTCCATAACTGAGGCGTAATCAACTAAGTATAGCTGATTTCGAGTTTGTACTCCTGATCTGACATCCCCATAACATTGTCAAGGGGATGATAGACGTTTAGTCGTGATCCTGGAGTAGTAGGCACAGCCACCTCAGAACCGAGATTGTGAACATTTTGTTCTGCATCTGAGGAGGATGGAGTTTGAGGTTCCAAAGTCGAAGGTGCATCACTCATGGATGCTTGTGGACTTTCAGGAACTGGGGCCTGTTCCTCCTGACTGTTCTGGTCATCTGCTTCAGTTTCATCTTCAGAGGAGGAGTCACTGTCATCGACTACCCCCCCTGACTGAGTAGATGATTCTCCCTGTGTGCTAGAAGGTGTATTTAGAATATCATACATCATCCTAGTAGCTAACTCATCCTCCGAGGGAGAGAGAGGGATGTTGAAGGACTTGAAGAATCCATCATAATCGAAGAAGTATGCAGGTCCTTTTCCTGTAGGTGGTGTGGTATATCTCTGAACGTCGACATTACACCACACTTCTACAAGACCCGTTGAGTTATTGTAAACTTGCTTGTTCGGTATGTTGTATCCTAGAAAAATTCCTTCATCTGCCTTCTCGCTGAATTTGCCTTCTTGTGTCTTCTTCAGAAATGTACACGGCGCGCCAAAAGGTTCAAGATACTCCAAATTCGGTTTGCGTCTTTGTAGTAGCTCATAACATGTCTTTCCGTGGCGCTTGACTATTAGGACTCGATTCGGTGTATAACACGCATTTGCCACCGCCTCATTCCAGAATTGGATAGGCAGTTTCGAGTCTGCTAGCATAGTCCGTGCTGTCTCTATCAAACTCCTGTTCTTTTTCTCAGCAACGCCATTCATCTGAGGTGTGTAAGCAGAAGTGAATTGATGCACAATTCCCTTCTCCTTGCAGTATGCCTCCATCCCTTGATTCTTGAATTCTGTCCCGTTGTCTGAGCGTACTTGTCTAACTCTTAGCTTGTAGAGAGATTCTAGTGTGGTTACTAATTCTTGAATGTCTCCAATGTTTCTGATTTGGATTTCAGAAACATTACCCAAGTGAACCTTGAGTAGTCATCAGTGACCACAAAACAGTACACGTCGCCTGCAATGCTCCTTGTACTAACTGGACCAAACAGATCCATGTGAAGAAGCTCAAGAGGAAGTTCTATGAATGAACTTTCTTTTCCTTATGAGACTTCTTTGTTGTTTGCCTTTCTTGCAAGCTACACAAAAGTCAGGAAGTTGGAAGTTCTTGACATTTACTCCTCTCACTAAATCCTTCTGAATCAAATGATTCATCTTCCTTTGACTAATGTGTCCCATTCTCCAATCTTTCTCAGTAGCTTAGATAGAAAGCACTGAACCTCATGATCCGTTGTAGCAGCTGTTGATAGATCCAAGACATAAAGGTCTTTATATCTTGAAGCAGTCATCAGAACTTGGTCCTCTGGGATCATATATTCTTTCTTCAGCACGTAACACTTCTGTTGTCGAAAATGACTCTAAATCCTTTATCACAGATTTGGGAAACAGAAAGTAAGTTGTTCTGAAGTTGTTGAACGTAGTTCACTTATCAAACTTAACTTTCTGATTTCCCACTTCTCCCTGAGCTGTGATATAGCCTCCTTTGTTTCCTGCAAAGGAAACATGCCCTCCTTTTATTTGTTTGACGTTTGATAAAAGGGCTCTATTTCCTGTCATGTGCCTGGATGCTCCGCTGTCTATAATCCACGTGTTAGTCTCAGCGTTGTATCGAACACCCTGCACATACAAAGTAAATGAATTAGTTTAGGTTAGGAACCCAAGCTTTTACTGTCTTGGGTTTCCAAGAGGCATCACACATCATAAACTCCACCCATTGACCCTTAGAGGGTGAGAGGTAGCTCGGGTTCCTTTGTCATCAGTATTAGACATGTAGGTGGACTTTTCTTTCCATAAGCCAGATTGTGCAATGCCTGTTTATGATAAACAGTCGTCTGGCTTACAGGTTTGACTTTAGGTTCACTAGCTCTTCTAGGTGGAGTTAGAGAACTCCGCTTAGAAGACCTAGGTCTAGAGTCCTGAAGATCAATCTTCTTCCTATGTGTCTGATAGAAATGACAATAGGAAGCAATGTGTCCACATTCTCCATAGTTGTAGCATGACCTGCTATTAACTTTATGAGTAGACTTTCTTTGTGGAGAAGTGTGTGACACTCTAGTAACATCAATCACTTTTGTTTTTGACTCTTGTATGTTTGATGTTTTCTCTGATTTAACAAAATTTACTGTTTTAACCTGTTTCACTTTTTGGTTAACTGGTTTTTGACTTGAAGCATGTGAGAAAGTAACATTTGAAGTCCTTTTAGGTTCTGATTTGACTCTGTTTGACCCTGACTTTAAGTTGACTTTTTCAAATTCATTTTCCAGATTAACACAAGGCAATTACCCTTTGCCTTTGATGTGGCCTCCTTTTGTTTCTGTCCAGATTCAGTAGATGAACATGAGGTGTCTGGATCAGTAACAAGAGGAGAAGTCACCACATGATCCTTGATGGGGTTATTATTTACTGGTCTAGACTTAGTGTTCATCAAGGTCTCAGGTGGTGGTGGAACCACTTTGTAGCCTAATCCCTCCCCGTTATTCTTTCTTTCACTAAGTGTTGAACTATGTGTGAAGAACTAGTCCAACTATGCAGTTTCTGTTTTAATGAGTTAACTTCTACTTCTAGAACTGCCTTTTGCTTCTTAGTTTCTTCTAGGGAGTTTAGATAGTACCTAATGTCATTTGCTTGTTAAAGGCCACTACTTCGGTTTCCCTAAGTTGTTTAGTCAATAGGTCTATCTTTTCTTTATAACTGTGCTCATTTTGTTTTAGTACTCTATTAGCTTCAGTGCACAGTCGTAAATCTTTTACTAAGTTATCATTATGATCTAATAACCTAGCAAATTTTCCATCTATGCTATTCCTAAAAGTATCACAATCAAAACAAGCATGATTATTAAACATTTGGTCAGTAGTACTTACCTGAGTTGGTTCAGAAGAGTTAGCCATCAGTGTAGCACCAGATGTCTCTGGTTCTGGTGATTCTGACTTTTCTGTCTCTGACGTGGAAATCTCCTCATTTGGCTTGTAACTGACCTCGGCTGCAGTTGTTTCTTCACTATGTGACATTGCTATCTCAACTGCTAGATCCCCTTCACTCGCAGAATCATCATCAATATTCTCAACACTAGCAATGTTAGATTCTCCTGGTGAGACAAACCTAAAACTCCAATCCTGTCCTTCATCATCATGAGCAGTCAAGGCTTTTGGATCCTTGTTTCATGAAGTAGAACTGGAGGCTTGCTTGTCTTGGCGAGTAAAGGATGAGAACGGGTTCCCATTACCCGTTTTCTTTGGCTTGACACATTCTCTTTTGAAGTGCCCCTTCTCTCCACAGTTGAAGCAGGTCACTTTGCTCTTGTCAAAGCCAAATGTGGTATCCTTAGTAGCTATCAAATTCTGTCCAGTCTTCTTAACAAACTTCTTCGCCCTTCGAACAGCGCTAGCTAAGGCCCACATTATATCCATCCTCTCAAGCTCCATTTCATCCACCTGCTTGTAGTCCTCATCTGCCAGATGGCAATTTCCAATCTTCCCTGCAACAAGTCCATCATACGAATGAACCACTGTTGCTAACAGATCCATATGCTCTCGAGCTACTTCTACGGTCACATTACCGAGGTTCTCGATCTTCAGTTTGGTAGCACTTACTTCTGATCCAATATGATGGGTACAGGACGACCCAGACGTGTCTGATCCAGAAGGAGAAGCATGTGAAGGACCTGACGAGCTAGACACAAAAGCAGTCTGGAGTGGTGCTCCAGATGTCTTAGCTTAAGGCGTGGCGTTGTATAAAGCTGGATTTTGTGTGTACGAAGACTTCTGAGCTCTATACTTCATCCTTAGTGCTTCTTCCCGCAACTTAAGAATGAAGTCATTTATATCCAGCTTTACAAGCATTCCATTCTGTCTCAGGTTAGACACGAATGTAGCCCACTTATCAGGCAATCCGTCTGCGAAGTTGCTTACTTTCTCTTCCATAGTTGTTTCCACTCCATGTGTATGCAATTCGCTCATCAAGTGGTAGAATCTGTCTATGGCTTCGTCTAAACTTTCATTACCAATCGATGAGAAGTTATCGAATTCCTTCTTTAACTCCTTTGCCTTGATTGCCTTCAATGACGCATTCCCATCATATCTCTTCTCTAGCTCATCCCACAGTTTCTTGGACTGCTTGTTCTCTGAATACTGGTGGAATATGTCTTTGGGGATAGACTGAGTGATCAATGCATAAACTCTTTTCTCTGCATTGTACTTTATTTTCTATGCGTCTGTCATCCCGCTTAATGTTAGCTTAACTCCATCAGCTCCCACCGGTGTACTATAACCGATCTCAATGGCTTCCCACAGATTAGGATCCACTCCATTAAGGTAGATCTCAAAACGTTGTTTCCAATGGGGAAACTCATCTAAAGTCAAAAGCTTTGGTGGTTTATTGTGATTACCCACCTCACTCTCAAGCAACAGCAGGTTCTGTATCCTTGAGTCCTTCCCAGCAGTAAAGGCTGACATCTGATCTTCCATGACTAATAAACTTAGAATCTAATCAAACAAACTTTCACTGAAATGCGACTGAAGGATGCGAATGATCTAATCGTGCGTATGAACTCTGCGACTGGTTCAATCGTGCGGCTGAACTGGGCGATTGGTTCAGTCGGGCGAATGAATCTGGTGCGTATGAGCTATGCGAACGAACGGTTCAGTCGGCCGAATGAGGGTGCGACTATGTCCAATCGTGCGTATGAGCAATGCGAATGGAGTCCAGTCGTGCGAATGAGTCACTCGTGCGACTGAAGCTGCTGTTTTGCGAAAAATTCTAGGTTTGACGGGTTTCAGCTGTAAAGATTCGAAATTTCACAAGTTCTAATCGCCTAAGTCCGTAGAAACCAAACTTCGATGAGCAGGGAACTTCCAAGATCACTTTTGATGCCAAAGATTGCGTTTTTAGTGCAAAAACACAAAATTTTATGGAATCTTGATTGAATCAACACGTAATCAAGAGTCAAAGCTCTGATACCACTTGTCAGGACCTAGTATTTGACCAAAATACCTAGAGATTAACGTGTAAAGCAGATCAAATAGTGCGGAATCCTATTTGATTGGCGATCCAATCAGTGAGAACACACGAAGAATCAATCAAGAATTGAAACCAACGTTAGAAATCAATTGGGAATCGATCTAATGTGTTCTATGAACTTGGAGAACGAATTTGAAGGTTTCTGGACGGCTAGGGTACGTCTGGAATCGTAATTGATCGAGAGCTATATTTTTCACGAATTGAGTTGTATTTATAGGTTGGTATTATTCAATCATGCGACTGAACCATTAGTCTGGTTCAGTCGTGCGATTGAACCATGCGGTTGATTCATTCGTATGACTGAGTGTTCAGTCGTGCGACTGAGCCAATCTTATGTTACAATCGTACGACTGATCCAGTCTCCTGGTTCAGTCGAGCGACTGAGTCAATCTTGTGAAGATATTCATGCGTATGGTTCATTCGCATGAGCCATTCGCATGAGAACTTCATTAAGTTAAGTTTGAATGTTTTAATTAATATAACATGATGTGCAACATTCAAGCAATCATAACCCAATCAATTCAATCACGACTCATTAATGAAATATTAAACATCACAAGTAACAAACAATTTATGTCATTTCATTAATCAATACAGATTACATCATACTCAGACAGACAAGATTCATTACATTTCAAATCATGATCTAGGGACATATATATGCATCAACACAATCACATTCACAGGTTCTTGTGTTCCTGGTGAGATTTTACAATCAAGATGGTGAGATTTTACAATCAAGAGCCTGGAATGCTCTCATACCAACTGCAGGACTGTTTAAAGGTTGGTCACTTATAACACAACACAAAATGAGGAGAGTTTGAGTTAGAACAATTTACAGATCAAATGAAGAACTAACACCAGTCACACTTGATAGTAAGAAACACAAGTAATATGAAGACAGAACAGGAAAGATAACAATAACACAATTGTTTGGTTTTCAAGAATGTTGTACATTGCTCTCAAATTCCTTACAAGTGTTTTCAAAGCATAAAAGATTACAAAGGGCCTAAGATACTTTATACTACATCTTACAGCCAGTCATACTTTAAAAGCCAGCTGGATACATGATCTAGACAACAACAAAATCAATGTAGAGTCAAAAGGCAGATTGTCTTTTGACTAGTGACTATGACATGACATAACTCACATCATAATATTACAAAAAGGATAAAAGTACATAAAGTAAAAAACAACATACTCAAAACCTCAATGTACAGTTTACCAACTTATGATAGTTGGTGAGTCAATCAGAGTTGCAACGGAAAGATGGTCCAACTTTATGGTAAAAGTTACATCAGATAAAACATGTACTTAAAAGTCTTTGGAAGAAATCTGTCTTCATGAATTGGCTTCGGAAGACTTTGTCTCTGAAGCTTCGGAAGACTTCATATTTGGCTTCGCAAGATATTAGTCTTGGTTCGGAAGATTTCACATTTAGAATGTTTCTAAGACATATTGTGAAACTTCCAAAGCATTCTACTCAGTACTTCTGTGCATGCATGCAACGTAGACTTTGGATGTTTTGGGTTGCATCGGCCTTATATGAATCATTACAAAATATTTGAAAAAGATCTTATGTCTAAAAAAATCCCTGATTTTGAGATATAGAATGACGATCTTCATTAGAAAACACATAACTGATTGTTGATGTCAAAGGGTTGACATCGTAGAAACATGAGAAGACCGTCTAAAAGTTTCAAATAATTTGGCATAATCATATACCCAAACAGTAGTTGATCCATCGTCAGTTTTGTTAGATTCGTGCCAATCTATATTATATGACTTCATAATTTGTTTTGTTACTTTATTATAAACTCGATATGCAATTTCGTTAGCTGAATAACCACATAATAAAATGATTAGCCTTTTCATCAAATTTAAATTTTAAATCAGATATATGCAATAGAGTGCAACTACAACCAAATGATTTAAAATATTTGACTTTAGGTTTATAATAAAAAAATATTTTATAAAGAGTCATCTTTTGTTGTTTATTTATCAAGACACGATTCAGAACATAACAATCAATATTTACAGCCTTTTCCAAGAAGAATGATGGAAGTTTTATAGCAGATAGTATTGTTTGAACAACTTTAATCAAAGTTCTGTTTTTTTGTTCAGCAACTCTATATTGTTGTGGAGTTCCTGCAGTACTAGATTGTCTAGTTATCCCTTTTGAATCATAGAAATAGTTTAAGATGCGATTGTAAAGTTTTGTTTCATTGTCACTTCGAATGCACTTTATCTTTTTGTCCATTTGATTTTCCACAAGACACATGAACTTTATCAGCAAATGAGGCATTTCATCATTAGATGCTAGAAAGAAACCTAAGTTAATCTAGAAACATCATCGGTAACAACCTAACAATATGCACGTCTACTTAGGCCTAAAACACTAACAAGACCGAATAGATTCATATGTAACATCCGGATGATTGATTTAATAGAATTATGTGTAACTGGTTTATGAGAAAGTTTATATTGTATACCCTTGGTAGATAACATACAATGTTCAACAAGTTGAAATTCTTTTAATGATAAATCCATAACATGATTTCCTCTTACTATTTTGTTTATGTTGTTCATATTAACACATCCAAGACAACGAATCCATAACATTAAATCACTATCCAAGGATTTTGATAACAAAGAAGATGTTGTTACCAAAGAATGTGAACCGTTCATATCCAACAAATATGTATATTTATCTCTTGGAGTCCTCAATAACACCCATTCTGTAGGTATTACAAAACCATATTTTATTATGACATTCTATATTAGTAAAATGTGTGGAATAATATTTGTCACAAATTTGAAAAACACTTAACAAGTTGTATTTTAATTTCTTAATGAAACTTACATCTTCCAAACTTAACACACCATTTGTCATTGTACCTTTCTTGGTAATTTTACCTCCTTTATTGCCAGCAAAGATAACATAACCACCATTATGAGGTTGAACATTATATAATGGTAATATGTTATCAGTTATGTGTCTTGAACAACCACTATCAACATATCATAAGCTATCAATAATGCCCATTGGTTGTTCATGCACATATTGATGAATAATCAGATTTAAAAACCCAAGTGATTATTGACCTAAGAACATTGTTTTCGTCCAAGAATGTAACTAGTTTTAAATTCATATGGCATTTATCATTGAAAGCATAATCATCAACAATCTCTATAATTGGACATGATTAGTGGCTTTGCCCCGTTTCGAAATAGTTGCTGGAATTGGAGCAATCTTAGTGACACATGGCTATACACATATTGTTTCAAAGAGTTAGCATCATGAGGAGATTTTTTAAAGAATTAAGAATTCGTTTCTTTAAAGATATAGTCTTACTTATCTATATTGCCTTTTAAAACAAATCTGTTATTAAAATCAATTTTCAAGTCAAATGATTTTTGATTTAAAATTTTCTTGTTAATATTTTTGTTTCCATGCATAATATTTTCATTCAAGTTTTCTTATATGTTGAATGTGTTGAACCATCATTCTTTAAAATAGAAATTTAAGTTTCTCATTAGCAACTGATGACGAATTACAATCATATAATGTTTCAATATAATTCTTATTTTTATTATTTTAAAAATCTATTTCATCATCACTTTCTTATTTTTCAACCAATCCATATTTCTTCACACTTTCTTCATGAACATTAAAATTATTGATTTTAATTTCAGTTTTTATGATTGGACAATAATAAAAGAAATGCTAAGTAAATATTTTAAGTCATAAGATGTCTGAAATCCTAGACCATTGTTCATGTCTTAATTTCTTACCGTAACCGATGAAGGGATACAATAATAATCATGAGTAACTAGAGGAGCAATTTTGATAAAATCAATACCACACTTTCCACTATTAATATTCTATGTCATTTGAGATTTTGTAATTCCTTTAACCATATTTGATAAAAGTTCAAATTTCTCAATTGTAAGCTCAATTGTTAAGAGTTTATTATTTAATTTGTTTATTCCAAAGCCAATTCATCATTTCGTTTTGACAAATCATTATTTGTATATTCTTTATTAGGAAGGTTTAGTTGTATTTGATAATCATTTTATTTAAACCTTCTAATTTTTATTTGAAAACCAATTTATTTGATTTGTGCTTACAAGCTTGATATTAGAGTTTTTCAACTTTTAATATCAAGTTTTCATTTTGAACTCTATATTTTTTAACTTTCTCAAACCATGTGCTAGAACATAGATCAATATATACCTCCTGATGTGATATCAGATGATTCACAACAACTTGAACTCCTTTCCCCATGAAAGCCTTCAATACATCCTCTTTGTCAACTTTCTCTTCATTGTTGAATGTGTTGCAGTATTCCCTATAACTTTAATATTTTGTGTATAGACAAATGTTGGAGCCATCTTAACGATAATAGAATTCAAAGCTTCCTTTTCAGATTTTCTAGAGTTATCCCAATAGCATGATCAACATTAATCTTTAGTTTAACATGAACCTTCTCAACTTGTGCTGGAGTAATTTCAATAACATTAAACTTTTCTTCCCCTTTTGAATAGCCATATTCATTTATTCAATCTTATCATCATTTTTAGCAAATATTTATTCAACCATATCACTTGAAACAAATTCAGATAACAAATTTTCTCATAAGCTAGTAGAGCAGTGGATCGGTGGATATTTTGAGATCTAGTATTTCCATCTCATCTAACCAATCATACTCACCACTTATTTGTGATACGAGAGCTTTGTTTGTAGACGTACCAACCTTGTCATTCTTTGATTTAACTTCAACCGTCACCATCCTCTTTCCACCTTCATTAGGAATGATATTTGGTTCTTTACATTCCCTACCAAAATGCCCAAGTTTGTCACTATTGTAACATCTCATACTTGTCTTATCGAATCTAATTTTGTTGGCATTATTAATACGAAACATCTTCATTCTAGTTCTTCTTGTAAAATTCTTTACATGATAAACCATTATAGCCATCCGATATAGTATATCATTCTCTTCTACATCGATAGGGTTTGCTTGTTACAGATCATCAACAATGATTTTCGGTGAATTTAGTCTTCCTACCATGAATATTTCATAACTAGACATGAACGAAGTGAATAAAGCAAGATATTCTTCTTCAATCAAAATGGTTAGTTTGGATGGGCTAGAAGTAGCAGCATATGCTTGTTGAAATTGAGGTTGGGGCTGAATGGATGTATAGTTGTGTATTGAGTCTAAATTGAGTAATACGTATGGGATTGAGGTTGAAATGATGTATATTGGGATTGCAAGGGAGAATACTTATTGGAATTTGAAGCTTGGACATGAAATATTGGTGTTTCTTGAATAGTTGGAACCAAAGGACTTCTAGTTTGTTGTTTCTGATTTGTGAATATCTCACATAATAAATTGGATTACTAGCCATCTTAATATATAATACAGTAGCTTCAGTACCCATTGAGTTTAGATGATTTGCAGCTATTTGTTTATCATCCATTTCATATGATTTTATGGTAGATATCAAGTCACCAAGAGGAAGAGTAAACATATCCATTGTTCTTTTGATTGTTGTGCAAGTGTTGTTCTAGCTATACGACAATGAATTCAAAAGTTTCTTGTTTACTACAATGTTTTCCAAGACAATGTTAGCACTCTTCATATTTGTTACCAGTTTAACAAACTTTGAAATTTAGGTTTCTGGGGTTTCGCCAAGAATATGATTGAACATCTTAAATTCTTGGTTGAGCATGACTTTCTTACTTTCTCTCATGTCTTTGCTACCCAGGATTTGGGTTTCCATTGTATCCTAAAAAAATTGGCACCTCTGAGTTCTTTGAATATTTATACAATTTTAGGAGTTAAAGCCATGGTTATAGTTGCATAGGCTTTCTCATCAAGTTCCAACTTCTTCAAGTGTTACTCATCCCAAAGATGTTCTAGTTTCTAAACCATTTCTCCTTTTTCATATTTATACAGAGGAATGTAGGGTTCGTTTGAATTGACTATAGCATCCTCGACTCGGTACAAATGACATGGTTGTCAAATCGATAAACCTAGTTGACATAATTGTCTTCATTTAAAATTCTTGGTGGCTTGGTGCTTTTTCCAAGCTTAGTATCCAAACTTAGAGTAGCAATAATATTCTTCAAATTAGGGTTGATAGCCATTTTTGAAAATCAAATTTCAAACTTCACAACAGTTCTTCAAATGAGAAGTTTTCGCGCGATAACTTTATGACTTATTGTAAGGCCCCGTTCCCGGGATGCTTATAGCTGGTCATTCATCGAACATAAAACATATAATTTCATCATCTTACATAAAAACGTTACAGCGAAAACTTTTAAACAAACATTCCATTTCATAATAAAAGCTTTTGCAAAATAATATATAGTTATCGAATTACAAAATACATGTTATATTTCATTACAAAAGCATTATAACAATGGATACCATCCCAAAAGAACTGAGTAGTCGCCCCGTGCCATCCTCAGCAACATTACCTGCCAACTGGAAACACATTAAAGTCAGCGTTGCTAAGTGAGTTGTAGTTTTAAATAAAACATAATTTACTTCCTTTATAAAACCATTCGTTACATTTTTTCATTCATTAATCATCGCACGTTACGTCATCATTCACTTCATTCTTTCATAACTTCCTTTCTTACATTCTTTCATTTCACACTTATCGCAAATTTCGCACTTATTGCACCTTCTTATCTTCGTGCGCATCGTACATATCGCACAAATCGCACCAACGGAGTGGTCACTAAGACCGACTCCTCCTATGTGTGAACTCTTACGTTTTAGCCAAAATCACACGCGAGCTCATGAGTTAGCCAAAATCGCACGTTACATAACACAGCAAATACCACATTGCACGTATCAGGGCAATTACCAATACTAAACCCCCTTCTGTGTGTATGAACCCACATGAGGTAGCCAAAATCGCATGCTACATAGCACACAGTGAATACCACATCGCACGTATCGGAGCAGCCACCAAGACTGAACTCCTACTGTGTCTATAGTCCCTTATGAGTTAGCCAAGATCGCACGCTATAAATACACACACAGTTGAGCTAACAACTCTCAATGAGTCATGAACCTCCATTCTTTCTCTTGCAAGCCATTCTTACACTCATTCATTCATTCATGTTTGCATTCATTCATTACGTTCCTCTTTTCATTATCTTCCACTTTACGTTACATAATACTTTCATTACATTCATTAACGTTCAACACAAACCACGGGAAGATAATCATACATAATAATAAGGAACATAACATCATACCACATCATCACACGAGGCAACATCGCACATACCTAACATACATCACACAAATCACACGCATCACATCATATATAACCATACGGCCTCACATATCATCATGCATCCCCTTATATCATCCATGCCCATCACGTCATCTACAACCCCAAAGGTCCGAGCCTACGTCTGCACTTTCCCGAAAGTCAGACAATAAACTATGGTCATTCGGGCGTATGGACCCTATTCGGTCGCATGGTCTTCCATGCGTATGAGAACACTCAGGCGAATGGACCTACAATCGCATAGCCTCTAATCGCATGATTATCATACGCATGAACCTCAATCACATGGTATCCGGGCGTATGGACCCCATTCGCATGACCTTCATGCGGATGACCCTCAATCACCCTCCTTTCGTGCGAATGAACCTCAATCGCACGACTCACAGGCGTATGGACTCCAGTCACATGACCTTCAGTCGCATGACCTTCATCCGCATTTCATTCAGTCGCATGACCCTCATCCGCATTTACTTCAGTCGCATAGCCCTCATGCGTATGGCCCACAGTCGCACTACTCACCCACGAATAAACCCCAGTCGCACTCCTTTCATGCGTATAGCCCCGGTCGCATGTCATTCGGACGCATGGACTTCTAGTCGCATAGCTCTAGCTGGGTGCAAAATGCAGTTCATCCCGAACTCAATCTGCCATTTTCAACCTCCAAACCTATTCTAAGCTCAAATCAACCATTTTAAACCTTAGGGAAACATACCACAACACCATTCAAGCACACACAAGCCCGCAATCAAACACCACTCGCATCACACACAAACACATACAAACGGGTCAAACACACATTTCAAAAACAGGTTTTCAGATGTGTTCCAGCCCCAAAATCATTCAAAAACATGTAAAAGAGGGGTCCTAGAACTCACACAAACAATCCCGTCGAGTAGAGCTTCGATTAGACCCACTACACTTCGATTTTCACGCTCGAATCCACACGAACCTAGTTTTCCTCCCTTTTTTCCTTCTCTTCTCCCTTTGGCTGAGTTTTTTTTGCAAGTATGGGAGGGTGTGGGCTGCCCTCCCCCTTTTATACCCCCACTCCTCCAAATTTCTTCCCGTTTTGGCAAGTTTGGTCCCTCGACTTTGGGTTTTATTTCTTTATCTTCTTTCGTCGGCTTTAAAGAAATTTCCGGGTGTTACACTTCTCATGCAAGATGTTTTGTAACAAACTTTTGTGACAGAATTAACTTCTCACATGATGAGAAATCTTTTTGTAACTAACAATGTGAATTGTGAAACTTCATGTGAGAAATATTTTTGTAACTAACAATGTGAATTGTGGAACTTCATGTGAACTGCTAACTTTTCGTGTGAATCAATGAACTTTTTGTAGATGCTTTAAGGCTTAATAAGTCTCCAAACAGTTCAAGTTTAATCTCGATCAATATAGAGCACATCTTACTCCGATACCAATTGTAAAGATCGTTACTAATTCATTAGATCGATCTTGTGAATGAAACGCAAAATGAATCACTCACGGAATCAAGAAAGAAGGAGAAGAAGTAAGAGATCAAGCAAACATATGCACAACCTAAATAACATTGATTGTACTACTCTTTGATGATATGATTAGAAAAGTATGAAATTTTAGGATTGTCACTAAATACTATTTATACTAAAACTAAAAGGTTTCGCGCGAGAAACGGCTTCTTTAGCGGATTAAAGTTCTCGCATGGACAGTTCTTTATCTTGTTTTTTTATTTCCCGAACCTCTAGTCAAAGTTTTCGCATGGACAATTCTTCAAAATCTCGTTTTTGATTTCCCAAAACTCTAGATTCAATCCCAACATAAATAAATTTGAGATTTGGTTTTTTAATTATCGTATTCTACAATCCACGTAATCAACAAAAGAGATTTTTATATAACTTCTAATTACTTTTTCATTTACAAAAAAAAGCTTATATAATTTTTTATAAACCAATGCACAGTGGGGACAAAATTTTCTTTTACAAAATTAAAATGATGTTAATCGTAAAAATTATTTTCATCGAGAGTTTGCGTGTTATTATTCTTCTTGAAACCGAAAAATAAATGGTGTAAATTAAACCCATCATTTCTAATATAGTTTCACCAATAACCTCAGCATGTGCAACCAAAAACCTTAAGTTACATGTATGTTACATAATATAATGTTTAACTATGTGTTATTAGTGGTAAATTAATTCTCTAAAACAAAACAAGTGAATATATACTATGTGATTGTTGAGAATAGCCCTTAAACACGTAGGATTTAAAAGCTATTCTTTACACCCTTAACTTTTATGATGTTAAAAAATAATCTAGAATTTAAAATTAAAATTATCATCGCACATTTGCCCTCATATATTATGAATATTCTAGATACATTTAATGTGAAATGTCAACCTATCATTACGTATTACCCTTTGCTTCGTACTAGAAAGCAGAAACCTTATTGTAGGATCCAAATGCATTAGGGTGGAAGGAGGTGCTCTCAAACCACACATTACACCACACTTCGTCGTAATCGCCAAAATTTTACCAACTTTAGCGTGAAGGGGGCGGTGGAAAAATCTACCAACTTTTTCGTCAACTCCCGTCGGCATCATCCACCACCACCGTCAACAATTACCGTCACACTTCATTATGGGATGGTGGTCATTGGTTTCTATTCCTAGAATACAACTTAAAAATCATATCACAAAACTTATTTAATTGTGAGTTCCGGAGATGGGGACGGTGGTTACTAGTGTCTCTTCTTGGAGTATATATGTCACCAACGGGGATTAGGATGGCAGTCGACGGTGGCCATGGTGATGCTGGTAGGCTGTCAGAGGTGGTGTAGGTGAATAATTGGTTGTGGAAACGAGAAAGGTAGTCGCCGGAAATGGTGATGGCAGATGCAATTGCCGGTGATGGTGATAATTAGTGGCGAACCCAAAAACTAATTTTCACGAGGGTATATGTGATAGAGATATTTATGAGAAATGATGTCTCTTTTATATAGTATATGTGAGTGGAAGAAAATGATAGTTTTACAAAAATAAAATAATATTATTAAATTAAGATAGAGATATTTATGAGAAATGATATATGAAAGGTTTTAAAGAAAGATAAACACATTTATATATTTTATTGTAAATTATATGCTATGTTTTAAAGTTCATTGAAGGAGAGGAGAGGAGAGAAAGAAAGAGAAAGAAAATAAATAGATGTGTTTGGAAACAAATAAACAAAAGAAGTGTTTTAAAGTACATTGAAGAAGTGAAAAAAAGATGAAATAAAGAGATAAAAAAGAAAAGAAATAAAAGAGGAGAAATGATTTTTTTATATTTTTTTAAGTAAACTCGAGAACACAACGATAAGTGTCACACCCCAAATTGGATACACCCTGAGCATGTAAACTGGAATAGTTGGTATCGTGGTTGTGATAGCCTACGTATATCCCACATCGACTATGAAAATAAAAGATGTTGGGTTCATAAGTAATTTCTTGCCTTTAATATCACTAACACAATTTGGATGTATAGTCTGTGGATGAGAGGGGAACCCCATTGTTAAGCGTGCTCAGGTGACAACAATTTAGGGATGGGTGACTTCAATGGGAAGTTTTCACACGGACAACTAAAAGTAAATCCATGAGCTTTCCGTGAGCAAAGCGGACAATATTTGGGGTATAAGGGGGCGGGTGTTACGGAATGGTATCAGAGTCATTCTTGTGTCATTCGGGGTGGTGGGACAAACCACACCGAGGATGGTGATTCTCGGACTCATCTTGGAGGATGAGTCTAAATGGGGGGTGATTGTGACACCCTACGTAAAGCCACATCGGCTATGGATAGGACAAATGATGGATGTATAAGTTATGTCTTGCCTTTAATATCACCAATGTGTTTTGGGCGTATTAACTGTTGATGAGAGGAGAACTCCACAGTTAAACATGCCCAGGTAGTAGCAATCCAAGGATAGCTAACTTCCCTACGAAGTTTTCACACGGATAACCAAAAAGCAAATCCATGAGATCCTCATGAGCAAAGCGGGCAATATTGATGGTACGAGGGATGGTGTGTTACAGTCATAGGTTCCAAGTTATTTAATTAATGTGTTATAAATCAACAGTGGAAGACTTTTAGAATACTTTTACAAATAATAAACTTTTATTCAATTTGATTAGTTGATTTTTCATTGTAACTTGTCTTAATTATTTTATTTTCTCAAATTGAGACAACCAATTTATAACATTGATATAAATCCTCTTTGGGAAGGTAATTTAACACTAAGTGTTGAATTCAAAATATTCGTATATTGCATAGTAAGGTCTTAACAGTTATATTGTTTAAAAATAACGACAATTAGACTTTGAAATAAAATTTACAAAAGATCAGAGCAATAAAGTATAAGTCTAACTATCAAGTCTTCTTGGAATCTTGTGGGGCTTCTCATAATGCTAGGTTGTCCTAATCCTTTATTTGGAAAAAACACATGCATATTGTTTTCATATAATTATTTTTTAAAATAAAATGTAAGCATAACTAATCATGTTACTAGAAGTTTTTGATAAAATCAAAACAACGTGTTATATACCGATATTTATTAAAAAATACATGTTTTATAGCTATTCTATTTATTGAAAAGGCTAATATCGGATAATTGGTATATATTTAATTCATTGTTTCATATAATATTGAAATGATTTTAGTAGCATTATGACATAACACACAGTTACACATTAATGCATGCACACTCGATGGATATGCGTAAATTGTATCATGATCACTTAAACAATTGCTTAATATAGTTAATATAGTCAGTTACATGTTGGTTTTAAGATGATGTAAACATTTGTAAATATATATTTCATAAACATGCTAAAATTAGTTTATAAACATGTTACACATAGATATAACGTTCAAATAAAGTTTAGAAAGTATTTTCACCTTAATAATCAAGCTAAATTTACAGCTTAATGTTTCCCAAAATCCTAGTAGCATCTCAACAGATCCACTACAAGCTTAGCATAATATAATACTAGCTTAAACGAGGTAAAGTGGGGCATAGGAGAGGTTTAGAGTGTGTGTGGTGATGATCACGTATAGGGTTGTATTCATCTTGCCGTTAGTTATTGCTTAGTTATAGATTAGTTATAACTTAGTTATTATTGTAATCGTATCTAGTTTAGTTTTGTTAAGTTTCGTATCATGTGGCACGCAAAACTACATGCGAAACTATAGTTTCGCCCGGCAGTTTCACATGTCACAATGCATGACAATTTTATATTTGAAACTATATGCTACACCCGTCAAGTATAAATATATTTGTTTATTGATCATTTTATAACTCTTCGAACCTAATGAAATTACTTATTTGAGTTCATTGTGTATTGTGGATTATTAGGAGTGTACTATTGTTATCTTTTAGCATTATTTATAGACGTTTACTATTGTGGATTATTAGACGTTTACGCCATAACTTATTGCAAATGGTTTTTGCTTGATTTGTGTTCACTATTGTGGATTATTAGACGTTTACGCCATGTGAATATTAAAAATATTTACAAATTGATTAAAAATAATTTTATTAGGGGATTACCATGAAAGGATTTTTTTTGTAATTGAAAAATGCATGTCTTGTGCTAAAGTAAAACAACAAAAGAAATCACATAAGCTTAAACTGGAATACTCCATTTGTAATCCTCTTGAGTTATTACATTCTGATTTATTCGGTCCAATAAGTGTGAAAAGTATTACTAAGATATCGTATTGTCTTGTTGTAACAGATGAGTTTTCAAGATAATCTTGGGTCAGGTTTCTATCACACCAAGGGGAAATAGTAATGGTTTTATAGAAGCTGATTCTAACCATAGAAAACATCAACAAAAAGAAGGTTATGGCGATCATAAGTGACAATATAGAGTTTAGAAATCAAATTTTTTATCATTTTGTTCAAGCAAAGGGATTCTCAGAAAATTTATCGTTGAATGGACACCTCAGAAGAACGGTGTTGCTGAAAGAAAGAATCACACTTTCATTGAAGTAGGCCGGACAATGCTCATAGAATCTAAACTTTCTATTATTCTCTGGGCAGAAACCTTCAACTGTGCCTCCTATGTTCTAAATAAAGTCCTAATAGTGCAAGACAAGATAAAGACTCCATATGGAATTATTCACAAGAAAAAACTGGAAGATTGACATCTTTCATCCTTTTGACTGCATGCACATTATTGAATACTCAAGCTCAAAATTCAAAGTTTGGAGTAGTTTCTCACAAATGTTTATTTATCAGATACTCTTAAACTAAAAAGGCTTATAGAGTATATAACAAACGAACAAGAATTGTTCAAGAATCTTTCTACGTTCATTAGTAAGATTCAAATGTTTCCAACGTTGAATCTGATCCGGAATGGTTCTACAACTCAAAAACTATTACAATTCATTCAATCTACCATCCTTTCCTGATGATGACATTCCTTCATCAAGTGTTCGATTCTTTATTCCCGTTCAACTACAACCTCAACCTCAACCATAACAATAACCTCAACCTTAACTAGATCCTCAACCCCACTCTTAACCTGAACATCACATCCCTTCAACACCATCACAAATGTGATAAAATCCTTTTTCTAACAACTATCGATCTTACAACCATCTGCAACCTATTTTATCTAATTCCTTAATTGTAAACACTAACTTTAAAAACCCTAAAAGACCACCCGCTAGATTATGTCATTGGATCAATATCTGATGGTGTAGGAATCGAAGCTGTAACACCCGGCCCCTCGCATCAAGAATATTGTCCGCTTTGCCCACGAGGAGCTCACGGATTTGCTTTTGGTGCCCGGGTGAAAACTTTCCAGGAAGGTCACCCATCCCTAGATTGCTCCCACCTGAGCACGCTTAACTGTGGAGTTCTCCTCTCATCCACAGCCAATACGCCCAAAACGCGTTATTGATGCTAGAGGCTAGACATTCCTTATGAACGAGGAATCTCTTCTGTCCACAACCGATGTGGGATATGTGTATGGTGTCACAAGCACCCCATATTTGGACTCATCATCCTCAATGAGCCTAAGAAGTCATCATCCTTGGTGAGGTATGTCCCACACCTTGAATGGCACAGGAGTGGCTTTGATACCATTCTTTAACACCAGGCCCCTCACATCAAAAATATTGTCCGCTTTACCCACGAGGAGCTCACGGAGTTGCTTTTGGTTGCCCGAGTGAAAAATTCCTAGGGAGGTCACCCATCCCTAGATTGCTCCCACCTGAGCACGCTTAACTGTGGAGTTCTCCTCTCATCCCCAGCCAATACGCCCAAAACGCATTGTTGATGCTATAGGCCAAACATCCCTTATGAACCAGGAATCTCTCCTGTCCACGGCCGATGTGGGATATGTGTAGGGTGGCACAAGCACCCCTTGTTTGGACTCATCGTCCTTGATGAGCCCAAGAAGTCACCATCCTTAGTGAGGTATGTCCCACACGCCGAACTGCATATGAGTGGCTTTGATACCATTCTGTAATACCCGGCCCCTCACATCAAAAATATTGTACGCTTTACCCACAAGGAGCTCACGGATTTGTATTTGGTTGCCCAGGTAAAAACTTCCCAGGAAGGTCACCCATCCCTGGATTGATTCCACCTGAGCACGCTTAACTATGGAGTTCTCCTCTCATCCACAACCAATACGCCCAAAACACGTTGTTGATGTTAGAGACCAGACATTCCTTATGAACCAGGAATATCTCCTATCCACGGCCGATGTGGGATATGTGTAGGGTGTCACAGAAGCCAAACTTGGCTAATCAATGAATGTCTTTTTACTTGTTTTCTATCTCAAATTGATCATAAAAACATTACCATGAAACTTGAAGACCCAAGCAGGGTGGATTCAATACAATTAGAGCTCCAACCATTTAGAAAATTAAAGGTGTAAGAATTAGTTGACCTTCCTCCAAATAATTATATGATTGATACAAAGTGGGTATTCAAGAACAAACCAGATGATCGTGGGGTTATGATAAGAAACAAATCAATACTGTTTGTTTAAGGATTTGCTCAAGAGAAAGGGATTATCTACACTAAGGTGTTTCCCCTTGTGGCCTGGATATCTTTCTTGCTCTGCAGTTCACAGAAACTTTAAAGTTTTCCAGATATATGTAAAGTGTGCATTTCTGTATGAAGACATTGACAAAAAGATCTATGTTTGTCAACCATCAGGTTTCGAAGATCCATATTTTCCTAAAAAAGTGTACATATTGGATAAATCCTTGTATGGATTACATCAAGCTCCTAGAACCTTAACATAATATCTTCTTGGAAAACATTTCACATAAGAAATTATACGCATGACTTTGTTAAAGAAGGAGGTTAATGCAGATGTGCTCATTGTGCAAGTGTATGTCGATGACATCAGCTTTGAATCGACAAATGAGAAGTTGTGCAGAGAGTTTGAAGAAGTAATGAAAGAATGCTTTAAAATAAGCATGATAGGAGAGATGTTCTTCTTCTTAGGATTAAAAGTCGAACAAAATTCTGATGAAATTCTTGTCCATCAAGAGAAATACATCCTTGAAATCCTATAGAAGTACAACATGAATGATCCTTCTTTAGAACTTACTTCATTTTTTGCTCAAACCTACTTAACTCATGATGACAATGGAAAGCCAATCGATGTTCATTGTTATTGCTTAATGATCAGATCATTAATGTATCTTACCACGAGTCATCCATATATTACATTTTTTGTCTGTTATTGCGCTCAATATCAAGCTAATCCAAAGGAATCTCATGAGAAAGTTGTTAAACAAATTTACCGCTACTTGAAGGGTTCTTCCTGATTGGGTCTTTGGTACCCAAAAGGAGTAAATTTTGATCTTCATGCATACTCTGATAACGATCATGGAGGCTGTAAGCTTGATAGAAAGCTAGTTATAGGCGGATATCAATATCTTGGGGATTGCCTTGTTTCATGGCAAAGCAAAAAGTAGACCACAGTCTCACTATCTACAGGTGAGCTGAGTATATTCTTGCTTCAAGTTGCTACTATTACGTGCTGTGGGTTCAACATCAAATGATGGATTACAAGATCAACTTTCTTCACACCCGCTATTCTGCGATAATGAAGTGGCTGTTCGAATTGCCAAAAATCTAATTTATCATACCTGCACCAAACACAGTGAAACAAAAATCCATGCAATTCGAGATGCACAAGTCAAGGGGTTTATAGATATTATTCCAATTGACACCAAAAGTCAAAAGGCTAATCTTTTACAAAAAACTTTGATAAACCTTGATTTATGAATTGAATAACATGATGGATCTAATATCTTTTTAATGCAAACTCTTGCAATTAATAGTAAAAATTAATTTTTTGAGTTTAAACAGAAAAATTTAATATATATAATTCATGTGCTAATGAGCTTCGAAACCCACACTTCCCCAACCTACCTTCCAGTTCAAAATTAAAATTTCTTTAGTTGCACTTTAATAGAATTTTCGGGGGAGAATAGACTAAATAGGCTTTAATATTGGCTTTTCTAATGATTTTGTTTATATAACACTATCTCATCTTTGGCGTAGGATTAAGGAAGCTTGGATAGTGTCTGAAGGAGGTCAGAGGCCTTGCGTTGGGATATGTCGGTAGGCCTAGTGGCCTAAAATGAAGTAGACAGTGATTGTGTGACTTAACTAATATTCAACTCTTAGTGATAAGGATCATTCCCATATCATTTCGGCTTGCATAAAGTTATAAGTCTTGTCAAAAACTAGGTTGAGAGTGGTTGATTTATGTTTTGATCTCATTTTACCAAATTTCCCTCATCCTTTTAAACATGAATAAATTGCATGTCCAACTCCTTTGCTATACGTAAGCATTGACATGGAGTGTAACGCCCGGAAATTTTCTTTGAAGGTGACGAATAAAGAAAATGAAATAAAGTCCAAAGTCGAGGGACCAAACTCGTCAACAAGAGAAACTTCGATGAATGGGAGTATAAAAGGGGGAAGACACCCCATACTTGCCATTTTTCAGCCAAAGAAAAGAGAGAAAAGGAGAAAAGCTTGGTCCGGGTTGGTCCGAGCGTGAAAATCGATGTGTAGTGGGTCAAATCGAAGCTCTAGTCGACGGGATCATTAAGGTGAGTTCTAGGACCCCTCTTTTACATGTTTTTGAATGAATTTGGGACTGGAACACATATGAAAACTATTTTTAGGGTTTTTAGGTGAATACTCGTTTATGTATGTATATGTATATGTATGATTCGTTTGGGGTTTGATTTCGGGCTTGAGTATGCTTGAATGATGTCGTAGTATGTTTCCCTAAGGTTTAGAAGGGTTGTTTTGATCTCAAACGAGGTTTGGAAATCAGCTAGGGCTATGCGACCGACTGGAGGTCCAGGCGACCGATTGGAAGGCGATTGGGTTCATACACACGAAAGGAAGGCGATTGAGGCCCATACGCATGAAAGGTGTGCGATTGAGGGTCATTCGCATGAAGGTCATGCGACTGAGGTCCATACGCCTGGATGTCATGCGATTGAGGTCCATACACATGAAAGTATGCGGTTGGAGGTCATGCACGTAGAATGCATACGACTAAGTGTTCCCATGTGCCCAAGAGGTGATGCGCCTAAACAGTCCTTATACGCCTGAAGTCCTGCGACTGGAGAGTTCATACGCATGGAGATCATGCGGCTGGAGCGTTCATAGGCATGGAGATCATGCGACTGGAGCGTTCATACGCATGGAATTCATGCGGCTGGAGCTCCATACGCCTAAGTGTTGGTGCGCCCGAATAGGGTTTATGCGCCCAGGAGTTTTGAGGGACTTTAAGAGGTGATGATCGAGATGGATTTCCTCGATGATGTGATGGGCTTGGACGATATAAGATGACGTATGATGATGAGCTAATGATTATGATGATGTGACGCATGATGATGTGCAATGACGTATGGTTATGTGATGTGATGCGCGTGATTCGTGTGATGATGATGTCGTGTGCTTGTGCATGTTGTATGCTATGCATGATGTATGTTATGGGTGTGCGATGTTGCCCTGTGTGATTGATATTGTATGTTTTATGTTCCTTATTAGTATTATGTATGTTTATCTTTCCATGGCTTTGCGTTGAACGTTAATGAATGAAATGAAAGTATTATGTAACGTAAAGTGGAAGATAATGAAAAGAGGAATGTAATGAATGAATGCATGCATTAATGAATGAATGAAAGAGAAAGTATAGAATGGCTTGCAAGCATATGTATGAGGTGAGCGACTCTGTGTCGCAACAGACTCGAAAGAGGTCCTTGTGGCGTACTCTGGTGCTGTGTCAGTCTTCGGACATGAGTCGGGGGTTTGGTTACAGGCCCTGGCACAGTATCAGTCTTCGGACATGAGTCGGGGGTGTTGCATGAGACATGATCCGAATGAATGAGAAGAGGATCGCGTACTCCAGTACTGTGTCAGTCTTCGGACATGAGTCGGGGGTTTGTGTACAGGCCGCGGCACATTATCAGTCTTCGGACATGAGTCGGGAGTAGTGCGTGAGATTGAGATGAAATGAAAGAGAAATGAATCGCGTACTCCGGTGTTGTGTCAGTCTTCGGACATGAGTCGGGGGTTTGTTTATAGACCCCGGCATAGGACCAGTCTTCAGACATGAGTCGGGAGTATAGCGTGAGTGGATGAATGAGAAACGTAATGATGGAAAGAACGAACGTATGAAATGAACGTTACAAAATATCTTAATAATGTACTAAGCGGGATCTTTGTCATTCGACCTCAGTAATCGTGGTTGAGTGCCACGAATAGGGTAAAGTCTGACCAGATCTAGAATGGTATGAACGAATGATGAAGATAATAATGATACTATTCGTATGTACGTATGATGTATGATCACGAACGAATGTAAAGTACTGTATGATTTTGAAAGAAAGTAAAGAACGGTTTTACGAAAGAAAAGTATGTTTTATTTATAAAAGTAGAACTCACTCAGCAACGCTGACTTTAATATGTTTCCAGTTGGCAAGTATGTTGCTGAGGATCACACAGGGCGACTACTCAGTTCTTTTGGAATGGCATCCATTTATTTAATGCTTTTGTGATATAATGCAACAATGTATTTTGTAACCGATTAACGATGTATTATTTGGCAAAAGTTTTTATAATGAAATGTGATGTTATTTTTGAATGTTTCCGCTGCAATATTTTAGTAAGATAAATGAAAATGTATGTTTTAGGTGCGACGAGGATCCAACTGTAAGCGTTCTGGGAACGAGGCCTTACATGGAGTGATGATCTTCTATGTTATATGTGAGTATAGACCTGAAGCTCTCATCAATATGCTGAAATGATGATCTTCTCTGTTATACGTGAGTATAGACCAGAAGCCCTCTTATCATCTTGCTCAAATGATCACATCCTATTTTATACGTGAGTACAGACCTGAAGCTCCAATGATTCATCCATCATCTACCATTATGTATATCTTAATGGATGTTAAATGTTATGTATCATGTTTATCTTAGAAAAATTCAAGCAAAATCAATGATTACACTCAATAAAACATGATAACGATATAAGTTCTTTGCCAAATTACTATTGGAACCAGGTGACTTGTGTGTTCTTAAATAAACCCAAAACATGATAAAATCTATTACAGTTCACCCATTGAAAATAAATACGACATGGGGTACTGTTAGAGAGAATGTTGATGAGGTGATAGAAGGATGGATTTATTATATGGGGTTGGATGTAGATGTTGGTCTCACTGGGAGTGAGGTGATAAGGGAAGAAAGAGATAGAGGTGAAAAGAGGAATGAAGAGCTGAATTTAATAGATGAGGATGATGAGGTGGAAGAACAGCTGGTGAACGATGATTCAGACATATGTGGCTCAGAGGAGTTCTGTTGAAGGAGACATAATTGAGAAGGATAAGGAAGATTGGTTCCTAAAGGTGGAAGAGCTAGAGAAACTAACCTCACTCTTCCAAAATATTAAAGAACCGAATAAAAAAGAATCAAATAAGAAGATTGTGAGCTGGAAATACAACTCCAACTGAAGATGTTAATGATTAAGAGGCGTGGAGGCGGGATCTCATATCTGCATAAGAGGAAGGTGTCACACCCCGATCGACGGTGGAATCATCGGGGCGGATGAATGTGAAATGTTGTTCATAGCTCATATAATAAATAAATTAAAATAATAAAAAAAAGTCATCTTCATTGAATATACTAAACAAATAAATCATTACAATACAACAAAGTTTCAAACAACATAATAAAATTTGTAATAATCTAGGTCCAAGTCCTATATGAGCATGAAGAAGTTCTCAGAATAGCATCCTAAAATATGTTAAAAATAAGGTCGACATATAATATGGTGAGTTCCAATGATTTTGTACATACGTATGAAAACAATATTCAAAAGGCAATTCATATCATAGGTTAAGAAATATTACAAGAATATAGATAGTATAATGTATAATCAAACCTTAACAAAGATGTCCACAAGAAGTTATAACGATTAGCTAAGTGTACTTGGTTCCCATGATGAACAAGCATACGTCATCAAGAGCCGGCAATAACCTCGGCTTTAGCACCAATTAGGTTTGTCAAGCCCATAGATCTATGATGTCACTAGGCTAGCAATAGTTAATGATTGTTTTTACAAGATAACTATCATATAAGGCTCACAAATATCTCAAATAGCCATGATAAGTTTATAAATGAATTACTCATGCATTACAAGTATCAAGATCTTTTACAAGTGTATATTTATAAGCTTAGCATGTTTCATCCTAAAAGGTGTGAAATAAAGTAAAAAGGGCATGGAAAACTCATATTGTATAATGATGGTTGTAGAGTACATAAGAAAACATGGATGTTCAAGAGTCAAAGGTGATATCCTAAAGCTTAAAAAGAAACAATAACTTGAGGTCGAAATTCATTACAAGAGTTAGGACAATTAGAGAATACCAAAAAAGGAAAGGTAGACTGAAAAATAATTATTGCACCAATTTTAGATTCTGGGCAAAATATTTGGTATGTGTTTGAATAGGTTTTAACAATACCAAACTGGTTTATAAAATTATAAACTTTACAGTTGATAGAAGGTGATGAAATACGCACTTATCTTGTGAAGGCTATTGTTTAATCGTCCAATTGATTTTGAAGACGTATACTGTCGTTGAAAATTTATTCGATGAATTAGTATTGGGTCTGATTTTACTCAAATTTAGTTTGTTATGACCAAGTTATAGTATGTTGAAGTCAGACTATATTCTGCCAAAATTATAGTAAGGCACTTATGTGTTGGACCAAAAGAACCAATGAGCCAAGATCAGAAAACCTCTAAGTCCCACATGATATCACAACAACTGCTGAAGGCTTCATCAGCAGTTCGTCAAGTACTGAAGACTTCAACAGCTGAAGACTAAAATGCTGAAGCTCAACAGCTAAAGAACACAAGTGCTGAAGCTGAACGCTGAAGAACACAAGTGCTGAAGCTGAACAGCTGAAGAACACAAGTGCTGAAGCTAAACAACTGAAGAACACAAGTGCTGAAGCTAAACAAGCTGAAGAACACAAGTGCTGAAGCTGAAGACCAAGTACTGAAGTACAACAACTAAAGAGTCTACAAGTGCTGAAGATCAACAACTGTGTACAAAGTCTGAAGACAAGACTGAAGACATCAGCTGATGATATCTACTGAAGTCATCAGCTGATGAAACGTCTGAAGTTCAAGTCTGAAGACCAAGTACTGAAGTTTCAGTAGTTTGTCACAACAACTGAAGAGTACTTCTTCAGTAGTTGTGATATCAGTAGTTTTATATTTTTACTTTCAGTAGTTTTGTAAAACGACTGAAGAGCTTGTTCTTCAGTCGTTGTAGTGTCAGTAGTTTTATGTTTTTCAGTAGTTATAGTAACTGATAACACTTAGTATTTTTGTAAGAAGATGTTAGCTGTTTTGACATCTTCAGTAGTTGTGTTTCAGTTGGAATAATTCTGTTAGATGTCACTATCAAGTGACATTAGCAGACGTCACATCTCTTATATAAGAGGTGTCGACCTAATTGTAAGTGTGACATTCCGTTACCACGAAAGCGAATATGAATGAAATATATCTGCAGAATTCTCTCTATCTATAACCGTTTTTGTTCTTCACTGAATATCTTTTCGTTCTTGTGAATTGGCTAATTCATTGTTAGAATTCCGCTGCTATACTCTCTAATCAATCAAACATAGATCACTGATCCTAACAAGTGGTATCAGAGCTGGTTAATCATTGATCGATCTAACAATTGATCATTGAAACTGCTAATTGATATCTATGTTTGATTGAATTCGCATATTCGCAAGAACTGGTTATAGATTATTGAATTTCTGTCGCTTTCGTTCATTTATTCTGAGATCTCTCTTGGTTCAATTGGTTGTTGTGTTTTGTTCTAAATTTCTTATAGCTTAATTGAATTTGATTGAATTTGAGATGACTACTCCTTCTAATGATCCTCACAATACCGGTTCCTCAACCAAGCCCCCGATGCTGGTTAGGACCAAGTATAACATATGGCAGCGAAGAATGCTTCATCACATGTCTGTTAACAGTTCAGGTTGTTGGACATCTGTGGTACATGGACCACATAAGCATATGGTGAACAATTCGGAAACCAATCAAATGGTTCCGAAGAAGAAGGAACAATACTCTGATGAAGATCGGAAACTGTTTGAGATTGATGCTAAAGCCCATGGAATTCTGGCCATGGCACTGCCTAATGAAATCTATTCAGGGCTTATGCATCATGAAACTGCTCATGATCTCTGGAATGCCCTGAAGGAACAATTCGGTGGCACAGATGAGGTCTTAGCAAACAACAGAGAAATCCTTGCCTAACAATATGAGACATTCTCTCATAGAAAGGGTGAGACACTGACTCAACAGTTTGAGCGTTTTTCCTGCTTGATCTCTGAGCTGAAAATGGTGAAATAGGAATACACCAATAGCCAGATGAATAACAGGTTCCTCAGATCACTGCTGCTAAGAGATGGGACACATACACTATTGTCCTACGCTCCAGTGCAAATCTGGATAGCCTATCTCTCACCCACTTCATGGGAAACTGCTTACATTCGAAAGATAGATAGAGCAGAAGAGGAAACTGTCCTCATCAGAAAGCTCACTAATGACTTTGTACCAGGGAATACTGCCTTGGTTGGTCATGAGTCAGAATATGCTGCATCTGAAAGCAATTATGATAGCATATTGATTTCTCTTCAAATAGTTCTGATCATGCATTTGTTGTATTGAGAGTCATTCTGGCAGTAATAGTGACAATCTATGCTTCATCATGGATGATTTGAAAGGAATAGCTGATGATGATCTAGAAGAGATGGATATTCTGAGCCAAATGGCACTGATTAATATCAGATCTCAGAAGTTCTATAAGAGAACTGGCAGGAAATTTCCTGGACTCTCTGGCAAAACGAAAGTTGGTTTTGACAAGAGTAAGTTGAGGTGTCACAAATGCCAAAGGCTGGGATACTTTGCAAGAGAGTGTAGATCAACTGGATCTAACTCTTCTGCACCCTTGTGACTTTTCCTAGTACTAGTCCACAAAACAGAGGGCAAATACTGCTGGTTCTGGTCAGCATTCACATCCTAGGTTCCTGCATACTTTGTTCCCCAGGGTCAAATGTCAATCCTTATCCTTGCTATATATGCCTCAACCAAATGTTCAAGCTCCAATTGCACAACAACCACAAGCATTGCTTGAACCACAACCTTCCCAATCTCATCAACAAACTCAACCTCAACCACACAACTTCTTCACCCCAAGAGTTGTTGACTGGAGCAGTTTACCAGATGATTGTCTGGTCATGAACAAATTCTCAGGTGCTGGTCAACATGGTGGTGAAAGTCCCTTTGGAAATCTAGCTCTTATGGCTTTGGATTCTTCTGATACTTCATCCACTAATGCCTCTACACCAAGGTATCACAGGTATCCTCTGAGGCAAAAGCCAAATTTGTTCTGAAACATGTATAGCAGCATTTGCATCTATTAGAGAAGCAAATGTAGCTTTAATCAACAAGAACATTGAGCTAGAAAAAATAATTTCCAAAAGCAAAGCTGAGTTTGAGTCTGTGCTTAATGATAAGAATGATGAGATTTACAAACTTAAATGTCAAATAACCGATGATAAGGCTAGGGAAGAGATACTTCTAGAGAAGTATAAAGATCTCAAGCAAACCCTTGCAGTCACCCAGGTAGAGTGTGATCGATGGGTACAATCATGCAAAGGTTTTGAAATGCTTCTTAGTAAGCAATCTGCTTCCAATGTGAAGTTTGGCATTGGTTACAATCACACTGCTCCACCTACAGATTTTACTCCCAGAGCAGAGGTAGAATCTATGGTGAGAGTAATAACCAATCCATTTCATCATGTGATCTACTTTCTGATTCAGCACTATCAGAAGTAGAAGTCAGCACCAAGCCCTCTCAGAACCTATCAGCTGATGTTGATGGTTCCACTGCTGACACTCACATGATCAATGAGTTGATCAACTCAGGAGTTAATTCTGAAAGTCCTGAAAGGACTAGAGAGCAAGATTTAACACCTGAAGTTCAAACTCCAACTACTGCCAGTACTGAAAAGAAGAAAATTGTTAGTAGAAAGAGTTTGAAGACTACTAAAGAGGAAGTCAAGAAAGTAAACAATGCTTCCAAAGCACTGAAGAGCAGTCTTCATTGTTTCATCCTCTTTAGTTGATGATCAACCTAAGATGAAGAAGAAACCATGTGAAGTATGTGGTTTGTTCAATCATCTTACAGATGATTGCTGGTACAAAAGAGGATCCAAACTCAAACATAAAGAGGAAATTAAGAGAAAATGGTTAAAAAATGAAAACTGAGTTTGAGACCACATTTGTATCAGCAACATCAAATCCTGTAACCCTTAAGTCCACAAAGAAATCCAAAAAGGAAGGGGTTAAACATAACAGCTGAGATTGCTCAGAAGAAAGGTGCAACATAGGAACTTATCAAACTGCACTAGCAATGTGTCTGATGAGCTGAAAGCTTTATCACAAAATCAGACACACTGGTTTATGATGTTCAACATCTATTGGAAGAGTTAACCAATTAGATGCTCCTATGTTGAAACCACAGAAAAGGAGGTCCAAGCCAAAGGATTCCTCTTATTCACCACTTCTTCCTCTCAGACTGTTGTTTCCAATAAACCTGTTAGTTTACCATCTGTTGATGAGACCAGGCCCAAAACCAAAAAGGTTTGGGTCTCCAAAACTAACTGATTGTTTATTATTGCAGGGTTCTTCAACATGCCAAAGTAGCATCTGGTATGTAGACAGTGGGGGATCTATGCACATGACTGGAACAGCTCTCTTCTTCATGACTACTCTCAAGGAAAGAAGGGGTTTGTTTCTTTTGGCAATGATGCTAGGGGTTACATCATTGGCAACGGCTTTGTCTCCAATGGAGAAATAAAGTTTGATGATGTTAATCATGTGGAAAATCTCAAGTACAATCTCTTGAGTGTCAGTCAAATGTGTGATAAAGGCCATGTTGCTCTTTTCACCAGTCAGAACTGTAGGATTCTGTCATCCAAAGTTCTGCATTTGATTGATAAGGTGTTGGATGATCACACTCTCCTGAGGGCCAACAGGACAGGAAGAGTGTATGCCTTAGATCTTTCCAAGAAAATAGATCTCATAGGCAATCCTTGCCTATTTTCCAAAGCCTCTTCTCAAGAATCTAAACTGTGGCAGAGAAGGCTGGGTCATGTTAGTTTCAAAAAAATGAATCAGCAAATCCATAATAGTTTAGTTAGAGGCTTACCAATAAAGGAGTTCCACTGTGATGAAACCTGCACTGCTTGTTTAAAAGGAAAACAACACAAAGTCTCATTCCCTCCTATTGAAGAGCCTAAGTCCACTGCCTGCTTGCAATTACTGCATATGGATCTATTTGGTCCTGTGAGAGTAATGAGCATGGCAAAGAAGAGATACTGTCTGGTAATTGTGGATGATTACTCCAGATTTGTATGGACTTTCTTTCTACATTCAAAGGATGAGGTTGCTCAGAAGATTATTCACTTTGTGTTGTATGTTGAGAAGCAGTATTCCCTTCCAGTCAAGTGTATTAGAAGTGACAATGGAACTGAATTCAGAAACCATACACTTGATGACTTCTATCTTTCAAAGGGAATCAAAAGGCAGTTTAGCATACCAAGGACTCAGAAAAAATGGAGTAGTGGAGAGAAAGAACAGGACCCTAATTGAAGCTGCAAGGTCCATGCTGGCTACTTTGGTTTGCCACTGACCTTTTGGCTGAAGCTGTTAACACACTTGCTATGTGCAGAATAGAGTCTTAGTAAATCAGAGGTTGATGAAGACTCCATATGAAGTTCTCCATCACTTGGCTCCTCTAATTTCATTTTTCAAAGCATTTGGGTGTCCCTGTTTTATTCTCAACACAAAGGATCAACTCCAAAATTTTGATCCTAAGGTGGATGCAGGGTACTTTGTTGGTTATTCATCTACTTGCAAGGCATACAGAGTCTTCAACTGCAGAACAAAGATAGTTGAAGACACTTTGCATGTGAAGTTTAATGAATCTCCTATGGACAAGATTCCACAAAACCCTGTGGAGTTGTTTGATTTGGACATACTGCAATATGTTCCTTATCAACCTCCAGCTGTTGCAGATCATGTGGATAAATCATCTTTTGCAGCATGTCTTCCACCTGGTGGTATTGATGATGATGATGATAATATCAATACTCACCTATTCAAGTTTAGTGACCAACTGCCTGTGTCTGCTAAATTTGATGTTCCTGTAACTTCAGCAGTTCCATCCACAACAAATGCTGATGAGATCTCTGATTCCTCTACATCTTTTGAGTTACCATCTAATTCTTGTTTCAAGAGTCTGCATCAACATCTGCTGCTGCTGAAGGTCCTACAAACACTTGCACAGATCTTATTGTTTATCAAGAACTGAAGAATCACCCAATGTCTCAGATTATTGGTGATATCAATGCTGGTGTTTCAACAAGAAGTCAATTGTCTAACTTCTGCTTCTATGCTCTCTTCATCAGTCAGCTAGAGCCAAAGAACTACCATGTTGCTTTGAGAGACAATGGATGGGTTGAAGCCATGCAGCTTGAGCTACTTCAGTTCTAGAAACAGCAAGTGTGGGAACTAGTTCCTCTTCCCCCAGGTAAGTGTGCAATAGGCACTATATGGTGTTTAGGAATAAGACTGATGAAAATGGGCTTATTGTTAAGAACAAGGCTAGACTGGTTGTACAGGGGTTTTCACAAGAAGAAGGTATTGACTATGATGAAACCTTTGCCCCTGTAGCCAGACTAGAGGCAATCAGATTGTTTTTAGCATATGCTGCATTCCACAATCTTAAAGTTTTTCAAATGGATGTCAAAAGTGCCTTTTTATATGGTAAAATAAGGAAGAAGTTTATGTGTGTCAACCACTAGGTTTTGAGGATAATAAACATCCTGAATGGGTGTATAAACTTGATAAGGCTCTTTATGGTTGAAACAGCTCCTAGAGCCTGGTATGAGACACTTTCCACTTTCTTCTTAAGAATAATTTCACTAGAGGCTCCATTGATAAAACTTTGTTTATTAAGAAGGTGGATCAACATAAGCTACTTGTTCATTTATGTTGATGATATCATTTTTGCATCCTCTGATCCCTGGTTGTGTGATGATTTTACAACATTAATGAAAAAGAGGTTTGAAATGAGTGCAATGGGAGAATTACAGTTCTTTCTAGGCTTGCAAATTAAACAAAAGGCTGATGGAACCTTTATTCATCAGTCAAAATATACAAAAGATCTTTTAATAAGTTTGATTTACAAAACTGTAAGCCCTGTTCTACTCCCATGTGCAACACCACACAACTGGATGCAGATCAGAAAGGTAAAGCTGTTGATGAAACACTTTACACATGTATGATTGGGTCCTTGATGTATTTAACAGCTTCTAGACCAGATATTATGTTTGCTACATGTGTTTGTGCTAGATTTCAGGCTGCTCCTAAAGAGTCTCATTTGATTGCAGTCAAGAGAATCTTTAGATATTTGCAAGGTACACAATCTCTGGGTTTATGGTATTCCACTGGACACTCTTGCAAATAGTTGCTTTTTCAGATAGTGACTATGCAGGGTGCAAGTTAACTAGAAAGTCAACTTCTGGTGGTTGTCAATTCCTAGGCAACTGTTTGATTTCTGGCAGAGTAAGAAACAAACATCTGTTGCTACATCAACTGCTGAGGCCGAGTACATTGCTGCTGCAAGTTGCACTTCTCAGGTACTCTGGCTTCGGAACCAACTTCTGGATTATGGCATTACAGAGACTAAGACTCCATTATTAATGGATAGTGCTTCAGCTCTGTGTATTGTCAAAAATCCAATCCAGCACTCTAGGACCAAACATATAGAGATCAGACATCACTTTATTCGGATTGTTTTGAAAAAGGTCTGATTGATCCTAAGTTTGTGCCTAGTGCTGATGAGCTTGCAGATATTTTTACTAAGCCTTTGGATAGTTCTACTTTCCAAAACCTTGTTTAAGCTTGGTATGCTGCAGCTAGAATAAGTGACAACTACTGATGATTTCAGTAAAAAGTACTGGTGATCATTGGTAACCATGTCACATATAAGTACTGATGAGTTCTTTCACCTTCAGTAGTTTTATAACTACTGACGGCTAAATGCCTCACAAGTACTGAAGTATTTTATCTGTTCTAAACTACTAATGTAGTTACAACTACTGATGTAGTTACAACTACTGAAATCAGTACAACAGATAAGTACTGACGTCCTATGAAACACCTGAAAAGCAGATGCAAAGTCTGATGAGTAAGTGTTGAGGACAGTATGAAACAGCTGAAAGGCTATGAATTGACGAAAACTACTGAAGAGAACTTTCTCTTCAGTTGTTTCTACAACTGCTGTTTCATTCTAACAATTGAAGCAAAACCATGTCTTCAGTAGTTTTTATACTACTGATGACTAACACCAAGTCTTCAGCTGTTACAACAATTGATGACAAAACCACTGTCTTCAGTAGTTTCACAACTACTGATGACAAACACCAAGTCCTTAGTTGTTTCATCATCTGAAGTCAAAACCATGGTCTTTAGTAGTTTTCTAACTGCTGATGCCTAAAACCACGACTTCAGCTGTTTCAACGTCTGATAGGGTAATACCATGTCAACAGTCGGTTTAAAACTACTGATGACTAACACCAAACCCTTAAGTCATTTTCTCACCCCTACCCTATAAATACCTGTCCTCTTCTCTAATGTTTCATTAGCCGTTATTTTCTGAACTTCTCTCTCTCAAACATGGCAACCATGAGTCTGAAACCACAACATAACTGCGTTGCTTACCTTACCAAGTCGGCTTTCTGGAACAAATATGATAATGCCATTGACTTAATGGTGGATTCCCATATCGCACAGCCTTTCTCTTGAATCCGACCATCTACCTGAATCCCTCAGTCAATTCTGGTCAAATGCTTTTGTTCATACTGATGAGTCCCGGCCAAATCTCTGTTCGGTCCCTTGTCAACCAGAAACCAGTGGTCGTTACAGCCGACATCATTCGTTAGGCATTACCTTACACGACTCCACCGCTGTGACTGAATACCCAAAGGGCATAACAGATATGTCATTTATCAATCATGGGTATGAAGGTGATCTTCGGGCTACAACCGTTCTAAAGAAACATTTCCATGACGCTGAGAAAGTTATATTTCACATGGTAAATGTCTGCTTAGCCTCCAAGACATCTTCTTGGGATCAAATGTCATCCCAATGGCAACAGGTATTGTATTCTATTCTAGAACACCAACCGCTAAATTTTTCTGAAATTGTGTTTCTAGAAATAAAGAACTTGGCTCAGAAACCTGTGGCAAACCGATGGCCATTATATCCCAGGTTTCTGATGGCCATTATTTTAGATGAATTAAAATCAGATGGCCTTGTTGGCCTTGGAGTCCCTGCACCAGCTATTTTGGCTGAGGTATACTCCAGGTACAACTCAGACCTTACACTCAAAGAAGCTGCCCGAATGCTAAAGCCCAAGCACAGGGAACCCACAGCTTCCTCCACCAGAACCAAAGTCCCCACAAAACCAAAACAAAAACACCCCAAACAGCTATTCAGGGAGATGAGTCCCCTGAAGATGCTCCTGCACCACCAACGCATGATATACTTGCTGGCTTAAACCCCCCAGCAGTATCAGAGACTCTACCAGCCATAGCCGCTCAGGATTCCTCTCAAAAGGAGCCTGCAGCCACCACACAGGGTACCCACACATCTGGGATCTTCCTCACTTGAAGAGATTGCCATTGAAGAGCACCATCCTCCCCAGGTGCACACTGCTTCTACCCCATCTCCCCATGCAACCGCCCCCAAAGTCCAACCATACTTATTGCAAACGTGCTGACTCAGTTGCATGCCTCTCCTCCTCCCCAACAACCACCAACAAAGGGGAGAACCACAGATATTGAGGAAGAGGATCATCATGCTTCTGACAACCCACAGCACGGGTTTACAAGTTCTATCTCCTAGTGTGATAGGGAGATTAGACATCTAGTGAGGCTGCCACCTCTCTGCATCAGCACATGATCAAATGAGGCTGGTAACATTGCTAAGACCTCACTAGAGGCAACAGCTGATGAAGGACATAGTCCTGAGGCTGGAAGTCCCCAGTTCCAAGAAAAAGGGCACATGCTAAAACTGGTCTACACCTAGTGCATGTACATCCTGCTACAAGTAGGAGGTCAGGTGATTCAGCATCTGCTGATGATGATCTGGGCTTTTTCTATGACGTTCTAGCCCACAAACACCATCCTGGAGGCTGAGGTAAGCAGACTACAAGAACTGCTTGCCAAGAAGTCTCGGGATGTAAGTCCATCTGCCCCCACCAACCCACAGATGGCACCTTCATTTGAAGGTCCCCCAACACTTTACCCTCTCACTTCACTGAGCCTCCAGCTTCTGCTTTTGGCACTATCTCTCCGGGACAGAACCCCCCAGAGCAGATGGTTGCTGTATTCCAACAATCCATACCTACCTCATCACTCCCATCATCAATGACATTGTTTTATAAAGCCATTGATGAGAGGATTTCGTCAAGTCTACAACCACTCATTGATGATGCTGTGCAAAAGAAACTTTCTGCGGTACAAACCCCTGCCACCAATGCATCCAAAAAGAGGGAGAGTACTGCAGTGAAAGAAAAGAAGGAAAAAGAACTGAGGATGAGAAGGCACAAGAGAAAACCCAGGAGTTGGAAAAAAAGGAACAACAACTGATCACTTACAAAAGAAAGAAAAGTGATCAAAAGAATGTTGAAGAAAAATCCTTGGAAGATCTAGTAAAAGATGCAGATGATACACAACAGCCGATCCATGGACAAAATCATTGAGCAACTCTTCAAGCAAGGCTTTGACACAGCCACACTAGACAGTGAGATCAGGAGGTTGGAAGTAGAGGAAATTCAAAACAGATGGGCTGGGTATGATGTGCTGGAGAAGAGAGATTGGAGATCATGATTCGATTCATAGCCAAATACTTAGGAAGATCATTGATGGAGATTCGTTCATGGACCAGAGACAGCATTCTGGCTATAGCCACCAGAATCTGTTTGTCTGAGCAATTTCATAAGGGGATAATCATTGGAGCACTTGATGAGGCTGGGGCTGGAAAAAGGTTTGAAATGGAAATACTCACAAAAGCCAAACTCACAACCAAATGCTTGAACAACCTTCCCAATCACCCACTCAAAAACAGCCTACCCCTCAAATCTCCAAACCAATCTCAAAACCCAAATCCAAACATCCTCAACCTCAAAACCAATTCCTTTACCACAAAAACCAACCCAACCATCATCCAGTGATGCACCTAGAAGGAGGAGAAGGGTGCTGAGGATAGAAGAGATGAAGAAGAAGAGGATGAAGATGATAGTCTGCCACTCTCTGCTTTTCTAAGGCTACCAGAACCCAGGAGTAACCCATGATCACACTGACTCTCAAAGGGAAACGGTTAGAGTCAAATAGAAGATGAAGAACAGCAGAAGCAGCACGATGAGCAACTACTGAAGATGGTTGACAAGGAATTTCCTCAGTCATCATCTATACAAGCCATGAAAGGGCATGCTCAGAGGCTGTACACTCTCAGACAAACATTTCAGTATGAGAAGGAGAGAGTGAGAGTATGGCCAGACCCCAAGGTGAGTTCTAGAATCCACAAAAGATCCATTCCACACAGATACAATGGCCAGGTTAGAAAAACAATAGACTCTACAATCATGTTGGCCATTGTAGTCTCACCATGGGAAATAATCGATGAATTCAAGAAGGCTCATCAATCAAAAATGACCCCTCAAGCCTTACTGGAAAACAAGATGATCAAAAAGGGGTTATTATATAAGAAGCTTGAAGACATTAAGAAGAATGAGCTCCAGTTACTCCTTGAGGGCACTCATCCTGATGAATTGTCTATAAGGAGGTAACTACTGTGGATTTGAAGAATGGCAGGACTGTAAAGTACTTATCTGAGTACTATGGTCCAGAGTTCTTCTTTGAAGGAGGAGTAGAAGAACTCTCCAAGGAGGAACAGGTTGTTCCCTTGAGGCCTATGTTCGAGAGTCGTATAGACTCATAATAGGGAAGTAGATCTCATGAATGGGATAACAACTCTGTGTCCAGTTCCCCAAAACAGAGTTCCCATTCATACCTTGCCAAACAAATCTCTGAGATTTCTTCCCAGGCCAGTGCTTATATGGGTCATCTTCTCAACTGATCAAGAAGGAAAAAGACCCCATTCTGCCAACAATAAGTGGGAAAAAATTAATTAGAGGTTTTGGCTGCATTGGTTCAGGGGGAGTTTGTTGGACCAAAAGAACCAATGAGCCAAGATCAGAAAACCTCTAAGTCCCACATGATATCACAACAACTGCTGAAGGCTTCATCAGCAGTTCGTCAAGTACTGAAGACTTCAACAGCTGAAGACTAAAATGCTGAAGCTCAACAGCTGAAGAACACAAGTGCTGAAGCTGAACAGCTGAAGACACAAGTGCTGAAGCTGAACAGCTGAAGAACACAAGTGCTGAAGCTGAACAGCTGAAGAACACAAGTGCTGAAGCTGAACAGCTGAAGAACACAAGTGCTGAAGCTGAAAGACTGAAGAACACAAGTGCTGAAGCTGAACAGCTGAAGAACACAAATGCTGAAGCTGAAGACCAAAGTACTGAAGTAACAGTTGAAGAGTCTACAAGTGCTGAAGATCACAACTGGTGTACAAAGTCTAAAGACAAAGACTGAAGACATCAGCTGATGATATCTACTGAAGTCATCAGCTGAAGAAACGTATGAAGTTCAAGTCTGAAGACCAAGTACTAAAGTTTCAGTAGTTTGTCACAACAGCTGAAGAGTACTTCTTCAGTAGTTGTGATATCATTAGTTTTATGTTTTTACTTTCAGTAGTTTTGTAAAACGACTGAAGAGCTTGTTCTTCAGTCGTTGTAGTGTCAGTAGTTTTATGTTTTTCAGTAGTTATAGTAACTGATAACACTTAGTATTTTGTAAGAAGATGTCAGCTGTTTTGACATCTTCAGTAGTTGTGTTTCAGTTGGAATAATTCTGTTAGATGTCACTATCAAGTGACATCAGCAGATGTCACATCTCTTATATAAGAGGTGTCGACCTAATTATAAGTGTGACATTCCGTTACCACGAAAGCGAATATTGAATGAAATATATCAGCAGAATTCTCTCTATCTATAACTGTTTTTGTTCTTCATTGAATATCTTTTCGTTCTTGTGAATTGGCTAATTCATTGTTAGAATTCCGCTGCTATACTCTCTAATCAATCAAACGTAGATCACTGATCCTAACATTATGTGTACTTTTACAATTCTTAAAGCACAAAACAGGTTAGAATAATTTTATTATGTGAGTGAGATTTTTAGAGAATGAGCAAATGGAAAGTGAGGCCTAAAGCTTGCTTTTATAGTTAAGGTTTTGAGGGGGTTATAAATGGTATTAATGATGAGTTACAAGTCTTTCAAAAGGAGGTTATGATTAGAATTTAAAATAAATATAAAATTAAATAATTAAAATAATAATTACAATTTAATTTCTAAATTATGAAGACTCTAATTTAATTAAACAAGTTCTTTTTTATAAATCTTTATAGAATTTATAAATCTCACAAGAACTTGTAATTTGATTATTTATTTTAGTTGAATATTTTAAAATCTTATAGATATTAATAACCTTTTAACATTTATAAAATTTATGTTATAAGTTACATAATTTAAAGTAAATTGATTAAGTGACACATTTATTGTTTTTGGAACATTAAAAGAAATAAAATGACTAAATAATGAATTTGATTTACAAAATTTACTCAAACGGGTTTGGGTTTATACTTTGAAAATGGACTGATGTTACAGTCCCCTAGTTTAGAAAATTCCGTCCAAAAATTTAATTATGACAAGGTTGATTCAAAGATATATTTGGATTTCGTTTCATGTTGCATAGTGATCTATGGGGAATGTAAAAACTCAATAAGTTTTAGCTCCGTTTGAGTTTTCATAATTTATGATTTCAGGGGTTACTTGACAAGTAGATAGAATCATCACTTTGATTGGATTTTTGGTTTGCAAGCTTTTGTATTTCAAATGATACATAATGATTAGGAAGGTTTGGTAACGAGTGAAGCACCAAACATTACATCAATACGAGACTGGACCGGACGAAAATGAGAAATATGTTTAAGACACTTCTGGATGAAATATAACTCCAGAGGAGCTTTCTAAAAGCAGAAAACTTTGACATGGTTCTTAGATAACATTGATATTTCAAAATTGCATAAATATAAGGTTGATACGAGAATCATGTTTGTTAAGATTAAAGGTACAGTTCAGAATGGGTTTTCAGAATAAGTGTGGTTTTAAGGGGGAGACATTCAGATTGATTATTAAGAATCGTTATGAGAATTAATGTGGTTATAAAACATACATTTATTTTGTAGCGGAATTTAAAACATTCATTAATAACTAAAAACATGTCATTTACAACATTTGTTTCTATCTCAAAATACAAAACATGTCAAAATACGGATGCCGGCCTCAAAATGCTCCTAGTAGCTTATGCATCCATGCCTGCAACTCCTCAGCATCAACATATGCCTGCCAACTATCATGCATACAAAAGTCAGCGATGCTGAGTGAGTTCTAGTTTTAATAATAAAATAATTTTCTCTGTTAAAACCGTTCTTTACTTTTCTTTCAAAACATACTATACTTTACAACCGTTTGTGATCATGCATCATACGTACATACAGATAATATCATTATTATCTTCGTCATTACGTTCATTAGCTTTGTTCATTTAACGTATTACATTATCGTTCACTTCTCTTTCTAGATCCGGTCAGACTTTACCCTCTTTGTGGCACTCAGCCACAATTACTGAGGTCGAATGACAAGGATCCTGTTTTGTACTTTATTACGTTAATTCATTTATGTTCATTCATACGTTCGTTCTTTCATACATTATATTTCGTTCATTACTCTTTGTTACTCGAATATTTTCTCATGCAGTATCTCATGCTCGAAAGCTGATGCTGTGCCGGGGCCTGCTCACAAACCCCCGACTCATGTCCGAAGACTGACACAGCACCGGGATACGCAACAAAGATCCCATACGAGTCAATCATAGGGATTGAACTCCATCCGAGTCTGTTGCAACACAAGTCGCTCGCCTCATTATCTCGTCTCATGCAATATCCCCGACTCATGTCCGAAGACCGATACTGTGCCAGGGTCTGACAAACAAACCTCCGACTCATGTCCGAAGACTGACACAGTACCGGGATACGCGACACGGATCTTATCATCCGTCACTTTCGTCATATGCAATACTCCCGACTCATGTCCGAAGACTAATATTGTGCCGGGGCCTGCTCACAAACCCTCGACTCATGTCTGAAGACTAACACAGTACCGGAGTACGCAATCTGTATCCTGTCTCATGCAATACCCCCGACTCATGTCCGAAGACTGATACTATGCCGGGGCCTGATACACAAACCCCAGACTCATGTCCGAAGACTGACACAGTACCGGTATATGCGACAAGGACCTCTTTCGAGTCTGTTGCGACACAGAGTCGTTCACCTCATACATATGCTTGCAAGCCATTCTATACTTTCTCTTTTATTCATTCATTCATGCATGCATTCATTCATTACGTTCCTCTTTTCATTATCTTCCACTTTACGTTACATAATACTTTCATTACATTCGTTAACGTTCAACGCAAAGCCAAGGAAAGACATACATACATAATAAGGAACACACATAAACATAAACATATACCCTCAACATCATACACACATCAAACACAAGCCATCACATCATAACCAGGCCTATCTCCCCATAATACCCCTTGAAAACCACTTAGAAAACCTCAAGTCCAAAGTGGGCGCATGGGTCCTTCCAGGCGCATGAGCATAAAATTCTAAGTATAAATAGTATTGGCGCATGGACACTGTTTGGGCATTTCTGCCCTGTTCAGGCGCATCACCAACACTTAGCCGTTTCAAGCACTTGGGCGCATGGACATTGTTTAGGCGCATGGCCAATACTTAGCCGTTCATTCACCGGGACGCATGGGCACTGTTTAGGCGCATGGTCCATACTTAGTTGTTCCATCACTTGGGCACATGGCCAATACTTAGATGCATGGGTCACTGTTTAGGCGCATGACCCACCCTTGGGCGTCTGGTCTATCATGCTGGACGCATGGAAAACTGTTTGTGCGCATGAAGCACTCTTCATGTTCCTCAAACATTCTGAAATCTTTTCTATGCTACCAATTTCACCCGATTATCAATCTAAGCATACCCAAACACAGATCTAACATACTAAGGCCATCTAAGCATGCTATACATCATCTCTAACCCATAATCAACACTATAACATGCATACATACATACATACATACATACAACATTCGAACATAAGGCTGTAAACCCACGGTTTCATTAAAAGATGCTTACAACGTATGCATAATAGCCTCAAATTAGTTAAAATTCAGTAAAAGAGGGGTTCTTGACACTCACCTTGAGTAGCTTTTGAGCAACACTCTTCCAGTTCAAGACCCACTTCGATTCAGCTCTTTGAATCCCGAAAACAAACTCTAAACAATCAGAACTTCGGTCAACAACTCAATACTCAGCTGAAACCAAGCTCAACAAGAGAAGACTTACCTTTTTCAGCTTCTTCTTCCTCTTTCTCTCTCTAGAACCGGGCTCTCTCTCTCTCTCTCTTCTTCTTCCTCTGAGAGCAAAGCAGCTTTCTGCTTGATATGGGTGACCATGCCCTTAAATATCTTAAAATAATAAGATTTGTACTTTGTACACTTTTTCCCCTTCCACTTGTGCAAAGTTTCTATTCTTTCTATTTACTTTTCTTTTCCTTTCGTTTAAATAGAAAATTCGGGGTGTTACAACAGAACACCTCGAGATACAAGCATCATGCTCTTCTAGCATTACATGTTTCAAGTTCAATTTGGAAACCATTTGATTTAAGCACACAATGCCTTAGAATATGATTTAAAAAATTGTGTATGAATTGGTAAGAATCAAGGTACAAGGATATATCATGTAAGGCATGTAATCACCTAATCATGTTTAAGCATATAAGACACATAAAATCCTATCTAAGCATATAAAATACATGAGAGGGCTCATGTGTAAGGGTACGTAGTTATAGTCTATGTCATCCCATTTCTAATAACCTAATTCCCTATAACCATGGCTCTGATAATAATCTATCACACCCTGACCGACGGCGGAATCATCGGGGCGGACGAATGTGAAACGATTGTTCATATCTCATAGAAATAAAATAAATTGAAATAATATTAAATGTCATTTTTATTTAATAATACTAAACAAATAAATCATTACAATACAACAAAGTTTCCAACATAATAAAATTTTTAATTAATCTACATCTAAGTCCTATATGAGCATGAAGAAGTCCTCAAAATAGCATCTGAAACATGTGAAAAATAAGGTCAACATATAATATTGGTGAGTTCCTATGATTCTGTATGTACGTATGAAAACAATGTTTAAGAGGCAATTCGTGTCATAGGTTAAGAAACATTACAAGAATATAGATAGCATAATGATACAATCAAACCTAAACAAAGATTTTCGCAACAAGTTATAACGATTAGCTAAGTGTACTTAGTTCACATGATGAACAAGCATATGTCATCAGGAGCCAAAAATAACCTCAGTATTAGCACCAAATAGGCTTGTCAAACCCATAGATCTATGATGTCACTAGGCTAGCAATAGTTAATGATTGTTTTTACAAGATGACTATCATATAAGGCTCACAAATATCTCAATTAACCATGATAAGTTTATAAATGAATTTCTCATTCATTATAAGTACCAAGATCTTTTACAAGTGTATATTTATAAGCTTAACATGTTTCACCTCAAAAGGTGTTAAATAAAGTAAAAAGGGGCATGGAAAACTATATTGTATAATGATGGTTGTAGAGTACATAAAAACGCTTGGATGTTCAAGAGTCAAAGGTGATGTCCTAAAGGATAAAAATAAACAATAATACACTCAAGTGAACAACCTTCAGGGGAAAGTTACCATCACCAACCTTTAGATCTAAACAAACCATTCCTAGCATTGACTTCTAAATTTTGATTCTGGACAGAATATTTGGTATGTGTTTGAACATTTTAAGAATAGCAAACAGGTTCATAAAATTATAAAAATTTACAGTTGACTAGTTCAGAGTTGCCCAGAGAACTTTTTTTCAGAAAATGTTTTATGAAAATATGCGTAAATAATTCAAAACAGAAGTACAAGACAGAAGGTGCTGAAATGCGCACTTATCTTGTGAAGGCTATTGTTGAGTTGTTTAATTAATTTGAAGATGTATATACTGTCGTTAAAAAGGTTATTCGATGAATTTAGTTTTGGAGTCTGATTTTACTCAAATTTAGTTAGTTATGACCAAGTTATCGTCAGTTGAAGCCAGGCTATATTCTGCCAAAATTATAGTAAGGCACTTATATGCAGTTTTAAAATTGTTAAAGCATGAAACAGGTTAGAACAAATTTATTAAGTCGATATATGGTATATTAGAATTCATTTTAGTTATAAAAAATATTCCAAGACTTCGGCATAACCCTCAGTTAGAAAAATAATCTTGTGGAATAACCGAATGTGGCGGTATAGCCGTCCATATGCAAACGTGATTTATGTTTATGTTAGTGTGTTGTTAGCTTGATTTAGGAATGTTAGTGATAAGGTTAGTCAATGTTTTAAGATTAATGATCAAGTGATAATGATTAAAATTAAAATGGATGTTAGCATGATTAGATGTTAGCATGATTGAAACAATACAAAAATGCATAATATAAAATGCAATATAAGATTACCTTAGTATTAGAAAGTTTTTGAAACTTCTTGTAAAAGAAAATTCTTGAAATTGATCGAGACCAATGGATTAAAGAAAGATATGCGAGTGAGATTTTTAGAGATAAACAAATGAAAAGTGAGGCATGAAGCTTGCTTTTATAATTGAGGTTAGGAAGGGGTTATAAATGGTGTTAATGGTGAGTTACAAGTCTTTCCAAAGGGGCTTATGATTAGAATTTAATATAATATAAAATTAAATAATTTAATAAATAAAATTATAATTACAATTTAAACTCTAAATTTATGAAGACTCTAATTTTAATTAAACAACTTCTTTTTTTATTAAATCTTTATAAATTTATAAATCTCACAAGAACTTGTAATTTGATTATTTATTTTAGTTGAATATTTTAAAATCTTATAGATATTAATAACCTTTTAACATTTATAAAATTATTTTATAAATTATAGAATTAAGGTAAATTGACTAAATGACACATTTATTGTTTTTGGAACACAAAAATAAATAAAATGTCTAAATAATGAATTTAGTTTACAAGATTGACTTAAACGGGTTTGGGTTTATACTTTGAAAATGGGTGAATGTACAGAAGGCATTTAAGACTCTTTCTAGGTGGGATTTGAGAAGACTAGCATAGATCCCCTCTGCTAGTTTCAGGGTTAAGCAAACATGCCACAATGCTAGAACATGATATTCATCGGGGCGTTCATGACAATTTTGTTGCATTTGGTTATCTAAGATTGAGAAGAGGAGGTCGAAGAAGGATTTAGATTAGGAAACAGGAAAAGGAAGATTGTGCTTAAATTAAATCCTACTAAGAGCGTCAATAGAGTGAGGATACCGAAATAGCAACCATCATGACTATAGAAGTTCAAGAAATGGTTCTATGATAACCAAACTGGTGAGACAGTAGTAAGGGTGAATGATGGAGATGAAATATGATTATTTAATCCAGTGAAGGTATACTCATTTAGTGACAATGATCTAAAGGTGTTATGTGAGAATCACATTAAGCTTGAGTTGGGAGAAGAGACAAAGGCTGAAGCCAGTTGGTTTGAGAGGGTAGCGAACAAAGCTCGGGAGTTACATCAGAGATCAGTAGCTCGAAAAAAGTGTGTAGGAACATGATGATCAGGATGTAGAAATAAGAGACTTGGCAAGGATGATGAAGAAAGCAACGGCCGGAGGTGACCCAGAAGATGCGGCAGGTGAATACCCCCTAGGGGAGTATTGATGATAAGTATAAGATGTTATTCACCTTGCCATTAGTTATTGCTTAGTTATAGATTAGTTATAGCTTAGTTATTAAAATAATAAGATCTAGTTGAGTTTTGTTAAGTTTTTTATTATGTGACATGCGAAACTACATGCGAAATTATAGTTTTGCCTTGTAGTTTCACATGTCATAGTGCATGACAGTTCGCTCTATGTGAAATTGTATGTGAAACTAGGTCATGTATAAATATATTTGTTTATTGATCATTTTATAACTCTTGGAACCTTAATGAAATTATAGATTTAAGTTCATTGTGTATTATAGATTTCTAGGAGCTTACTATTGTTATCTTATAGCATTGTTTATCATCATCTTATCAATTCTTATTGCAAATGGGTTTTGTTTGATTTGTGTTCACTTTTGTATCATTATTTGGTCCCCAGGTATTAAATATATTGATAACTTAAAGATTCTTGCATTAAATAATAATCAAAATCATGTTTAAACTATTACTTGGACAAACATGTGGAAAAAATCGCCAGTCACACACATTCAATTTATAGGTGAGATTCGGGGCCGATGTTCCCCCCATCACGATTCACAAAACTGATGTGGTTGTATCCTTATGATGCCGTGCATGTGTGACCCATGTCACAAACTCAACAATCTTGAGTCGTCAGTTATAACACCCGTTATTTTCTTTTAAAAGAAGAATAAGAAATGAAGAATAAAAGTAGGAAACTACAATTTAACCCAAGTTAAGGGGTTAAAAGTGTCAAAAGAACAAAGTACAAAAAGTTGGTGTAAAGGTGAGCATGGCCGCCCACCCTCACTTCCCATCACCTTTTCATTCGGTTAGAAAGAGAGAGAGAGCAGAAAACTCTCGGTTTGAAGAAGTAGAAGAAGAAGAGGCTTAATTCAAGGTTTTTAAGTGTTCATGTTGGGTTTTGTCTCGGTTATATGCTTATGTGCTGGTGTGTGTTCGTGTGTGTGTGTTTGGTGGGTTTCTAGGTGCTTGAACTCATTGCATATGGGTTAGAAGGAATATACACCCAAAGTTGCACCAGATGAGTTTCTAGACCCCAGTTTTACTTGTTTTAAACTCTCTTTGGGGCTGAAAATGTATTTAAACGATTTTACAATGTTTATGTATGTATACCCGTATGTATTATGCATGTTTGATGATGTTCCTTAGATGTTTATAGGTTCTTCATGCTTAGAATAGCTTTGGTAAGCTTAGAACAATTAGGCTTGATGTTTGGGTTCGGAAATATCCTAGAAATATGTTAAGTAGAAGGTTCATGCGCCTAAATAAGGCTCATGCACTTGGAATTTGCCTTGGAAATGTTTAAGTGTAGCTCATGCGCCTGAACAGTGGTTCATGCGTCTAGAATTTGTAATCGGATGACTAAGTCTAGGGCCATGCGCCCCAATAGTGTCCATGCGTCTGAATAGCCCATGCGCCTAAGTATGCCTAACCGCCCAAACCCCATGCGGCTAAGTGTCCACGCGTCCGAATGGACCATCGCTGGAATAGTATCCATGGACTGAATAGCTCATGCGCCTAAATGTTGAAACGGTTAAGTATTGGCTGATGCGCCTGCATAGTGATGAAACGCCCAAACAGGGCTCATGCGCCCAAATAGTGGCGGAGCGCCTAAACACTTAGAATTTATTACAAAATTTTTGGGAGTCTATGCTATTAAAGTTTTGACCGAGGTTTGACCAGGGCTTAGCTACCTTATTATGCCATGGGGTCAGTCAATTGAGATTGGCGGACCTTTGCAACGTACCCTAGGTGTCTGGGCCAGCCTTGTATATAGTATTTACAGCCCCTTGAGGGAATAGAGGGCCCACCATTTCCCCCGCGCATATAGTTTAGGGTATTGCTCATTGGTCCACATAGACAGTGAAAGATAAAGATAAAAGTGTACAGAGTAAACAAGGCATACAATAAAGAGAAGAAGCATTATCTGATTGTATAGTTAATGTGTGCTCACGTATAAAGAGATGAAGTTTTCACAAAAAGAGTATTTTCATATATATACCTACAGAAATTATGTTTTTTACTTTAAAACTAGAACTCACTCAGCAATGCTGACTTTTATACATTTTCAGTTGGCAGGTAAACATTGTTGAGGATGGCACGAGGGTGAAGCTACTCGGCAGGGGAAGACTGACATCCATTCATACTCGTTATTGCTGTTGTTTTGTAATACAATTAAACAATTCTTTTGTATTCGGTTAAACAATAGTGTACTGCTCAACAACAGTGTTTTAATGAAATGAATTGCTTTTATTAAAATAATTCCGCTGCTTAAACTTGTAAATTTATAATGTTTAATATATTTAAATCTGTGAATGACCAACTGTGAGGTCTGCGGGAACGGGGCCTTACAAGTTAGTATCAGAGCCAAAGTTTAAGAGAATTTTTTAAAAAAAACCTAAACTTAAACTGAAAATGGGACAACTGGAGGGATGTCAGCCCGAGTAGCTACGTGCCATCAGGTATTTTCTTTAATGTTAATCGGCATTACGTGCGCATGTTATATGATTTATGTGCCTTTAGTTGATTTAGATACTGATGTAGTCAAGATAGGGAATGTTTGGGGTATGAAGAGTAAAGTAAGTGGCTAATCACAACTGGCCACTGTAATTAGGGACTTACTATACTTGACGTAAACTGAGCTACTCCCTTGAATGACCACGTTAGTTTTTGAATCTTATAGCGTGTTGGAGGATGGCCGGTGGTAGATCTTCGAAGATTTCATCAGGTGAAGGTTGTGGTGGACATGGTGCTAGACCGCGTGTCACGAGAAGCATGGCTAGGGCTGCTGAAATGGCAATCAAAGAGCCCGAGATCCATCACCCGGAAGGCGGTGATAATGGTGCTAGTCTGAGGACCACATTGAAAGAGGCTGTTGTCGAGGGAGTTCAACTGGTCATGCAGACGATTTTGCCGTTTATGGTGACCGAGGTAATTAGGGCGGTGAAGGAGACGACTGTGATTAAAGTGAACTAGAAGAGTAGCGGCGACAAGAATTGGAATGAAAAGCGGGTTGAACGTGGGGGTTACACTCCAAACAAAAAAAGTTGCGAGGACGGATGACTGGCGTGTAGCTTCGTCCGGTGCAGAGACGAGGAAGTGTGGTAAGTGTTCTAAAGGGCATACTGGTGAGTGTAGGTGGGGATCAAACCTCTGCTTCAAATGTAGGAGGCCTAGTCATGTGGCAAAGAATTGTGGGGTGAAGAGGTGTTATAACTGTGGCGGAAAGGGTCATATAAGTAAAGACTGTAAGAAGCCGAGGACGGAGAGCTCTGGAGCGAAGAAGAAGCCAGAGGAAGGAGGGCAGAGGGAAAGTGCTAGAGCTTACACCATGACCCGGGAGGAAGCCAGAGCTGATCCCGATGTTGTGTGAGGTATGTTTCTAGTAAACCAAACTTGTGCCTCTGTATTGTTTGATTCCGGTGCTAGTAGGAGTTTTATTTCCACTACTTTCTGTGCTAAGTTGCCTATTAGTAGTAGAAATGTCAGTGAACCATTCGATGTAGAAACCGCTATTGGTAAGTCCACTAAAATTACTGATGTGATAGAGGATTGTGCTATAGAACTAGAAGGTCATAGGTTTGCTGCTAGGTTACACGTGATGCCCCTAGGTGGATTTGATGTAGTACTAGGGATGGACTGGCTAGCAACCTATGAAGCAAAATCGTATGTCGCAAGAAGATGATTCGATTAGTTGCGCCCGATGGGAGTTTGGTTATGATTTATGGAGATCGCGTTACTACGATCCCGAAGGTGATTCGATGGCGGTGGCGGAGAAGTGCATGAAACGTGGATGTAGTGCCTACTTGGCCTACGTAAAAGATGGGGATGCGCCAGTACCGCAATTATTTGAGGTACCGGTGGTGTGCAACTTTCCGGACGTATTCCGGAAGACTTACCCGGCGTGCCACCAGATCGCGAGATTGAGTTCCAAATTGATTTGATACCCCGTGCTCAACTCGTTGCCAAAGCACCATATCGATTAGCTCCGACTGAGATGAAGGAACTCATGAGCCAATTGCAGGAGTTAATGGATAAGGGATTCATTCGACCGAGTATCTCTCCGTGGGGTGCTCCGGTATTGTTTGTAAAGAAAAAGGACGGAAGTATGCGAATGTGCATTCACTATCGAGAGCTGAACAAGTTGACGGTGAAGAATCGGTACCCGTTACCAAGGATTGATGACTTGTTTGACCAGCTCCAAGGTGCCAGTTGGTTCTCGAGAATAGATCTACGATCTGGCTACCATCAATGAAGGTGAAGGAACAATACATTCCTAAGACAGTTTTCCGTACGCGTTATGGACACTACGAGTTCCTCGTTATGTCTTTTGGTCTAACTAACGCGCCAGCTGCCTTTATGGATTTGATGAATGGAGTGTGTCAGTTGATGTTGGATAGATTAGTGATTGTGTTCATTGATGATATTCTGATCTACTCGAAGAGTGAAGAAGAGCATGCTGGTCACATTCGGGAGGTGTTGGAGACATTAAGAAGGGAGAAGTTGTATGCCAAATTCTCCAAGTGCGCGTTCTGGTTGCGTGAAGTTCAATTCTTGGGTCATGTGGTGAATCCTGACGGAATCATGGTGGACCTGGCAAAGGTGGAGGCGGTTATGCAATAGAAGTTACCGAATACGACATCCGAGATTCGCAGCTTCTTGGGTTTGGCGGGCTACTACATAAGATTCTTCCAAGACTTTTCCAAGATCGCTTCTCCATTAACCAAGTTGACCCGAAAGGATGTAAAGTTTATATGGGGTCAAGCTCAAGAGAAGGCGTTCGATGAACTGAAGGCGAGGTTGACTCAAGCTCCTGTTTTGTCATTATTCGATGGAAGTGAAGATCTGGTGGTTTATTCTGATGCTTCCTACTCATGTTTAGGGTGCGTGTTAATGCAGAGAGGGAAGGTTATAGCCTATGCATCCCGACAGTTGAAGATTCACGAGGTCAATTACCCTACTCATGACTTGGAGCTAGCAGCTGTGGTCTTTGCACTAAAGATTTGGAGGCACTGAAAGAAGATCATCTTAACTTTGAAAGTATGAGAGGTTTGGTTGGGGAATTGGGTGAAAACACACTTGGTGTTAAAACCCAATACGGACGGGTGTGGATTCCTCGTTTTGGGGATCTACGTGTGAAGATTATGGATGAAGCACACAAGACTCGATACTCCATTCATCCTCGTGCCACGAAAATGTATCAAGATATGAAGAAAGATTATTGGTGGCCGGGTATGAAGTGCGATGTGGTGGGGTATGTGAGTAAGTGCCTTACTTGCTTACAGGTGAAGGCCGAACATCAGAAGCCATATGGAAGATTCAACCTTTAGATATACCTGAATGGAAGTGGGAGCACATGACCATGGATTTCATTATGAAGTTGTCACGTACTCCGAAAGGCTAAGATGCCATATGGGTGATAGTTGACCATTTGACGAAGAGTGCTCACTTCCTACCGATCCGCGAGACATATTCATCTGAGAGGTTGGCGGGCCTATTCATCAAGGAAATTGTAACTCATCATGGTGTGCCGGTTTCTGTTGTATCCGATCGTGACACCTGGTTTACATCCAAATTCTGGAAGAAATTCCACGACGCCATAGGGACGAGGTTACATATTAGCACGGCTTATCATCTCCAAACTAATGGTCAGTCATAAAGGACCATTCAGACACTGGAAGACATGCTTCAGGCATGTGTGATTGATTTTAGGGGACGTTGGGGTGACCACTTACCGTTAGCTGAATTCTCATACAACAACAACTATCATGCCAGCATTGGTATGCCACCATATGAGATGCTATATGGTAGGAGATGCAGAACACCTGTTGGTTAGGGTGATACTGGTCAGAAGGAATTAGGGAGTGTCATGGTAATCGAGGCTACGACTGAGAAGCTAAGAAGATTAAAGCCTTCATGAAGGCAGCCAAAGATAAACAGAAGTCGTATGCTGATAAACGACACAGACTGATTGAGTTCCAGGTGGGTGACCGGGTTATGTTGAAGGTCTCACCTTGGAAGGGTATTATCCGATTCAGGAAGCGGGGCAAGTGAGCCTAAGGTATATAGGCCATTTCCGAATCATTGCTCGAGTAGGAGAGGTGGTCTATAGATTGGAGTTACCAGATGAGTTAAGTGGAATTCACCCGACATTCCATGTATCTCATCTGAGAAGTGCTTAGCTGATGAAGACATGATTGTTCCACTGGAAGACATCGAAGTAGATGAAAGGCTCAATTATGTGGAGCAACCGGTGGCAATCATCGATAGAAAAGAGAAGAGACTGAGAAATAAAGTGGTTCCTTGTGCGTGTGCAATGGAAGCACAGAAATGGATCCGAATCTATATGGGAGACTAAGGAGGAGATGAGGTAGCATTACCCTCATCTGTTTGAGGAATAACAGGTTTCGGGGACGAAACCTATTTAAGGGGGGTGGACTTGTAACACCCGGGTATTCTTTTAAAAAAAAGAATAAGAAATGAAGAATAAAAGTAGGAAATTACAATTTAACCCAAGTTGAGGGGTTAAAAGAGTCAAAAGGACAAAAGTACAAAAAGTTGGTGTAAAGGTGGGCATGACCGCCCACCCTCACTTCCCATCACCTTTTCATTTGGTTAGAGAGAGAGAGAGAGAGAGAGAGAGAGAGAGCAGAAAACTCTTGGTTTGAAGAAGAAGAGGAAGAGGCTGAATTCAAGGTAAGAATTCGAGTTTTTAAGTGTCCATGTTGGGTTTTGTCTTGGTTATATGCTTATGTGCTGGTGTGTGTGTTCGTGTGTGTTCGTGTGTGTGTGTGTTTGGTGGGTTTCTAGGTGTTTGAACTCATTTGCATACGGGTTAGAGGAAGATACACCCAAAGTTGCACCAGGTGAGTTTCTAAACCTCGGTTTTACTTGTTTTAAAATCTCTTTGGGGCTGAAAATGTATTTAAATGATTTTACAATGTTTATGTATGTATACCCGTATGTATTATGCATGTTTGATGATGTTCCTTAGATGTTTATAGGTTCTTCATGCTTAGAATAGCCTTGGTAAGCTTAGAATAATTAGGCTTGATGTTTGGGTTCGGAAATATCCTAGAAATATGTTGAGCAGAAGGTTCATGCGCCTAAATAAGGCTCATGCACCTGGAATTTGCCTTAGAGATGTTTAAGTGTAACTCATGCACCTGAACAGTGGTTCATGCGCCTAGAATTTGTAATCGGACGACTAAGTGTAGGGCCATGCGCCCCAATAGTGTCCATGCGTCTGAATAGCCCATGCGCCTAAGTATGCCTAACCGCCCAAACCCCATGCGGCTAAGTGTCCACGCGTCCGAATGGACCATACGCTGGAATAGTATCCATGCGACTGAATAGCTCATGCACCTAAATGTTGAAACGGTTAAGTATTGGCTGATGCGCCTGCATAGTGATGAAACGCCCAAATAGGGCTCATGCACCCAAATAGTGTTGGAGCGCCTAAAAACTTAGAATTTATTACGAAATTTTTGGGAGTCTGTGCTATTAAAGTTTTGACCGAGGTTTGACTAGGGCTTACTAATGCTTGGTTTCATGCATGATTATGATTGCTTTATGATTGTTCCATATGATTGTTGTTATTATTATTACTATTAGTATATGTCTTTACGTGGGGGCTTATTATCGTAACTTAAAGTATTACTAATAATAATAAAGAGAAAGAGCAATGAAGAAGTGAAGTGGAACCTAATTTAAAATGTTAACAAGTCTTGCAAGGTTATAGGAGGTGCACGACCATGTTGTCGTTAGCTCAACTGTGATGCGGGTTAGCTACCCTATTATGCACACGGGGCCAGTCTATTGAGATTGGCGGACCTTTGCAGCGTACCCTAGGTGTCTGGGCCAGCCTTGTAACAGTATTTAGAGCCCCTTGAGGGAACATAGGGCCAGCACGATTTCTCCCACGCATATAGTTTAGGGAATTGCTCATTGGTCCACATAGACAGTGAAAGATAAAGATAAAATATACAGAGTAAACAAGGCATACAGTAAAGAGAAGAAGCATTATGTGATTTTATAGTTAATGCGCGCTCACGTATAAAGAGATGAAGTTTTCACAAAAAGAGTATTTTCATATATATACCTACAGAATGTATTTTATTACTTTTAAAAATAAAACTAATCAGCAACGTTGACTTTTATATATTTTCAGTTGGCAGGTAAACATTGTTGAGGATGGCACGAGGGTGAAGCTACTCGGCAGGGGAAGACTGAGATCCATTCATACTCGTTATTGCTGTTGTTTTGTAATACAACTAAACAATTCTTTTGTATTCGGTTAAACAATAGTGTGTTGCTCGACAACAGTGTTTTAATGAAATGAATTGCTTTTGTTAAAATGATTCCGCTGCTTAAACTTGTAAATTTATAATGTTTAATATATTTAATGCTGTGAATGACCAACTGTGAGGTCTCCGGGAACGAGGTCTTACACCAGTGGCATCCTTGTGATGCCCTACATCGAAGCCACGTGTGAAATTCAGCCCTTAGTCATCAACCACATGTCACGTCGCAATTTATCATAATCATTTACGTATCAACCAATCAAGGCTTCCTTACCAAAGTTGTTGTGACTTGCATCCATAGCTCCTTTTGATGGACCCCACATAATTTAGCCAATTCCACTCGCATCAGGTCTCGATTTCAGAAATTTCGTTTTCTTTTATTTTCCAAAAAATGTAGAAATATTAATATAAGAATGAGGATGGGAGACGATTAGAGAATGCTCTAACTAATACTTCCAATATAACACATTTTTAGATATAATAGAATTAAGAAAAAGATAAGCATATATATATATATATATATATATATATATATATATATATATATATATATATATACATATATATACATACATATATAGATACATATATACATATATATATATATGTAGATATATATATATATATAAAATAAATAAATATATATGTATATGTGTGTGTATGTATATATATATATTATATATATATATATATATATATATTTATATATATATATATATTTATGTATATATATATTTATATATATATATATATATTTATATATATTATATATATATATGTATGTATTATATATATATGTATGTATATATATAGTATATGTATATGTATATATATGTAAGGTCCCGTTCCCGGGACGCTCACAGCTGGTCGATCATCGCACATAAAACATATATTTACATTTAAACTTTCATAGAACATCACAGCGGAACATTAAAATGACATTTTATTTCCATGTAAAAGCTTTTACAAAAGAATAATCGTTAACACATTATAAAAGTACTTGTTGCATTACATCATAAAAGCAATATAAAAATGGATGCCATCCAAAAAGAGCCGAGTAGACGT